>CM034149.1:71302051-71958990 GCA_019776745.2 Taxus chinensis
TGAGTGTGCAAGACGGGCATTCAAGAAGCTTTTTCTTCTTCTTGGCACACAAGATGGGCACACAAGAAGATTTTCCTCTTCTAGGCACGCAAGACACTTTTCCTCTTCTTCGAACATCAGGAAGCCATAAATTTTGATAGGGAACTCCGTTTTTGAAAACAAGGACTTTTCGGAAAGCTATCAATATCCTCTTTCAACAAAAACCTTAAGAATTTAATTTGGATAAATTTCTAAGTGTATATTTTGAGAAAAATCTCGGTAGGCTTATAAAATGAAAATTGGTAACATTTTGACTTATAATTTTTCGTTCAATTGGACCTCCTTCCTTTCTCAACATGCCAAACAGACATGGAGGTTTCTCTTAGAGGAATTTAGGATGGATTTCAAGGTATAATTTATTTGGTTTATTAACAATTCAAAAATTGTAACCTTTGACAACAAAACGACTGCAGTTATGCCTTTTCTTGAATTGAAAGGTTCTTTTTAAAAAAATTCTTAAGTGAAAAGGTCTATTGGGGTCATTTTGGTCATATTAAGTTCAATTTAATGTTTCATTTTATTCTTCATTGTTCTAGAGGTCATTTTATACATTTTGAATAAAATATTTACAAAGTTTGCTGTGAAACAAAATTAATCTATACTTGCACACAAATAGATCTATTTCCATTTACCAAACTTTAAACTATAAATTCATTCCAACCAAATATAACATACTAAGTTCATTTAAATCAAAATGTGTAAAAGCCAAAAGATACAGTTCTTATTTCCAAATCATACTTTTCAAAAGAATAGAGTAATGTATGTTCTTGATACGTATTTCTTTCTTTGAAACATAAATTCCTCAACATATATCGAACACATAGATTTTAAATGAGCAGTAACTCCATTTGTGGAACAAGAAAACAAATTCTATTAATTCAAAAATTATATTCTGTACAAATTTCTTCTTTCATTCCTCAATTTCAATATATAGGATATAATTTCCTTGTCATTCATTCCAAAAGCAGAAAAACAAATTCATATCTCTTCCACATTTCAAATTACAACTCTCATAGCCAATAACAAAACATCTTTCCATTACCAGTAATCTACAAGGTCATCCACTTCAAAGTAGGAAAAGGTGTAACAATCAGAGATAATAATCTCAGCAAGAACTATCAAAATTATATTTTTCCTCTGCTCCAAAACAGAAACATGAAGATCCTCAATTTATTTCAATTTTGGTCACAACAAAAGTAGTGGAAAAGATAACACTCTCCACTCAACCAAGACATCCAATGAAAGGAGAATCCATCCTTCTTCATTGGCCCCCGAGCCCCAACCAAAATTTAATAAGAAATGTGTTTCAACTCATGGCAACAATAGGCTTCCACAACACAAAGATAGATTTCTCATTCAAAACACAGTCTAATACAAAACAACAGTTTACAACCACAGAAACAAAATAACAAACAATACTCAGGCTTCATCATGTAAGCCAAAGGAGAAAGAAACTATCGGGGATGATACTTATGCCTCCCAAAGGGGAAATGGGTATCACGCATCTAAGAACAAACCACCAAAATATAACATTTCAAATCCCTGACGTGCCCTTATTGCCTCCCCCAAGATCCCCTAATTATTTTCTTGGCGTGGAGCGACCTGTCTTCCTTAGTTTAAGTTTATTACATTGGTCTATGTATTTGATGGACAATTATAACTATCGACCTTCCTCCTGCAGCCTTTATATGGATCTTCTTTTTCATTTGTTACATGCATTGAATAAAACATTCTTGTCTCTGACATCATTGGTAACAGAGCACTCATCCTCTCCCTATGTAGAAACTTAGAGAAGGTGTTTCTGGCTGGAGTGATTTATTTGGATTTTTCTAGGACCTATGGCGTGGCATTAATTTTTTAGCCAGTGACCAAACCTGAGCACATAAGGACGTGTTAAGCCAGCATGGAGTCTTGAAATTACCCAGCATTGAGACATGCAATTCATGACCTGTCCATGGTGGTGCCGTGCAGGAAAAGGTCCTGTGTGTGCCTACGCTGGCAGGATCATTGGCCATGAGGATAAGCTATGTGACGAGAGCTTCAAGTATTTCCTTGGCGTGAAGTGTTGAAGTACAGTAAAAGTGTGAGAGATCTGTTTGGAATTATTTTGACGTCAGGCTATCACTGTGCGTCATTTTTCAAGTGACCTACAGTCAAGAATTTTTTGCCATCCGTTTAATGATCCGTTTGGCATTTGCCATGGTGCAAGAATAGTGACCTTTGATGGAGGAAAAGACAAACAAAATAAAATCAGTCAACATAAGAGTTATCTGGTGTTTTATACTCCTTGCTGGTGTGGAGGGTCAGATCTAGCCTGCTTAGAACAGTTGTAGAGCTTGTATTGAAGAAATATGCATTTGAAAGCCTTGGCAAATGTAGGAGAAATCTGAGCATCTCTCTCTCCCCTACAACATGAAGATCTTGACGAGAGAGGCTAATCCAAATAACCTCGCCATGTACATGTCACACATTTTCAGATGCCGAGAGTGCTACCGAGAGCAATGCACCAAATTCCACTAGGTCACCTCTGAGAACGATAATGAGGACACCACCGACATCTATTCCTTTGCTTTCTTCAATGAGCTTAATAACATACCGACAATGTCTCTATTTGAAGAGATTAGTGCGTCAAGGATTGTTCAACTATTTCTAGTTTGACGTTGTGATTGTCAAGCATGCGCCGAATCCATGATGAACTTGGATGCACAGCTATGATGCATATGATGAACGTGAAGTAGAATGCCCAAAGGAGCATCCACGTCTCACTACACGAGCTTATAGAGCCCATCTTCGTGATAGGTTCCTTTAGTAAGACTTTGTAACCATTTTTCAACAATCAATAAATAAATAAAATACAATTTTGAGTCTTTGGAAATGTCTGCACCTCGCATTTTGTTGTCAGATGCCCAGTTGCTAAAAGGGCCAAATTTCACCGCATGGAAAACCAAGATGCAGAAAATTCTTCAGTTTGAAGACCTTTGGGGGATAGTTTCTGGCACGGATGCCCCTCCCACAGAAACTAATTTGTTGGCTAAGTATGAAAAGGCCGATGCAAAAGCATTAGTGCTTATCACTCTGAGCCTTTTTGATGAGGTTCAACCTCACATTCGGGAAGCAACCACTTCCTCTACGGCATGGGCCGCGTTGTGTACCATCTACGAAGCCAAGAATCTAACAATGATGTTGCATCTTCAGACAAAGCTTCACACAATGAGTATGCATGATGGTGAATCAGTAAAAGCGTTCTTGCGGCGTGTGGCTGAGTTACATGCGTAGAACTTTCTACTCTCGGTGAATCTAGTGGACGACAAGTTTCTAGTCACACTCACCTTGCGAGTTCTTCCTTCCCGGTTTTGGACACTAATCACCACATTGACCATCACTCAATAGGAGGTGAGTTTTGTCAAATTGGTGAATTATCTCTAGCAGGAAGAAGCCATTCAGAATGTTTAAGAAGCCTTCGAGGACAAGGCTCTCATTATGAGGCAAAAATCATAGCAACAAGCCTCAGAAAGGGTAGTCAGCCCCCAAGAATCAGAAGCAACAACCACAACAGTAACCTTCTCAGCGTGCCACCACAGCGGCCAAGAGGCAACAGAACAACAAGGCAGATCGATGGTGCCACATTTACTCCATGAATACACACACAACTGCAAACTATTATTACAACGGTCACAAACATGGAAACTCTGGCGAAGAGAGAACTTATGGCTACGGATATTCCAAGAAATCCCAATGGCGTGCTCGTAATCAGAGGCAGAAGGTTCATATTGCTGCTCAGCAGGATGCCTCCTCTAATGAAGAGGTTTTAGACAAAACTCATCTGGACATTGTTCCTAGTCTTGCAGATTTTGTAGCCGTCAGAAAGTGTCTGGTTGATTGATTCGGGTGTCGGACAAACACATGAATGGCAATAAAAAGTTGTTCCATACCCTGAGTGACTGGCCCACTAGATATTGGATCACCATTGATAGATAATCAGGAGTATATTACGGCACGGATTGGTGATGTCATTATTCATTTTTGGACACAAAGATGTACACTCACAAAGGTGCTATATGTTCTAGGTTTGACCTCAAATCTCTTGTATGTGAGTCATCTTCTTAATCATCGAATGCAGGTCGAATTCTATTGTTTATAAAGGAGTAAAGTCTTGTATCATTTCCCAAGGAGACTTAGTTATTACTCGAGAATTTATGAAGGGTGGTCTATTTAAACTGGATGCAGTCACTTCATCTAACATTGCTCTCTCTACTTCAATGGTGGATTCCACTGCACTATGGCACTTTCGATATGGTCAGCTTTCTGTCAGGGCTCTGCACTAGCTTAGTGCTAAGGAAATGGTAAGAGGTCTTCCTCCACTCTCCCATTCCTTACCTATTTTCTTGGGATGTCTTGTGGGAAAACAACATAGAGGTCTGTTTAAACAAAGCTCTTATCATTCTACGGATCATCTTCAGGTTGTACACACCAATCTATGCAGACCCCTACCAGCTAGTTTCTAAGGTTTTGAATACTTCCAGCTCATCATTGATGATTACTCTTGGAAAATGTGGGTATATTTTCTCTGGAAGAAGAGTGAGACATTTGCCAATTTCCAAACCTTTTACTAGCAAGCCACCAAGCGTAGTTTAGGAAGCCTCTATTTCTACTCCACTCAGATCGAGGGGGGGAATTTGTATCGAAGAATTTCTTAGCATACCTGAAGTAGCATGGCATTTAGCAACATCTGACTGCACCCTACACGCCCCAACAGAATGGGATTTCTGAGCGACACAACAGGACTGTCATGGAGATGGCTCGTTGTATGCTCTCCACTACTAAGTTAGAGGATCAGTTTTGGGTAGAAGTAGTCTAGACAACAGTGTATCTACTCAACCGTGCACCCACGAAGATCTTGCAGAATAGGACACTGAAAAGAGGTATAGACTGGTCGTAAACCTTCTATCTATCATTTGAGAGTTTTTGGTTGTACTACATATATGCATGTTCCAGATGAGAAAAGGAAGAAGATCGATCCAAAGACATTGCCATGACTTTTCTTGGGGTATTAGTACTACCTCAAAGGCATATTGTCTCATGGATCCTGAGATGAAGAAGATCTACAAGAGTTGAGATGTGGTGTGTGATGAGTCATCCTTTGACTCCCTTCCACATAATGGAAATCCAGTACCAACCTCATCACATAGATTGCTCACACATCCAAATGATGGGTAAGATGATTCTTTTTAGAAAGAAGAAGAGATGATTGGAGACTTATACGTTGATCTAGGCACACTAGAAAACACATCTTCACATCAGTAGCAGCAACACCAACGTCTGAAATGGGTCCATAATACTATTAGGGATGCACACCTGAAATCACTTCCAGGTACTTCTACGGGAGTCAGAACACAAATTCAAGCTAGACATGAGGTAAATTTTGCACTCATGAGTTCAATTGTTGATAGCACTGAACCTGACACTGTTCGTGAGGCATTAGACCAACCACAGTGGAAATAGGCTATGAATGCTGAATATGATTCCCTACTTCAGAATCAGACATGGGAACTTATCGATCTGCCTCCATGTAAGAAATCCATTGGCTGCAAATGGATTTTCAATTCAAAATATAAGGTAGATGGTTCAATCAACAAACACAAAGCACGACTTGTTATAAAGGGTTATGCTCAGCAAGAAGGAATTGACTATGACGAGACCTTTGCACCCACTGTGAAGATCAAAACCATCAGAGTTGTCTATGCAATGGCAGCATAAAATAGATGGAAACTTCAATAGATGGATGTCAAGAGTGATTTTCTGAACGGTGATCTCAAAGAATAAGTATACATGGCCCAACCTAAAGGGTTTGTAGACGAGCATCAACCACACAAGGTATGTCATCTGATAAAGTCACTTTATGGACTCAAACAAGCACCTAGGGCATGGTATATAAAAATTGATGATCACCTATTGCAGCATAGATTCACTCGTAGCCCCTTAGATACAAATTTGTATATCAAGAAGGTAGGAACAGAGATTGTTATTCTAGTTTTGTACATAGATGATATTGTGATCACAGGAAGTTCTGACAATCTTGTAGATGATGTAAAGAATGATCTGAAGAAATCCTTTGACATGACTGATTTGGGGCTACTTCACTACTATCTTGGCTTAGAGATATGGTAGAAGAAGAATCATATCTTCATCTCCCAGATGAAATATGCTAAGACACTCCTGGAAAAGTATGGAATGTCAGATTGTAAACCAATGTCCACACCTATGGAAAAAGGTTTGCAATTATCTAGATTCCAGGATTCACCACAGGTAGATGGCACTCACTACAGGTAGCTTGTGGGGAGTCTCATTTACTTGACTTATACCAGGCCAGATCTTTGCTTTGCAGTGAGCTATCTCACTAGATTTATGCAGGAGTCAAAGAAATGTCATTGGATAGTAGCAAAGCATGTGTTGAGATATGTCTGAGGTATAGTTGACTTTGGTCTGGAGTATCAGAAGAACACTCAGTTCTTCTTACAGGGATATATAAAATCAGACTATACAGGATCCGTTGATGACAGGAAATCCACTTCAAGGTATGTTTTTCATCCCAGATCTGGACCTATCTCGTGGATTAGCAAGAAGCAAACTATTTTTTCTCTCTCATCCACTGAGGCTGAATACCACGCCACACGAGGAGCAGTGTGCGAAGCGATTTGATTACGTCACATTCTTGTAGATATAGGGATTCTTGAAGAGAAACCTCCCATCATTCACTGTGAAAATCAAGGTGTGTTGAAGCTTGTGAAGAATCCTATTTTTCATGAACAAACAAAGCATATTGAGGTTGAATGTCACTACATTCGTGAACAGGTCTTGAACCACCAAATTTAGCTCCAGTACTGCCCTACTGATTTTCAAGTTGCAGATATTCTCACCAAGCCTCTCGACAAAGTGAAGTTTGATTTGTTTAAGGGGTACATTTGTAAGAGCAATGTATTAAGGGGGGAATGTTAGCATTAGTTTAAGAATGTTAGAGTTTAATACATTGTTAATGGACAGTTATAACTATCACCCTCCTCAAGTAGCCTATATATTTGGCTTGCTCTTTTGTTTGTAACACACATTGAATAAACATTCAGTCTCTGCCATCACATTATCCCCTGAGCCCCAACCACAATGCAATAGAAGATGTGTTTCAACTCATGGCAACAACAGTCTTCCACAAACACACAAGCAATCTCACATTTAAAAACACAGTCCAAAACATAATGTAGTCTGCAACCACATTAAAGCATAAAAAACAAGACTTAGGCTTCATCACACAAGCCAAAGGATCAAGAAACTATGGGGGATGCTACTTATGTCTTCCAAAGGGGAAATGGGTATCACCACCTAAGAACAAACCGCCAAAATACATATCATTTCAAATCCCTGACATACCCTTATGTCTCCCTCAAGTACCCCTTATTCCTCACATTTCCTTATGCCTCCCCAACCTCTTATGGCACCCCATAACGAGTAAAGAAATGAAAGCTATTTATTTTTACAAGGTGGAACCCAAATCCCAACTCTCTCCACACTTATACCTCCCCAATACAACAATCTACCCTATTTTTGCATACATGACTTAAAAAATTTCTTTCATTGATTTCTCCCTCGATGTGATCTTTTAAGATCTCAAATTTGGAGGACTTATTCCTTTCATGTAGATAGAGAAATATTGTAATTTTCAAGGAATTATGTTGGCTACAAAAATTTTATCTTCTTCCCTAGTTCTGACTTGCATGCACAAAAATAGCTATGGAAATCTTAAATTCCACTTTCAAGAGCCAAATTAATTTTTTTTGAGCTTGTTATAACCTCTTCCACCTCCTTGAATTAACATTAGGTAATTATATATATATATATATATATATATATATATATATATATATATATATATATATATATATATATATTGACTATAGGAGTTTTCTTGTTTTCCTGTAGAAACCTTCACTCACAATCTTAACAAGACATGCAAACATTCACTAAAAATGTGCCAAAAATATTTATTTCCACCTTTCCAATTATTCATACCCCACTGTTACATTATTCGGAGACCCTTTTCTTACGAATCCTTGATCCAAATTTGGATCCATGACAAATTCAACCCCTAAAAAAACTCCTAAGAAGACTCCACTATATCTGATTTGACTCAACAACCCTACTAACACAAGAACATAATAATTATCATATGAAAAGTAACTCATGAGCTCATATACATTTATTTACATGGTATTGAAGACCTTATTTAGCATGAAAACTCATTTGCACACCTAAATGCACCTACCCAACCCCCTTTACAAGCACAAATACTCTTACCATGAAATTTTGCATACAAATTTGAATTTTAAGCACTAAAGCAATTTGAGGGAAAACATTATTACACACTCTACTGACCAAAAACACCTATCATATGATCTTCATACCTTCATTTTATGTTCCTACATCAATTTGATTTCCTGTCATCAACATATATTTTATTTCTGAGATGAGCAAGAACAACATCCCCAACATTGAAATTAACCTCTCCCCTTTCCTGATTTTCTCTCTTTTTGTACTTGATAGTGTTTTCTTCAAGAGTATTCTTCACTTGTTCATGCAAATCCAACATTGCACTTGCAAAATCTTCTCCATCAACACTTCTTGATTTCGTTTTCCATAAATTTCTTAGTTCATAGACTCCTCTAGGATGCATACCATACAAAATTTCACAAGGAATCAGACATGTACGTCTATTATGTGAATCATTATATGCAAACCCAGCTTGAGCTAATATAGAATCCCACTATTTTGGATGCATACTTACCAAGCTTATCAAGATGTTTTCAAGACTTATATTCACTACCTTAGTCTGACCATCTATTTTTGGATGATAGGCTGAGTTGAAGCTTAAGTTTTATCCCAATTTCTTCCATAAAGTTCTCCAAAAGTGACCAACAAACTTGGTGTCCTTGTCACAAATAATGCTTCTAGGAAGCCCATGCAATATGAATAATAAAGAAGAGATTTGCAATTTTAGTAGCATAAATTTTCTTATTACATGGAATAAAATGATCCATTTTGGAAAATATATCAACCACTACAAATATTGAATCATGCCATTCCTGAGTTCTTGGAAAACCAAGTACAAAATCCATACTTACATAATCCCATGACCTGTTAGGAATTGGGAATGGCTAATGCAAACCTGCATTTTGACTGCTTCCTTTGGCATGTTGACATACTTTTCACCTTTCTATAAACTTCTTAACATCACTACTCATACGTGGCCAATAATAATGATAACTTAGTTGAGCTAGTTGTGTCTTGTTTTGTCCAAAATGTCCTGCTACCACTATGTTTTTCTTTCAACAAGTTCTCTCTCATGGAATTTTTTGGTATGCACAATCGACTGCCGCTAAACAAAATAATCATAAAATCCATCCAAGGACTTATATAATTTCCAAGGGGATTCATGCAAGCCTCATAAACATCCTTGAAATCAGCATCTTCTTTATACATTTCTTGCAAATCATCAAATCCTAGTATGTTGATTTGAGACTCCTATATGATAAAACTCATTCTACTCAAAGCATCTACAATTTTGTTAGTTTTCCCACTCTTATGCTTGATAAAAAAAAAAGTGAAACTTTGCAAAAATTCAATACATTTGACATACCTTTGACTCAATTTATGTTGACCTAGAGTTATAAACTGCAAAGCATGGTTATCAGTAAACAAAACAAATTCTTTCGGGATGAGATATTGTCTCTATTTCTTCAAATCGTGTATAATAACATATAATTCTTGATCATAAGTTGAATACCTCTTCTTTTCATCATTCAATTTTTCACTAAAGTAAGCAATAGGCTTACCTTCTTGGCTTAGAATTGCACCTTTAGTACTCCCAATAGCATCACACTCAACTTGAAAAAGTTTAGAAAAATTAGGTAATTCCAAGATTGGTTCCTCTGTTATCTTTTTCTTAAGAAAATGAAAGCTCTTATCAGCTGCCTCATTCCATTGGAATGTTTTTTTGTTACCATTAATTTTCTCTACTATTGGCACACCAATCCCACTGAAATATCTTATGAATTTTCTATAGAAGCTAGCCAAACCATGAAATCTTCTTATGTCAAACACACTTTTAGGATTAGGCCACTCAATGATTTCCTTTACCTTCTCTTTATCCATCTTCAATCCTTCTTGTGAGTTCACAAACCCTAAGTAGATTCGCTTTTTAAGATTGATTAGTAGTTTTTCTTCATGCAACTTTTCAAGGACCCATCTCAAATTATTAATATGTTCTTCTTTTGACTAAATATATGCCAAAATGTCATCTAAATAAACTATGACAAATTTACCTATGAAATATTTAAGCACTTCATTCATAAGCCTCATGAAGGTGCTAGGAGCAGTTGTCAAACCAAATGGCATAACCAACCACTCATAAATCCCATAGTATTAGCCTTAATTTTTTCCCCCATTCATCACCCTCTCTAATTTTAATATTATGATAGCCTAATAAAGATGCTAGGAGACGAAGGATGTTTGTCTAGTTATTTACTTTGTAGATGGTGGAGAGAGCATCTCGGGATGCCTTTGATGTTGTCACATCGCGTATGTGTGGTTACACCTAATTAAAAATGCTCAGAGTGATCAAAATCAAGGATTTATCACTAGTCCTTTCATACTTCGTTTTCTCATCTACGTTGGTGGGAGGATCAACTTTTCTAGTGATGAGTTCCCAAAGCTCCTCAAACTAGAGAATGGTATGCATCTTCATCTTCCATACGGCATAGTTTAGTCCTCTAAGAAACTAAGCATCGAACAACAAAAATTCAAGAGAAGACATGATGCTAGAAACAAAATTATATTATTGCATTCAAAAGTACAAAGCCTTACTAATGAAGAAGAGAATGAAGGTGAGTTTGGTATGCTCATATAGTGAGTTATAGATGCTTGTGGCAGTGTTGTACCTCACATTCATCATCTGCCTCGTAGCCTTCCTCGAGCTTGGCATGTATCTTCTCTGTTTGACACCATACATCAAACAAGAACCAGTCGAGCAATCCTTGACACACTATCTCCTTGAATTGTAAGTTATTGATGACATGTATACTTTTTTGATGTGATGTATACTTTTGAGCAATGTAAAATATAATTCATTTCTCTCAAGGGCTTGGTCTCGACCTCTTAATGGAAGTACATCTCCAAAATTGCTCGCAACACTACTAGCACCTTCTAGAATGATTAGTATTCACTCAAATAAATGTTTCTATGGAAACAAAGAACACACTTGAAAACTAGTCTACGAATTGAATTTCCTCAATTGAAACAATAGGTCTTTCTTCTACACATGTCATGCATATATTTTCTATACAATAGCGTCTCAAATTTTTATTTTAGATGGCACTTGCTCACATACAACGGCGTGGAAACTTTGTGTTCATCCAAACGTATCAAATAGCTCGTCGCCTCCTCCTCGGGGATTCGAACTTGGATCTTCTTCTGGGCCTAGTTTTACACTAGAGGGAAGGTTTGAAACCAAACAACAACCACCATTCTTCAGTGGTGTCCAATTTTGCCACAATAAAAATTGTAACATCCACCGAATTTTTTTTACAAAATGTTGGACAAGCCAAGCTCCAAACAGTGTGGTTGCTTCTTTTTCCATGTTGCACACAAGATGCCAAATTATAGCAACAAAACGCTGAGAGGGAGAGATATGTGCCACTTGAAGTTAGAAATGATAAGCAGGTCTCCACGCCAAAAGAAAACAACCAACAAACAGATCTCCAATCTGTGAGAAATCAACAACGTGTCACCTTATTGCTTTGATACCAATGTAGGAGCAAAAAACTCGATTGATGTTATTAATTCAAAGCATAACAAGGAAATATATACAAGATAAAGATGGTTCCAACACAATTATACCAATTGAATGGAACGAATCCTATATGACATTACAATGTAATAACGAATTTAATTAGGCTAACATTCTCTTTGCTAAAATGAACTTCCTTGGCTCCAAATTCATTTCCCTTGTTCACATTTGTCTTTGAGAGGCTTTCACTCATCATAAAACAACCTCTTTTCATAATAGGTCAATCAGTCTCAATAGTGCTTAAGGCCAATTGCATCTTCTCAAGGATATATCTATGTAGGTTGGGCATTGATATTTGAAGCCAAAAGTGCTCCAAGTTGTTTTCTACGACTTGAATCCACCTCATGAAAAAAGAGGAGCAATTCCTAGTAGCTCTGTACACCTTATGTGATTCCTAAAATTATTATGTATTCAATCCTCCAGCCGTTAGGTGGTTGATCTTTCTATTTTTCATGTGCTTCACTGATTACCTTTTTCTCTCGATTCAAAGTTCGATCTTCCCATGCATATGACATAGTGTGTGTCTTTGTGCCTATCGGTGTTTCCGTTAGACCCCATAGGTGAGATTACTAGCAATAATTTTATAGGATGAAATTTGATATATAATAATTAAAGTGGATTAGTATTTTCAAAAACTAATTATAATAATTTGGGTTGTCATATTGGTTTCGTTGTCATAAATACATCTTGTCTTTTCTTTTTCGACTACAAGTCTATACCTCACGTTATTTACATGATTTAAAGTGTTAGGGGGAATTGGGTCTTTTCTTTTTCAACTACAAGTCTATACCTCACGTTATTTAAATAATTTGGGTTGAGATGTGCGCTGACAAAGAAGAATTTAATTGTGTTGTCATAAGTACGTCTTGTCTTTTTTTTTTTCCAACTACAAGTCTATACCTCACGTTATTTACATGATTTAAAGTGTTTGGGGGAATCGGAACCAGAAAGCAACCCGACACTGACGATTTTTTATTGGACATATTTTCTTTAAATACGAGTGGGGAGACGGAGTATTTCACATATATTTTATTTTCGCAGTATATTTTATTTGGTGAGTAGATATAGAAGAGTAGGTAAGATGCAGTCGCAGTATAATTTATTTGCAGTGTGGACTGCGCCATTTCACCTTCTAATGGTGGCTTTACTAGTCATTGCCATTAAATACAGAACAACATCAAAGGGGAAGAAATATCCACCCGGTTAGATTTTGCTCGCTCGTAAATGGTTTCTTTTCTGTTAAATTTCAGTTTATTTTTGTTTGCAGGTACGTTAATGATTTCATTAACTAGTGAATGCAGGTGTGGGAGCATGGACTATAATGAGGGACCTTGTGCTGCACAAGGATAATGTGCCCCATCGAACATTTTACCAGTGGGCCAAATGCTACGGTCCAGTCTACTCTGTCCGCATTGGCCTTTCTTCTGCTGTTCTCGTCTTGAATTCAGCCAAATCTGCGAGACAAGTAAACTCATGAACTTATATTATTATTATTTTATCTTGGGAGTAGTGATCATTAATGTATTAAATTGTAAATGGGTTGCAGGCCATGACGGAGCACCATTCATCGATTACAGCAAAGAAGCTGACAACGGCATTGCAGGTGTTGTCCCTGGACAAGACAATGGTGGCCTTGTCTGATTATGGAAGGGATCATCGTTTGATGAAGAAGCTCATGGTCTCCCACCTTCTCGGAACGACTCCTCAAGTAATGTCATTTTCCTTTTTATTTCTCTGTCTTCTGCTTAAATATTTCATTTATAAAATCAAGGTTCTTTTAAGCTTCACCTTATATGAATCCATAGCACTTCACACCATCTTATCATCGTCTCCTTGTTTTTTCACAGAGAAATAATGCGTTCCTGCGGGAGGAGATGGTGCAGAATATGGTAGCTTCTATTTATCGCGAATTGAAGGAGAGCTGCAGCGATACACTGAACATGAGCAACGTCATTCTCGATCACTTGTTTCCTTTTGCCCTCAATCAAGTAACTCCCTGGAACAATAATTAATTTTGCAGCGCAATTTAAGTGAAATATATATATAAATTATTGTTTGGATTAATGTAGGTGATAGGCAGAAGTGTAGAGCCGTTGTACGTTGAAGAGTTGGGCAGTAAAATTGTATCTGTGCGAGATATGTATGATCTGATAATTAGGGATCCTGCAACCGCTGCTCTCGAAATTAACTGGAGAGACTTCGTTCCTTTCATAAATCGATGGCTTCCCAACAAAAAACTACATGCAATGTTAAATCGAGTGACGAGAAGAAGAGCAGCAGTTGTGAGGGCTCTCATTCGCCAGGAGAGGGAACTTCTCTCCGCAGGAAAGGTATAACAGTAATTGTATATATACTATTTTTGACAACTCGAAAACTATTAATGTATATCTAATGAGTATATTTTATATATATATATATATTAATGGGTGAAGGAGGCGAAGGGATATCTAGACATGCTGCTGAAAGAAGGGGATATAATCAGTGAAGAGCAGCTGGAGACGGCAATATGGGAGCCTGTGATTGAAAGCACAACAACGAGCCACGTGGCTATGGTCTGGGCTCTGTTCGAACTGGCCAAGCATCCTCACTCTCAGGTAAATATATATCTCTCTCTTGCATTGCATTTTCAGTAGATATATCTGTGTCTAAATTGTGAATTACGAGCGCAGGATCGGCTTTACAAAGAAGTGGAGGAAGTGTGTGGAGAGAAAACATTGCAGGAAGACGATTTGCGCAAATTACCTTATCTAAAAGCAATCTTTTATGAGACCGTACGGAGGCATTCTCCTCTCCCCCTTGTGCCTCTACGTGTCGTACATGAAGACGTCGAGATCGACGGCTACCGTGTTCCCGCCGGATGGAAGGTGATTTAATATAATTCATAATATCCTTTTGCCCATTTATTTATATCCACACAATCTGAGTGTAGTGGATTTGACATTCCTATTATTATCATAACAGATACTCCTTAATATATGGGGAGCAAACAACTACGAGGGAGAATGGGAAAATCCAGAGGTGTGGAAACCAGAGAGGCAGCTTGTGTTTCCCGTAGAAGAGGATATATACAGAACACTTACATTTGGAGCAGGCAATCGACTCTGCGCAGGATGGCAGCAGGGTGTGACCATCGCCTCGTTGGTAATTGGGAGGATTGTTCAAAATTTTAAGCTAGAAATGCCAGCAGGACATGAGGAAGACTACGAGACTATTGTGAACACGGGGACTCACAAGCTCCGTCCTCTCTTTGCCATTCTCACCCCCAGAACTTCTTTGTCTCACCACAAAAACACTTTTTGATTCTGGTCTGGAAGATAATAGGTAAACTGCTTTCACTTTTTCCCAACCTTTGAACTTTAATGTTGTACCCCCACTTCTACAAAATTCATTTCGTATTTTAATGTAAACCCGATGGGTTGAGTTTTTTGGTACATATGTACTAATGAACGTGTTCACTTTCTTTGGGAGATGCATATAAAGTTTTCATTTCAACGTGTGAGCTACATAAATTATTATTTAACACACAGAGTTCCACTTATTTCCATTTAATCGTATAAATCACGTTTTTATTCATATTTTAGGTAATGGTATTTTTTAATTAAAAGGCGCACTTTAATTAATAATACATATACAACATTAGTTGTATACTAATCATAAAATTCTTTTTCAACAACAAAGCGATAAAACCATGTTGGAATAAACCAAACAACACCAACCAAATATAACAAGCTACTTAGGCAACAACAACAAACTTGAAACGTGAAAATCAAAGAAGGTAGAGGACAAGGGTTATTAGGCTCACCCCTCAAGCCAATACCGCCTAGAGGATCTGCACTATCAATGAAGGTAGAGGACAAGGGTTATCCCTAGGATTGTAGGAACACTCCATATATCCCTATCTTGAAATTAATCTGTGAGACGCTAAGCAAGTTGCATTTACATTTACTTTTGTTCTAACTACCCAAAAAATATGTAATTGTTGACATTGCAAACAACTATTGATATTGGAAGTATTGATCG
This sequence comes from Taxus chinensis, assembly GCA_019776745.2. Classification (NCBI taxonomy): domain Eukaryota; kingdom Viridiplantae; phylum Streptophyta; class Pinopsida; order Cupressales; family Taxaceae; genus Taxus; species Taxus chinensis. The sequence continues at coordinate 71,318,004 of CM034149.1, forward strand.
ACCACTCTTTGCATTTTGAGATATCTCAAAAATATGTTGCCTCTATGAATTGCATGTACTCCACCCCCTTGGTCATTCAAACACTTATGTAAAATGGCACATGGTCATAACAAAAAAGACTTTCTCATTGGTTCTCCGTACCATTTTTCCTGCCCTAGGACTTCTCCTTCCTCCAACCCTTATTCATTGTCCCTCTTCCTTCTACAATATTTTACTACCTCAAATTCAATTTTTTTTACACATCCCCTTTGACGTCTCCATTACACATTTCACATACACTTACTAGTCCTACATAAAATGTCATTCTGCAAGACACCATCTTCTTTAATAGAGATGTGTTTTCAACATTATTAGGAGAATAAGTCCCTCACTTGTTGGAAAGAAAAAAAAGCTCAAGTAAGGTCCACACATAAAAATAAAATAAAAAGAAAAGTAAGGTAAGGTCCACACATTTAAAAGAAAAAAAGAAAAAAAAAAGTAAGGTAAGGTCCACACATTGATCTATACAATTTTATGTGACAAACTCATGTAATACAAAACTTATAAAAAAATTTCCACATATAAAAAACAATAATATTTTCGGATGTTCAATGCATATTTTGGCCTCGTATTATGTCACTCCTCATTTACGAAAAGATAAAGAAATTTTGAGAATAGGATCCAAGTTCTCATGAAAAAATATTGATGTTTCTTCTTTTAATAAGCTACGTTGTTATGTTACTTTGTAGATGATGTGAATTACATAACTTATTACAAAAAATTATCTAGTGATTAAGAATATTTTATGGTATATATCTCATTTTGGAAGTCCGCTTATTTTTATTACAAATCATGTTTTTTTTATTCAACCTTTGTATAAAATGTCATATCTTCCTTACCCAATACTGAGATTATCAAATAAATCTCGTATCTTGATGTTTTCCCCAGTCCCGTCAAAGGAAAGCATTTCCAAACTAGTTTTTAGCATGTGCAAGCTGTTTTTGAGCTTTTTTTTTTGTGTTTTTGGGGGGTTGTGGGAACGTTAAGAGTCATAAAATGATGGGAAATTCCCCTCGGGATTTAAGTAAAGATGCTTAAAACACATCCCATACTGAAACAACAAGAAGAAAACATTTTTTTGGCCTGGAAGAAGGGGTTGTGAAAAATCTATTACAGTTACTAATTATTAACCTCCTATCTTGTAAGATTATTTGATCAACAAATATTGGAAAATAACACAACTGTAACTTCACAAATACAAACACATAAGAAATACCCAACAAGGTGAACACAATATTTTCGAGACAATTGTCCCTGGAAAAACCCCGTAGGGAAAACCAGTACTACAGATGAGAAATATATTAAACTTCAGCAAATCAAGAGATACAAATACTGCTTGCCTCTTACTGGCAGAGCTCCGACAATCTCCTAATCCTCCTGCTGATATTCCTCCACTACTATCTCCAACGCTATCACTGTGCCCTTGCTAACACTGCAAGACTACTTGCTAACACTGCAAGTTTCTCTAAAAACTTCCTTGTTACAAATGACCCCAATGACCCCCTTATATACTACTCTCGTTGAAAATCAACGGCCGAGATTAATACAAATGAACGGCTGAGATTAAGACAACTCAATAACCATAACAACCTTGGTTATGAGGTGTCACCTAAAAGGAGTCAATATTAGATAACAATTGTTCTTATCCTAACAATATTTGTTTGACAAAAACAATTATTTCTCTAAATTCTAGGTTGTCCAAACTACCCATAACAAATGGATGAGGACAAACAACTGTCCAAGCTACTAACTACTAAGATTAACACTCCCTCTTAGCGAGGAAGCTGTTCTGCATGACACCCAACATCTCTCTGAAGAAGATAAATTTTTCCTTCCCCAATGCCTTTGTCAGAATGTCTGCTACCTGCTGATCTGTAGGTACAAATTGTAGCTTAACAACCCCGCGTTGTACACAATCTCTGATGAAGTGATACTTGATGTCTATATGTTTTGACCTATCATGAAACACCGGATTCTCAGTCAACTTGATGCAACTCTGATTGTCGTAGTGTATCACCGTAGTCTCAACCTTCCTAACCAAACAAAGCTACTAGCAACTTCCGAAGCCATATAGCTTCACATGTTGCCATGCTAGCTACTATGTACTTTGACTCTGCTGAACTCAGAGCCACAGACTTCTGCTTCCTGCTGAACCAAGATACAACTCCTAATCCCAAATTGAAACAACACCCTGAAGTGCTCCTCTTGTCCGTTGTACTACCTACCCAATCTGCGTCAGTATAGCCCATCAACCTGATTCCTTCACCTCGAGCATATCTAATTCCATACTCGATTGTACCTCACAAATAACGCAGCACATGCTTTTCCGCAGTCCAATGCACTCTCTTTGGCTCAACAATGAACTGACTAAGAGAGTTAACTGCAAAAGCTATATCTGGCCTGGTATTGACCAAATACATGAGAGAACCAATCAACTGCCTGTATAAGGTGGGATCTACATCCTTCTCCCTGGATGTGTCTACCTTCCTCCAATTCATGATCATGGGTGTAGATATGGCTTTAAAATCTTCCATCCTGAACCTTTTCAAGATTTCCATGCAATATTTCCCTTGCCCAAGGAAAATCTCTCCATCTTTCTGCCATACCTCCATGCCTAGAAAGTAGTGCATAAGTCCCAAATCCTTCATCTCAAACTCCGCTGCAAGATCCCTCTTGTATTCTTTTATGAGCCCTAGTGAACCTGTAAGAAACAAGTCATCTACATATAGGACAAGAATGAGAATCTCACCTCCAACTACCAAGTAGTAGATATTAGCATCTGCCTGAATCTTCACAAAGCCCATTTCCTGCAAGTAACTATCAATGCGCTCATACCACTCTCTGGGAGCTTGCTTGAGTCCGTACAATGCTCTCTTCAATCTACACACGTGGGTCTCTTTTCTGTGTGCTACAAAGCCTTCTGGTTGTTCTATGTATACCTCCTCTTTCAACTCACCATTAAGAAACGCTGTCTTGACATCCATTTGATGGATCTGCCATCCCATCTGTGCTGAAATTGAGATTACAGCTCGTATAGAAGTATACCTGGCAACTGGAGCAAATGTCTCATCGTATTCTATTCCCTCTTTCTGAGAGAACCCCTTTGCCACAAACCTTTCCTTATATTTCTCGATGCTACCATCTGCACCATGCTTGATCTTATAGATCCAGCGTGATCCAACCACTACCCTATTTGTTTGTCTAGGCACTACCTCCCACACATCATTCTGCATAATTGAAGTATACTTCTCAACCATTGCTTCTTGCCACACTTGATGTTGTGCAGCCTCCTGATAGCTAGAAGGTTCACTATCTACCAACTTACTAACTAATGCAACATAGTCATCATACCTGGCTGGTGGTTTCCGTTGTCTATCACTCCTCCTAGGAGTACCCACTAACTCCTGAGTATTCTTCTGTGTCTGTTGAACCTCACGGTTCTTGGTGCCAACTGTAGAGGATGAAATATCAACCTCCATGTCTTCTTGATGAATCTCTTCTTGCACATGTTGCTCCATACTTTGAAAACTCTCTCCTCCCGAGTCTATGCTTGTACTAGTAACTGTACTCGAGCTTTGCTGCCCTTGACTCGATTGAGTGATCCTTGGAGCTTCTGTTGGTTGCTCACTCTGATCATCTACTGGAAAATCTCTAGACCTTCTAAATGCCTTGTCCTCCATGAACTTGACATCACGTCGAACAATAATCCTCCTGGTCCCCAGAATGAATATTGATATGCCTTAGAGGTTTCACTGTACCCCAAAAAGTACCCTCTCTCTGCAGTCTGATCTAACTTGGTATGTGTATCCTTAGGAATGTGACAATATGCCAAACTCCCAAAGATCCTAAAGTGATTGACATCTGGCTTCTTCCCAGTGAATGCTTCCTCTGGTGTCATCTTCCCTAGTACCTTATGTGGAACTCTATTCTGTATGTATACTGCTGTATTGCATGCCTCTGCCCACAGATAATGGGGTAAATCTTGGTCATGCAACATAGCCCTTGATGCCTCCGTTATAGACTGATTCTTCCTCTCAGCAACTCCATTCTTTTGTGGATTGTAAGGAACAGTCCACTCTCTCTTGATTCCTTCTCTAGTACAAAACTCCTGGAATTCATTGCTTTTGTACTCGCCTCCATTGTCTGACTGAAGAACTTTTATCTTCCTTCCTGTCGAATTCTCCACAAGAGCTTTGAACTCTTGGAAGCGACTGAAAACCTCATCCTTGGTCTTCAAGAAGTATATCCATGTCTTCCTGGAGAAATCATCAATAAAAGTAACAAAGTACTCATACCCTCTGAGAGACTTCGTCGACATTGGTCCACATACATCTGAATGTACTAGATCAAGAACGCCCTTGGATCTAGTGTCACTCCTTGGAAAAGATGCTTTAGGAAACTTCCCCAACACGCATCCCTTACATACATCATCGTGCTCTGTGATCACCTCAGGAACACCTGTCACTGTCTCATGAAGTAATTTAAGGGCTCCATGATGGATATGGCCCATCCTTCTATGCCATAGCTCTCCCTGATCTCTAAGATTACTGTTGCTCATGAGTGCCTTAGGAATGTCAAACTGCAGCCTATAAAGCTGATCGCTCCTAACTCCAATAGCTATGGGTGATTTCCAATCCTTGTGCTTTATCAACACATGTGCCCCTCTAAAGAGTACATTGTACCCTTTGTCCTGAAGGACAGATACAGAAATCAAATTCATCCCTAAGCCTGGAACATGCAACACATCATGAAGGGGAATCATCTTACCACTCTCCCTCTGAAACTGAACAGTCCCTTTCCCAACTGAGTTGAGTTTGGACATGTTCCCCATAGAGATTTGGATTCTGGTGCTCTCTTCCTTATAACTGGAGAAGTATTCTCTAACTCCTGTCATATGATATGATGCCCCACTATCTATGTACCAAACACTCTGTGAGGTTGAGCTAACCATACATGCTATGAGTGCAAACTCATCTTCCATTCTACTAGAGAGCTCATCTACACTTGCTGAAGCCACAACTTGCTTCTTGCCTTTCTTTTCATTCTTCTTCCTTTCTGGGCAATCGCTGACATAGTGGCCAAACTCGTGACAACCATAGCACTTGATCTTCGAAGAATCTTTCTTCTTCTTTTCACCTTGTGAATTTGATCCTTTACTAGACCCCTTCTTTGCTTTCCCTTTACCCGCTAGGGCAACATTTTCCTGTTCCACCTCACTTTTCTGACTCTTATTGTTGGCTCCATTGACAAGACTTAGTCTAAGCTCCTCCTGAGTGAAATCACTCCATAGTCGATCCCAACTCGGTAAGGTGTCTCGTCCATTGATGACTTGAACAAAGACATCCCACTGCTTAGTAAACCCATTTAGGGCTATTCTCACTAGCTTGTCATCACTTGGTTTGTCTCCAACAGTTGCCAATTCATCCTTGACAAGTCTAAGTCTGGTGAGGTAACTTGTGACGTCTTCTCCCTTATTCATTCGGGTATTCCTCAAATTTTCTCTGAGAATCAGCTTCCGGTTAGTGGTAGCATTCTGGTACAGATTCATAATGGCATCCCACATCATCTTCGTTGTATCTAACTCTGCAATATGTAGAACAATATGATCCTTGACACCATCAAGAATCAGCCTCTTCGCCTTGGCATCTTCCTTCTTATATGCTAAGAGTTGTGTTGCATCTGTAGGTACAGGTACAACAGTGGTCACATATTCCTTGATACCATTCTCTTCCAGCAATAGAGAAATTCTGGCTTTCCAGACACAAAAATTTGAGGCTCCATCCAATCTGTCCTTATCTCTTAAACCTGCTGAGGCCATCTTAAAGGAAAATAATAATAATAATTTTGAAGAGGTTAAATTGGGTTTTATAAACCCTCACTTTCTTTCACCTAGGGTAAATCTCTTCTACCCGAACTTAGCTCTGATACCATGTGAAAAATCTATTACAGTTACTGATTATTAACCTCCTATCTTGTAAGATTATTTGGTCAACAAATATTGGAAAATAACACAACTGTAACTTCACAAATACAAACACATAAGAAATACCCAACAAGGTGAACACAATATTTTCGAACAATTGTCCCTGGAAAAACCCCGTAGGGAAAACCAGTACTACAGATGAGAAATATATTAAACTTTAGCAAATCAAGAGATACAAATACTACTTGCCTCTTACTGGTAGAGCTCCGACAATCTCCTAATCCTCCTGTTGATATTCCTCCACTGCTATCTCCAATGCTATCACTGCGCCCTTGCTAACATTGCAAGACTACTTGCTAACACTGCAAGTTTCTCTAAAAACTTCCTTGTTACAAATGACCCCAATGACCCCCTTATATACTACTCTCGTTGAAAATCAACGGCTGAGATTAAGACAACTCAATAACCATAACAACCTTGGTTATGAGGTGTCACCTAAAAGGAGTCAATATTAGATAACAATTGTTCTTATCCTAACAATATTTGTTTGACAAAAACAACTATTTCTATAAATTCTAGGCTGTCCAAACTACCCATAACAAATGGATGAGGACAAACAGCTGTCCAAGCTACTAACTACTAAGATTAACAAAGGGTTTGAACATTGGAGAGACTGGGAGCGTTTCAGAGGGTACGCAAGTAACGGATAAAAATATCTCGGCATGGGGAATGTGGAGAGATCAAAAACATTGAATCTCCTCTGAGACTGTTTTTCAGCAAAAAACAGAGACCACATTTGATTTGGATTTTTCTAGTAGAGGAAGGATCCATCTTCCAATATAGAACAACAATTTGTCTTGTAGGATATTTTAGTGCCTAAAAAGTGGGCTTATTGTTTGACAAAATGCCTAAACTAGATTTTCTTGATGTATAGATTGTATGATGATCCAATTGAGTTGTAAGTTGTTTAATAAAGATCTTATGCATGGAGAACATTGAAGAATGATGTCAGAACTTGATTGATGCAATTTGCGTCATTTTGAGTTCATGTGTATTAAGGAGAAGAAATAGTTGCAAGTTCTTTATAAAGCTAAAGCTACTTCACATGAAGTTATACGGACAAAAGAAGAGTGTTCATATTTGTTTTGTGAGCTCTCATTGACTGTGGGCTGATTAGGATAACCTTCATATTTTTATCCTGTTGTTTGGCGTATGGATTCTTTGATTTATGAAATTGACATTGAATGTATGTGTGGAGGGAGCGAAAGATTTATTAGGCTACAAGATTAGACAGTCATTACTTTGAAGTTTGACCCTCCTATCTTGACTGCATCAGAATCATTGAAGTCCAGCTTAACAATTGCATCACCCTGATAGGGGATTTTGGTACCTGTCAAAGCTACTAATGAAAAGAAACGGGGGTTTGAATTCAATCATAGAACATACAAGGTATTATAGAATTTAATTTTTGATGCTTCAAATGTGGATCTGGATTTCACCCTAGGCTTGTACACTTGGTTTAATAGAAGAAATAGCTACAAATATATTGCAGATAAAATTGGACAAGATTATTATTTCAGACCAATGGTTTAGGGCTCCTATCTAATTGAAAACAAAATTTGCAGATTCCAAACTCTCAAATCATTTGCCTATCAGTGTTTCCATTTACCTGTAGGTTGCACCCTGGCTAGGCCTATCTCTCACGCAAGTTTGCACAAAGGAAAAAAGTATTTTCCGTCACGTCGTCGTTAGTTTTTTCGTGTCACCATTAGTTTTGACGGAATAGGTAACAACGTATTACGTTGTTACCTATTCCATCAAATTTCCGTTTGCTTTTTTATAAAAAGAATCGACGCCGTAGTATTTCATGAGTACAAACCTGCATGATGGATAGGCTGATCGCACCTTGGTCAATACAAAAGCCTTAATTCAGGTTTGAGAAAATGTAGATTCACATCCTCAAGTTTCCAATTATATAGCACAATGGTAGGAAAAATCAAACAATATTCAAGGGTTTGCCACAAATGCATGCAAAAACTCAAATTGCTGAAAGCCAAGTTGAAATCTTGGTGACAAATTGTCTTCGGAAATATATTTCAGCAAATCACAGCAATCAAATTTAAACTAAACCAAACTCAAAATCAAATCAGGGAAGTAGGCTTCATTCTAAATTTGGAGCAAATGGAAAAATTCGTTATTCATTAATCTCAGTGGCTCAACACTCAAAGGAACAATACTAGTTGAAAAGGTCAAGATAAAATATGGGAGTCCAAATACCAATTTCTTTCACAAATCAGCACATGACAAAAATATAACAATATAATTTCTCAGTTTAAAAAGGATGATGAATCTATCATTACACAACCTTCAGAAATTGAATTTCATTTTTTCCTTGAACCATTTTCAACATACTCTCCCATAAAATGAATATCGTGCTTAGACGATTAAAGCTCAACATACTCTTCTTACACAACACGTTCCTTTGCTAATAAATGAAAAATATGACAGCAATCTTCTCCATCCAGTCATAGAAAAGAAACTCGGATATATTTTTTCCTTGTAGAAAGGCATTTGAATTGGTTCTGAGACACCTGCTTCACTAGAAGTTGAGGATATCACATCCTAGATTCTTTGATTGCCGCCGCAAGGAGGTTTTATGAGATAGTGATTGAACAGTTTCGTACTTCTCATGGTCTCTCCTACCATTGGGGTAAAGCGAGGGTGTCCTCTTTCTCCAACCCTATTCAACATTTACATTGAGAGTTAAAGGAGTTCCTTGGGCAGCACAACCATTTAGATGATAGATGTATTTTACATGAGATGGTTATATCTATCCTTCTCTTCCTCTTATGATGTTTTCCTCTCACACTATGTCTAGAGCTTACATTGACAAGTTGATGCCCTTGCTTGTTTTTGTGATCTTTGATAGCTTGTGGTCAGCCTTAGTAAATATAAGATCATGATTTTCAATATTGCCAAGCACACTTTCTCAAAATTCCAGTTTTTCTACAAAGGGGAACTTCTTGAGATAAAATCAGCGTACACCTAGTTGGGATCCAATTTTTTGGTTCATTCTTTAGCATGAGGCCCGCCTCTCACTTGATCCTTTGCAAGGGGTATGTCTCTCTTTCTATCTTAGAGGGCCAATGTTTCAAAATCTATTTCTTGTACATCCCATCCAAGTTACACCGTTTTACACAATCATTAACCCTACAATTTTATACGGTTCAAAGGTTTGGGGATCTAGTATGGAAGCCACTGATTGAACTTGTATTGAGACGGTCCAGAATCTCATGCTATGATGCATGATCTCTTGCAAACAAGAAATTCCTTAATGCATAGTCCAAGTTAAATTTTCCACTCAGCTGCTACGTCTTGAGACTATCTGCAGATTACTTTCTACATCCATAGACTTAGATCCTTAGGGACCTCAGCTTTGGGTCATGAGAGATATCCATACTTAGCACTCTTCTCTTCAGAGAGGATTGCTTCATTGGTCCCCATCAGATACGAACATTGTTGCCACTTGGAGGCTAGGTTGCTCCTTTTTCTATTGGCATGTCAATTGGTAGACTACCCCCTCATGTACTCCCTAGATACCCCCTAGGTATTTATTTGTTGGAAAATCAACTGGGCATTAAATGTGCATCTAATTTCTATCTTTCTCTAGATTTAGTTCTCTGACTTCTCAGATTTGTATTTAATTATGACAGATGAATATTTACTTTTTGGTTGAAAATTCTCCCTGATTATCTCTTGTCAGAGATTTTTTCCTACCTTGTAAGGAAAGTCTTTGTGTAGGTGAATATTATTAAAGTCTCATGTTTTATTGTGTAATTACGTAGAGAAAGCAAGAGGGAAAAATCAGATTCATAAGAGAAATAGTGTGCATAGTCCCAACTCAAGTCTGGACTGGTTTTGTTGAAAGAAAACCTTCATTTCAAATTTGTTATTGTATGAATCAAGGTTTTGTGTACCGCTATAGCCGTTGTTCATTCTTGGCGAATATAAATGTATTGTTGAAGCAATTTTTAGTCCAGATATGTGTTATTTGAAGCCAAGATTGTTGTTTTATTTGGTATAAATTTATGTAGTTTCTCCTTTCTTTCCATGTTCTACATCATTATAAATCTGTTGTGTTTTATTCTTCTATTGTTGTCTGTAGTTTCTATAAATCCTTGAATTTCCTTCATCTTGTATCAGAGCTAGGCTAAACCCCGCTTCTATTTCTTTTCTGGGTTTTTAGTTTTTCATTTGGCAGCCATTAATGGCTTCTACATCTGGTACATCACTGGTTAGTGTGGAAACTCCTATCTTCATAGGAAAAAATTATGAATATTGGTTTTTGACCATGAAAGCTTTGTTTCGGTCTCAATAAACTTGGGAAATGGTTGAAAATGGTTACTAGGAACCAGCAGACTAGGAAGCATATAATGCTCTCACACAAGCTCAAAAGAACACCTTGAAGGAATAGAGGAAGAAGGATGGGAAAACACTATTTTATACCCATCAAGCAATGCATGAGAGCATACTCCCAAGAGTTGTAGTAGCAAAGAAAGCCAAGGAAACATGAGACACACTCCAGATTGCTTATTAAGGTATGGACAAGGTGAAAACTACTAAGTTACAGCTCCTTAGAAGAGAATTTGAAAAAAAATCAATGAGAAACTCAGATTCAGTAGAGTCTTTCTTTACTCATGTTGTTGGTCTGATTAATCAAATCAAGTCCCATTGAGAGGTCATAGAGGATAGGAAGGTTGTTGAGAAGGTGCTAAGGATTCTCCCTTCTAAATTTGATCTTGTAGTTGTGGCTCTAGAGGAAACCAAAGATTTGATTCAGTTTAGTGTTGATGAACTTCATGCCTCTCTTATCAATCATGAATATAGACTGAATAGATCAAATACTTCAGTTAAAAATGCATTTTTATCTTAGATATCTATAACTCATGGGAGAGGAAGGAGGAGTTTCAATCCTAGATGTAGAAGCTCTCCTAGAAGTGGACGTGGTAGCAGTCTTGCAAATGTTGGTGGTAGAGGTCAAAACCAGAATTTCAGTCACCCAAGTGGCCAAAGATTTGACAATTCACACATTTAGTGTCACTATTGTAAGAAGTTTGGGCATTATGCTCATGAATGCAAGAAAAAACCATATGATCAACAGAAGCAAGGTCAAAATCAGCCAAGCAACACTCCCTCAGGCAGCATGTTCATTGCATGCACTAAGATTGCTAAAGCAATCCCTACAAACTCTCCAGTTGAGTGTAATGTTGTTCAAGAAAGCCCATGTGACATATGGTATTTAGATTTGGGCTACAGTAATCACATGACAAATAATAAAGATTTGTTTTCTAGCTTGGATGAATCAATTCAAACTGGTGTTACACTTGTTAACAACAAAAAAGTCACTGTCTTGGGTAAAGGTACGGTTAATATTCTAACTAAAAAGGGGGAGTTGAAATTTATGCCTGATGTATATTATGTTGCTGGTCTAAAACACAACTTGATGAGTATTGGACAGTTGATACAAAATGGCTATAGAGTGTACATGGAAAACAATGAGTGTGTTATTTTGGACAAGCGTCCAAGCAATCTGATTATTGCCAAGGTATAAATGACTATAAACCACATGTTTCCATAGGAAATAAGGCTGGCTATGAAAGAAAAAATAACTCAATTTGTTCATGAGACAAATAATGTAAATTCTGGAGTAGCTTTTAAGGTAGAAGATAACTACGGAAATGTTCAAGTTAAAAAATCAACAGTAGCCAAAGATAGCTATGGAAATGTTCAAGATAGCTCTGACAACTCTAAAGAAGAGAATGGTTCTATAGAAACTCAAGCAACGTTTAAATCAGTAGTGAAGGATGAGTCTTGGCTATGGAATTTTAGATTTGGGAATTTATATTTTGGAGTGCTAAAATTACTACATATGAAGAATATGGTGAAAGGTTTGCCATTAATTGAGAAACTGGAAAGAGTTTGTGGAGTATGTATTATGGGTAAACAACATAGAGAGTCATTTTCAGTTGGCTAGTCAAACAGAGCTAGAGAACCACTTGAGATTGTGCATTCAGATATTTGTGGGCAAATGCAAACACTGTTTATAGGAGGATGCACTTATTTTCTTACTTTTATTGATGATTTCACAAGAAAAACTTTGGTTTATTTCTTAAACCACAAATCTGATGCATTTTCTTATTTCTAGCAGTTCAAGGCACTTGTGGAGAAGCAAAGCAGCTACTACATCAAGGTTCTAAGGATGGATAGAGGCGGTGAATTTATATCTAATGAGTTTCTAAATTTTTGTAGATCTTATGAAATACACAAGCAATTTACAGCCCGCTATACACCTTAGCAAAATGGTGTGGTGGAGAGGAAGAACCGAACAATTATGGAGATGGCTCAAAGCATGATGGCAGTGAAACATCTACCTAATGAATATTGGGCCGAGGTAGTGACAATTGCTATTTACATCATGAATAGGTGCCCAACAAAGAGTGTAAGGAACAAAGTTCCTCAAGAGTATTGGACAAGAAGGAAACATAGTGTCTCTCATTTGAAGGTATTTGGATGTGTTGCATATGCGCATATTCCAGATGATCCTATCAATAGGAAAGTTATAATCAGCCGTGATGTTCAGTTTGTGGAGGATGAAGCATGGGATGGAAGCATAGAGAGGACTGTTAGAATTGCAGTTGTTGTCCCTAATGACAATATGGCAGATGAAGTGTTTCCAACACCAAATATAACCCAAACAACAACTTCTTCCAATCCCGAGATGGTACCACAAGTTGCAACTCAAGCTACACCTTCTGTCACACCAAGGAGATCGTCAAGGTTGATGTCCACACCAACAGGGAAAAAAATTTCACAAGCATCTACATCATCATCTACATCAATTGGTATCCTTGGAGCAACACCATCCAACACTCCAAGTAGTTATTCATCTCCAGATCCAACTCTAGCAAGCATTATGCCATGAAAAACAAGGAGTTTGAGTGAGTTGTATAATGTTAACACAACAAATTCATTTTCATCTTTTGCTTTATTTTCTCATATTGATGATCCATTAACATTTGAAGAGGCTGTGAGTAGTGATATATGGGCACAAGCCATGGATGAGGAGATTGAATCCATTGAGAAGAACCAAACATGAGAATCAATTGATTTTCCTGAAGGCAAAGATGTAATTAGTGTCAAATGGATTTATAAGACTAAACAAAATGCTGATGGAAATGTGTAAAAGCATAATACAAGGCTAGTTGCAAGGGGTTTTACACAACATCCTGGTGTAGACTTCAATGAGACATTTTCTCCTATTGCTCGATTTGATACAGTTAGGACTGTTTTAGCTATTGCTGCCCATAACAAGTGTCCTGTATATCAAATGGATGTAAAGTCTGCATTTTTAAATGGCTATTTAGAGGAGGAAGTGTATGTGGAAAAACCACAAGGCTATGAGCTACCGGGTCATGAAGACACGGTGTATAGGTTAAAGAAGGCACTCTATGGATTAAAGCAAGTTCCAAGAGCTTGGTACAACCGCATTAACTCCTATCTCATTCAAAATGGTTTCCAAAGAAGTGGTTGTGAACCAAAATTGTACATCAAAGTCAACAAGCAAGGTAACATTTTAATTGTTTTCTTATATGTGGATGATCTAATCTTTACCAGTGATCTAAACATAGATTTTTTCAAATCAGTAATGAAGAATGAATTTGAAATGACTGATTTGGGTCTTATAAGGTATTTCTTGGGGATTGAAGTCCATCAATCCAATGATGGTATATTTATTTCTCAATCTAAATATGCAAATGAAGTTCTGAAGAGATTTAATATGGAAAAGTGTAAGGTATCCCCAACACCGGTTATGACAGGGATGAAGTTAAGCAAGGAAGATGATGGAGCATATGTGGATTCTACATTATTCAAGAGGCTGGTTGGAAGCCTTATGTACTTAATAGCCACAAGGCCAGATATTATGTACAGTGTAAGTCTGATTTCAAGGTTTATGGAGTCTCCAAAAGACTCACATTGGCAGGCTGGTAAGAGGATATTGAGGTATGTGAGTGGTACAAAGGATTTTGTTATATTTTATTCCACTTCAGATGATTTCAATATTGTTGGGTACACTGATAGTGATTGTGGGGGAAACATAGATGATAGAAAAAGTAATTCTGGGTATACTTTTCACTTTGGTATAGGTTTTGTGTCGTGGGAATTAAAGAAACAACCCATTGTGACTCTTTCTTCAACTGAAGATGAGTATGTGGAAGACACTAGTGTTGCTTGTCAAGTTGTTTGGATGTGAAGGATGTTGAAAGATTTGATGCATGATCAAAAGGAAGCCACTATAGTATTCTGTGATAACAATTGAGCCATAACATTATCTAAAAATCATGTGTTTCACAAGAGAACTAAGCATATTGATACGAGGTGTCATTTTATCAGAGAGCTTGTAAGCAACAAAGAAATTTGTCTTTATTTTTGCAGGTCTGAAGATCAGTTGGCTGACATATTTACAAAACCATTGGAAAAAGAAACATTTGAGTATTTACGAAGTGGCTTAGGAGTTTGTGACTTTGCACAAGTTAGCAGCTCCGGAAAAATGTCAGTTAGCTCCGGAAATGTTACAACATCTTTTGAACAAACTTGATTCAAACTTCTAATGATCTCCAACTGTTCATAATTAAGAGGGAGTGTTTGAAAATAAATTGGGCATTAAATGTGCATCTATTTGTCTTCCTCCATATTTACTTCTCTGACTTCTCATATTTGTATTTAATTATGATAACTGCATATTTACTTTTTGGTTGAAAATTCTCCCTGATTATCTCTTGTTAGAGATTTTGTCCTACCTTATAAGGCAAGTCTTTGTGTAGATGAATATTATTAAAGTCTCATGTTTTATTGTGTAATTATATAGAGAAAGCAAGAGGAAAAAATCAGATTTAGGAGAGAAACAATGTGCGCAGTCCCAATTCAAGTCTGGACTGATTTTGCTAAAAGAAAACCTTCATTTCAAAGTTGTTATTGTATGAATGAAGGTTTTGTGTGTAGATGTAGCTGTTTTTCATTCTTGGAAAATATAAATGTATTGCTGAAGCAATTTTTAGGCCAAATCTGTGTTATTTGAAGCCAAGATTGTTGTTTTATTTGTTGTTATAAATTTATGTAGTTTCTCCTTTCTTTCCCTGTTCTACATCATTATAAATCTGCTATGTTTTATTCTTCTATTGTTGTCTGTAGTTTATGTAGATCCTCAAATTTCCTGCATTATTTTCACCAATATAAAATTATAATGGAAAAAGGAAGAGGGTAAGATCAGCTCGAGTTCAGGAATACAATTGTTATGATCTGCATAGTTAGCATTAACAAGAGAGAAATTATTGTATCTAGATATCATGTTATTCTTACACATTGTTTTGGGAGTTGTTTGCTACCAAAAATTTAGATGCTTCCTTTATAATTTCCTTCCCCTCTTTCCATTTGCAATAATTGATTTTTAATTCTCAGTTTAAATGTTGTAGATGGGCCACTCAACCTATATGCAACTATACTTTGAGAAAACACATTTGCAATGCTTGTTTGATTGGTTTTTTAAAAATCTATCTGTTGAAAACCACTTTGAATTTCTGGTGTAAGAAACTTTAGGATTCCATTATTTTTAATAGCTTGGGTGAGAAACTTATTCTTATTTGTTTCAGGGGACTTTTTAAAATTATTTTTTTCATTATTATTATTGCTTTTCCTTTTTCCACCATTTTTAGATGCATTGAGCTTTCCTGCAATAATTACGAATTATTTTGAATTTTTCAATAATGTGTTGCAAAATATTGCCATTACAGTGATGGTTTTTTTTTTATTTCCATTATAAGGATGGTGCTTTATACTTTTCTTATTAACTTGGCATCTCTATACTCATTCTAACACAGCCTACCCTTGCACCCCTTTAGGATCCAAAAAAAATATTTTCTATAAATTTCATTCTTTTCTCTAACATCGATGTTTCTTCGTTTAATAAGCTACATTGTAATTTTTTGGATTATGTAAATTATCTAATTGGTTATAATAAAGTATTTATTGGGAATATATTACATGGTATATACTTTGTGTTGGAGTTCTCATTTGTTTTCTAATTTTATTTTTTGAAAGAATATCAATTGCAATGGATTTTTCTTTTATTTAACATTTGTATAACATGTTGTATCCAAAAGATCCTATCTATCACATATTTGTGTAAGGTTGACTGATCAACTAACCAACAAATTTACCACATTTTGAGGTATATTTATCATTGGTTAGTTGACTAGTCATCCTTACAAACATATGTGATGTTTAGGGTGAGCGTTCACATCCTCCTCCCCCATTATTGAGATCATCAAAGAAAACCTTGTTGAAGGTATTAATGTTTTAAAAGGAGAATTTGATGAATTCAAGGTTATTAGGTGAGGCATACATCACTTTTTTTATCCCATGTCTAGAGTGTAGATAGTTTTGGAGCCACAAGAATGATCTTGTGTCTTCCTTCTATTTTGTTGATTATTTGAAGGAGGATTTGTTTTAAAATGATGATAAACATAGTTTTTTTTTTAAATGAATATTAAATATTGAGATATAATAAGAATGATTTTGATGTGCATACTCTGTGGATTTCCATTAAGGTTGCCACTTATGTTTTCTTGTGTTTATCCATATTTAGTAATTTTTTTCTTTTGTCTTATGTTTCCTCTTGTAACACCTCTTTGAAATTAAGTTTCAGGGATTTAATCTCCATACTCACTTCCTATATTAGTACAGAGCTAGTTAATTCCTAAGAATAAATTATCACTATTTGAAAATTAGAGTAAATAAAGGAGGTTTAAAGATAAATTTTTATTCTTTCAATTATAAAATGAAGACAACATATGAATTGACATTGCATTTCCACAAGTTTTAGGTTCCATGCTTGTAGTATTAAGACAAATTGCATCACTCAGATTAATGAACATGATAAAGACATTAAATATGACCGTATTGAACGTCCTTCGTTTGTAGAACATTCTCTCAATACTAAGCATGCCATTTGTATGGACTCGGCGGTGGTTATCGCCTCGAAAGAAATTTTTGTAAAAAGACATCTTCATGAAGTGATTGAAATAATGCACCATGAGAATAACATCAATAGGGATAGAGGTTGGTTCTTAAGAAAAACATAGAAACGCATTATTACGAACCTCAAATTAGCTAAGGTATTTTATTCTTTCATTTTATTTGTAGTTTAAATTATTGGTTTAAAATAAATAAAATTTATTGATTTCATTTATAATTCTAGTTTGTTAGAAATTATAATTTCTTGTTCTAATAGGTTGTCCCTTTTCATGTTGATTACAATTCTTCTTCATGCTTAAGATTGTGTGAGCCTAATTAAGATAATAGTAATTAATAATGAATTACCTCTTATTTATTTTTCCTTGTATCTTATTGCAATTGATTGGTTTGTTTCATGAGTAACTATTAATAATTTTCTCTTACTTTGATAAGATTTTAGCCTTTGTTAATGGGTGTCTTGATCTTGCATCTTAAATAAAATAAAATAAAAACTCTTTATCTTACCCTATTTCATCCCTTTTTCTTTGGTTCTTTATTTTTATTGACTTTTTTGTTTTCCTTACCCATCCGACTATTATTAATTTCCTTCCAAATTGATAGTTATTAAAGAAAATATTTTCACAAATCTTATCATTTCATGTGATTTTGTTTGTCCTTGATGATGGGTCCAAATTTGTGACCCAAAACATTGGACTTATCTAAACTCTTACATAGTTGTTCTAGATAAAATAAGCACTTTTTTAAACTGCGAAAATCTCAGAAAATAAAAAACTACATCGCTTTCAATTTTTTGATTGTGTATTTCTTCCAATTAAGAGAAAAGATGTTTGATTGTGGTCTTTCTATCCTACGATGCTTCAAAACCTGGGTTTTTCAATTCTTCCACCAAATACTATTGTGTTATACCATAGAAATATCTTTCACATGATGTAGGCTATTAGTTCTTAATCTATGGCAATGGGTTTTAGAAAAAAATATTATTCTGTAATAAAATTTTCTAAGTAGGATATTTAAGAGTCACAACACAAATAATATAATAGTAAAATACAGACTATGATACAAGAAATAAGAAAGATAAATTAACACCCTAAACACAATAAAGAGGATAAAAGACTTGACTGATTTGTAATAAAATGTGAAGGTGTGCGAAGCTCAAAAAATGTTGCAACTGGAACATAGGATGTAACAATCAAACCCAGAAAATTATAGAAGTGTAGTAGAAAGGCAGGACCAAGGTGCTTGGACTGGTATTGGGGCACCAGCGATCCTAACTGGGGTGTCAAAGTCTACGCAGAACCTTAGAAACTGATTTTTTAGGGTTTCTAAATGTTTACTAACCTTTGCCTTTGATCACCTATGTGTCACACTAAGTTCATTGATGTCTCCTGTAACTTGCAATGTAAGATATATCTCGTAAAACCCCAAAAAAATCAAATCCTATAAAATAAAATATGAAAATGGGGAGTTGGACTGACCTCGGTGGTCACCCAAATGAGTGAACTTACGATCTGGGCATTGCACTACATTTCAGACTCCATGTATTTTTGTGTGTTTGTGTAAGAATCATGCCCTAGGAGGCTCTCGTGTCAAACACACTTGAATAGCGAGCAATAACTAGATGTAGAAGGTGTAGATAGATGTGTGCATGGAAAAATGAACTTCCCCTGCTATGAAGTGTATGGAGAAGAATGAAATTCCTTGTCCCTTAAGATGAAGCTCGATGGATGCTTTAATTCTCTTGTAATGATTTTGAATTCAACCTTAGGTGATGGTAGTAGATGCTTAATGTTTGGTTCTTTATTAGGGTCATACATCTTTATATTTATATGATTCCCTTGTTTGAATTTTGTAATTAACCACTAAATATTTGAATACCATGAAATAAAGATACCCAACAGCTAGAAAGGACCCACAAGATGTGAGTAAGATACAAAGGGGTCGAGGGCACCCAGAGGGGATGAGGGCACCTAAGCGTTAGCATCCTAGCTAGGCACTAGTGTCCAAAGTTAGAAAAAATAAAGTTTCAAAGTTCAAACTAGGTAAGAAGGTGTGTAAGACCATGAAAGAAACTAGAAATAAATCAAAGAGGCCAAAGATAGTGATCAATTAGTACTTTTCTCACTTAAGAATAATATAAATAGTAGTATGTGATTAGGACCTGGATATGTATCCAAAGTGTGTGATTTAATGTTTATATTTGTCCCCACTTTATGTTGTTGAGAGAATTCTTGATAACATAAAGTAGATAAGATATGTGTACCTGATAACCATGTAGATCAATGTTGAAAAGCGTGGTATGGTAAAAATGAAGTGTTGAAGATAGACAAGAGGATGAAAATGACTCTAGGGGTGAAAGCATATGCGGATATGTCACTTTTAACCTATTGTTGATGTCTCTTGATACTTGATGATGATGTGAATGATGCTTCCCATAAGGGCGAACCAATAAAAGAGAAGAGAAAACGAGTATTCTAATACGTGTATGTGAGAAATTAAATCCAGAATTTGTAAAAAGTATGTAAAAATATGAAAAGGAACATGTGCACCTGATCTGTGATGAGTGAAAATATATAAATGAATCCTAAAGATGTTGTAGAAGAATGCTTTTTTTGGGCAATCTCATGCCAAGAATTATTTTTTTGGTAGATCTCATGTGAAGTGCGCCAAGTGTGATTTTTTGGGGTCATTTCACGCTAAGTGTGGAAGAGGTGTAGGGAGAAAGGTTTAGTGTTATTCTCCAACATTTTAATTCTTCCTTAGATGTAAACATCGCATGGTTTGTTTAAATCTGATCTAGTTTGATCCAACACAAAAATAGAAAAGACTATAGAATGCATGGATGCCGAGTGTTGAAGGACTATGTCTGTCTTATAAAAGAAGTTATGTAAACTAATATGAACTTTATCAATATGAGAAAAAATGTGTGATTTTCCTTGGTCATAGGTGCTCAAGAAGGGCCAGGAGTGCCTAGGCGGTATTTTCTATGTCTGGGCCTTGGTGTTTGTATTATGCTAAGGACACAAGTTAGATTCTTTGCCGTTGTTGAGACTAAAGAATGTGTTGTACTATGACTATAGACTGTTGTATGGGGTGATTGATTCACCAAATGATTCCCCCCTCATTTGGGGTACATGTGACATCGTGAGGAGTATGTGGCCCAAAGGAGGACCAGATGCTATGATGAAATTGATTCCTTATAGAGGGAGGGGGTAATGTGCTTGGTAGAAACCAAGGCACACACAAATAAAATGGTTGAAAACAAGTGTTAGTGAAAATAATACAAATATGCATATAAACGACAATATGTAAGCTAGAAAAAAAGAAGACAATGTAGACAATGAAAAATGGGTTACAAACATGGTACATCACTCACAATGTTATAAGAAAAACAATGCTGAAGCTTTCAAAAGCATACAATGTGCACACAAGACAAAGGGAAACACTCGCAAATAATGGAAAACAATGACAAACAATAAAAATCAAAGTAATAGACAACCATGAAGGCAAATGGTTCCTGCAAGAAAAATGTTGCACATGAAACACCATTAACATGTTAGAGAGATAATAAGTTTGTAAAATCATGTATAATCTGATATGATGTAGTGTGATAGTAAGAATAGAAAGTAGTATATAACAAAACAATAACACATGTAGTATATATTAAAGTAGATGCTACCAGGAGCCACCGTGGGACTGGTAAGAGGTATAGTGCCAAACATCCATGTTGCGTGTAAATATTTGTGTAGAGGCTGCATTCACAACAAGAAGGTAAGTGAACATGCATGTGTATATAGAAAAGATAATGACATACAAAATATATGTCTAACATAGTAATTAAAGTGTGCATGTGAGTATAAGAAAACAAGAACAATGTGCAACCAAGATATGCAATATATTATGAGTGAGTGATATAGAATGATATGCAATGTGAGTGTAATATGAGTAGTGTACCCATCGAGTGAATGTGAATGAGTATGTATGAGATGAGATTCATTTATAAATGACCCCTCAACAGTAAAGAATGAATTGAAGAACAAGAATGTGTCATTGGGAAATGGTTTGAATCGTGCGCTAGAAAGATAGAACATGAAACATAGAGTGTGAAGAGTGAATGTGGTGAGGTTCATTTCATATTTAGACCCTCAGTGGTTGAGTACGATCCATGAAACTATACTGCATCATACGGTAATGAGTGTAGCGTGTAGTAGTAGATGTAATAAATGTGTATAAAGAGCAAAATGTGTATGATACATAATAGTAGATGTCAGGAAGAGATGTCATGAATGAAAATAGTGGCAATTTTGTAGTGTAAGAGGCTCATATACATTCTAAATTTCCTTCAATAGTCCAGTGTGAACTGTAGCACATGAGTGCATCATTGGGAAATGATGATACAAATGTATCAAGATGTGTAATGATTCTTAGAGAGATATTTAGACATTAAGTGCAGAACATCAAGTGCATGAGATGATAGAGACATATGATAGCATTGCAAGGGAGAGAAGATATGATTCCCCTCAATTATGTAAGTGATGGAGATATATATTTGATGATGTTAAGTGGATCGATGTAAGGAGTAGTTTCCTTAAAAAATTGATTGGATGCTAAAGTGATGATTTTTTAGGAGCCTTGAGTGGTGGAAGTCGAAAGAGATCAGATAGATTTTGTTAGTCTTACATAGTGGGTGGTTGCATATTTGGAATTGGTTACACTAGAAAAGACTTGAGATATGGAAGAGTTGGACCAATATTTAGAGGTTTCTTACTTTGACTTGATAATGTTGTAGATGACCCAGTAGGAAGAGGTAATGATAAAAAAATACTTTAGAGGTAATATCTTAGTCAAAGTGGCTTGAATAGGTGGTGCTTGACTGGCCGAAGAACGCACTTTAGAATTGATAGCATGATGTTCATGAGACATAGAAGGAGAATATTTAGGAGCTCATTTGGATGTAGCAGTTATATATGGGCATGCAACGAAATGTTGTGTAGTAAATGAGATAAATCCTTAACGCTCAAGATGCGCGATTCTTCATTTTAGAGCATATCGTTCATTGTCATTATGTCCATTGATATGATTATAATTTCAATATGGATGACCTTGATATTTTACAAACCGATAAGGAGGATAGAAATGAGTAGATGGCAAGATGATCAATTGATGAGTAAGGACTTGTAGAAGAATGTCTTTTCTTTAGTATTGAGATCAAAATTTAGAGGTGTGGGGAGTAGTAAGACTTTGTGTTCAATGATATGAGCACATGTAGAAGACATAGAATGAGGATGAGATGTAGAAGAAGAACAAACATGAGCATAAGAAGCATCCTTAAGATGTTGGATTTCATATTTGAGTGATGTAATTGTGGATTCCATAGCTTGAAATTTATCTTTAAATAAAGAATGTAAAGCATGAATATATTTTCAAATAGATTGATTGGAATTAAGACCAAGTGAGTCATCAGAAAGACGATCGAACATGACACTCACTTGTGAAGGTAGCATGTTGATAGGAAGATACAAAGTGTCTAGGGTTTTATGGAGAGAATTATTGCAAGATGGGTTCATTTGAAGAAATTGAAGTAAGGAGAGTTGAGAGACCTTATGAGCCATGAGAGAATAAAAAATTAGGATCTAAGAGCATTCAAAAGACAGGTTCACCAAATGATTTAAGACAAATAAACTGTTTGTAAAACCCTAGCAGGTTATTTCATATTCACAACACAAATAATATAAAAGTAAAATACATAATGTGACACAAGAAATAAGAAATATAAATTAAAACCTGAAGTGCAAGAAAGAGGAGAAAAGACTTAGCTAATTCGAAATAAAATTCGAAGGTGTGCGAAGCTAGAAAATTTTTGGAACTGGAACATAGGGTGTCGTAATCAAACCCAAAAAATTGATATTAAATGAATAGTTTTAAATTACATTGGATACATATTGACTGATCATACATTTTTATTTATACACATCTAGAGGAGGTATGGATGGCCAATAGATAGGGTAGATGGATGGTCATGGAAGGTGGATAGTTAAAAGACATCTGCTACAATTTATTATTCCAACATTCCCCCATTATTACATTATTTTTACAAACATCATATTTCTAGATAATGGACCCCCCCCTATTCCAAATAAATTTTAAAAAAATTACACTCTCCATGTAGCCTACTCACCTTTGAGGTGGCATGCCAAAATTCTAGTTTTGCAATATGTTAATGGAGGGGTAGGAAAACAATAAGAAAATAAATCCACATGCATGAGAGAGACTTAATATCAATAAAAAAAGAAATAAGAGGCTCAGTAGTATAAAATCAATGTAGGATTAGGTAAGTGCACCAAGTTGGGGGGCCAAAAGGGGGTCTTAAGTGGACAAACTTTTTTGAAAAAAAAAATCAACTTGTACGAGTTTTTCAAAATAGTTACATTCAAAATTGGAAGATGTTGTAGAAATATGAATTGTAGAATTTTGAGTCTAGTTTCTAAGCTACTAAATTTTATTGAAAACAGATAAGTTAAAGTGGGTCAAACAACTAAAATACCAACAGATGCTCCTGGTTTTGTTAAAAAACATAATAGAGTGAATTTCGTGGCCCCCACCATTTTTTGAGCACCATTCAGTATTTTTGAAAACCCTTGGGTAGAAAGATAGCTAGGAGCATCTAGTTTGGGCTCCATTTTTTAAAGATTTTTTTAGCGAATATGTTTTTATTTATGATTTTTATAGTACAGAAATTTTATGTTTTGAAAAATAACGGAGCTCCGACCATGCCCCCCCCCCCTAACTACCTAAAAAAATATCAAAAATTAGATTTTTGTTTTTTGAATATGTATATAATTATGCCTAGTTTGGGCTAGTATAATTTTTTTAAAATTTCGATCACCCAAAAAAAAGATACACAATGAAAGATAGACATATTTACACTTCAAAAAATAGCTATAAAAATGCATAGTTAGAAAATAAATAACATGGAAACCTTTTATTAGTCAGAAAATTTTAAAAATTATAATTTTAGAAAGAAGAGACTCTGCTCTACGTCGTGGTATGATTTTTTTAAGTAGATCAATTGTTTTATTTTGATTTATCATAGAGGAAGTGGTATTTTTACATTTTCATGTAAAAACACGTTGTTTAATGTGTTTGTGCAGGTCCATGCCTTAGGCTTGGGGATCCAAACCGGATCCCAAGCCTTGAGGCATGGCTTGGTAAAAGAAAAAATGTAAAACATGTGCACGTTACATAACGCATACGTGTTCTGTGTAGTATAAACATTATGCATGATTTTGACATGCTTATATTTACTTTAAATTTATTTATGTAAATATAAGAAATTAGGGCCACGTTGCACCTTATGGAATTAGTCTCACAGCTCCATGAGTCATGGTTTAGGAGATAGTTTTTAAAAGTATAATATGGTCAGCACATAGGTAATTTTTCAGGATTTCAACATTCAACCTAAATCTTTTAGCGTTTCACTTCTACAATCGAAACTCTAAGTCATAGGCCATAAACCTAAACACTAAACTGTAAACCTTGAGCCCTAAACCCTAAACACTAAACCTTTAATCATGATCCCTAGAACCTAAAACCTAATCAATAAACCATAAAACTTAAACATTCAGCCCTTACCCATGAGCCCTAAACCATGAGCCTTAAGCCCTAAACCCTAATCCATGAGACTTAAACCATAAGCCCTAAACCTTAAACCATGAACCATGAGCCCTAAATGTTAAACCCTAAACCCTGAACCATAAAAACTAAATCCTAAACCCTAAACCCTAAACCTTAAACACCAAATCCTAAACCCTAAACCCTAAGCCTTGAACCCTACACCCTTATCCCTGAGCCCTAAAATCTAAACCCTAAACCCTAGACCATATACCCTAATCCCTAAGCCCTAAAACCTAAACCCTAAACCCTAAAACCTAAACCCTAAACCTTGATCCCTAAACCATAAACCCTAAAACTTAATCCCTAAACATTAAATCCTAAACCATAAACCCTAAACCTTAATCCATAAACATTAAATCCTAAACTATAAACCCTAAAACTTAATCCCTAAACATTAAATCCTAAACCCTAAACCCTGAACCCTGAACCATAAAACCTAAAACCTGAACCATAAACCATAAACCCTTATCCCTAAACAATAAATCCTTAACCCAAAACCCAAAACCCTAAAACCTAAACCCTAAACCTTAAACCCTAAATCCTTAACCTTGATCTGTAAACCCTAACCATAAACACTAAACCCTAAACCCTAAACCTAAAACCTAAATCCTAAACCATAACCTTGAACCTTGAACCTTGAACCCTAAACCTTAAAACTTGAACCATGAGCCCTAAACCCTAAACCCCAAACCATATTTCATCAATATTTCCTAGTCTCGTTCCTAGAACCATCATTGAGTCTACTTATAGAACTACCTTGTTTATAAGAGGTGGAACAAGTAACTAAATGGATATGACATCTACCTTGTGCCTTATAATGCATATATTACACATCTCTTCCAAACTTGTTTCTCCCCACATATACTTATGCTATTGAATGTAAATTTATTCACACTAATTGTTTTTCAAATTTCTCATATTTCCATGTATGGTATCATGCAAGCCAGGATGATCCATTAGAAGCTAGAAAAAATAACCATCACAACAACAAAAATTAATCTTAAATGAAACAAAAGAAACATAGAGAATATATCAATGTAGAGGTGTAGGATCATAATTGAATTTCTTGTAGTATCCTCTCCTCCGGAGAAATATAAATTTCAAGTGTTCTGCTAGAATGGATAGTAAATTTGACAGAATTTCCTAACGTGTTCAAAATAAGCATAAAAATAGGGGAATGGCTAAGAACACTAAGGGGTTACCAATCACCTAGTAAATCTTTCGTGTTTAGGTCTAAATGGGAGTTACCTGGCCTACAGCTTAGTGACCTTCCATTCA
Organism: Taxus chinensis; assembly: GCA_019776745.2. Lineage (NCBI taxonomy): Eukaryota > Viridiplantae > Streptophyta > Pinopsida > Cupressales > Taxaceae > Taxus > Taxus chinensis. The sequence continues at coordinate 71,344,006 of CM034149.1, forward strand.
TTGATATTTCCTTATATAATAAACCCATGGATATTTTCAAAATCCCCTGAACAAAAAGATAGGGGTAGTCATCAATCCTAGTGAAGGGTGTGATGTGATTTCCAAGAAATTTGAAGTTCATATAGATTTAGAGGTCATAAAATGAATTTATAAATATCTCTATCATTATAAATGGAAGACAAGTAATAGTGTCTCCTTGTACATCCAAGGATTGAGGACTACTGGGGTCTTTGGAAGGATTAGACAGTTAAGAATATGACATTTCCCTCCTTCAAAATATCAATAGATGAAAAACATCAAATTTTGATGACTCTCTTTGAATGTTCTGCCTACAAATTCGATGAACCCTAAAATCTGTGACCTAAACCCTAAAATCTAAAATAAAAATAATAAATCTTAAAACCTAAACACTAAATAATAAACCCAAAAAATTAAACCATAAACCCTTGACCCTAGACCCTAAACCTTGAGCCCTAAGCCCTAGACCCTAAATACTAAATCCAGAGCCCTAGGCTCTAACCCCCAAACCTTAAACCAGTAACTTTGAACCCTGAACCTTAAGCCATAAACCATGAACCATGAACCCTAAACCCTAATCCCTAAAAAATAAACCCTAAACCTTAAGCCTTGAACCCTACACCCTAATCCTTGAACCCTACACCCTAATCCTTGAGCCCTAAACCCTTAACCTTAAACCCTGAGCCATAAACCCTAAATCTAGAACCCTGATATCTAACCCCTAAACCTTAAACCCGTAAGTCTGAACCTCGAACCCTGAGTCATAAACCTTAAACCATACACTCTAACCCCTAAACCATAAACCTTGAGCCATCCCTAAACCGTAAACCCTAAACCTTAAGGCCTAAATGTTAAATTCTAAAGGTCTCTAAACCCTAAACCATAAACCCTGAAAACTAAATCATAAAGCCTAAACCCTGACCCCTAAACCCTAAACTCTAAACCCCAAGCACTAAATCCTAAACCCTAAACCCTAAGCCCTAAACCCTAAACCCTAAACCCTATGCCCTAAACACTAAATCCTAAACCTTGAACTCTATGAGCTAAACCCTTAACCCTAAAAACTAAACCCTAAACCTCAAGCCTTAAACCCTAAAACTTGAACCCTTTGCCCTAAACCCTAAACACTAACTCCTAAACCTTAAACCTTAAACCCTAATTCCTAAACCCTACACCATAAACCCTAAATCCTCAACCCTAAACCTTAAACCCTGAGCCCTAAACCCTAAACCCTGTACCATAAACCCTAATCCCTAAACCCTAAATGTTAAGCCCTAAATCCTAAACCCTAAACCCTAAACCTTGAGCCCTAAATCCTAAACCCTAAGCCTTGAACCCTAGGCCTTAAGCCGTAATCCCTAAGCTAAAACCCTAAACCTTGAACCCTTAAACATAAACCCTAAACCCTGAACCCTCAACTCTCAACCCTAAACCCTGAACCCTGAACCCTAAACCTTAAACCCTAAACCCTGAACCCTAAACCATGAACCCTGACCTTTAAACCTTAAACCCTAACTCCTAAACCTTGAATCATAAACCCTAAACCTTAAACCCTAACTCCTAAACCCTAAACTGTAAACCCTAAATCCTCAACCCTAAACCCTAAAAACTAAACCCTGAACCCTCAAATCTCAACCCCAAACCCTAAATCCTCAACCCCAAACCTTGAACCTTGAGCCATAAACTCTAAACCCTCAACCGTGACCCCTAAACCCTAAAACTTGAACCTTGAGCCCTAAACCCTCAACCCTTAACCCTGAACCATTAACCCAAAACACTAAACCCTAAACCATGAACCCTAAGCCCTGAGCCCTAAACCCTAAACCCTAAAATCTGAACTATGAGCCTTAAACACTAAACCTTAAACCCTAAACTCTAAACCTTGAGTCCTAAACCCTTAGCCCTAAACCCTAAACCCCGATCCCTAAACCCTAAATCATAAACCCTTACCCAAAGGAAAGTCCTAAAAAGATCATTCAGCATGTTTCAGTGTATAGGGAATAGTGTTTAAGGTGATCAATCGACTCATTTAGTTTTTATGAGAGACTGCTTCCTTTGAAGGCCTAAAAAGAAAATTTTGGCCATTTTGTAGTTAATTGAACACCCTTCAGAACAAGCTAAAATGAGCTAGTCATGTCACCGAGTTATCAAGGACCATTATTTGTGAAGTATTAAGGCATCGTTTGTCTCCATAAGAGACATATGAGAAAAAGCATGTATGAGAATCATGAATTTGATTCCATTAAAGGATGCTTTTAGAGCTAGGAAAGGTGAGGGGATGATCTTTATATGGAGCACCATGTTTCTAAGAATGAGCAATCATCTGAGTTCACTTCATGCAATTCACTTGGTACTATTCGTAACAACTCATTCAACACCTAGTAGTGTTATCACACCTCAAGGAAGAGGCACATTACAATCACCTCATTTTGCCATAGGACAAGAATCCCATTCAGGAAACTGTTATCCAAAATGTGCCCCTGCTCATTTTTGTGGCTAACTCCTTGTGTTCTTACCTCTCTTGTGCCTCAGTCTCCATTTTTTTAATTTTCAGGCACTCAGATCTTTCTGGAAATGGCACCATTGGATAGACCTCTCTCTCAGCTTTCTAGAAAGGTAAAGTTTTCCTCCTAACTCCTCATATTTTTCAAGTTATGGCTCGGCAGAGTTTTTGTGGGAAATTTTCCCCTAGGAGGCCCGCAGCCAATAGAAAGCTGCCACGTGTTCAAGGAAGTGGCGGAGTTCAGAGGAGAACTTGAAATTTTTTCCAAGTTTTGTCCAAATTTTCAAATGGAAAATTTTATCCCACAGGCCCGCCAACGAATCAGAGGGCGCCACGTGTCAAAAGGGGAAGAAAGTTGAAAAAATTGCTAAGTGTTTGGCGCAAGGTAAAATTTTGAAATTTGGCCCGCAGCGAATGGCGTGCTACCACGTGTCCAAAGGAGATGGTGGGCGTTAGGGGAGAAGTTAGATTTTTTGGCTAAGTTTTGCCAAAATTTTCAAATGAGAAAATTGGCCCGCATAGCCCGCGGCGAATAGGATTGTGCCACGTGTCTTCACCAATTAGAGTGGCAGAGGTAGCAATGAAAATTTGGCTAAGTATTATTCGTAAAATTTCAAAGGAAAATTTTGGAGCAGAGGGCCCGCGCCCAATGGAAATTTGCCACGTGTCCAAGGGGGCCGGAGAGTTCGGAGCTCCGGAGAAAATTTTGGAAAACTGGCTAAGTTTTCGACAAAAATTTAAAGGGCGAAGGTCTGCCCCGTGGCCCTTTTCATCCAATCAGGATTCACCACATGTCCCGGACCAGCGGGGCATGGGGGGGAAAATGAATTTTTTTTCAAATTGAAAAATGCAAATTTTCAAAGGCAAATTGCGCCCCTCAGGCCCGAGCCAATAAAATAGTGCCACATGTCCAAGTGGCAAAAAATTTTAAGGAAGGGCCCGAAAGAAAAATTTCAAAGGATGAGCACATGACCAATCAGAGCCTGACACGTGTCATCTAAATGGAAGAGTGCAGGGATTTTTTGGAAAATTTTCCAAAATGCAAAAAAAAGGGTAAAATTCAAATTTTTTCCCCACCATTCCGATTTTGACCTGTTTTTGCCCTAAATTTTCGAATCACCATATCTTTCGATCCAGAGCTCAGATTTTCACGTTATTTATATCAATGGAAAGTTGGTGAAATTATCTACATGATTTCGGGGTCAATTTTGCATTTTGGTTCAGTTTGGAGAGATAAAATCAAGAAACACCTCTGGCACGTGGTAATGGCTAGAAATGTCGTTTCAACAACCAGTTTTAATGCAAAATGGGTCGCATTCTTCTTCAGCATGGCCAAAAATGTCAGGGAATGGGTCTGCAAGGACACCCATGCTATTTTAATGCATCTTCATTCAATGGGGAATGGCTCCCACGTTTTTTACATGTTTTCTCTCTCCTGGGCTCGACCCATGCATTGTAAAAGCTAGATTTGGCGCATTTTTTGAGGGTTGAACATTTTTTGGATAGTAAGCTTCTTCTTTCACCTTCAACAAGTGATTTTTGGAAGTATCATACCTTATTCATGATTGTAATAGGTTTATGCCTCTTTGATGTTGCAAATGCAAGGATTTTGACAGTGGAAATGACAGTGCACTCTGTGATCAATTTTCAGTCCTTTGTTTGTATTGTCTTGCTTCATTTCAGACCTCTAATTACATCTTATTAGCCTGTGTATGATGTTTCATGTTGCATTTCATGAGATTGTGTCAATTTTCATGAACAAGAAGTGTTCACCACTCCTTTGGTGTATCACCTATTAGTTTAGTTTCAATTTTTGCACTTTCTATCTCTGTCTCCTTGGAATTTAGAGTAGGATTAGGATTCAAACCTCTGCAATTATGCAAATAATAGATCTAATCAGAGGAGTTTGAGGAACCAGCCTCTAATCTGGGGATTCCTCTCTCATTTTACAAGTCCCACACTTGGAGAGAGGTTTCAATGTTGTGCAATCACACTGGATGCCTGAAACATCAACTTAGAAACCTGATTTGCATCCAGGGGTGCTGCTGATTTGCAACAACAGTTTTGGCACACCCGGTGGGACCTTAGAGGTCTCATTTTCATTGCAGCAAAGTTGATGTGCATCTGCTGTAATTTTCTTGCTTAAAAGAGCTATAAATTGCACATCTGGTGACTCCAAGGGGAAGAATCAGCTGTTTTTAGCAGTGCAGGCCTGAAAACTCATGAGAAGAATCACCACAAGGTCAAGAGCTAGAGAAGAAGAGGTGTTGTTTGAATATCTGTAGTTATCTCCAAGAATAAGGCAAAGAGGAAGAAGGATTCAAAGGTCTCCATCTCCACCAAACATAACTCTCTCAACTCCTCCACATGGTAGGCCTTTCATTCAGTCAACAAGGGTTCTAAGACCAATTAGAATGGCATAAAACAACCCCTATGTCAATTTCACTGGCAGCAGCCCACTTGCTCTCAATGCACAAAATCCAATTCCAATTGCAACCTTGAAGAACATTCCATACTTCACTAGAGAGAATCAGACTACTCCTGGTGATCATGTTAAAGACATTTCCAACCTTTTTGCAATTCATGAGATTGATGACATGCAAGTTGCTGTCAAATTGCTAGCATCTTCATTCAAGGGGAAGGCATTGCAATGGTTTAGAAGCCTTACCTCGATTTCTATTCAAAATTGGAACCAGCTATGTATAGCACTTCATGAGCAATTTGGAGAGAAGGGAGACAACTTGTCTCTTTTGGAGCAACTGACAACCATCAAGAGGGCTCCCAATGAGCAGCTGACTGATTTCAACTTCAGATTTTAAAGGACTTGGGAGAGAATTCCAGTGGCATTCAGGCCAACAGTAGAAGGTGCTTTTCTTTACTATCTCAAAGCTCTAAATTCTGATATTTCTATGTTGATTCAGTCCATGGGAGGCATAACTATCCCTATGGCTTATAGCATTGCCTTTAGGGTTGAAAATTGTTTGATCCAAGCCGGCAAACTAGCCCCTAGACCTCCCATGCCATTGTTTCCAAGTTTAGAGATCCCAAACACTAATCAAGCACCTAATTTGGCTCCTTCTCCCACTCCTAGAAATCAAAGTTCAAATGAAGCTTCTACTTCATCTCCAAGTGCCCCAAATGAGCTTCAAGAAGTCATGAAGCAATTGCAAAGTTTAGGTAATGAGCTGGTTACTCTCAAGAGACAACAAGACCAAATTTTTAGACCTTCCTTCCAGCCTCAAGCTCAGCCGAACAGGCAGCCATATCAACCTCATAGACCACCCAATCTAGCTGCAAATCCAAATCAAGCAAGGCCTCCTACCAACAGACCATTTCAGCCCTATAATCCAAATGCTATATCTGCCTCTAAGGCATTGGTGCCAACACAAAACAACGTTTCTTAGGAGTATGATTGGTGTTTCCCATGCAATGAACCTCACAACCAATCTATGTGCTTCAACGGTGCCTTGAATCAAGAATTAATGGTGATAACTACTGTTGTGGAGGGTGAGGGAAGTCAAGGAAACAACCAACAACAAGAAACATTCCAGTAGCAATCAGCTCCAAATGACACCACACTTGTGAATTGGCAGGTAGAATATTTTTGTGGCATAAATCAAACAGTCTCTCAAGGTGTTACAGCCAACACAAGGTCAAAAAGAAGGAATTTGGGTGAAGAACAGCCATTAGCTCCAACCAATCCACAACCTTCTATGGCTCCACAAATGGTTGGCAAACAAAATCCAATTGTAAATGCACAAGGGCAGCCAAGAACAGCTCCTAGACCAACTCAAATACCAGTTGTTGCTGCCCACATGAAAGGGATGAATATGCAAACCAAGGGACAATAAAGATATCTTTCATCACCATTTAGTATCATTGATCAGATGAAGAAGACAAATGTAAATATATCAATGTGGGAATCCCTATCTATCCCAGGCCAGAGAGATTTGCTACAAGCTGCCATGAAGGACTGGCCAACTTCGAATCAGCAAGTCCAAATGCAAGAGAAGGTGCTCACAAATGATGCCCAACCTGAAGGGAATCATGGAGGACAGCAAGATAAAATGTTGAAGCCCCCTCCTTTTTATGTCTCATTAATCATTGGAAACCAATTGGTGCACAATTTCATGATTGATTCCGGGGCAAGTAGCTCAGTGATGCCCAAGCAAATAGCTGATCAACTAGGACTTCAATATGAAACCATATCCAAAGGGGTAGTGCAGTTGGATGGGACAGCAGTAACAACAGTTGGGGTGATTAGAAACTTGAGTCTTACCTTGCATGCATGTCCAAATGTTGTTGTTTTACAAGATGTATCAGTTATAGACCTTCCACCACTCTTTGCCCTATGTTTTTCAAGAGATTTCACAACCAAGATTGGAGGATATTTGTCTGCTGATTGGTCACACATGTTGTTCAGAACGAGGTATGGAACCAAAGCTACAATCAGGGCTGAACCTATTGCAAACTTCCACATTGAGCCCTACACTCCAAGTCAGATCAATGCCAACTGTTCGGCATTTGATCAAGAAGATCACCCAAGCACTGATGAAGATGACACCAAGGTTGGAAGCATCCCGGATCTAACTCTTGATGAATGGGCAAACAAGGTGCATGCTTTTGATCCTTATCAATAAGTATAAGAATCTGAGCTAGGGGTCTATTGCATACATCAAGAAGATCAGCCCATTCCTAGCATCACCAAGCCAAACCACAAGGATGACAATGAGGTATGGCAGCTGTTTTTTGATGGATCAAGGAGTAGACAAGGTGCAGGAGGTGGAGCTATGCTTGTTTCACCTCAAGGAGTAAAGTACTATTCAGCTTTTAGATTTCAGTTTGCATGCTCCAATAACACTGCTGAATATGAAGCCTTGGTGTAAGGGATGCATTGGGCAATAAAGAGAGGAATAAAGAACTTGCAAGTCTTTGGTGATAGTGAATTGATTGTAAATCAAGTCAAGGGAAAGCATGCTACCAAGAATGATCTACTCAAGTGCTACAAGAACAAGGTGTGGGACCTCATTGAATATTTTGAGGGTTTTAGCATCAAATCCATTCCTAGGAAAGAAAACCAAGTTGCTGACAAGCTTGCAGCAGTTGGGGAAGCCTTTGATATTGTGGAAATCATTCAACAAGACAAGGTACAGCCAAACATCCATGTGATTGTGAGGCCTTCAGTGCCAGATAACAATGTAAGTTGGCAAGTGTTTGAGAATGACTAACAAATCATCCATTTCTTGCAAGAAGAAGCTGAGTTCTCAGCTAAAAATTAGGAAAAATTGGAACAACAGTATGGTGACCAAGTGGTACAACTGAGAACTAACAAGCTGCCCAAGGGACTTATCACTTTGGAGTCCATTTTCAATCCCAATGGTCAGTTTAGGAAAGAGAAAGCAAACATTCAGGTCAAGAGAGAAGATTCAGTATCCATCTTGGTGGAAGAGAACAAACCATTGCAAATTGGAAAGATGACAACTGAACAAGAAAGGTATGAGTTCATACAGCTGTGTCAAGAGTTCCCTGATGTGTTTGCTTGGAGCTACGAAGATTTGAAAGGTTTCTATCCCAAGTTACCTCAGCACACCATCGAGTTGGATCCAAATACTAAGCCCATCAGGTAGAAACAAAGGCCAGTCAATCCACACATAGAACCTCTCATGAGGAAGGAATTGAACAAGTTGATTAAGTCAAGAATCATATTCCCAATCAAGCATTCTAGTTGGGTTGCCAACTTAGTTCCAGTCAGAAAGAAGAGTGGAGAGATCAGATTGTGTGTTGACTTCAGAGACTTGAATAGACCATCTCTCAAGGACCATTACCCACTCCCTTCTATGGAGAAAATTTTGCAAGTTGTGGCTAGCTCTGAGAGGTTTTCACTACTTGATGGCTACTCGGGCTACAATCAGATTATGGTGAAGAAAGAAGATCAGTTCAAGATAGCCTTCACGACCAAATGGGGAACTTATGCATACATGAAAATGCCATTTGGGTTGTCCAACACTGGAGCTACCTTCCAAAGAGAAATGGACATGGCGTTTAAAGGTTTGATTAACATCATGGTGCTGATATACCTTGATGATATCACTATTTTTTCAAAGAATGTAGCAGACCACCTCTCTCATTTGAGATAAGTTTTCCAAAGGTGCAGGAGATTTGGAGTGTCTTTGAATCCTAAGAAGTGTATCTTCCTAGCACATGAAGGAAAGCTCCTTGGCCATATTGTCTCCAAAGAAGGATTAGCAATTGATCTAGAGAGGGTTGAAGCCATAAGAGCACTACCATTGCCAAGCCACAAGAAGGCCCTTCAGAGTTTCTTGGGGAGAATAAACTTTGTTCGGAGGTTTGTCCCAGATTTTGCAGCCCTTATCAAACCTATCACCAAAATGTTAAAGAAAAGAATGGCTTTCAAGTGGACAGCAAAAGGCAAGGAGAGTTTTGAAGCAATCAAAGAAGCCATCTCCCAAGCACCAACTCTCATCAACCCGGATTTCTCCAAGGATTTCATCCTCTATGCATTTGGAGGTAATGATACTATTTATACCATTTTGGTACATCAGAACAAGGACAATGATGAGCAGCCAATTGCTTTCTTCAGCCAAAGCCTAGATGACTATGAGGTGAGATATTCTTTTATTGAGAAGCATGTACTTGTAGTAATAAGAAGCTTGAAGAAATTCAAGCACCTAGTCTCAAACAACAAGGTTCAGTTGTTGGTCTCTCATGTGGGAGTAAAGGAATTCCTCCTCAACAAGGATTTAAATGAGAAAAGGGCAGGTTGGATCACTCATGTCATGGAGTATGACATTGAGATCAAGGTCACCAAGCTAGTAAGAGGAAAAGGATTGTGTGAGTAGCTGATTCTGGGCAAGAAAAAAGGAGTATGCAATGAAGAAGAGGCTGTTTTGACAGTTCAAGACAGCCATGTGCAAGGTAGCACTCAAGAAGAGGATAATGTTGTCCCCACTCCTTGCTGGACCCAAGGTATAATGCACTTCCTAAGCACAGGCCTATGCCCTCCAGAGATGAACAAGACCCAAAGAAGACACTTCAGATTGCAGGCTGTCCCATATGCCATAGTAGGTGGTGTTTTGTTCAAGAAAGATGTGAATGGAGTGTTGCTGATATGCATTAGCACAAATCAGATTCATAGGGTGTTGGAAGAGTTCCATGGTGGACCAGATGGTGGTCATTTTGCACCAAGAGTGATAGCCCTAAAAATCATGAAGGCTGGTTATTATTGGCCCAAGATTTTCAGTGATTGCTTTGCGTGGATCAAAAGGTGCAAGAATTGTGCATTCTTCATAGGTAAAGAGAGGCTTGCTGCCCTTCCATTGCATCCAATTTCAGTTGACCAGCCATTCATGCAATGGGGTTTGGACTTCATTGGAGTCATTAATCCAAATTCAAGCAAAGGGCATAAGTGGAATTTGACAGCCACAGACTACTTCACCAAGTGGACTGAAGCAGTAGCACTCAAAGAAGCAAATGAGTCTAGCATCTTAGACTTCTATGAGGGGATAGCAACTAGATTTGGCATACCTTCTACAATAATCTTAGATAGTGCAATAGCATTCATTGGATCCAAGGTGACTGAGTGGGCTGTCAAGAACGGGATCTACCTAAGTACTTCATCAAACTACTACCCTCAGGGTAATGGCCAAGCTGAATCTACAAACAAGAATTTGTTGAGGATCATTAGGAGGACTCTTGATGAGAATCAGAGGTCTTGGCATACCAAACTAAAATCAGCCTTATGGGATGATAGGATAACTCCCAAGAGATCCACAAGTAACTCTCCATTCAGGCTTGTGTATGGAAGAGAGGAAATCTTGCCCATGTCACTTGAGTTGCCAACATTGGAACTCATGAAGCAGTTAGAGTTGATAGAGTTTGGGCCCATGGAGGTGAGATATGCAGAGTTGATGGAGCTCCAAGAGATCAGAGATCAGGCATCCCAAGCAATGGAGAGGGATCAAGCTTTGATCAAGAAGACCTTTGATAGGAAGGCCAAGAGCAGATCTTTCCAAGTTAGAGATCTAGTGTTAAAATGGGATGCAGATAGAGCAAAACTGGGAAGGCATTCAAAATTTGATGCCATTTGGAGTGGCCCATACATGGTCACAAAGTGTAAGGACAACAATGCCTTCCAATTGTCTTCATTGGATGGCGAAGAACTACAGATTCCAGTCAATGGAATCTATCTAAAGCATTACTACTAAAGGGAAATTTTCCACCTTGTAAATATTAGCTTAGGTTTTCATTTCTCCAAGTGCTTGTGCACATTGTTTTGCTGTAGGTTGTTTTGCTTTCCCTAAGTGCTTTGGCAAAGGCTTGCTATCTCTGGAGATGTTTCGCAGTCCTTGCTTCCATCAGGTGATATTCCATCTTCCTCCTTGTAACATTCTAAGTCAGTTGGGGTTCCAAACAGAAAATTTGATGACTTCATGCCCAATGGGCTGCTTCAGGCAACTAGTATCTTCATCTAGCAGGCAGATGACCCCTCTGAGTTGCCAAAATTGTTATCCAAAATGTGCCCCTGCTCATTTTTGTGGCTAACTCCTTGTGTTCTTATCTCTCTTGTGCCTTAGTCTCCATTTTTTTATTTTTAGGCACTTAGATCTTTCTAGAAATGGCACCATTGGATAGAGCTCTCTCTCAGCTTTCCAGAAAGCTAAAGTTTTCCTCCTAACTCCTCATATTTTTCAAGTTATGGCTTAGCGGAGTTTTTGTGGGAAATTTTCCCCTAGGAGGCCCACAGCCAATAGAAAGCTGCCACGTGCCCAAGGAAGTGGCGGAGTTCGGAGGAGAACTTGAAATTTTTTCCAAGTTTTGTCCAAATTTTCAAAGGGAAAATTTTAGCCTGCAGGCCTGCCAACGAATCAGAGGGCGCCACGTGTCAGAAGGGGAAGAAAGTTGAAAAAATTGCTAAGTGTTTGACACAAGGTAAAATTTTGAAATTTGTCCTGCAGCAAATGGCGTGCTGCCACGTGTCCAAAGGAGATGGCGGGCGTTAGGGGAGAAGTTAGATTTTTTGGCTAAGTTTTTCCAAAATTTTCAAATGAGAAAATTGGCCCGCATGGCCCGCGGCGAATAGGATTGCGCCATGTGTCTTCACCAATCAGAGCGGAAGAGGTAGCAATGAAAATTTGGCTAAGTATTATTCGTAAAATTTCAAAGGAAAAGTTTGGAGCAGAGGGCCCGTGCCCAATGGAAATTCGCCATGTGTCCAAGGGGGCCGGAGAGTTCGGAGCTCTGGAGAAAATTTTGGAAAATTGGCTAAGTTTTCGACAAAAATTCAAAGGGCGAAGGTCTGCCCCGCGGCCCCTTCTATCCAATCAGGATTCACCACGTGTCCCGAACTGGTGGGGTGTGGGGGGAAAAATGAAATTTTTTTCAAAGTGAAAAATGCAAATTTTCAAAGGCAAATTGCACCCCTCAGGCCTGAGCCAATAAAATAGTGCCACATGTCCAAGTGGCAAAATTTTTTAAGGAAGGGCCCGAAAGAAAAATTTTAAAGGATGAGCATGGGGAAAATCAGAGCCTAACACGTGTCATCCAAATGGCAGAGCACGGGGATTTTTTGGAAAATTTTCCAAAATGCAAAAAAAAGGGTAAAATTCAAATTTTTTCCCCGCCATTCCAATTTTGGCCTATTTTTGCCCTAAATTTTCGAATCGCCATATCTTTCAATCCAGAGCTTGGATTTTCACGTTCTTTATATCAATAGAAATCTGGTGAAATTATCTACATGATTCTGGGGTTAATTTTGCATTTTGGTTTATTTTGGAGAGATAAAATCAAGAAACACCTCTGGCACGTGGTAATGGCCAGAAATGACGTTCAACAACCAGTTTTAATGCAAAATGGGTCGCATTCTTCTTCAGCATGGCCAAAAATGTCAGGGCATGGGTTTGTAAGGATGCCCATGCTGTTTTAATGCATCTTCATTCAATGGGGAATGGCTCCCACATTTTTTACACGTTTTCTCTCTCCTGGGCTTGACCCATGCATTGTAAAAGCCAGATTTGGCTCATTTTTTGAGGGTTGAACATTTTTTTGGATAGTAAGCTTCTTCTTTCACCTTCAATAAGTGATTTTTGCAAGTATCAGACCTTCTTCATGATTGTAATAGGTTTCTACCTCTTTGATGTTGCAAATGCAAGGATTTTGACAGTGGAAATGACAGTGCAGACTCTGTGATCAATTTTCAGTCCTTTGTTTGTATTGTCTTGCTTCATTTCAGACCTCTAATTGCATCTTATCAGCCTGTGTATGATTTTTCATGTTGCATCTCATGAGATTGTGTCAATTTTCATGAACAATAAGTGTTCACCACTCCTTTGGTGTATCACCTATTAGTTTAGTTTCAATTTTTGCACTTTCTATCTCTGTCTCCTTGGAATTTAGAGTAGGATTAGGATTCAAACCTCTGCAATTGTGCAAATAACAGATCTGATCAGAGGATTTTGAGGAACCAGCCTCTAATCTGGAGATTCCTCTCTCATTTTACAAGTCCCACACTTGGAGAGAGGTTTCAATGTTGTGCAATCACACTGGATGCCCGAAACATCAACTTAGAAACCTGATTTACATCCAGGGGTGCTGCTTATTTGCAACAACAGGAACAATCCTCTATCTACAAAGTGAGGATCTCTTTTTAGTAAGAAGTAGACAAACATCATAGAGTTAATTCATGGTCACTAAAGTGAATTATGGACCAAATTTAAAAATTAGTACCAATTCAAGAAGTGGTAGGGCTAAAATACATTTTAGAAGGTAAAAAAACCTTAAAAATGACTATATGCTTTCCCAAAACAAAGACCAACTACAATCTATATGCCCTGAAAGTTTTAGGTCGTTTGCTAAAATCCTGAAAATGAGTAAGTACTGACTAGATTAGATTTTGAAAAACTATCTTCTAGATTATAACTGTTGGAGCTATGAGACCACTTCCATAAGGTGCAGAGTGACCCTAATTTCTTATATTTACTAAAATAAGTTTAAAGTATAATAAATAATAAAATAAATCTTATACTTGAACATTTATTTTTGTAAGTATAAACCACCAAAACACAAATGCATGGTCCATACTACACATAATGCATATGCATTTTGACTTGTTTCAAATGCGTACGCATTATAACTCGTACGCGTTGTAGGTTTAGTGATTCCCGAGCCAAACAAATTAAAATGTGAGTGCATTTTAGAAAAATGTGTATGCGTTTTTCTTTTTTCTGGATTCTTGTCCACTTTTTGGCCTCCTAACTTCGTGCATTTACCCGACTCCTCTCATGGATTTTCCCATGCAAACAGGTCTATATATATTTGCAAGTAATTTTTACCAAGATCTACACACAGCCAAATGTCAAGACCAACAAAGAGCCAAAAAAATGAATGACCATGCCAAAATAAAATGCCCATGGTTATCTTGGGTCTACTTCACAAGAAATACTGCAAAGAAAATGATTCTTCCACGTTATCTCGAGTGTGCAGTCTACAATGTTTCCTTTCCATGCAACAATATGATATGAGTTACTCTGATAAGATAAATACTATAGTTGCCTCACATCCTCCACATTATTGGTTTTCTTACTTCCGTGTTTTAAATGTCAAAATAATTCCTTCCACACATTCCTTTGGGTGAAAGCTCGGCTCTGATACCAATCATATTAAATTATATTTGATACATATTGACTGATCATACACATTTATTTTTACAAACCTAGAGGAGATATGGAATCCCAATAGACAAGGCAACTAGATGGTCATGGAAGGTGGACAGTTAAAAGATATCCGTTACAATGTAATATTCCAACAACTGATATGAGCACATGTAGAAGACATAGAATGAGGATGAGATGTAGAAGAAGAACAAACATGAGCCTGAGAAACATCCTTAAGATGTTGGTTTCATATTTGAGTGATGTAATTATAGATTCCATAGCCTAAAATTTATTTTTAAATAAATAATGGTAATCATGAATGGATTTGTAAATAAATTGATTGGAATTAATACCATGAGAGTCATCAGAAAGACAATCAAAGATGACACTGACTTGTGAAGGTATTATGTTGATAGGAAGATACAAAGTGTCTAGGGTTTTATGGAGAGAATTATTACAAGATGGGTGTATTTGAAGCAATCAAAAAAAGGAGACTCGAGACACCTTATGAGCCATGAGAGAAGAAAAATGAGGATATAAGATAATTCGAAAGATAGGTTCACCAAATGATTTAATAAAAATAAACTTTTTGTAAAATGCTAGCATGTTGTTTCAAATTCAAAAAAAATTTAATGACACTAAAATATAGAATGTGACACAAGCAATAAGAAAGATAAATTAAAAATTGAAGTGCAATAAAGAGGAGAAAAGACTTAGCTGATTCGAAATAAAATATGAAGGTGTGCAAAGATAGAAAACTATTGGAATTGGAACATAGGGTGTCACAATCAAACCTAGAAAATTATAGAAGTGCAACATAAAGGAAAGACTGGGGGGGGTTGGACTGGTACTAGAGCGCCTAGGTGCCAAAGACCCTAGTTGGGTGCCAGATTCTACACAAAACCTTGAAAACTAGTTTTCGTAGGGTTGCTACATGTTTAATGAATTTCACCTTTGATCGCCTGTGTTGCACTAAGTTCGCTGATGTTACCTATTACCTACAATGAAAGAGATATCCTGGAAAATCCCAAAACACATCAAATCATAAAAAATAAAATATGCAAATGCAGAGTCATGCTGACCCTAATGGTCACTCGACTAAGTGAACTTATGTTCCGGGCATTTCACTACATTTCAGACTCCATGTAGTTTTACATGTGTAGGTGTGAATAATTGTGCCCTAGGTGGCTCTCATGCCAAACACACTTGAATAACAAGAAATAGCTAGATGTATAAGGTGTAGATATATGTGTGCATGGAAAAATGAACTTCCCCTCCTATGAATTATATGCAGAAGAATGTAGTCCCTTGTCCCTTGAGATGAAGCTAGATAGATGTTTTGATGCTATTATAATGCCTTTGAATGCAACCTTAGGTGATGGTAGTATATGCTTAGTGCTTGGTCCTTTATTATGGTCATATAGCTTTATATTTATATGAGTCCCTTGTTTGAATTTTGTAATTAACCACTAAAAGGTTGACCACCAAGAAATAAATATTCCCAACAGCTAGAAAGGACACAAAATATGCAAGAAAGATACAAAGGGGTCAGGGGCGCCCAAAGCGGATGAGGGTGTTGACATCATAGCTGGGCACTAGTGTCTCGACTTAGAAAAACTAAAGCGTCAAAGGTCAAAATGGGAAATAAGGTGTGTAAGACCAAGAAGGAAACCAAAAAAAAATAAAAGAGGCCAAAGAAAGTGGAAAATTAGTACTTTTGTCGCTTAGGAATCATATGAATAGTAGTATGTGATTAGGACCTAGAAATGTAACCAAATTGTGTGATTTACTATCTATAATCATAGGTTTTTTTTCCATTTAGTGCTGATAAGTTTCTCATAACCTACAATTTTCCTATTTAACTCTCAGTGATCATAGGTCACATAACCTTGGCCCTATAGTTTTCCTATTCAAATCATGCTCACAGGTCACACAACTTGCAATTTTCCTATTTTATTCTCACTTCTCATAGGTCAAATTTCGATACCGTTCAAAATAAAAGAAATTATTGATTCAGTTGTTTCGGGTCTTAATTCATCTGTTTCAACTTTCAGGTCTCGATTAAACTATTTTATGTGTCGATTCTCACATGCAGTGTTTATAATGCCATCATGGCAGATCAAACTAGCTAGCCCACCACCCTACCCAAGATCCAATACAAGAACATAATGTGCCCACATATTAATGTACTATTGCAATTAAATGAAACTTACAAGGATTATGTATATGATTGTGAGTTCAAAGGAATAATAAACATGCCAAATTTTGAGATATATGTTTCCATCATGAACTACCTATTTTCAACATTCAATCCAGTAGATGAAAAATTCATTATGATTTTTCTAGATCGCACATTCAGATTCAGTCTTGATCCTAAGGATATTCATCAATTGACAAGCCTTGCTTTCAAAAATTGTAACATTTTTACAAAAAATCAACTTTGATAGAAGATGTTAAGATTTTCCTCAAGTCCTATTACAATTTCCAAGTAGGTTTTACGTGTTTTTATTTTTCTTAATTTATCAATTTATTTAACAGTTTACTTTTGATATAAATTGTGTTTAATTTTAATTTAATGAATTTTGTGTGCAGAAAATCTCAAAAAATCAAGACGAGCAGTTGATGTGCAAGAAGTTGCACATAGTTTTCTTCATGCTATGATAACATTTTTCAAGTGAGAATTGTTTTGCAGGGTATATGGGCATACATTTCCCATTGGGTTGTTGCCTACATTCTCGCAACGATTAGAAATAAAAAAATTGATTGGTGCACATACTTATCAAATTGGATAAAAGCTGGTCTTGCCTATGCTTGAGTTGTTGAAAACCCAAGTTTTTCTTCCAGAAACTATATCCTTTCTCTTTGTTTCGAGGCATTTCATAATTTATAAGGTGAACCCACTTCTACTTGCATGAACAAAAATTTAAAGCAATTGTCCATTTCAATTGAATAAAAATAGGTTAGTAAATTATATAACTGTTAAATTAGTTTTTAATTTTAGTTGGAGTATTCAATTCTAAGTTTTTTTTTCTCTATTTACCTTACATAGAAAAAAACATTGACCTCCATTCTAAGAAAAAAAACAAAATCAAGAGAAAGAGGTCAACAACATGCCGAGGCGTCAGGAGATTAATAGTTTGACATGGATGCTCAACCATCCCCTCAACCTCTTCAATTTCAATTAGTAAAAATATAGAGACATAATACCCATAATGTTAATCTTTATCATTTTGTTTACATTTTACCATTTAGCATTTAACATTTATAAGGACTTTAGACTACCCTCCTTTACGTCCTAAACAACCAATATAAATATCACCAACATAATCAATTCAGTCGCATCCATTTGTTTAATTGCTGCAAGTGGAACCTATTCCAATGCCACTCCAATCACTCAATAATCATTTTAATTGCAGCCGCTTCAAGTTCATGTTCAGAAAGGTATATTTGTTTTTACTTTTTGTAATTTTAAACATTTTTAATAGAAGTTAGTAATTTGTTTATTTTTTACAGTTTTTTTGTCACCATCTATTCAAATTATGCCACCTCCTCCACTAGTGCCACCATTCCGACTCCGAGTTCTAAAAAGAGGAAGAAATACCACCGGTAAATGCATGACACTTTTGGCCCCTAGTGGGTTACTAAATATTCATTATGAATTTCCCAATCCCTCTTTTAGTGGCATGCCTAATACAATAGGAAAATCAGTTTTAAATAAAATTTTCTTGGATGAAGAATATTTGGGCATTGATAGCAATGAACCAACAATTTTTTTTGATACATGTCATATGATTTAGGGCACGTAGGTTTGTTTCCGTTTCGACCTATTTATTTGAACGTTCTTCTATCTCAATTTCTTGTCAATTTTTAACTATACAATCACTTCTAGTTTTAATATTTAAATTTATTTTAACACATAAATAGGAACAATGCACACAGTGGAAACAAGAGGCAGTCTGAATCCTAAAATGCTTATCCTTCAACCCCCCATCCTATCCATCCTCTCCGAAAAGTGACCAGCTGACTAGTTTTTCTTTGAATAACTGGATTGCTAATGAATGTGAAGCTCATTTCAAAGAGGTTATTGTACCTAGTATAGATCAGCTCAGAAATTCGGAGAGAAGGGATAAAATATTAATTAATGAGATAAATACTTGTTTTGATAATCACATCTAGAGGTATACTTTATATGATGTAGTTAAAAATCATCCATGTTAGAAGCAAAAGGGACTGAGACGGGGGGTGAATCACTCCTACAATAAATTTCTTTTCATTTACCAAACTATGCATTCATCCATTAGATTTTATATGCAACATCCATGATCATGTGTGCTTATCAAGATATGCAAAATCAACCACAAGAGCAAGAAAGTAAAGTACTCAACACAAAAACACCATATGTAAGTGAGAAACCCTCATGGGGAAGAAAACCCACTGAAGCTCAACTTATATTACTCAAATAAAAGTAATTTAGTGAAGCACCAACTTCACAAGGAGCACCAACCCCTAGTTTAGTAGCGCACCATCCCTACCAGGAGCACCAACCCCTAATTTAGTGAAGCACACACTCCACAAGGAGGATACAACCCTATAAGAATGACCAAGCAAAAACTAAGCCACCTGAATATGTTTGATCTCTGAAAATTCTTCTTCCACAACAGATGGAGATCACATAGTTAGCTCACAAACTCGAGCTCATACTCTAGGGCATCAAACTTGCTCTTTCTCTTTCTATCTTCACTCTATCATCTTGTTCTCAAGCTATCTATTATTCCTTAACCTATCTTGCTATTATTCAGCCTTAAAATCATGCTCTCATACCTGTAAAATATCTCTCTCTAGGTCACACACCTTCCCTCTAAGAGCACTAGTTCAAAAATGAACCAAATAAGCACTTAAATATGATTTTTTTCCTTCCAAACCAAAATAGTTAGGTTCCCCATAATAATTTAAACCCAAAAAACTCTTTAAAATTCATAAATTTGAATTAAAATAGTCACATATGACCCAATTAGGTCTTCCTAGCTAGAATCCTCATTAAATGTGCCAAAAATAGCTCAAAACCCCATAGGCACATTCTTAAAAATGCCCTAACATTAGTACCATACTTTTACATGAATCATGAAACCTTATAAATTATTAAAATATCATAAAACATTCATACATGGTCATAATTAATATTAACCAATCAAATTATTTCATTTACTCGGCCTAATTTCCTTTATAATCTTCAAAATAGTTGTTTCCTTCACCCTTCAGCACCCTAGAAACTTCATAATGATACAAAAAGACTTCTATTGAAAAAAAAATTCTATGTGACCAATCCAAATAAATTTCCTAACCTTTACAACACTTATAAGTATGTTAAAAGTCATTAAACATATTTTACTTCGAACCTCAACAATATTTTCCTTCACCAAATAAATCTTCTAAAAACATTGTTTTCAAATGTTATCTCATAAAATCAAATATAAATGCATTAAATCCCTCCAAAATAATTCATTGGTTTCCAAATTCATCCCTATACACACTCCAAGTAATATGAAACATCACCCAATCCATTTCATGCTTCAAAAAACCTCAAACATGCACCAAAACAAATCTTGTCCTGAACTTCCAATACACTTATTTATGAAATAATGCTCTTGAAACAATATCAAATCACCTCATAATGAGAAATTATATATATATATATATATTTTAAATATATAAAAATATAATTTCCAAAACAACTTGAATCATCTCAAAAATCCACTTGTAGCTCAAGTTATGACCAAAACATTGAACCCTGCTATTTGATACCCTAAAACTACCCTTTGAGTAGTCAACCTTTTTGGACCTCATAATAGCATAAACCTGCAAGAAAATTCTCTGAAAGCTCCATGGAAAAAAAAAAAAAACTCCCATACATTATGCAACATCAATTTTGAATGCTACTCCTTTAGACCATCTTGTCGTAAAACCTTCTTCTCCAGAAACTGTTATTTTTAGGTGGGGCCCACATATCATCATGACCTAAACCATACATTTTTGGAAATAAATATGAGTCCTATATATTATCCAATCATAAATTTTGATGAAAAAATAAAAAATTGGGTCACAACACTTTATCTTTTTCAAGCTACTCTTAGCTAGGGTTTAACTAGGGGTTTATACCACTTTACCTTCTTAAAGTTCATTCATAAAAATGTGACAATAAAATGACCTAATTATTTTTTTTAAATATTATAAATTCAAATTATAAAAATAATTTAAATCCACAAGGTCCCATGTAAATCACATGATTCACAACGAGCATTTGAAGTTACACTTCGAGCTGGAAATGCACTAGAATTTCACCCTGTCTCACCAAAATAGTCATATCCGACAAAATACTCATCATGGAAACCTGAATTTTTCCTAAGATAATCATCACTAATCCCTATAACATCTCCAACCATCATAATTTTAATTACATGGCACAATCTCTCAAGTCACTAAAACTTATGTATGTTGCATGTTAGGTCTTCATGGTAACAACTAGGGTCAATTGAAATAATGCAATAAATGAACAAGAAACCTCTTAAAATGACCCAAACATTCCTCATATTCCATTATACACCTGATATCATGCCTCCATGAGATCAAATGGCTCCAATACACTCTGTCACACCTCCAAGCAACCATTCATGCTCCCAATGAGCACCTGTAACATGGAGAATCACCTATACCTACACTATACCACTACCACGAGTTCTTAAGAACCCTCAAATTATTCTAGTCATGATGCCAAAATTCTTCCCAAGGTACCAATAAGCTCACACTGCCATGCAACACCTCCTAGGTACCTGTATGGGCTTGCTAGAGCAAGCATTCATCACTAAATCCTATTGTACCAGCTAGTAAACATCTAAACCAATACATTAGAACCATGGAAAACATCATGAAATCATCCTACAACATGCACTTTGTCATTAATGTGGTTTTTCATCAATGACAACAACTATTAGGCCTACATGCCAACAATCTCCCCCTTTGTCATTGATGGAAAATACTCTGAACTTCTCCCCCTTTTTTACATTAATAAAAAATACATACTTATAACTCACCTTGTTCACCTTAAATTGTATCATACCTCCATGATTTGGTTAGAAACATCAACCAAAGGTCTCAATTTTCTCCATTTTCTTTATTTAAAAAAAAATATGATTTTTGGCCTTATTTCAAGCATGCAAATGCAAAGCTCCCCCTAGAAAGAAGACTTCCTACAGCTGAAGAACATTAGTAAACCATGAAAAAGAAAACATTCTACCTTATTAGGAGCAAAAACATCATCTACCATCATCTAGGCAAGAAAAAAAGTACATTTTCACCTTCATCACTGTTTTAGACTTCAAGAAACATTTGTAACTGAGAATTATCTGAATAATCCCTATCAAGGACATGCCAAAAATGTCAAGGATGAACATACAAATTTTCATACCTTCATTTTGAGCCAATACTGTCTTTTCTAGGCATAGGTCAACCATAAAAATTCACTTTCTTGCATTCCAAAGTGTTTTAAGAGCACAAGTCCATATACAAAATTCTTAGAGCATTTATGAAAAAATTGGATTCCTTCCCAAGTTTTATGCAACACTTGAATCAGTGAACTATTATTCCCCATGGAATTATAACAACTATCTCAAATTTACAGGCTCAATTACAAGCATATTACCTTGGATCCATGGCCTTGAATCACCTTAGACACTTTTGCAAGGTCCTAAATAGTAGGCTCAGTCCCTACAATCAAAATTGACTGAGATTATTAATAAAAACCAAAGATAGTCCAATCAAGGAGTAAACACCTTTAACATACCATGATTGCTTTGGAATAATCAATCTTTCCTTCTAGAAGCACACTCTCAAGTTCCCCCTTTCTTGAATAGACACTACACACCTGTAAGAGAAACATTTTGACCTCTGTAATCATTGTAATAATTTCAAGCTATCAACTTACTAGGACAATTCATCAAACCAAGCTTTAACAAGTCATGAAAGTAACTTTTCATCACAAGAGCACTACTTGAAGTACCTTAAAAACTAAAAATAAATCAAATACACAACATACATTAGAGAATTTTCATACTATTCCCTTTGTACCTGTAACTCAACATTTTGATCCATTGTAGTACTGTAGCAATTAGATTTAGGGTCTAGATTCAACATTTTTCTTTAACAAGATAAATTCAAGTTAGGAGACTCACTTCTACACTCCTTCACCATCATATTTTTCCTTGTATAGCTAAGAATAACACCATGTTATATCATAAATGCTATCATACAATCACACTAAGCACCTACAGGCCTGCAAGTAAACTCTGAGGCAAAAATTTGTAATATACAGTCATGACACTGTATCTAGTCACTCACTTGAAAAATTGAATCACATACACCATATGGATCATTAAGAGGTCATATTTTGAGATAATCACATACCTAACACTTGTGAAGAAGCATACCCTTTCTTTCTCTGAGCATTAAGCTTTGACTGACTACAATTTTTGCTTCTTGAGAAATCACATATTTTATGAACCCATAAGCATGGTACAATTTTCATACAACCATACCTAGAGAATCATCTACAATACTACCTCTTTATAGCCAAACTTCTGAAGGTGGTTAGGTCAATTGAAGGCTATCATCCGGGTTCCTTATGATCAAACCCTCACTTGTTCTGAACAAACACTTGTAGATGACCCTTTTCATACACTCAATGCTGACAAGAACATCATGAAGACCTGCATACTTCATTGAATCATCCTAGATCCTGTAGATAACCTTATGACCACTGTGAGATCTAGTTCAATTTATCAGAATTTGGAGCACAAATTATACACCAAATTAATATTAGAATTCAGATCTTGCATTCATTATCATACTCCATACAATAGACGGAGATACAAATATATATAAGTTTCTCTCTCCTAAAATATAGGGGAGCTACAAATTCTCCTTTAACCAATCCTCCTAAATATGCAAGTGGTTTCAACTACCACTATTCACGTATAACAATATAATAAATAAAACAATATGTAACAAATAACTTACATGGGTTGTTATTATTAACAACTCACCCACACATAATTATTTTTACTACTATGTAAATATTATCAACCCACATAATATTAGCACTAAAATAATATTTTCCTAACATTCTCCCCCTTAGTGAGAACATGGGAGAAAAATAATTGCACTTCTTTTGCAACTTTCCGCCTATGCGTGCTCATGATCTTGGTACACCGATGGTTTTGAAAAATTTGACCAACAATATTGGTATGAGCCCCTGCTCATCTAGTATGAACCCCTGTTCACTGTATAAACCCCTGTTCGACAAAAATGGACCCTTGTCCACCAAAAAAGGAACCCCTGTTCATCCTCTTCAAGAATCATGATGTTGTTTTTTCTCTGTGCTTTCATCTTTCAAAAATATCTTCACATCAGGGAATTAACATATGAATTTGCTCACTTTTTTACAACAGGAACAAACTTAAAATAGGTACACTGCACTTGAAGAACTCACTAAAACAAAATGCCAAAAAACCTTGTTTTGCAGCCCCGTTTCTTATGGCTGGTGAGAGGATGTTGTTTGTCCTCCATCCTCCTGTGCCTCCATACTCTAGTATACGTGTTGCTAACTCAACAGGGTGTGAACATGAAGCATATTTGTTTTCTCGTTGAGCTTATTATTTTCTTACCTCCCCCAATGTGAAACACTTTATTTTGTTGGACGTCGGGTAACAACGAAAATGTGTCCGTGAGGATTCTTTTTTAATTTTATGAACTTTTACAATTTTTGACTCCACAAGATGACCATACTTTGAACAATAAATTTTGACGATATTAAAAAATACACTATTTTTAAATGACTCAAGAACATAACAAGTGGAAATTGACTCTTAAGTTTGACAATCAAACTATTTTATTATATTTAATGGGACTCTTAAAAATGTGAGATAAAAATTAACTAAACTATGAATTGCAACATACAATAAGGATGACTCAAAATTATCTTTATGTGACTAAACAAACAATACTTAGACAATAACGACAAGAGATAATACTAGACTCAATAATTTTTAGAGTAAAAAACACACCAATGACATGGAATCAAAACTTTTGAGTTGATTACATGACATATTTTATAATGGAGACAACCGAACCAACTTGACACCTAAACAAATGATGGGAAGACAAATAATACTAAATATATGACTAAAAGAAGACTGACTTCAAACAAATACTACTTAGCTCTAACAGTTCATCGAGAGTGATTTGACACTACCAAGTGATATTTTTGCAGTGGTCGACTTGATATTTTTGGCATATCCACTGACCTTTGACTATGTATTGACAAGAACATTTGCAAATATATAGCTTTTATTTGGATCACCGATTGGACATTGTCAAATACAAATAAACGTAGTCCAATGAAGATTCGATGTAATATATCCAAGGCCACAATGATGCAAAGTTGACTAGAAGCTTAAAATCCCGACAAGGCATTTAACTCTGCATTACAGTTCTTCTATGTTTCTGGCACAATACATGAATGCAACCTTATTGCTTTCCACAAAAATATATTTGCGAATCCTTCAAAAATGCTGATGCGAATAATAAGTCAAATGCAGATGCGAATAGTTTTTTGCAGTCCTGATTTTAGAAGAGGACGATCAGAATTCCCCTTCGGCGCTCCTCTAAATTATTATCACGTTGTATCATATCACTGGAGTCAAATGTTAGTTAATAACATCACGTGCATGCTTGACAACTTCAATATTTAGATTTTCAAGATTCCACCAGAAAAGAATTCACGAGCTTTCTTTGTATAAATAGATATTTGATTTGAATGCGACTGTTGAAGCATAGACTAAATCAAAATATACTAAAAAATGTTTTAAACATTATCCTCCTCTCATTATCTAGGGAAACCAATGCAATGGTTTTTCCCCAAAGATCCTTCTAATCCTCCATCAAATAAATTGTGGCTCTAAGTTTTCTCTGATACCAGATGTGAGATCTGGTCCAGTTTATCAAAATTTGGAGCAAAAAGTATACACCAAATTAATATTAGAACTCAAATCTTGCATTCATTATCATACTCCATACAACAGACAAAGATACAAATATATAGGAGTTTCTTTCTCCTAAAATATAGGGCAGCTACAAACACTCCTTTAACCAATCCTCCTAAATACATGAGTGGTTTCAACCATCACTATTCACATACAACAATATAATACATAATGCATTAATGTAACAAATAACTTATGTGGGTTGTTATTATTAACAACTCACCCACACATAATTATATTTACTGCTATGTAAATATTATCAACCCACATAATGTTAGCACTAAAAAAATATTTTCCTAACAACCCCTTCATGGATAGATCCCAGTCAATACACATTAGTGTAACTTGACATTTGATTGTAGCATAAAGATATCCTTCTTGACTCAATCATATTTTCCATAGGCTCATAAGACCTGCAGATTCTCATTTTGTTCAGTATAGTCTCGAAAGATAAGATTCATTCAAGAAATTTGTATCTTGTACTTTTCTATATACATTATACTCATACCTATACAGTCTCAGTCATCACAGTAGATTATTGAGAATCAAAATTTAAGAACTCATAATCCTCCACATACCATATACCACCAAAGCATGTATTCCTCAGAAGTTGCATAGTCAAACACAAGACATTCATATGCAGAGACAACATCAAGACACCTCATGACCAAGTTCATTCCTTCAAATTTCTCTTTCACAATCAACTAGTTCATCCTCATCTATTATTACACATGTATCTTAGCATATTCAAGCATTTTTAAGACCAAAAGATGTACTCATATTCAACATTAGGTTTTATGTTGAAACCCTTTCTTGAAACACCTTTGTTATACAATGACCCATGATAATTAGTCTTATGTGGTCCCTTTTTCACCATCATGAAACTTTTCTTAACCCTCGTAACTGTGAATTTTCAATATTTTCTCATAGTTTATATTCTCCCAATCTTCATGTACAATTTCTTCAAGGTTTGATATTCTAAAAAGAGTTCATATTTACATCATTCAATGTAGCATCACTTTTGATGTCAACATATACACCTTAATACCAAATGAGATATCTACATAACTCTTCTAAATCCCTCTAAGCTAAACAATCCTTTACAAACCTTTAGAAGTGTTTTCTTAGACTGTGGAGTTTTGATTTTAGAGTGAATTCCCTGTGGCTTACATATTTAGCTCTTCATATACATCTGGCACTATTGTATTGTAAAACTCAGACAAGAATCTCATAAGTATACATCTTGAAACTTTGGTATCAACATACCTTGTGATGAACACCTCATACACTATGGATTAAGATGTTCAGGAAATTAAACTAGGTCATGACACCTAGCACAGACTCATACATCAAGATAACCGACATGGTTCATACATATTGACCTTATGAGGATGACAAAAAAAATTCAAGACTCTTTGTACCATGAAATCAACTTGAATCAACAGACTCAACACAATTTAGAATATAGAAGTAAGAATCCACTACCACCAATACTCAGAACCCGATGAGATGTAGTCCTCAACACATTGTGAAATTTCATAGATTTGAAGCATGGCACACACTACATATTAAGAAGCTTCAATTCCAACACAGTTAAAACTTGAAAAAACTCCATATGATAATATACAAACTGTGATCTAGAGATACCAGACCCATAAGATTAGACTCATACAACTTTATGACAAGATCACCTTCTTTACACTTATGACATCTATGTAGAAAAATACCCTTGAAGGAGGCTTCTTGATAGTAAAACCTCAATACAAGATCAATAAAACCCATTTTCCTTGTCTCAGACCTAGTTAAGAGAAATATACTTACTTCTTATGACTATGGCTACATTGACTTGATAGGACTTCATGACACAGACATGGACTCAAACAATCGGCCTAACAAACTTAGAATGCTTTTCATAGAGCTTAGACCTCCTTCAAGATAGATTTCAATCATGAATTCATTAAAAACATGACTACCATATTAAGAACATCACAAACACCCCCCACAGGTTTTACTACATCTTCAAGACGCCATAATGGTTTAATAGAGACTTCTGAACCATATGATTCAAAAATTTTGCCAACAGGACATAACATACTGAAATGAGACCTCAATAAGTTATTTTAAAGATTGGCATACATGCTAACTTACAAACAACAGTGACTTATGAAAGACATAGTACATTCAAGGACCAAAAATGAACTCATACCAACATATCGAACACCTATCAAGTGCAAGAGCTCATGAAAATAGGGAAAGAGTCACTTTCTATACCTTAGAACTTTAGTGGTGTCTTAAAGACCAAATGTCTTCAAATTATCTTACACAAGAGCTTGGAAGCCATCAAAACACATGTGTTCTTCTTGATCTTGGGAAAACATGCTTCTTTGAATTGTCATAGACTTAAGAACCTTTTTTTTCTATCTTGGTAGCTATAGTATCCTCCTTGATAGCCTTCAAACTCTGCATGATGGGTTGAGAATCACCTCTCTTGATCTCCTTCACTTGAGAGACCTCCTTTTTTCCTTTGGATCAGATCTTGGAATAAACTTCTTCTTGTTTTGAAAAAATCTTACAATATGGCCTGATTGATGGAAGTTGAAACAAACAAAATAATTCTTGTTCCTCCCAGGTTCAAAAACTCTTAGGTTCCAACCACAATCCTTATCTCTATGCCCATAATCATAACATGAGTAGCATTCACCTTTGAAGGGAACCTTATCACTCCTAGGAAGCCTCCTTTTGCAATCTCTAGCACAATGACCAAAATCATGGCAAATAAAGCAATAACCATTGAATGAAGGACCATATTTCATGGCCTTAGGTTGTCTAAGTTATACCTTCTAGGATCAACTTTCTTAGTCATCTTCTCATCTCGTTTAGTGCCTAGATCAGCGTCATGATCATCCTTCTTTTATTCTCCTACAAACCCTAGGCCAATTTTGTAACATTCCCATTTTAAGACTTTAGAATCAAGAGATTTTTTTTTAAATTTTATTTAATAATGTTCACTGTTCTAAATATAGCAATATTTAGAACAAACATTCCATGCCAATCAAATTCAATGGATAAATGTATGCAGCTATATGTTAGCATACGTTGCACATTTCATATTTTAGGAGTGTTTGTTCTATTTTATCCCTTTATTATCTCTTCTTTGGTGTATCCCATTATTCTCTCTCCTTCATCCAAATCTTCCTCCTTCAGTTTAGGGGAATATAGTTGATTATTTCTCCTATATAATGTACATACTTCTTCATTATAAAATCAATGTGTGTAGAGTACTTCACTCCACATTCTTCTATCCTATCTTCCTCCTACATTTTGGTATCAAAGTAGCAAATAGTCCTCTGGCCTGTGGAAAATAGAAGCAGACATTGAACAACGCTCTGGTGTGGTAGATATCTGGAGACTATTGCGTGGAAGGAGTCCTGCTGCTGCTACGTAGAGAAAGGAGAATCTGCATGAAAAGACAAGTAGAGACAAGGAAGTCTTCTTCAGCCTATATGCGTGGAAGAATTCACCTCTTATGTACTGCGTGGTGGAGGAAACAGTGGCCTACATTTTTTTCTTATTTTTTTGTTGCATACTACTGTGTGGAAATATGGAAGCAGCTGGTGTGTGAAAAATAAGAATATTTTTCACCTACTTTGACACTTGTGTGGATAATTTTTGAGACCTGTGCTTGGGTCTTTCAACCTGCGTGCAGGAAAATTAGACAAATATATTTCTATGTGGAGAATTTTTTTGTAGACCTGTGCTTTGTCTCTTATGTGCATGGAAGGACATGTGTGGAGCTGTGCGTTGGAGACTAAACCTGTTTTATCTTCTAATTTGCTATAGCAAATTTAGATCCATCTGCATGAATGATGAGTAGAGAGGTGATTTTTTTGAAAAATCTAAGTGGAAATTGTGTGGAATTCACAGTTTGAAAATCCTCTCTGCGTGGAGATATTGTATTCTTGCGTGGAATCTTACCAAAGAGCCAGTGCAAGTAGCAAGAGACAAGTGTCTAGTCCCAAACTTGCGTGAAAAAAAAACAACAGAAAAAAGCACTTGCATGGAATTGCGTGGAAGAATCTTTGATCAGCATGAAGTGACTGCTTTTCTCTACGTGGAAGTTTGACACTACGTTTGAAGCATTTCTCTACTTGTAGCAACGTGGGAAGATAGTCATTGTTATAGCATATAAGATCTCTAATGCATGTTGCATGATCTGCATATCTTCATAAAAGAGTTCAAGTTAAACTACTGTGTGAAAGTTTGATATTGATACTCAACCAAGGCAACGTGAAGCTGATCCTACAACACTTCACCGAATGTCGAGTGTAGACAACTCGATTGAGAGCGTCAATAACACGGTCACCATAGCTGAAAGCCATAATATCAACTCGCCAGTCAGAGAACACCGTGAAGAAGCTCCTAAGAGGTCCAGGTTCTACTTTGCTTTGCTGAACGAGCTTCGGAATACCGGTAATCTAGCCTTCGACAAGCTAGTTCAAGAAGGACATCTTGAATACTTCTTTTTCAACGTCAGCTACCAAGAAAAGTGAGTACGAGAAGAATTAGAAGCTGGGTACGACACCGACTGTGATGATGAAGAAGAATTCCCTACAAAGCGTCATCATCTCACAACACGTGAATATCGTGAGCATCTACGAGCCAGTAATTCTCATTAGTGAGTCAAAGTTGTAATAACTCTTGAAATAAATAAATATTTTTTTTATTATTACGATGTCTACTCTGAAGTTACTTCTTTTCAATGCTTAGTTGCTCAAAGGGTCCAATTTTACGGCCTGGAAAACAAAAATGAAGACAATCCTTCAGTTTGAAGGATTATGGGGCATTGTCACAGGGTCTGTGCCTGCTCCCACAACCCCTAATGAATTATTAAAGTATGAGATAGCTAGTGTGAAAGCCTTGATGTTGATAATGCTCAATATCAGTGATGATGTGCAACCACATGTTTGGAATGTGGAGAAACCTAAGGAGGCCTGGGACAAGTTGGCAACCATTTATGAAGCCAAAAATCAAATGAAGATTCTTCATCTTCAGTCAAAGCTGCACACCCTCTCTATGGGGTCAGATGAGAAAGTGGAGGAGTTCTTATGTCACGTGGATGAGCTGAGATCAGAGTTATTAGCACTCAGTGAAATGGTGGACGATAAACTTCTCATCGCAATCACCTTGAGAGCACTCCCTTCTCAATTTCGAGTGTTTGTTACGACATTGAATGTGTCTAAAAAAAAGTGACATTCGAAGAGCTTGTGAATTTGTCTGCAGCAGGAAGAGGCCATCACTTCATCCCATGAGGAGTCTCAGGATAAAGCCTTGTTCTCAAAGCCTTACCATGGCTAGAAGAATCGGAAGGGTCCCCCAAAGAAGCCAAATCAAGTGCAACCAAAACAACAATAGAAAGATCAAAATTCAAAGAGATGGTGTCACATTTGCAGAACCAATACTCATGACACTGATCACTGCTGGCATAATAGCTTGAAACAGGGGTCTTCAAGTCATACAAGCACATCTGGGTGCGAAGATTTTCAAAATTCCAAATGACGTCCCTGCTGGAGAAAGCAGAAGGGACATCTCGCAGCCTAAGAAGATGATGAATCTGATGAGGAGACATCAGAAGGAGCCCATTGTGGTAAGAACCTTGTACTCGTCTCTCAAACTTCTCAGCCCATGAAGAAAGTCTGGTTGATAGACTCTGGTGCAAGCAAGCATATGTCAGGTGACAAGAAGTTGTTTGATTCACTACACAAAGAACCAACTGGAGATCGAGTTCAGATAGCGGATGACAAAGAGTACATTGCAAAAGGAATAGGGAATGTCACCATTCCTCTGGGACCATAAAAATGTACACTTACAAAGGTACTATATGTTCCTGGCTTGACTAGCAACCTCTTTTCAGTTACTCAGCTCTTGAATCATCACCTTAAGGTAGAATTCCTTGTTCAAAATGGCATTAAATCATGCTTAATCTCCTGACAAGGTACGGTTCTTGCTAAAGCATTTGTAAAAGACAAGTTATTTGCTTTAGATATTGTTTCATCTTCTGCAGTAGCTTTATCTGCTTCTACAATAGAATCAACTGCCCTATGGCATTTTAGATATGGACACTTGTCGGTCAGTTCATTGCACCAGATGAGTTCAAAAGAAATGGTCCGTGGACTACCCAAATTGTCCAGTTCCTTGCCTATTTTCCCTGGCTGTCTTGCAGGAAAACAACACAGAGATCTGTTTCAAGCGAGCACCTTCCATGCCAAGAAGTGTCTAGAGGTAGTTCATACCGATCTGAATGGCCCATTGCCTACTTCATTTTTAGGATACAAGTACTTCCAACTATTCGTGGATGACCACTCTCGCAAGATGTGGGTATATTTCCTGAAGAAGAAAAGTGAGGCTCTTCAACATTTCCAGAACTTCTATCATCGTGTTGTGAAAGAGACTGGACAACCACTTCTTCTACTTCACTCAGATCGAGGGGGGGAATTTACATCAAAGAAGTTCTTGGCCTTCCTAAACCAACATGGCATTAAGCAGCACCTGACTGCTCCCTACACACCCCAGCAAAATGGCATTGTTGAGCATCGTAATCGCACAGTGATGGAGATGGCTTGCTGCATGCTATCAACTGCAAAGCTAGAAGAATGCTATTGGGCTGAAGTAGTACAAATGGATGTATATCTTCTCAATAGGGCACTGACAAAGATTCTATAGAAAAAAATGCCAGAAGAGGTATGGAGTGGTAGAAATCCGTCAATTTCTCATTTACGAGTATTTGGTTGCACAACATACATGCATGTCCCAACTCAGAAGAGAAAGAAGGTAGAGCCAAAAACACTCCCGTGTATCCTTCTTGGTTACAGTACTACCTTGAAGGCATACTGTCTCATGGATCCTGAGACAAAGAAAATATACGAGAGTTGGGACGTGGTTTGTGATGAGTCATCCTTTGACTCAATAGTATCAATAGAAGATCCACTTCCAACCACATCTCACCGATTAGTCTCCGAATCAGATGATGAGCCAGAGGAGACTACTCAGAGAAAAGAAATGCTGCCAGGAGAACTATTTGTTGACCTTGGAGAACTGGAGAATGTGACTCCACATCAATCCACATGGCAATGACACAGTTCTTCTCAAAAGCAGCCAAGTTCTCGTCTGAAGTGGGTACAAAGCACTATCAAGGACTCACATTTGCAACAACTCCCAGATACATCATTTAGAGTCAAAACAAGGAGTCAAACAAGAAATGAGGTAAACTTTGCACTCATGAGTTCACTGATGAATAGCTCTGAGCTAGATAATGTTTATGAAGCACTCAGTCAACCTCAGTGGAAGGAAGCCATGGATACAAAATATGACTCACTCATGAAAAATCAGACATGGGAACTTGTCGATCTACCTATAGGAAAGAAACCCATAGGCTACAAATGGGTTTTCAAGACAAAATATAAGGCAGATGGATCCATCGAAAAACATAAAGCATGACTTGTAGCAAAAGGATATGCTCAAAAAGAGGGCATTGACTATGAAGAAACCTTTGCACCCACTGCAAAGATGAAGACCATCAGAGTAGTTTGTGCACTTGCAGCACAGAAAGGATGGAGACTTCAGCAGATGGATGTCAAGAGTGCTTTCCTAAATGGTGATCTGAAAGGAGAAGTATACATGACCCAACCTGAAGGATTTGTTGATGAAGAGTAGCCTAAGAAGGTATGTCATCTCATCAAATCACTTTACGGACTGAAACAAGCTCCCAAGGCATGGTATATCAAGATCAATGATCACCTTTTTTAGCATGGGTTCACTCGTAGCCCCTCAGATTTGAATTTGTATATAAAGAAGGTAGGAAAAGAAATTGTCATTCTTGTTGTATATGTAGATGATCTTGTGATCACTAGCAGTTCAGAAGATCAGGTTGATATTGTAAAGAATGATCTCAAAAGAACCTTCGACATGACAGATTTGGGGCTACTACATTACTGTCTTGGCTTGGAGATATGGCAAAAGGAGCATCACATTTTTGTCTCCCAGACAAAGTACGTCAAGACACTCCTGAAAAAGTATAGAATGTCTGATTGTAAACCTATATCCACTCCCATTGAAAAAGTCTTACAAATTTCAAGATTCTAGGACTCACCTCAAGTAGATGCTACTCTCTACAGGTAATTTGTTGGAGGCCTCATCTATTTGACATATACCAGACCAGATCTATGCTATGTTGTCATCTATCTTTCCAGGTTCATGCAGGAGCCAAAGAAATGTCACTAGAATGCAGCAAAGCATGTTTTGAGATATGTCCGAGGAACAACTGATTATGGTCTGGAATATAAGAAGAATGATCAATTATTCTTACAGGGATACGTCGACTTGGACCACGCCAGATCTGTTGATGACAGAAAGTCAACTATGGGATACATATTTCATCTCGGATCTGGACCTATCTCATGGATAAGCGAGAAGTAGAATGTTGTTTCTATCTCATCCACAGAGGTAAAATATCGTGCCACAAGAGGAGCTATGTGTGAAGTGATATGGTTACGTCACATTTTGGATGACCTGGGAATTCCTTAAAAATAGTCACCTATTCTCTATTGTGACAATCAGAGTGTGTTGAAGCTCATGCAGAATCAAGTCTTTCATGAACAAACAAACCATATTGAAATTGATTTCCATTTCATTCAAGAGCACATCTTGAACCATCAAATTCAGCTCCAGTACTATCCTACAGAAGCACAAGTTGCCGACATTCTCACTAAATCTCTTGGAAAAGTGAAATTTGAACTTTTCAGGGGTCACATTTGCAAGAATAATGTAATAAGGGGGGAATGTTAGCATACGTTGCATAGTTCATATTTTAGGAGTGTTTGTTCTGTTTTATCCCTTTATTATCTCTTCTCTGGTGTATTCCATTATTCTCTCTCCTTCATCCAAATCTTCCTCCTTCAGTTTAGGGGAGTATAGTTGATTATTTCTCCTATATAATGTACGTACTTCTTCATTATAAAATTAATGTGTGCAGAGTAATTCACTCCACATTTTTGTCTCCTATCTACCTCCTACACTGTAATGACTCGGTGATTCACCAATCTATTCATTCCATAACTTGGTAAGCTACTAATCTATTTATGTTATCTTATGTATTGAATACATATTGTATACTTTGTATACTTAGTCATCTTACCCTACATCAGGTACTGAGTGATCTGTTTAAAGAACATATCTGAATATTTGTTACCAATATTCATCTGATATCATGTTGTTTTAAACTTGGTGACATAGGACAACACAACCAATAGTTTGTGATACTTTGGCCAAATATTTATAACATATTGTGTATGTCCCTATTCCTAGACGACATACTCGTCATTTTGGAATACGTCCTTCACCTCACTCTTCTACTATCATGATTGATCTTTACTGACTACCATCAACTAACTTGTTCTAGGTTTTACCCTAGCCCTAGATAGAAACATAACCTATTATAGGAAGATGCTCACAAAGGCTTAGGGTAGATGGGAATACTCGTCTGACCTAAGTCATCTGAATGTGCAAACGTACCCTAAGCCTTTGGGAGCTAATTCCTATCCTAAATATGCTCCTATCTAGACATAGAGAGAAACTAGGTTCAAGTCCGAGTTCCAGATGTGTGTAGATCTAGATGATCAATGCGGAAGGGTGATGCCACATGTCAACTACAATTTTGTATTCTCGAGAATACCTAAGCCTTCTCGAAAGTAAAGCCCTACAATTGGCGTGTGCCAACATCCTATAGAAATTGCCTCATCAAGATGTACATACCCCCGAGGAGATTGTTAATACATTATTAGTTTGGATTAAAACCTAACAACAACCCTGCCAAACCCTAATCCAACGCTTAATAAGATCTTCCTAAATGTGCTTCATTTATCCCATTAAGAACTTCGTTATTTTAATAGTTGCTTTTAATAATTGATCACATAGTTAAACTGTCAATTAATCATAACTGTGTAGCATTGTAATATGTCTTATTTAAAAATTACAATAACTTTTTAGAAAGTTCAACGCCAGAATATATCCAATATAAGGTAGAATTCATACAAAATGAAGTCAAATAAATTATAGTCATACTTGCAAACCCTTTTTGGTTTATAATCCATTAAGAAAGAGAAAGAGTCTTTCTCTACATGTTATGTGTTAGGGTTTATCCTACCCAATGTCCACATTTTCTTAATGTATGTTCATCACAGTTACATTACTATGTTATATATTTTAGATAATGAATATCATATACTGCAACTTAACGAGCTGCAACACAAGTAGGGAGATTGAACTAAATCCCTCTATCCAACTTATGAAAAGGTAACCAATTAACATTAAAATAATATAAAGAATATGAACAAGATAGAATCCATCTCATCCATACAAGTACAAAATAATTTACACAACCAATTTAGGTAAACTCTCAACTTTTAATATATCTCATAACTTACATTTACAAGACTTATGCATTTAGGTATACTACATAACAACCGTCTTCATTATAAAAGAATACTACATTTCCTTTTCCAATATAATCTCAATAATAAATAAGAATTCTTCACAAGGAATTAGATTTAATTAAGCCAATGCATCATATAAGTTTTGCCTTCTTTTATCACTTAGGAAGTCCATTTGTAAAAATTGCTAGCACGGGTTAGTTTAATGAACCGAGCATGATACTATGCTTTAATGAGACAATTATTACATCATAAATATCAAAATAAGTAATAGAAAATGGAAAAGAGAGTACATTTAACCAATTGAATTTACTTCTAAGAGAAGAACAAAATATAATCCACTATACCTGCCTTACAAAATTAGAGTTTAATTGATCTTATCAATTATCCTTAAGCAAACAACAGATCAAAACATCTCATTATTCCCAATTCTGTCATAACATAAGAAAATATATAACTTTTCTTTAAGCCAAAAGAAGGGTTTAAAGCATGGTTCTCATTAGGATGATTCATCTAACTCCTACGCAAAAGAAAAAGAACCATTACAAACTATGCCCAAACACAAGACATCTGAAAAATTGAAATAGATTCATAGCATGAATTAACAGTTTCATAAATAAAGGAAAACTACCTTAAAATTCAACATTTAAGATATTCATCAGAACAAAATCCCATTTCAATCCAAGAAGGAATAAAGAATCAAGCAGTCTACCTACAAGTCTAAATCTACTTCCACACGTGAGAAGTTAACATTTAAAGATCTGAAACCAACGTTAAAAAATCAAGGTAGACTCATACAGGAGTTAATCTCTACTCGAGTCCATCCAAGGAGGATCCATAAAAAGATAGAGTGCAAGAGACAAAACCTACTCAACACAAACAAAACAAAGCAAAGCCTTGTCAAACAAACAGTCTGCCAAACAAGCTTACATTTTCAGTTCAATAAAATTGAATAATGTAAACTCTTCCTACATCATTTCTATGAATGATTTGAACAAGGAAGAGCAAACAACTCATAAAGAAATATCCATTTCATAAGAGAATCAAAACAGAAAATTTCAACCAATGAACTTATCCCAATAATAGAAAGAAAGAGATCTTAATTAGAAAATGATCCAATCAATAATTCATTTTATTGTACTAAAAAAAGAATTTCCGCTTTTAATTCAAACATAGAAGTTCATAAGCTAGTTCCCAGGAGGGAGAACAAATCGACTCATAGTAAGAATAAAGCACACTACCATTTTCCATACAATTCTTTACCTTCAATAAACTCGATTTTTAATTCCAATCTTAGAATGAAATACGCATAACAGTCGTAAAAACAACATTCTATTCCAAAGGATTTACATTCCTTTCTTTTAAAAGGATACAAGGTTTATTTACTATATCCAACAAGAAATAGAAAAACAAACCGATCAGAAGCTAAACATGTTCAAAAGTGTGAACGAACTCAAAGACTGAAATCCCATTGTCAGGTTTCAATATCGAATTACAAAAGAGTAATAAGCTCTTGACTCATTAAGTACTATAATACAAAAACAATCTGAACAGAGACAACGTAATCCCACTATATCAATTCAGAGCACTAAAGTAAATAGCTCTTCTTTTAAATGAAACCCAAAGCTTATTTTAAAAGATTTGAAGATGTGGGTTTCCACAAAATAGAGGGGAAAATAATACCCCCGATAAAACTCCATTTTTATCTCAGAAAAGATGAAACAATTCTCAGAAAAGAATTACCAAATCCATTCATCAACAAAAATGTTTTCAGTTAAGGTCTCGAAGAGTTTACCCAATAACTCAACCAACTATTCTCCTAGTTTTCTTTGAGCAATAGTTCAACAAAATAGTTATAAGTTTTTAAACTTTTAATACGAGTAAAAACCAACTTAAAATACTAGAATAGAGTCGAACACGAAGTCTCAACAAAAGTTCAAAACTACACAAGTATCTAATCAAAGGTTCAAGGCAACACAAAGTCCCCATTCCAGTTTATATTTTAAACAAGGAGTCCTAATACCATCTCAAAATGAAACACAAGCTTCAACAAGAGTTTAAAACTATACAAGTAACAAAATACGAGTAAGGTGTAAAACACGAACCTCCATTAATAGTCTAGATTTTTACAAGAATAAAACACGGGTATAGAGCCACATACAGGCTTCAACAACAGTCATGAGTTACCCAAGATTCCCAAACATAGGTCAGAGCATCAAGAATCTCCATCACCATCTTTCATCAAACAGGAAACCAAGAACAAGATCCAAACCAAATACAAGCTCGATTACAAGCTCAAGAAAAACAAAAACTCCAAAAAGATCAGATAGAACTCAAGGTTCCCATATAGTTCAGAATCCACATAATGCAATGAACGTCAACTCCAACACAATGACCTCAAATACAAATTTCAGAAATGGAAAACAAAGCTACTAATACAAGCTTCGCATGCATGTATCAATATTAAACTATCAAAAGGACAGTTTCAAAAGCAACGTTATTTTAGCCATGGATTCATATCCAAGATAATAGAGATTGTAAAACCCCATAAAACAAGTAACCAGATAAAACATGTAAGCCAAGAATCCCCCAAAGAGAAGAATTTTTTCAATGAAACATTTAGATAAAACCAAGAGATCTTAAAGATTAGAGTCTATCATGCCTGATAGTGCTTCTGCCAAATCAAAAGAGATCTCTAGCCGAGCTCACAACTTCTCGTCTCCTCCATGAAAGATCAAACAACCATATTCTTTTTCCATGATGCCTTTTATACATCCCACGAACCAAAAATAGATCTATGACTTCAAAAATAGCCATTAAGTGCAGTTCAATCCACTGGTCTGAAAAATCAGAGATCATGCAGAGTGAAAATTGTGAAACATGCAAAGTGAAACAACCCCAGACAAACCCGGTTGCATTCCTTCCAAGACGGTTAGTGCACGAAAACTGAAAACAATAAGTTTCATTAATTCCAATTTTCCCTCCTATCCTTCCTTGCCACCACCTTCCAAGTCTAGCGATTGCCATATCAAAATTAACATTAAATTCTATTTTAGTGATACTTCCACACAAGCCTCTGCCAAGTCACTATCCCCTGCCAAAACTAGCAATATCCTATGCATTAAAAACCTTATCAATAACATAAATGCCATAGGAACTATCACCCTTAATGCATGTGACCACCTAATTCCCCTTTCATACCCATTAGTTCAGGAGAGATCAAATTACTTAGGTTAGATCTTAGGTAGTTTATAATGCATACCTTAGGATATAACCCTAACAACAAATTTCCTCCATAGGTCTTAACACATAGCCTTAGGTAGTTTCCACATAGGTTATATTATTTCACAACATAATAGTTTTAGGCATTAGGTTATATCATCATAAAACCTTATAGTATTAGGTTCTAGGTTAATTTTAATAGCCTAGTAACCTTTCCATGTCCTTTAGCATAGAGCTTAGGTTAGGATGCCAATCAACTAACAAAGTAGAATAGGAAGCTTTAGGTTAGAATAAGAATTCTATTAAGTGTCATAGATTAGGTATAAAATATTCTTACCTAGCTTAGGATTCCGTGGGATAATCCTTTTTAGGATCCTGAATCCTTCCTATGCCGTGAACAGGCTGTATTTTCGTGTTCATCAGCAATGTGCTGCCATGATTGATCTCCAAGGACCCAAGCACAACATTCAACTGAATGGAAATACGTTCACACAAAAATCAAAGAACTTGTAACAAAAAAGTTCAGTCAATATGTCTCTTAAGTCATGGAATGTTAATTTACCATTCTTTCAACAGAGCAGATTTAAAACATTCCTTGGATCACTGAAATTGATCCAAGGATGATTCAGATTAATAGATAAGTTTACAACTCTTAAACCACATTGCAATTCATCTAAAAGAAGTGAAAAATGGATTCAAGGAAGCCATTCCAATTCAGTCAAAGGATCTTAAGAACAGAAATGATTTGTCCATATCAAACATGATCTCTAACAATCAAAAGAACATATCTTTATAAGGAAAATCACATGTCAACACTTGAAATACAAATGAGGAAAATAACAACTGTCAAG
Organism: Taxus chinensis; assembly: GCA_019776745.2. Classification (NCBI taxonomy): domain Eukaryota; kingdom Viridiplantae; phylum Streptophyta; class Pinopsida; order Cupressales; family Taxaceae; genus Taxus; species Taxus chinensis. Next base: position 71,383,846 of record CM034149.1, read on the forward strand.
GGTGTTACAAATTTTGTTATTTGTGCCTCTTTGACTCTCCAACATGTCATTAAGGGCATTAGAGTTCTTCTCAAATATTTCATACATCTTCAACTCACTAGTTTCATCCTTTAAATCAAATTCAAGAGCCTTCAACTTGTCTTCATACGTAAAAGAAACTTTTTCTTTATCCTTTAGAGCATTAGAAAAACTTTCCACTTGAGATTTAAAGCCTTTGATAGTAATATCATGATATTTCTCCATTATTCCATTTTTTCTTGAAATCCATAAACTAAAGACTCAACAATTTCATATTTTCGTCTCCAAATATCTATAGAATTACCCATTTTTGCTTCATAGAATCTCCTTTAAGTTGTCAAAATTTAGCAAGAAGGACCAACTATGATACCAATTGTTAAAAGCATAAGGGACTGAGGGTGGGTGGGAGTGAATCAGTCCTACGATAAATTTCTTTTCATTTACCAAACCATACATGAATCTATTAGATTGTATATGCAACATCCATGATCATGTGTTCTTATTAAGATATGCAAACTCACCCCAAGATAAAGAAAGTAAAGTACTCAACACAAAAACACCATATGTAAGTGGGATAATATCATGGGGAAGAAAACACACAAGTAAAATCTACTTATATTACTCAAATAAAAGTAATTTAGTGAAGCACCAACTTCATAAGGAGCACCAACCCTACAAGGAGCACCAACCCATAATTTAGTGAAGCACCCACTCCACAAGGAGGATACAACCACCTAAGGATAAAAAATAACCAACTCATCCACATGAAGATGTTTGATCTCTGAAAATTAAGCTCCCACAACTAATGGAGATCACTAATTCAGCTCATAAACCCTAGCTCATACCCTAGGGCATCAAACTTTCTCTTTATCTTTCTTTCTTCACTCTATCCTCTTGTTCTCATGCTATCTATTATTCCTTAACATTTCATTCTCTTCTTCATCCTTAAAATCATTCTCTCATACCTACAAAATATCTCTTTCTAGGTCGCACACCTTCCCTCCAAGAGCACTAGTTCAAAAATGAGCCAAACAAGCACTTAAATATGTTTTTCTTTCTTCCAAACCAAAATAGGTTGGTTAATCATAACAATTTTGAACAAAAAAACTCTTGAACACTCATAAAGTTGAATTAAAATAGTCACATATGACCCAAGTAGGTCAACCTAGCTAAAAACCTCATTACATGTGCCAAAAATGGCTCAAAACCCCATATGCACATTCTTAAAATGCCCTAACGTTAGTAACATAATTTCTCATGACCTATTAACCCTTATATATGATTAACATATCATAAAATATTCATAAATGGTCTTAATTAATATCAACCAATAAAATTATTTTAGTTATTGGGCCTGGTTTCCTTTACAATATTCAAAACAGTTGTTTCCTTCACCCTTCAACACCCTGGAAAATTCATAATGCCACAAAATGACTTATACTTCACCAAAAAATTCCATGTGACCAATAAAAAGAAATATAAGAACCTGTATAACACTTATAATCCTGTTAGAAGTCATGAAACAACTTTTAATTCAACTCTTAACAATAGTTTCCTTCACCAAATAAACCTGCCAAAAACATTGTTTTTAAATGTTAGCTCATAAAATAATATATATATTCATTAAAGACCTAAAAATAGATTCATTGGATGTAAAATTCATTCCTCTTCACACTCCAGGTAATAGGAAGCATCATCCAATCCATTTCATGCTTAAAACAACCTCAAACGTGCACTAAAACAAATCTTGTCATGAACTGCCAAAACCTTATTACTAAAAGAATGTCATGTTATTAAATCATTCATTAGGAGACAAGATATATAAAACTTGAATGATATTTGAGTCTAATTTCCAACGCAACTTGAATCGTCTCAAAACTCCACATGTAGCTGAATTTATTTCCAAAACATATGACCCTGCTATTTGATAACTTAAAACAACATATACTTGAAAGAACATGCTCTGAAACCTCCATGGAAATCAATAAAAACTCCCATACATTATGAAACATCAATTTTTCATGCTACTCCTTTGGACCATCTTGTCCTAAAACCTTCTTCACTAGAAACTACTATTTTTAGGTAGGGCCCACATATCATCATGACCTCAGCTATACATTTTTGAAAATACATAGGAGTCCTCTACATTATCCAATCATAAATGTTGATGAAAAAATCAAAGCTGGGTCACAACACTTCATCTCTTTCATACTACTCTCAGCTAGGGTTTAATTAGGCTTTTATACCACTTTACCTTCTTAAAGTTCGTTCATAAAAACGTGACGATAAATTTGAAAAATTAATATCATAATTGCATAAAGAAAATTCGAAATCTTACTCTTTATTCTTGCTGTTATTTTACGTGAGATTTTGATTTCTCACAAAACAAATATTGTTAATGATTTTTTTACTCAACAACTCATAAAAATATTTACTCACCCACTCATAATTACATTTACAATAATGTAATTAATTATTACAACACATATTATATTATCCTAGATAATATAATCACTTACATAATATTCTATGTTCACACTACAACATAGATATTCCTAACATTCGAACCTTAGTGTGAACATGGGGTAAGATCTCCTGGAAACATCAAACTTGTCGGAGTAGCCATTGCTACTAGATCTTGCTATCTGGATCTTGCTGCTAATGATCATCCTTGTCGTATGAACATCTTCATCGACTGATCACCTTCCAACGAAGTACCTTCCACCGAAGTATGGCAGTCAGAGGACCGTATGATAGTTAGAGGACCGTACGTAGATGATTTTCCCCTGTAAGCTGAGTCAAGCAGTTTGCTTCTTCCACACCAAATAGACACTCAGGAACTGTTTTTAGTCTATGTGAACACATTAAAATCAAAACATGAAACTAGTTTCACCCCCTTGTGTATAAACACACCACATAACTGAAATAAAATATCACCATATCTGTCTGCGACCCCATCGTTGGTGAATGACGGGAGGACGCTGATTTTCCTCCTTCCTCCATTGCCTCCTTCCTCCAACAAGAAAAGAGTCTACCATAGGAAATCCTCATCACTAGGACATGAAAGTTCTTCATCAGTTGAGTAGACTTCCCAATTAGTTTCTACTTCAGCTAGAAGGGCTTTCTAATCTATCTTGTCATCAAGAAGATCCTGAGCTCTCTTATCTTTTGCATTCAACTTTTCCAATTCATTTCCTCTAGTGGGTGGAGTTTAATTAGACTTCACCACATCCCATAGATCCTTTTCTATTAAATGTAATTGCATCTGTAGTTGCCATGTATGGAAATCTTGTCCTTCAAACTTTTCAATCAGATTTAGTTTCTCCATTATTTTGTACAATACTGATAAAAAATAAAAAATTGAATCAATTACTTTAAAATTTTATATTGAATACCTTTTAACCTCCAAGCAAGTCAAGGACTTGTATTAACAATTCAACATTATTGAAAATTGGAGAAAACTTTTAGTAGAAGAATTGATGTGCTTAATTTGATAGCTGCATAGTAAAATCCATATTTCTTCCAAACTACATTCTGGGTTATGCTGAAATTTCGTTTGTAGTTTCTTGACCAAAATGTGATTTTTTATGTAAAATTATAGAAAAACCCACATCCGGAAACGAAAAATATGATATATTATTTGAGACAGATTTGATCATGAAAGCACTGAAATTTCTTGCATCAAACCTGCTCTGTTACCAAATGAAAAATTAATATCATAATTGCATAAAGAAAATTTGAAATCTTCCTCTTTATTATTGCTGTCATAGGAAGTATTACATCCATTTAAATAGGATATGTTGTTCCTATATTTAAGGAGATATAATCTCCATAAATATCTCCACACATAACTCCTAAAACAACTCCATGCTATTTTACGTGAGATTTTGTTTTCTCACACTAATATTGTTAATGATTTTTTTACTCAACAACTCATAACAATATTTACTCACCCACTCATAATTACATTTACAATAATGTAATTAATTATTACAACACATATTATATTATCCTAGATAATATAATCACTTACATAATATTCTATGTTCACACTAGAACATAGATATTCCTAACAAAATTGAACTCATTATCTTTGTGAAACCTTATAAAAATCCTTTAAAGACACAAGGTCCCATGCAACACAAATGATTCACAATGAGCATATGAAGTTACACTTTGAGCTGGAAATGCACTAGAATTTCAGCATGTCTCACCAAAATAGTCATATCTGAAAAAATACTAATCATGGGAAGCTAAATTTTTGCTAAGAGTATCATCACTAATCCCTATAACATCTAAAATCATTATAATTTAAATTTCATGACTCAATCTCTCCAGTCACTAAGACTTACCTATACTTGCATGCTAGATCTTCATGGTATACACTAGGGTTAACTAAAATAATGTAATAACTGAACAAGAAACCTCTGAAAATGACCCAAACATACCTCATATGTCATGATACACTTGATAGAATGTGTCAAAGATCTCAAATGGATCTAATACACTTTGTCACACCTGCAAACAACCACACCTACTCCCAATGAGCACCTATAACATAGAGAATCACTTGTTCCTGTATTATACCCATGTTATGAGTGCTCAAGAACCCTCAAATCATGTTATTCATCATGTCAACATGATCCCCAAGAAACACATCCTATGCACCTGCATGGGCTTGTTAGAGCAAACATTCATCATTGAATCCTATTGTAGCAGCTGATAAATATTTGAACCGGTATTTTAACACCATGGAAACATCATGACATCATCTTACAATAATCACTTTGTCATTAATGTGGTTTTACATCAATGAAAACACCTATTAGGCCTACATTCCAACAATCTAGTTAAGATTGATATCTTATTGAACCAAACACAAGGCAAGATTGTAACATATAATAATAGTTATCAAGACAATGTTTTAGAAATTATTTTGAATCAATTACAGAATATTAATGCTGAAGTCTAGGAATATTATAAAAAATGGTCGAAGGATAAATATCTGGTGGAAATTGTCAATTTCAAAAGAGATAAAGCTCTTGTAAGGACTATGAATTACAAGATTCAATTTTAAATCATAGTTTTATTACTTACATTTTGTAATAATATGTTTGAATTAAGCTCAAATTTTTATTTTGTTGCAGTAGAAATATGAAAATTTAAAAATTCAAGCAAATATCCTCTAAGTTCACTTGGATAAAGTTTAGAAAATTTTATCTGTGGCAATTCATCTTAAGCAAATTATTGTTTTTCTTAAAAATCAAAACAATACTCTGAAGTGGGTTATACAAGAGAATGACATGGATCTGGATATTTTTTCCAAGAAAAAGGAAGCTAGAGATTCTTCTTTGTTATCCTACGCAGATACTTCAAAGGAAGAAGAAGCAATTTTTAGTAAATTAAATATTCAATCTTCCTTACGGAGTGTATCCAGAAATTCCATTTAACTGCTGGCGTACAAAATGAATCTCAAATATTTGAAATTAAATATTGTTGTGGAGGATATTGTCAATTCTAGAATTCTTGAAGAAGGGAATAGTGCAAAGATTGGGAAAAGTGATACATAATTCAAAAACTAAATGGAAAAGGAAACTGGGAGTGGGGAAGAAAACGTTGCTTACATAACAAATTGAATACATAACAAATTTTAAAATGTCAGGTAAAAAAAATAAATCTAAGGTGATACCTTTTATATTTTAAAAAATAGTTTAAGATGAAACAATCCATTTTCAATAGCCTCCTCATAGTTGATATATACATCTACAGAGTTAGAGGATGCACCAATTCCAGTCTTATCATTGAAATCAATTGCATTTGTAGTTGTATTGGTAGCACCTCTTCTTTCAGAAAGGGAATTTCAATGTGCAATTTCTCTGTCATAAGGAAATGTGTCTAGGAGTAGTGCAGAACATAGAACCTCATACTTTTTATCCAATTTATTTTGTACTTTTGATTTTACAAAAGATAAAGTAGTAAGCACCCTTTCATCCTCCATAAGTCCCAAAATTATAGTTTTGCACAATTCGTATAATAAAAAATATTCACTGATATTTTCCTGTAACACAATCCTCTGGTAGATTTTTCTCCACATCCTTGTAATTGCAACATTCTCTTGAGGTTCATTTAAACTATGATATTGGTCTACCATTGCCAATGCAAAATGATTTGATTAATATTTTATTAAATCCTTATTCATAATTCCTTTGATTTGAACACCGTTGACATCATATGTTTTTATGAAATGATCCATGATAGTAGCCATGTATTTATGAAAATGCTTCCTGACTATATCTACACGATCACCTATAATATTCCAAAATAATTGGATTCATCACACCCATAGATTGAAGAATGTTATCTTTACTGAAATGCTCTTTGATTTCATAATATAGTGATTATGCAATTTTTAAAATATTTATTGGTGTATCAACTATTATAGTATCAAAGAGAACACAAGCCATGTGAACTTCTTCTCTTTTTGTGACTCAAATATCTTGTCATTTTTGTAAACTGTGTAGTGGTTTCTCCCTCCCATTAACGTTGATACAAAGGTGATCATGAATATTAAATCTCAGATAATTATTGGGATTCTTAACATCCAATAAAACTTTCCAACTATCGAAAAAATGTGTGTCAAAACTCTTTTTGTGAAAAGTACAAGATATAAAGAGATTGACATACCATCTTTCTAATCCATATAAAATCAAAAATATAGATGAATCTCTCTTGTGCATTCTTCATAAAAATATTGATATCCTTCAACATTGGTATAATTCCAGCCAATGCAAGTAATGTTTCCATATCTATTAAACGAACCAACAAATACTTAGCTTTGTCTACTTCATTACAATATTTTTGCATGAAACCATCCAACAATGGATACTCCTAACTAATTCTACATGCAGGCTCATACAAATAAATCCACCTTTTATCAACATCCTAGATAATATTTTTTACCATCAGTAATTCCAATTATAAATTTTTAAAACTCAAGAATTCGTTTTGGACTACTTGACATATAGGAATACAGTTCATGGATAAGGTCTTTTGATCTTGCAACATTTTCAAAGTTGTTAACTATTTTATATGTTAGATTTATTCTATGAGCCTAGAAACTTACATGTACAATATGAACTTACATATTGTACATGAAAGTTTCCAGGTACATATTCTACATGTACATTAAGTTGGGATATCTTCAAAATTAGCTAGATCTACAGGTTTGATAAAAGGAAACTTTATAGCCCACTTGAACTTATATGTCCTACCAAGTGTCCACATATTCTTGTTTACTTTCAAATACTTGCAACCAAAATTTTTAGGAATAGCTCGATCATCTTGTTTCCTCTTTCATGAAGAAAAAATTTCATTTGATTTTGGTGTTACATTTTTCTGATTATTTGAGATATCTTGATCCTCTCTTGGTTACATCTCAACATGAATATTTGGGATATATTCAAGTTTTGACATGTTGTCATCATAGGTATAATTTTGTAGAGATTGTGCTAAATCCATGTCCACTTCAATAATACCTTCCACCCAATCTATATTTTAATTGAATCTAGTTGTAGTTGTATGGGTGCTAGTAGTAGATGAATGGGTAGTTGTAGATTTTCCAAAATACTTGAATAATGTTTCCTTCTGAGATATTTTGGTTTGATTATGTCTCTTACAAACAGGCTCCATTGAGGACTTGATTTGGGAACTAGTCACCCATCTAGACCCATAGGTCCTTGTCGTGTGTCTATATACTTATCGTGCATATGAAAAAAAGTTACGCGTCTGCACCCTCATCATGCATCTACATCCTAATAACACTTTTTCACTCTAGTCATGCGTTTGCACTTATTCTTTGTCACACATTTTACTCCCTTCTTGTCACATGCCTACACTCCTTGATAATTTTTGCATGACTATACTTGTTATCACACGTCTCTCTCTACACTACTTGTCACTTGTCTGCACGGTACTTTATTATACTTCAAATGGTACCTTACTAGTAACTTAGTAGTATACTACTTGATGAAATACCTATGATTATATATGAGTATTTTTCAATAATAGGTGAAGTTGAACCCTATAAAATTTGATACTGGAAAATTTAGGTGAAAGGTACACTGTCATACTTGAAAAATATTTCCTTTTTTATATTTTCCAAATATGGAATATTCACCAAATTACGAATATTTGCCACTAAATTTTTCCCTATGCAATGTATTTTTCATACAATACCTTCTTTCACTCCTAGACATCCACCTCACATTATAACACAAGTTATACCTCCATCCATATCTAGAAGGTCTACTAGTTTTTAGTCAACCTTGCTTATGCCAGAGACTCCACAAAGAACACCAAAAGTGACTCATTCAACAAGAATTCCTAGATTTAGTCCATATAGTTCAGTTTAAAGTATATCATCTTTAGATATAATATTATGAAGTCCATTATAGAAAAAAACAAGGAGTCTTAGTGAGTTATATAAATCTAAAATTAGAATGTTAATAAAACTAACTTTTTGTTAGTTTTTGCATTATTTTATCAAGCTACATATCTAATATATTTTGAAGAAGCTGTGAATGATGAAATTTGGGTTGAAGCCATGGATGATGAGATAAATTCCATAGATAATAATCATACATGGTAGTTGGTAGATCTTCCTAAAGGGAAGGATGTGATAGAAGTTAATTGGGTCTATAAGACGAAGTATACTGCAGATGGAAAAATGTAAAAACATAAAGAAATATTAGTTGCAAGAGGATTTACACAGAAATATGGAGTATATTATAATGAAACATTTTCTCTAGTAACCCTTTTGGACATGGTAGGGATAGTATTTGTGAAATAAGCTCAATACAAATTACGTATATATCATATGGATGTGAAATCGGTATTTTTAAATGGATTTATTGAAGAGGAAGTTTATGTGAAATAGAAAAAAGGTTATGAAAATGAAGGCCACGAAGGAAAGGTGTACATGTTGAGAAAAGAACTCTATGGACTTAAGCAAGATCTTGGAGCATTGTACAACAAGTTTGAAACTTATTTTCTATAGAATGGCTTTAGTAGGTGCAGCAGTGAGCCTACTTTAGATATCAAAATAAATGAACAAGGTATAATTTTAATTTTATGTTTATATGTACATGATTTAATCATTATAGTATACCTATCCACATTATCATTTAATTCAACCATGAAAAAATCATTCTAGATGACTGATCTAGGCCTCATGAACTATTTTTATCATTTAATAAAAATTCAACAATCAAAAGTTGGAATTTTTATTTCTCAAAAAATTAAGCTAATGAAATCTTGAAAATATTTAACATGTTGAATTGTAACCCAACCCCAACACCAGTTGTAGTAGGATTGAAATTAAGAAAGGAATACAATGGGTCGATTGTTGATCCAACATTATTCAAAATATTATTTGGTACATCCTTATATACTTGATGGCCACAAGGCTTGGCCTTACCTCAAAGTTCATGGAGTCTCCTAAAGAATCACATTGGTAGGATGGAAAAACAATTTTGAGGTATATATGTGGAACTAAAAATTATGGAATTCTGTATTCAACATCTGATGAGTTCAAACTCATAGATCAACAGATAGTGACTGTGTCAGTAATATAGATGACAAAAAAAGTGCATCTAGGTATGGTTTTTATTTTGGAACTGGAGTAGTTTTGTGGGCATAAAAGAAACACTCCATAGTCACTCTTTACTCAGCGAAGGTTTAATATATGGAAACCATATGAGCATCATGTCAAGTTGTATGGATAAGAAGAATATTGAAAGATTTAAAGCATAATCCAGAAGAGGCTACAAATATTTTTTGTGACAAATCAACTATAGCATTGTCTAAAAATTATGTATTTCACAAGATAAGTAAACATATAAACATGAGATATTAATTCATCAGGGATTTGGTTGATAATAAAGAAAAATGTATAGAATTTTTCCTTAATATGCAACCATCACTCCATCACATTTTAGTTAGAACTAGGGAACAAATTTTTTATTTTTTATATGAGGTGTGTATTCCGCCGCCTACAATGTTCAATCAATTAACTTTGTGTGAGGAGGACCACTAGGTTCTCAAGTGCTCTATCACCTCATTATGATTATTGTAGAACTAAGAAACCCTTCCTTCACTCCATCTATGCCCCAATATGATGAAAAACATGATATGATGATGTATTTTTATGATAAGTTTGTTTCATGTGTTCTTAAGAGTCCCAATATGTCTAATAAGGCCTCATTTGTAACATCAATTCTACTTTGGAGTTCAAATCGTGATAAAGAGCATTATGGTTTTTTATAGATTGAAACCTTGATGATGTCTTAGTATTCCAAGGTGTCATTAATGGCCCCATGAAAAATAAATAAGAGGAATATTTGAAGATGCATAATTAATGGAAAAGAAAAGAAAAAAGAATTTTTCATAGGATTCAAGCTCATCTAAAGGAACTCATAGTGATATTAGAAATCGTGCAATAAATTGTCATTCTATAGAGACCATAATTAGGTCACCCTAATTATAATGTATACATACATAGCTTAGGACATCCCTTTGTAAACCCACATGACCACTTTACCCTTTTACTGACCTATATTCACCATTTTACTACCCATAACCACATAATAAACAAAAACAACGCTAAGCCCCCAAAAAAATCCCCACGAGCCTAAATGACTTCAAAATCATTATAAAACATAAAAATCTCAAAAAATGATATGGGTGGAACCAAATTAAACCATTATCCTAAAAAAATATAGAAAACAGTGTTGATTCCTTGAATCGACGCCGATTGTTGTGGATCGGTGCCGATTCAATTAAAATGACATTGATCCTATAAAATGTGGCACAAATCACTACCCAAATATCTAAAAACTTTACATGTGGAAGGTCCAAGTCTTAAGCAATTATTGTCTTTAAGAGGAACTTCCTATAGATGTTAAGAATCTAGAACACAATGTTTCTTTGATCTCCCTTTGGAGAAACCATCTTCATTAACCAATCACTCGAGTCACCTCTATCACAAAGGTATGTGTTCCATATAAATTTAAAAAACCCTTGTCTTTAAATTGGATAATAGTATTACCTCCCCCATTCAAGTATCTAAGCCCTAAGAGGCCCCATCTAATCATCATCTCTAAAAATTCTCTTTGTTAAATGTTTGTAACTATATACATAGAAATCGACATCGATCATACAGATCAATACCAATTTTCTTGATCGACATCGATCCCTATTAGAATTCCCATATTTACCCTCTTAATATATTTTTATATATTTTCCTGATATTTCTAAATCATGGCTAATTTTCTCCTGCTTATAAGATTGGTTATCTATTAGATGATCATTCCAGGAGAAGCTCGTGAGCCCACCTATATTTACGATCTCCCCATAGTTAGTTAACCATTTGTGTGGGAATAATTTGATATTAACCATAATTAATAATATGCATCATCATCCCTATGCCCAATCCAAATGACATTCTTGAACAGATGGATTCTCTCCTCGATCACATTGATGAGGCCAACCTCTATTGGGACAACATTTTTAATCCTCCTCAGCCCATCATCAAGAGTGTCGATTGAATCACAGTAACCAAATGTTGTCTATCTATGGTTTACTATCCATGTGACTTTATATTATTAGGTGTAATCTTATCATTGATTTATTTCCATCTTAATTGTCTAAAAGAAAGCTGACATCCATTAAAGGAATCCCTTTAGTTCCTAAAATTGACCTTTTCCAAGAAACTTGCATCATAATTATCTAATATCTCTTTTGTCAATTTGTTTATGTGTGTGCAAGTTCCTGTTTCCATGGAAGAGGATATTTACACATGCATTTGGGTCAGATATATCTTCATCATCATCCACGCAATTTTCATTAAACCATGTTATTTATGATTTTTAGTGGTTTATTTCATAAATTAAAAGTGAATCCTAAAATCTACTAAAACATTTGACACACCCGGTGAGACCTTGTCCTTTGTTATTAAATTATACATTTCTATAGTAGATTCCATTTCTTGTTAATTTTTGCAAGTTGAATAATTTTCAGACCAATTTCTCTCATGACTTCCCAAAGAGTGTAAAAAAGAGATCAGTATCTAGTGAATAAACGTATTTGTTTTTCTATTTTTTCCATTATATTTTCAATAATTGCATTTGGTGTGTTGTTCTCATCAAAAGGAATATTTTCTTTTAGAACTTAAAATGATATTGCATTTTCATCTCTATTTGGTCATCTAGTATAAGTAGGGGTTAAAACTTGCGTTCACCATTCTTCCCTCCACACACTACTAAACCACTTATAAGAAAATTTGTATTCTAAACATCCCCTCCCGCATCTACCTAATTGTATTTCATCACCAAGGTGGAAGCTAACTTGGTGTCCTAGACTAGTATAAATAATTGGTGTTTGGTATTTGGCTAAGAACCTGACACCCTTATCACTGTGGGACCATGAAGTGTGGGGGTAGTCCCTAATACCATGCCTCATACCGACACCATCACATATTTGGGCCTCACATAACTTCAGGTATTTAGAGGACTCTCGCTTAAAAACACCTAAATCCAAGCTTAGTAGGCCCACTTTTTTGTACCTTCTATAAAGTCATCTTTTCTTTTTGCACATTTCTAAAGCTAAGATTAAAAAAATTCTCATGAATGCATGATTTGCATTCAGACTATCTTTCACTCATGGTTTGTCCTTACTATATCATGGTTATGATCGAAAAAAATCCATAATGTTACATATATGTTAGACCCAATACAATAATCCATAGACATGACACATGAGCTACTGCGCTCTTCTTACATTAGATCAGACACGTCATAATTTTTTGAACCACCTACCGCACATTTCTTTACTAGTTGATATCCTACCTTTAAAGAACTTATGAAAATCAACCTTGTCACCCTTAACAATTACCTTACTTCATGATCTATTTGTATTCCCCACATAATCCAGAGCCCAAGTGGATGTTGGTTTCATTACTTATAACCCCACTTGACAAGTTGATCCCACATATATCAATAAATAAGTCACTCCTTACCTTACCCTTGGTCATATAGAAACATCCAAAATTATTTTGTCAACCCCTATGGTTAGCTTCTTCCTTAATATTGTCTCATCACAAAATATGGTTAGCTAGCAAGGACCCATGACTTCTACCTCTTCATCCATCTCTCATAATGTGCTACCACACATGACTACCCCACCGCTTGTAGTTAGCCACATGGCTTCCATTTCTCCGCCTCTCTCGAAAATATCCCCTAGTGTTTCACATTCTGTGACATAATTGGTCACATTTCATCCCATAATCTCCCATCAGTCCTTATCTACAATCAAAAACCTAATTATATTCATCCCTACATCCTTACCACTTATTAACACGAGTGTTATCACTAGCTCTTGTCCCTTCTCACAACCAACGCCTAAAATTGGCATTCTACAATATGGCTACATCTGACCTCAACAAAATCCAGAACCCTTCCTCAACACTTATGTCCCCTAATCTTACCAATATATCTACACTTCATCATAAATTTTAAGTTCCCATCCAGCTTATAGTATGTCAGGAAACCTTCCCCTTTTTCAAAATCCTCATTAACCATATCAATAATAAAAATCAAATCCTTTTATCTATGGATAGACTAATCCTTCCACAATGAATATCCAACCTCCTCATAATAACCCATAAAATCCTTGATGATTAGAGTCACAAGTTTAAAGATGCTAACATGGGACCTAAAAAAATGTTATTTTATGAATAAATTTGCAATGAACCCGTCAATCCAATAATACCTTTCAAACCATACCCCGTGTATTCGTAACTTCAAAAATTCACCAAATTCTATAGAAAGGAAGATCCACAACAATATATTAGGGTCTTCTTATACTCTTTTTACCTCTTAGCCCAAGATCAAGACCTTCTTATAAGGAAATTTCTAATTTCCTTTGTCATGCCTACCATTAATTGGTATAACAACATCACCCAATATTCCTTGTACTCGTTCACAATTAAATCAACCTTTCCTAGAAAATTTCTCCATCAAAAGAACATGTAAAATATCCATCACCGATCTGTATTCTATCAAAAAAATTTGAAGATGATTCTATCGTTGACTTCATTACTTGGTGACGAGTAATCAATAATCAATTAACTTTCTTTCTGCTATAGACTAAATTCATTTAGTTATTCATTTGATCCTACACCAAACACATATATTCCGCTCTCCAAATCCAATCATTCAAAACATTCAATGAAGCCTTTACCATGGCCCATAAATTAGAACTCCTATCCTATGAAGATGGTAAAGTAAAATTCTAATCTAAAAATCCTAAACCTAACTCTTATAACAATTTTTTCAACAATGAAAAGTCTAAAGACTCGGAAAATGATGTTTTCCTAAAATCTGCATCTAAAAATCATTCATACTCTAAACGGTCTTTACCTCCTTGGCAATACACACCTCTAGGGGAATCTTATAGTTCCATATTTCACAATATCATGGCTTCCCATATGATAAACCTATCTTCCATTTGACCTATCGATGAATCTCATCCTAAGCCATCCTAATACAAGGAATTAAACTATTGTAAATACCACCAGGTTCACGGACATGACGTTGACATGTTCCTCTCCCTTAACAATGTCATCCAAAAAATTATCAACCATGGTGACCTACATCTAGACAATCCTAATCCACACCCTAAATAAGCCTTGGATTAATTCAAACATCCTTTTCCAAACCATCCCCCAACGAATAACATGGTTCAATCTAATTCCTCAATATTTCAAAACCCTACCACCCATGTTATCAATACCATCAATTAATTCCCATAATCTAAAGAATCTGCATCTGTATCTAAAACACCAATTAAATAAACATATTTCTTTGATCTTCTTACTAGTTATGCCATGAATTAAACATCGTCTTAGTCACCTACCATAGCCACTCCCGTAAATATTCCTGATCATATCTCTTATGGTTTACAAGAAAAAAATCTCATTATGGAAATCATAAACATTCCTCCCAAGGATGAGATCCCTCAATGTAAGATTAAAAATATTGATAATCCTATACAAAAATTAATAAGTCTCCCACCAATGAAGTCAGAGCTCCTACAAGATAGCCCCAAAACAAACACACCTAAGGATACCATGTCACTACCTTCTATTATAGGACCTCATCCTTCATCAAAACTTATAGTCACCATCATGAAATCCAAATCTACACTTAAAAACAAACCTAATCTCGTTACTCAAAACATACCTCATGTATCCCATGTAGTCATTTATTCACCCTCAATACTATTTTCTAATCTCAAGCACGGCAGCTATCACCTAGCGGGCGCTAAGCACTCACCCGAGGAATGTGTGGGTGCCGAGCCCTTCCTTTATGTGAGATTTGTGAGATGGTCATGCCATTAATAAAGGATGATTTGTAGACGTAGAAGTACATTCACTTATTCAAAGAGGTAGAAGATGCAACTAACAGATCCACAACATAATGCATTACAGAAAATAAATAACATTGTAATAAGCATAATAAACCAAATATGAACCATGATAATCATATAACATGAGGGTTTACACCCTTAAACAAGATATACAAAATGAACCCATATATATTTTATTTAACGCAATTCTGGTAGCCACATTAAAGTCAAAAGGGTCATCTTAGACCATACATATTAAATGACAGAGACTCAATTCCTATAAGCTTCTCTTATATGAGACCCTTGTTATACTTTTCCCATTTTAACCCTTATTATAGATCCTAGTGCCATACAGAGGCTTACAACATCCCTTACAACCTTTAGCACTAACTGATACAAACCCTAGCATCCTCTACGCATTCTTTCTTTGTCTCCACTAAGTGATAAGTGATAAAAACTCTCCTTTCTTCTTTTATGCATCCTCTACGCATTCTTTCTGTGTCTTCACATTCCCTCTCGTATATCTGTCTCTAGGCTGAGAAGCTATGTTTATAGGATTAACAGCGACCACTATTCCTTCTCTCCTAAACAGATTGTGTGTCAAGTGTCGATGTGGTCCTCCAATGTTGAATGCTTATCCCTTTGCAAACCCTCCACTCTCTGTAATGATGTCTTCTAGGAATATTCCATATGGGGAATATCCTTTTCTTGACCTCTAAGGTTCTAGGCTGGTACCTTATCTACTCATCACACCTAGTCGGGTCCTCACATTTTTCCTCATGTTCCTCTAGAATGAAAAATATGGCTAGGTACTTTGAACCCTTGTTCTACTTCCCACGCTCACCTTGGTTTCACTTAAACCCTTCTTAAACCCCTTTATCATGTGTTCCCTTCTTCTCAATGGTCCTGCACATGTGTTCCCTTTGGTACTTAACTAATATTCAAAGGCCCAACATCACCCCACGCTAAGTGTTATC
Source organism: Taxus chinensis (assembly GCA_019776745.2). Classification (NCBI taxonomy): domain Eukaryota; kingdom Viridiplantae; phylum Streptophyta; class Pinopsida; order Cupressales; family Taxaceae; genus Taxus; species Taxus chinensis. Next base: position 71,400,303 of record CM034149.1, read on the forward strand.
TCTGTCCTCAGAAACATCCTACTTTTACAAAGAATAAAGAATAGTGGGACAAGGAAAATCTGAATAAATAATGAAAGAATGGAAGAATTTGCCACTACTATAAGAGGAGTGGGAATTAATTCTTTACTGTTGCTTCAATATTTTCCCAAATGTCCACCTCACCTTGCTCTTGTTGAAGTAAGTCACCTACTAGAGAGATCACCTCATCAAAACTCAATTTGTTTCTCTTAGCATTCAGTGTATCTACAATTCCTTCTAGCTTCTTGTTAAGATCATCCAGCGCATCCATTCTACGAGTGACCTGGGGATATAGCTCCTTAAACTAATTCTTAATCGAACCCTAAAGGGTTTTGATTGCTTCTAAATTTTTCTCAACCTTAGCTAGGATCTTATACCACTCCACCCTGTTTGCTTTGTTCTTATCTTAAAACTCCTTCAGATCCACCCCATGTGTAGTAACTAGTATTCTTGCTACCCTATCTCTATCAGCACAATTGTCATAAATAGCCTTATCCATTTACGCAGTGGTCTTCACAGTAGTAAGGAGCTCATAATAATAAGTAACTATCTCCCCAATATTTAGTTTTTATTCCTCTTTCTGGTGCGTCATTGCCTCTTCTGTTGATTTCAATGTGAGTGGCCACCTCTCCATGGTGAGGATGTGAGTCAAGTCTTCCAAGCACTACATGGTTGACTCATATTTTTTCTCAGTCGAGGCTAGGTCTGGGTGATTCAAGATTATGGAATTTGAAATCATCTCTATTTTCTTATCGATCTCGTGCACCTTTTCCTTCTCCTTCCTTAATTCATGCCTTAATTGTGCACTGATAATCTCCTCCTATTTTAACTCCTTGTAATTTTTAATGATCTCTTCATTTTTATTTTCAATATCTTCCTCCAAGAACCTTACTCTGTCGTTTCTCTTGAAGAGCCTCACCTCAACCTCCACCAACACTTTGTTGAGTGTGTTACAAACTTTCTCATCTGATAGTTGCTAAGAATTCACCAAAGGGTTTACTCCCTTGGTATCTGGTATCTTCATCAATGCCTCACGGTTGACCTCGAATTTGGGCTCATCAACATGGGACTCAAAATCCCTAGACAACATCTTCCTTGTGCATGGGTACGCACCCTCTTCATCGAAATAAGACCATGTAAGGAGTTGGTTTGAAGGAATGGTAATTTTGAAATGAACATGCAATACCTTATTTGGATAATTGATGTAGGTAATTCCTTATTCCTACTCCGCTGCCATAACCTTTCCACCTATACACACTACCTTTGGAAAGATTACCACTAGGCTGGGATCTCCGCTCATGCTTCCATACTCCTTTTCTACACTTTCGCATCCCTCCGTATCCTTGAGTACTTATTCAGTGCTACGCTCCACCTCTTGATCCACCAATTATTTTATGATGCCTGATACCTCCCTCTCTATGACATCCTCTATCTACTCCTTGGTCAAGCTTAGATTCCTTTGATCCTTCATGTTGACTTCCTCACTTCCCCCCTTTCTGCGAGTGCCTCCTTTTTCCTCATCCTTCTCTTCAATACCCTCCTCCTCTAACTTGTGTACATCATACAGAGGATGGTACTGAGCCTCGTCATGCTATTCACCATCTTCGTCACCTTTGTTAGCCTCCATGCTCTCTATTTAGTCCACCTTTTCTATTACTCTTTGCTTCTTCCTAATTGACGATTCCAATATAGGATACTCTTCTTTCTCTTCTTTCTTAGGTGACTCTTCCTTGTTAGTGAATCTTCTTTCGCAGAAGGCTTCTCTTACTCGAGCACCTCTTCCTTAGGTGTCTTCTCTTTCTCTTCTATAGGGGAGTTCTTCCTCTATGCATAGGTTATTGGTTTTACGTCAAAATCCTACACACCTACAGATTGCATTATCTGTATACTTGGTGCCTTTTTCTCAAGGGCCTCCTCTCTCTCCCTTTTCCTTGGCACAAACTTCTTCCTTATGTTGGGATCTTATGGGATAGAATTATAATTTTCAATGTAATCACCCTTCTCATACTTAGGCCTTATGTGCAGGTATACCCTTGTTGTGGTCCTCCCAGCAACAAGAAATGTTACTGGCTTCAATATATGTATGTCATGGGAGGCATACTTCTCCACACAGGCATTCTTCTTTAGATATATCAATGTCCTACACAACTCGCGGTAATCTTGGTCTATCATGTTGAGGTCAAACCTTAGCTTATTTTCCTCTTTGAATCTATTGACTCTAGCCTGGAAGTATTGTGATGTGAAGGAGAATGGACATTTGCACCAGGAACCCTTGGCGCCATATTCCAAAGTAAACCCATCAATACATAAATGTTGGTACATGGCGAATTCAGCCTCACCTTGCAATAAAACAGGTAATTGCTTAGGTATTCTCCACTCAGTGCCAAATGCATCACGCATCCACTTATACCATTTTTCTAGGTGTGCCTTGTGGGTGGATGTCATGGTGCCACAAGTGTAATCCTCAAATATTTTTTTAGGGGAAGGGTTCTCATCTATGTACTTCCACACAAATTTATCTGGCCCATCGAGCACTCCAATATTCAAAAAGACAATGGTAACGAGGACATTACCAACCATGATCTTTTCTCCATCACACGTGACATTGATGATTTGTTCTTCTATGAACTCTAAGAGGTTATAGATGGTCCCCTCTAAGATCTTATGACTAACGTTCAACCAATCCTTATTGATCTATGTCCATATATCCTTCCCATTTAGTTTTGTGAATAAACGTGTGACCATCCTCATTACAGGGTCAGAAATTACACAGAGCGACCCCTTATTATAGTCATAGGCTTCAATAGTATTCTTGATGGCTTCCGTATCATCCAAGTCATCATCAAAAGATTCTCCTTTGAAGAAAAGACCAGTAAAATTAGAAATCAGTTGGGGAGTTATCCGCATCCTATGTCTTACGAAGTAGAAATGGTATTCATGTATGCGCGACATTAACCACTGGTACAGTTGCTCAGGTTTTATAAAATAGGGAAACTCATAGAGTTGCAATAACCTAAACTTCCCCATCTTCACCTTTAACTCATCATTGTAGATAGGAATTCCATCTGGTGTCCTTTTATCTTTAGTATGAACCAATTCCAATTCCATCTCATTTTCTGTGGTGTTTGTTCGATGGTCATAGTCACTCATGGCCATCTTTCTAATGTGAGACACCCATTATTTTCCAAGAAATACACCATCTGGATATTACATCTCCGCACACAGTTCTTCATTGGAATTGGTGGAAATAGCTTGTTTCCCTTTTCCCTTTCCCTTCTTTGGTGAAACAGTTTCTACTTTCCTTGGTACCATTTCTCCATCAAGTCACTAAAATTTCCTTCTTTCTCTTACTCCTATCTCTACTCAACTATGCGGCTCTACTCCTTTGCAAAAATCCCTTCAATCCTTTTCCATAGCTGTGGAACCCTAACTTGGAAAACGCTTCTTTCCACAAGATGAAATATTCACTTGTGAGACTCAAAAACTTCTACAACCTTATCCCTCACGCCCATGTACTCTTTTTCCACTCTGATTCACTGATCAAACTAGCTATGCACTCAAATATTTTCCATGCAGATTTTCTTCAAGGATTCCCTAGTTCACAAGATCTCTTCGATATCACAAATGCAAGGTAAACAATAATGTACCCTGACCTTGTACTTATAGCTTTTGATTTTTTTCCACAATTAATGGTATGCCACCTACCATCATACCTTTGCAATAAAGGTAGATTTTTCTTCTAAATCCAACCTTCAACACTTTTACCCCCACACCCAATCCTGCAAGAAAAATTATACAACCTTCTAGCATGTAAAAACCGTTACTGATCGAAGATCCTTACACGCGCGCTTGCAGCGCCGAAGGCACTTCTTTTGTCCTTACCTTGATTTTTTACATTGCCTACCTCATGTTGTTCCTATGCTTCTCACCCTTGTATGTGGTTTTTGTTAAGCCTTCCTAACACCAAAATCCTTATGTTCACCTTTTTTACACATGTTCTTCCAAACTAAATCCTTCTGATCTGTCAACCTAGGCCATCGAAACACAGCTTCCACTACCATCTTCCAGTACTTATCGCATCACTCTACCCCACAAAAAAAAAGGGTAGTCCTTTATACATAGAGATATTTTGAAATTGTAAGTGGATATGACTTATTAGTATATGGGGATGTTTTGTGTAGTTATATCTTAGTAGGTTTGATGCATTTTCCTTGCTATAGTTTATGAAAACTGATTATCACATGAACCTCCTACTAATTGTCTTTGTGAGATCAAATGTGATGATGTGTGTAGGGAATGATGGAAGTTTTTGGTGGTTATGGAGCCCGAGTTTGAAGCATGTGGCTGAAGACTGTTTCCATCAAGTTGACCTATTAGCCTGGGCTTGATCCTAACGGCCCGTAGAGATTTATGTGTTTTAATTAAAATTTGATGGACAATGTTTAATGCCACCTGATATGGTGGATCTTGTAACCAACATTATCTATATGAAGACTTCGTCTTCAGAACTTGGTAGTACCACTTTTTGATATACTGAAGGAGATTATCTGCATACAGTTATTGATTATTTTTACTGTCTATGTTATGAACTTATTTTGAGTTAATGAAAGCCATGACATTTTGAGAATCAGAAGTTGTTAATCCCTCTATCCCGAGGAAGAGCAAGGGCCCACTCGACTGAGGAGATACGAGGTTATTTTGAGTTCATGCATACAGTTCTTTGATTAGATTTACTGCAATTGTCATTTGATAAATCTTACATGCATGCTTTGATTAACTGTATCTACTTTCTCCATTACTTCTTTCACTTAGAATAGATGCTTTTGTTATGCAAATCTGGTTAACGAATAGTCTTGCTTTCTACTAAGTTCCATTTATTCGGTTGTGATTTCATTTGTTAAGAATAGTGTGTGCATATTTCATTTTACAACAGAAGATTAGTTGTTAAATTTCCTTTCATCACAAATAGTTGAATTCTGTAGAACTGTATTTAATTTCTGTAGATTTGAATTACATTTCCATAGAATAGTCACTAAACTAAACAACCCCCCAACAGACCCAACGGATAACTGGTTCCCCTAGACTCCATTGCATACTGCCTAGGACACAGCCCTGGTTTAGAATGACACTGACAAAGATTATGTCAGTTAAATGATTGGAAGAATACAATGACCCATCATTTTTGGTGCCATTTGGGGACATAACCATAAGCTCCATTATTTTTATTCCATATGCTATGGGTGTTAATGGAGTTCATGTAGGAAACCAGTAGTTCTCTCGGACCTCGTTTTAAACCAACCAACCTGGATGCATAGGTCGCGAGATAACCAAGGGAGATTTATAGCACACAATATTCAGCAAATCTCTCTAGACACTTCACAAGGAAGAAACACTGAGAGTGATACAGATTCCAACCCAACGCCTAGAACCTCTTCTGAGCATTCTGTATCCTCTTCACACCACTCGGCAATGGGGGACCTTGGGAATGCTGAAGACCAACCTTTAGGATGAACCTTTACATATCCCATTGTCCTCGATGCAGATGAGGATGCACCCATGAAAAACATCTCACCATCCATCCTCCCCCTCTTTCGAGGAATGACCAAAGAAGACCCTGATCAGTTTCTATTTGAATTTAAAATCCTGTGCCAGACATATGATTACCGAACTGACAATCAAAAACTCAAACTGTTTCCCTCCACTCTCAAAGATTCTACTATGAGATGGTTTATGGGGTTACCATCTAACTCCATTAATTCCTGGGAAGCCATGGAAACAACCTTCCTGGATAAGTACCAAGACTATTGTAGGGGAAGGGATAGGAAGGAAGAGTTCTTCCAAATACGGCAAAAGGAAGATGAGAATCTAGAGGATTATCTGGATAGATTCCTCTTTCTCCATAAACGCAGTGGGTATGAGTTACATGCAGACATCACTAAAACAGTCTTTCTTAAAGGACTAGATGAGGAAACCAAGGATTCCCTCCATCTCATGGGAGGAGGAGACGTGCATAAACTCACCATGGAACAAATCACTGAGCTATGTAGAAGATACTCTAGAACACGTGGAGGAATATGAAGAAAACAAACATCCAAGTCTTTGGGTACCTCTGAACTTCTAGAAGAAATGGCCAACATGAAAACAGACATTCTGCTGCAATTAACATCCACCATAGATGGACTCAAGGCAAAAGCCACCCCTGCCAAAGAACCATTGGACATGTATTTCCCTAAGTGTCGGAAGAGACACCCCTTGAGAGAATGTCCTTTGGATGTCACAGACATGTGCTTAATCTGCGAAGTTACTGACCATGACACTAAGCATTGCACACTTTTACCACAGTTGAAGGGAGGTTTGAATGCCATCTCTCAAACAAGTGCTGAATTAAATTTTGTCCAAAGACCAAACAATCAGGGTGGGTTCCCATCTAGACCAACTCAGAATCCCTGGAGGATGTCATGGCCAAATCAAGCCTCTCAGTCTTCTTGGGGACAACCTGAGTGGGAAAACTCAAACTGGATGACTTATCCATATCCACCACCTTGGAAAAATCCCTACACTCAGCCGGGTTGGGCTCCACCACCCACAGCCAATCCTTGGCACAATCAGCAGTGGGGTCCTCAACAAAATTTTAGCCAAAATCAGTCCTGGGCACCACCACAAAACGGTAATCAACAACGCAGGTTCCAGCAGCCACAACAAGCTTTAATGCCTCCACCTCAAGCCTACCAAAATCAAGGACAAGCAACACAAACAAAACTTCCGGCTCAGCCAGTATCCAATCCTAAAAATCAACAGACAGCTTTGATTGATGACACAGACCCAGGTAACACCATGCAGGTTAACACTATTGGTAATTTACGACTACGATCTGGAAAAATATTGAACCCTCCTATTGTTATCACAGAACTGCCTGATGATGCTGATAAGGAAGAGAACCTTGAGGGTAATACTGGTTCTTCACCAATACCAGATACACCAGGATGATCAAATACCCAAACAGACTACAGCTCCTTTTCCTGAGCGATTACAGGACACTCGAACTGCAGATGAAACAAAACTAGTTCAGGAATTGAAAAAAGTACATATTGAGGTCCCACTGCTGCGTGCAATAAGGGACATCCCTGAACTGAACCAAACCATTAGAAATGAGTGTATAAAGACACCAGGAAGGAAAAAGAAATACCCAAAGACTGTCAGAGTTGAAGGGAATTTGGCTGATTTAGTTGTTGGCACCCTTATCTCACCAAAATATGGGGATCCTGGGAGTCCTGTCATTACTATTTGTATAAACAACCAGTCAATATCTAATGTTTTGGTGGATCTTGGTGCTGCTATTAATGTCATCACAACAGAAATGTTTAATCTGCTATCCTTAACAGGACTTCAACCGACCAACACTGTTCTGCAGTTAGCAGATCAATCCATTGTTGTACCTGATGGTGTGGTTGAAGATATAATGGTCACTGTTGAATCATGGGAGTACCCAGTTGATTTCATGGTTTTGCAGCCTAAAGCTCAGAAGTTGGGATATCCAGTCATCTTGGGAAGACCCTGGTTGGCTACAGTTGCTGCTTACATTGACTGTAGGTCAGGCAACATGACAATTCTAAATGGGCAGAAATCCAAACACATTTCATTATATCCTCCTGCCCAGCCTTATACGAACAATTGTGACCAGGTATGGGTGGATTCTTTGGATGCTAACTCTTTGAGTTCTTCTTTTCTTGCCACTATTGCAGTACACAATCATATGGCGGAAGTTGTGGAGTCATATACACTGACTGATTCTAAGGACTCTGCGACTACGGAAATCAGCACTATTGCTACGGAATCTGGAATACCAGCATTAGACATCTCTTCTGCTATTTCTCTGGTAGACATTACCTCTGCTGAGTCTGGTAGGAAACTCTATGCTTATAATTCCAAACATTTAGTTCCTGATTTCTATTGTCCTTTAACCAAGATTCTGTCTTTTGACAACATACCCATCCTGCACATGCTTCAGCCCCATATTTTCCCATTGAATTCTTTTATCACTAGTACAGAGCTTGCTCTTATGAATGATACCAAGCAGGTGCTTGTTAGTATGGGAAGAGAGCTGACCATAGGTAATGACTTGGAGGTCAATCAAGAAGCTAGGGTGCTTGAGGTTCTGAAGAAACATTCCCATGCTTTTGCTTGGGATTACACTGATATGAAAGGAATTCATCCTAGCATCTGTACACATCATATTTACACTGATGACGTCAAACCTATAAGGCAGCCACAATGAAGAATCAATCCAGCATTGAGAGACATAGTCAAAACTGAGATCGAAAAACTCCTAAAGGTAGGTTTCATCTATCCTATATCTGATAGTCAGTGGGTCTCCCCATTAGTTATTGTTCCCAAGAAGAATGGTAAGTGGTGAATATGTGTTGATTACAGGGAACTTAACAAAGCCACCAAGAAGGATTATTTTCCCCTGCCTTTCATTGACCAAGTCCTGGACAATTTGGCTGGTAAGAAATATTTTTCTTTCTTGGATGGGTTTAGTGGGTATAATCAAATTAGTATTTCCCCTGCTGATCAGGATAAGACTACTTTTACGTGCCCTTGGGGTACATTCACTTACCGAGTCTTACCTTTTGGGCTTTGTAATGCCCCTGCTACGTTTCAGCGGGCAGTCTTGGCCATTTTTGTAGATCTTGCTAATGACTGTGTTGAGGTTTACATGGATGATTTCACTGTCCATGGATCCACTTTTGAAGAATATTTGAATAATCTTGAGAAAGTACTCAGTCGATGTGAACAACACCAACTATCTCTGAGTCATGAAAAATGTCTAATGATGGTTGATCAAGGAATTGTCTTAGGTCACCATGTTTCAGCCCAAGGTATACAGGTGGATCCCAAAAAGATATCAGTCATCACCCAATTACCTACACCAGCTAATCAGACTGACATCAAAAGTTTCCTTGGTCATGTAGGTTATTACCGCCGATTCATAAAAGATTTTAGCAAAATTGTCGCCCCAATGTTTTCACTGCTAACCAAAGATTGTGTTTTTGAATGGTCTCCTCAGTGTCAACAGGCATTTGATTCTATCAAAGAAAAGCTGACGACGGCCCCTGTCTTACGTGGCCCTGACTGGGGACAACCTTTCCATATCCACACTGATGCTTCTAATACAGCCATGGGCACTGTCCTTGGACAAAAAGACTCAGAAGATCATATGTATGCAATTTATTTTATCAGCAAAAATCTGACTCCTACGGAAAGGAATTACACTACTACGGAAAAAGAGTTTTTGGCTGTTGTCTATGCTTTGAATAAATTTTGTCATTACATCATTGGATATAAAAATTTTGTTTACACTGACCACTCTGCCATTCGATATTTGATGAACAAACCAGTGGTTGGTGGAAGGCTTATTCGCTGGTTACTCTTGTTGCAAGAATTCAATCTCACCATTATAGATAAGCCTGGGAAATCTAACGTTGTTGCTGATTTTCTTTCTAGAATAAATGTTTCAGGTAATGACGAAGCAGTCCAAGACCAATTTCCCGATGAACACTTGTTTTCTATCTCGACTAAGACTCCTTGGTTCGCTGATCTCGTGAATTATTTAACAACAGGGAAGTTTCCTACCTATTTTACTCATAAGGAAAGAAGGTGATTGGTTAGAAATAGTGCAACATATAAATGGTGTAACGGATTCTTATTTAAATGTTGTCCTGACATGGTTCTTCGCAGGTGTGTTCGAGAGGATGAGGTACATGACATACTGCGAGCTTGTCATGATGAGCCAGGAGGTGGACATTATTCAGTGAAATGAACAATTCACAAGATCCTTGGAGCAGGGTACTATTGGCCTTCCCTCCATAGGACTGTCAAAAAGTATGTGTGGCAGTGTGATGCATGCCAACGAATGGGAAAACCTACACTTTCTACGGAAATGCCTCTGAATCCTTAGTTGGTTCTTGGACCATTTGAGAAATGGGGTATTGACTTTGTTGGACCATTTGATCCTCCATCTTTCAGGAAGGAGAATCTCTTGGTATGCACGGACTACGTCACCAAATGGGCTGAAGTTCAAGCATTTGCATCTACCAACGAGGATGTTGTTGCTAATTTTTTCTACAATTCAGATATTGTTGTGATTTGGAGCACCAAGGGCCATTGTATCTGATCAAGGTCCTCAATTTGTTTCAAATATGATTGAAGCTTTCTTGGAAATCTACAGAATCAGGCACCAGAAATCATCACCATATCACCCCCAATCCAATGGGCAAGTGGAGGTAACCAATCGAGAACTCGAGAATATTCTAACTAAGGTGGTCAATGCCGATAGAAAGAATTGGGTACCAAAGCTTCCTGAGGCCGTCTGGGCCTACAACACGACCTGGAAAACAACTACTGGTTTTTCTCCCTATGAGCTGGTCTTTGGGAAGAAACCACTGTTACCTGTTGAGTTTGAATTGCGCACCTGGTGAACAGTGTTGGAAGTTGGGATTGATTTGGATGAAGCACAATGTGAACGAGTGCTGCAGCTGAATGAATTAGATGAAATGCGGATGGAGGCACAGCAGCAGACAGAAATTCTACAACATCAGCGGAAAACCTGGCATGATGCTCACATCAAAAAAAGGACATTTCATGAGGGACAGTGGGTTTTACTCTTTGATTCCCACTATCAGCAGTTTAAAGGCAAGTTGCGTACACGTTGGTTGGGTCCCTATCAGGTAAATCAAGTGTTTGATAATGGCTCTGTTCGATTGATACCTATTGATGGAGACAAACGGACTCTTCTGGTGAATGGGCATAGGCTCTGAGTTTATCACCAACTGCTGGATAAGAAGACTTTCACCGATGACATTCTGTTACGCATAGACATGCATGCTGAGGAGGCTCTTTGCCTCTCAAGCATGGAGTAATCAATCTCTTGCAAATTCAATAAAGGAAGATGATCCTTCATTCGATCTTCTTCCCTTAGTTAGCAGTTTTTCTTATTGTTATTTCCAATAAATGCAGGAATTTTCATTATTTCTACAGCCGCTAATCACGTTTCATCTCGAACTACAGGGCGTAGGAATCTACGGATATCGGCCGACTAAATGTGGCATGGGTAAGTGCATTTTAACTTGCTAATGATATTTCCATGCAAAACATTTCCCCATGTATGCATTTGTCATCATTACGCCATCATGAAATGATTGCTATGTTCATTTCGGATCTCTTTCCAAATCTGGTTCTATGGATGACGGCATAAAAGGAGTAATGGCTCATAATCACCACATGCCTTGATGTGTCACACTCTCCAAAGTCAGGACAGGTGGCGCTCACTCCTCAACCATGGGATATGTGCCGCCGCAAAAATCTTAAACTCACACGGGTGGCCGGTCTCATTCACTATTTTTCCGCTGCCACCTTCACTTGATTTTGTGCCACCCAAGGAATATGGTGCCATTTGAAATTTAATGCTTCTACAATTGCTTCTTACCATTGTTGTATGCACATCAAGCATGATTGGTTTTATCATTCACTAGACGGGAAGTGGGAGATACACTCTGTTATAGTTTTTTCTGCTACCTGGTATTACTCACCTTTGGCTTCAGCATGGGACCGCAAAAGACATCAGAACCTGCTTCACTAGATGCCTTACTCCGAGAATGCCACCCTTTCACAGGTATTTCATGATTTTGGATGGCTGGATTTCATTCACCAATTTGAAGGTTTCGATGAGGGCATTGTGGAAGAATTCTTGAACAATTTTGAGTCCACCTGTTCACAAGTTGGTGGAAGACGGGTTGAAATTACCAGTCAGGTCATTTTTGACCTATCTGGCCTGCCAGACTTTGGTTTGAAGGTTATGACGAATGCTCCTTTACAAATCCTGATTGCTCTATTTCACGATGAAGGAGAGGCACTCCTAGAAGTCATCCTGACTCCATTGGGTGTCTAGAAGGGTGTTAAGCAGACAAGTTTACCTGGAATCTGGAGCGAGATTGCGAAATGGGTCAACCGGTATTTCATATGCGATGGTCAGGCCTCTATTCTGGGTGGTGATGCACTTAAAATGCTAATCCACCTTAAAAAGGGACATGTCAACCAGGCCCTTCTGGGTGGTGGTAAATCTACCAGAATACCTCAGAATACCTTGTGGACTCCATTATTAAAGTTTTCTAGAAGCACCGATCTGGTGGAGGCAAGTCTATAATTAAACACCTGGGGTTGATTCATTTGTTGTGTTCACACCAAGTCTTCTTTAGACCAAAGTGGAGGCTCGAGGGACATGCTGGTGGTGAAGGGTCTAGACCAAAGCAATTGAAATCTGGTCTCTCTTCTACACCTCGGTCTACCCTTGCATCAGGCCCTTGCCCTTCACACAACCAAGCAGAGGTAGCCAATGTTCCTGAGCATGCGGACACAGTTGGTACTCCTGAGGGTCCATTCCCTTCCATTTTTGATTCAAAAGGCAAGTGCACCATGGCTCCATCTTCTTCCATGCAACTATGGTCCGGATGGCTTAGCTCATTTTTTCAGACAGGTGGTTCCCAATCAGAGTTCTTACCTGATGATACCGCCCACATTCGGGAGGAACTACATAAGGAGGATGACCTGGCCACTCCATCATCTGCTATTCCGTCATCTACAGAAATTCACCCTGTGGTTCCTGAAATGCTTGACACCCAAGTGGTTCCTTCTCACAACTATCTGGAGGAAATCGCGCTACTGAAATCTCAATTACAAGGTATGGAAGAAACAAACCTTTTATTACAAGCTGAATTTACACAACAGACAGTAGAAAAAGTTCGGGAGATTGCTGCCCTACAACTTGAAGTAAGTTGTTTAAAGTGACAGCGTGATAAGAGTCTTACCCTCTTGGATAGTTTCCATCAGTTATCCCTTCAGGAAAGGGAATTGCGGAAGGAAAATCAAAAATTAAAAAAGGAAAAAGAATCTATACAGGAGGAAAAACAAAAAGTAACATCTATTTTAGACTTTGTCTGTCCTTTGGCCCTCAAACTTCTGTCCTGTAGGAAACCCTCTTCAGTCTATAGCATGTTTGTCCAAGAACAATTTTATTCCTGGCAGTTATTTCAATTGTGTTCTCAAGCCCCTCATGAAATTCCCAATGGCCCTAGTTTTTTATCAGTTTACAAGTGCAGTACTCTGGAAATTCAAAATTTGCTTTGTGAATTCTATCTACATAACATGATAGTTACCAATGTCCCTGATTTCTTAATCAACCTATTTGTGGGTGATTTTCAAATTAAATCCTTTAAGTATGTATTGCGGAATCAGATCATTTGGGGTCAGTAAATAGACATTTTCAATCACACTGCTCAGTCCATTGGATTCCACATCCACACAACTCATCATACAGATGTCGTCCTACGGAAAAACTTTCGATCACTTTACTATCAGGAAGGGGTTGGGGTGAATACTTCTTAGATTTTACTTCAGTGTGTCATTGATTTTGAAAATTACAGTCAGGAGAATTTTGGGACAGCTTGGCAAGCTTGTGATAGGAGGTGGGATACTCTGAGTCTACCCTTGAAATGCAGGGAGGTTCTCTCTCCCCAGAACTTGAGCTGGAGCATGCGCAGGGGTGATGCCCTCATCACCATTATCAAACAAACCATAGAGAAAACCAGCCAGTAGTACAATGATGAATGGGCAGGCCTCCAAGTATGCCCACCACTCCTTTTGAGCCCTCTCACTACCTGGCAGAACAATGCAGCACAGTCAAATGACAGTTTCACAGCATGGGTGGAAATTACCTCCAATACTCAGGGCTGCAAGAACACCACAAAGCAATACGCTGATCAATTCGAGGAGTATGACATGGCTGAGCAGCTTGGTAGGTGGGCAGGATGTAGATAAGTTGCATAGGGACATGCAACAGGTAAAGTCAGGGGGAAAATGATGAGTGCATTGTTTGGCTCATTAATATCATTTCTTCAGGCTGAAAATACTCTTTTTGATATGACTTATTAGTACATGGGGATGTTTTGTGTAGTTATATCTTAGTAGGTTTGATGCATTTTCCTTGCTATAGTTTATGAAAACCGATTATCACATGAACCTCCTACTAACTGTCTTTGTGAGATCAAATGTGATGATGTGTGCAGGGAATGATGGAAGTTGCTGGTGGTTATGGAGCCCGAGTTCGAAGCATGCGGCTGAAGACTGTTTCCATCAAGTTGACCTATTAGTCTGGGCTTGTTTCTAACGGCCCGTAGAAATTTATGTGTTTTAATTAGTATTTGGTGGACAGTGTTTAATGCCACCTGATATGGCGGATCTTGTAACCAACAATATCTATATGAAGACTTCGTCTTCAGAACTTGGTAGTACCACTTTTTGATATACTGAAGGAGATTATCTGCATACAGTTCTTGATTATTTTTACTGTCTATGTTATGAACTTATTTTGAGTTAATGAAAGCCATGACATTTTGAGAATCAGAAGTTGTTAATCCCTCTATCCCGAGGAAGAGCAAGGGCCCACTCGACCGAGGAGATAAGAGGTTATTTTGAGTTCATGCATATAGTTCTTTGATTAGATTTACTGCAATTGTCATTTGATAAATCTTACATGCATGCTTTGATTAACTGTATCTGCTTTCTCCATTACTGCTTTCACTTAGAATAGATGCTTTTGTTATGCAAATCTGGTTAACGAATAGTCTTGCTTTCTGCTAAGTTTCCATTTATGTAGTTGTGATTTCATTTGTTAAGAATAGTGTGTGCATATTTCATTTTACAACAGAAGATTAGTTGTTAAATTTCCTTTCATCGCAAATAGTTGAATTCTGTAGAACTGTATTTAATTTCTGTAGATTTGAATTGCATTTCCGTAGAATAGTCACTAAACTAAGCAACCCCCCAACAGACCCAACGGATAACTGGTTCCCCTAGACTCCATTGCATACTGCCTAGGACACAGCCCTGGTTTAGAATGACACTGACAAAGATTATGTCAGTTAAATGATTGGAAGAATACAACGAACCATCACACCACGCGCACACAACAACAAAAATAAAGGGAACAAGTAACAAGAGAGGGAAACACAAAGAAAAAAAATCATTAAGGGAAATCCTAGGCTAAATGGAAATACTACCTTATTATCAAACACAAGGAAGACTTATTTATAGTAGGGTTACAGCCTACTCCCATTGAAATGGCCTGGTAACTGTGTTCCATCCAGTGTTTTTAAGTAGAAAGCACCTGAATAAAGTATATAAGATACAATGTATGGGCCCATCCAATGGAATTTTAGTATTCTAAGATGGCACGTAGAAACTTGGAGTCATATAATAGAACCATCTGTCCAACCTCAATTATTTTGTTCTTGATGTGTCTATCATGCCACACCTTTTGCTTGGAATTTTTTGTTTTCTTACTCTAATGATTAATAGCCTGCCTCTCATCTAATTGTATTAACTTATCAATCCTCTCCTCTAGCGATTGTTCATCATCTAACCCTCTTGCGTGTGTTATACATAGTGATGGTAACATAAATTAAATAGGTAACACCACTTTTGTGCCAAAAACCAATTGAAAAGGTGTGGCCTTGTTCAGTCTTTTATAAGTAGTATGGTATGACCATAACACAACAAAAACTTTATCATCCCAATCCTTTCTTTCCACATTACATATCTTGGTCAGCATGTGACTCAATATCTTGTTAAATTCCTTGGAGGCTGTATTATCTTAGGGGTGATAAGGAATGGTCTTGTGATGGGATACCATGAATTCTGCTAATAATATTCTAATTGTCTCATTCAAGAAATGAGTACCCCTATCACTTGTTAAAATCATGGAACATCCATATCTACTGATTATATTTACCCACAATAACTTATTTGTTGTTGTTGCCATGCATTCCCTTATAGGAACTACTTTTGTCCACCTTGTAGAATAATATGTGCATGTAATGATATAGATGTGAACTAGTTACTTCACATGGCAAGGTGAAATCGGTCCTAAAAAATCAATCGCCCACTTCTCAAATGGTTCTTCACTAGCTATCGGTCTCAAGGGCATCTCATCTCCTCTTCCTAGTTTTCCAAGGTGCTGGAAATGGTCACATGCCTTGCAAAACTCAATACAATCATGGTATATGCTTTCCCACCAAATTCATACTATAAGTATCTTTTACACAGTGGCATTCCCTTCATAGTATCCTCTTACAATCCCACCATGTGCTTCCTCCATGAATGCAACATGCTCATGTTCTAACACACACTGGCAATGTAAACCTCATCATGTCTTAGCTTGTATATGTCTCTACCAATTAACATGTAAGATGTGCATGATACATATGGCTAACTGTTTTTTTTGCAAAGTATTCATTCCTTTTGGTGCCACACCGCTTTTTAGAAACATAGCTATATATTCCAAGTTTAGAGGGTGCATAATGCAATCTAAAAAGTTGTGCATATGGCATTGTATCATCAATACTTTGTGCATCCTCCCCTGAGTCAATCCTCGATAAGTGGTCAAGTCCCAAATTACTCTTATGTGGTTTCATAACTACCATAAACTTGAATTCTTGAAACAACAAGATCCACTGAAATATGTGCCCCTGTAAACTAGGATTATTTACTAGGTACTTCAATGTCATATTGTATGTGTAGAAGATAAAGGGTGTTTCCAGAAGATACTATGTGAATTTTTTTAGCAGTGTAGATCATGGAAAGTGCTTTATGCTCAGTAGTATTATAGTTCTGATCTTCTAGTGTCAACTTCCTACTAGCAAAACACAGATTGTGGTCAACAATTCATTTTCTAGGTTATGCTAAGATTTCCCCAATCGCCATCCCTGAAGCATCAACATGTACATGGAATGGATTATCCCAAGAAGGAAAGTGTAATATGGGCTCAATGATAACCTTATTATTCAATGTATCAAATGCCATATGTTGTGTCTCTCCCCAGTGAAATGGAATTTTGTGTTTTAGTAACTCTTCTAATGGCGTGGCAATTTTGGCATACCCCTTAATAAATTTCCAGTAATATCTCGTATGCCTAAGAAATCCACGCACTGTGCTATGGTTGGTAAGCTCCCCCAATCCCCCAATAATAGAAACTTTGGTAGGATCCACCAGCAAACCTTCATTACATATGATATGCCCCAAAAGGGTCCCGAATGGAGTAGAAAAAACACATTTCTTAATATTGAGGGATATCCTCAACTGCTGACATCTTTCAAACATTAGTATCAGATTGTCTTAATGATCCCTTATCAATCCATATACCATCCAATAATCAAGGTAAAATTGAAGAAACTTATGGATGAAGTCTTGAAATGTTTGCACCACAATGTGTGGAAACACAATAGGCACGTTCTTTAGTCCAAAAGGCATGAATATGTAGGAAAAGATTCCCTGTTCAATAGAAAAAGTTATCTTTTCTTGGTCTTCCTTTGAAATTCTAACCTAATGATATCCTGAGAATCTGTCTATGAAATAATAGATCTCACGCCCGACCACTCCTTCCAGGATCTCCTCAGTGAAGGGGGTTAAAAAAGGGTCACTAACACATACCACATTCAAATCCATGTAATCAACACATATCCTTATCCTCCCATCCTTCTTAATGTTGATTACCATCATGCTTATCCATTCTGATTCTTCAATAGCCTCAATGATTCCTAATGCGATCATCTTGTCAATCTCCTTTGTGACTTTGACATGAAGATTCAGATTAATTCGATAAGGTTTTTTCTTAATTGGGTACACACCTTCCTTTAACTTGAATTTAATTTCCCCCAAGGAGTGGTGAATGCATTTAAGCTCATGGTACCCACATGGAAATAAGTCCTAAAACTCACACAATAAATCAATGATCTTTGAAACCTCCTTTACTAACCAATAGTCTCCAATAGTAACCTCCTTAGGTTTGACCTTGGAACCAATGTTAACCTTTTGGGTTTTCAGGGGTTCATGATAGGTGCACGCTTGCTCATCAGCACTATCCATAACTTCACGCGTACCTACAGTATGGTTAACATCCAAATTTTCCACTTCTTCACCATTGATCATGTAGACCAATTTTCCTTTTTCTTTTTCCATGCATGCATGCTCAAGCTATACCTCCTCTGATTCTTCCTCATCAAAATGCACTTCTAAATTAGGTTCACCCAATAATTCCAATATTATGTCCTTTGCCATAGCACTATCTTGCATAATTAGGTGCTTAATAACCTGCAATGCCTCATTTACTAATGACTTGGTGGTCCAATATTAGAAAGCTTGAAGGAGGTCAGTCGTCAAATCCTACAAGTTTCCTATTTAACGGTGCATCTTTGAGTGAATGTACCATGCACATGTGCACCCTTGTAAGGTGGAGTATAACTTATGCACCCATAAAGAAGGTGGCAAGGATTTTGTGCCTTCCATCCAGGAATTCTCTCATGTTTGGACGTCAAATGAGGTGGGTTCTTTCCCATGATAATCTTGTATGATAGTAGGTGCACTACTCCGGGAAAACCTAATAGAGAACAGGATTCTCACTTCACGTCACTCTAGAAGGCTATCGCGATTGGTCGCCTACCAATGTGTTGTGGTCTCGAGAAAGGTATAGTTACATCCTTATCCTTTTGATCTCACTTCTCCATTTGGTCTCCATTTCTCGTAGGGAAATATTAGGGTTGAATCCTCTAGAATAAGTTAGAAACTTCTTTCGTCCTAGACGCCTGACTGAGAAATTTTTTGTTACTCTCATCATAGATCCTCTTAACTGCCTTCTAACCAACTCATATTTCCCATGTGCCAAATTGTCACATGTTACACTGGTTGTATCAATTATAGATTGAGCGTATTACCACTGAATAATTCCCTCCTTTGTTAGTTTCACATCTTCAGGGTCGCGGATAGTGCGCACGTAAATTCTTTCTAGGTATTCCTCCCCTAAAGGCTCAATATAGGGCGCTGACCTCCCATCTGTGAAATGAATGATAAAATGTTCCTCCTTGTTCTCAAAACTTATATACACCTTATTGAAACATAAGTCAACATTGTTCTTATAGCACCAGGGGCACCGAAGTAATACTGGAAATCTATCTACCTCAGCAAGTTCTAGGACTTCAAAGTTTCTAGTGAATTTTTCCACTTGGATAGTCATAACAGCATCCTTTAAAAAACCAATGGGCATTGCCTTGGTCTTATTGGCCATATACAACACATTTGAAGATGGATGTAATGGGGGCATTTCCATTTGATTCCAAATGTCCAAGGTGATAACATTGACTTATGTGCCTATGTAAATCATAATATTGCTTAGGATACATCCACCAACAACTGTATTCAAGGTAATCTCCTTATCATAGTCGATCCTATGGTGAGGAAGGTTAGCATGTAAAACCTTCCTCTCATGCTCTGCTCCAGTGCTTGGTATCTTATTCCTCAACCATTCTCCTAATAGAGGAATGATATTCTCTTGGCGCAACATCTTACACACCTTTATGACATCATCTATATCTGACTGAGGAACCTTGACACTTTTCTCTTGCCCCAACTTTCTGGATTACTCCTTTAGAAATTGAATTTTCCCTTGAAGAATTCTAATCATGTCCATGGTCTCTGATAGAATTTCTTTTAATGGGTAGCACCCATATACTTCCCATACACCACCTCTTCTCTTGTAATCAATGGTCTCTTATTTGGCATCTCCCTAGCGTACACAGCCTCAGTTTGCATCATCCCCAGTATAGGTTCTAATTCTAATTCACACGCCACCCTTGGAATCCATTGTGAGTCTTCTTTCTTCACTTTTACCATTCTGACACCCTTGTCTTTTCGATATTGCTAGCTCATATGTTTGAATATATCTAGGCACTCCTCATACTTGTGCTTATTTCCACACCAAGAGTATTGTAGTAGGCTAGGACATTCACACTTATAGTGCTCCATAGACCCACAATTCTAACAAGATTAATGCGGGAACTCACTTCTTATACCTCCACAGTTTCCACAGCCATTAAATCCTCTGCAAAAGCCTCTTTCACAAGCTCCTCCATCTGCACATCCTTCATAGTGACAACCATCATCCTTGAAATTTTTTGCAATGTTGGTTTGGCATACACCAATATGAATGACATCATGTATCTGGTCAATCAATCTATAATCTTTGATGTCATGAGTAGTAGAGGTGTAAATCTTGTAATAACAAGACACATTCTTATGGATCATGCATTACAGTAGTGGAAACCTATTTACATCATGATCTCTATGGAAAATCTCACAGTCTACTGTCATGGTGCGTACTGATCTCTAAGGAAAATTGTCCTTTGTATGCCCCTCTACCTCGTAATTCATGCACCATAGGACACTGCGAGTCTCATGCATCAATTTTGTAGATAGCTTCTCTAGTTCCTTGGCCAGTGTAGTAATATGAGCTTCAAGAAAAGGGCTATCACTGGTGTCTACACTTCCTATAGCCTCAGCACGCAGGGCAGCCTCTAAGGCCTTCTCCGGGTCTATGAAAGTTTTATGTGAAAGTACTCTCCTAAAAGGTGTTATCAACTCTTAAAAAAATCATTGAGCATGCTGAGAAGGATGAATATAATAAGACAATTTTGATAAGAGAGTCTTAAAATAGGCATCATACTCCCACACACTCTACACCATACCTTGTTGAATTTCCTTTAGCATGTTAATTCTCTTCTATTCAAAATTAGGAATATGAAATTCAACTAAGAAGGCATTATGCAACGCAGTATAATCTACTACTATTTGGTGGGGGTGATACTTCCGGTACCAACAATGCATGTGTCCTTCTGACTTGCCTTTTGTTCCAGGGTAGTGATCTCCTTTGTGCATAATAGAAACTCACATTTGTGTACATGTTCTACAACATCTTCAACACCTTTATAATCATGTAAATGTAGAGATATTTCAAAAAATCTTGCTAAGGTGGTTGAGGCCCTTGTCCACCTGATATAGAACCTTGATTCCCTTCGATGTTGCCTTTACCACTAGATCCACTAGATCCACTAGCACCTATTTGTCTTGAACCACCAGATCCTCCAGATCCTCCAAGTCTACTAAGTTTTCTAGTTCCTATTCGACCTGATCCACTATATCCACCTCCCATAGCTAGAAAAGGTCCTGAAGTGGTCATGCCTTGTGTCCTCACTTTCACGCTGAACTGCACGCCAATAGTCTCTGATATTTCATCGCTACCAGATGTGTGTTCCGTGCCACTTCTTGACATGATAACCAATCTTTTTATACCCATACTTTTCCCAAATTTAACTCCAAAAAATATACCTTTAAACATAGGAAATGATTATGCAGCCATAGATGTGCCAAATGAAAATTTATACCTCCTAGGTGTTAATCGGTCACTTCAGCCAATACCAACTTGGTTACAAATAATTGTCTTTGGATTTGGAAAACTAAGCACCAAGGGTTGGTCACCAGGTAGATTTAGATGTGCATCTATGACTCTCCTTTCTTCAAGTGAAAATATCTCATCAGAAGCTGAAGGGGTCTCTCTCCCATGATTTCCAAGATGGGGTAGCACAAACTGCTCATGCTCCATGTCCTCTGTGTGAACCTCAATTCCTTCTTGCAACGTCTACCTCCATAAATCCATCACTTTTGTAACTTTACATTGTCTATCTAACTCCCTCTCATGAGCTTCATTATACTTGATCCATCTCTCTTCCCTCTCCTTTTCAGCCACAAGGTCCACCATCTTCCTCCACCCTAGCTTCCTCACCTAATGCTCAGAAGAAGCTTAGCTGACCATAGGAAATGCTTCCAAACTTAATGTAATGATCAAGATCTTTATAGATAGAGGAATAGTATGAGAGAATGATCATCTTGGCTCCCTAAAAAAATTAGATTCAGAAATCTATGGAAAGGAATACGTATAAATCACGTACTCAAAGGTGTAACGCATCAACACTCTACTCCAAAAATGATAAAAAACATGTGTCCAAGTCATATCAGCATCATGAATTCTCTGATACACATCTTGAGTCTATACATGACTTCTATAGTACAATCTTCATCTAGATGCATACACCAAAAGCCTTTCATACAAATCCACTTGAAAACAACAAAAGGTCTCATACAACTCATGATACATATGTTCTTCTATCCATTTACGTCCATCAAACTCAGGTCCAATATTAAATCTATGAGAAAACTCATCCTCTATGCTTTTAAGCCATGATTCGACACTTTCAAAGGTGAAGCACTCTGTCATCATGCACCATTCTCAAAAAATCTTCAAAAAGAGGACCCGACAATGATACCAAGATGTAGTCATTTATTTACCATCAATACTATTTTCTAATCCTAAGCGTGTCGGTCTATCACCCAGCGGGTGCTAGGCACTCACCCGAGGCATGCGTGGGTGCCGAGCCCCTCATTTATGTGAGCTTTGGGAGATGGTCCCACCATTAATGGAGGATGATTTGCAATAGCAGAAGTATATTCACTTATTTAAAGAGGTAGAAGATGCAACTAACAAATCCACACCTTAATGCATTACAAAACTAAATAGCATTGTAATAAGCATATTAAACTAGATCTAAGCCATGATATTCCTATAACACGAGGGTTTACACCCTTAAACAAGATATACACAATGAACCTATATATATATTTAATTTAACATAGTTCTGGTAGTCACATTACAGTCAAAAGGGTCATCTCAGACCATACATATTAAATGATAGAGAATTAACTCCTATAAGCTTCTCTTATATGAGATGCTAGCTATACTTTTCCCATTTTAACCCTTATTACAGATCCTAGTGCCAGATAGAGGCTTATGACATCCCTTAGAACCTTTAGAACTAAGTGCACTAAACCCTAGCATTACTGCAACATTTCATACTCTCCGTTTTTCTTTTCTGCATCCTCTATGCATTCTTTCAGTCTCCACATTACCTCTCGTGTATCTGTCTCTAACCTGAGCATATATTTTTATAGGATCAACACCCACCACCATTCCTTCTCTCCTAAACAGATCATGTGCCAAGTATCGATGTGGTCCTCCAATGGTGAATTCTTTTCCCTTTACAAACTCTCCACTCTCTGCAATGATGTCTTCTAAGAATATTCCATGTGGGGAATATCCTTTTCTTGAGCTCTAAGGTTCTAGGTTGGAACCTTATCCACTCATCATGCCTAATCAGGTCCTCACATTTTTCCTTAATTCCATCTAGAACGCCAAATATGGCTAAGTCCTTTGAACCTATGCTCTACCTCTCGCATGCACCCTAGTTTCACTTAAACCCTTCTTAAACCCCTTTGTCATGTGCGCTTTT
This sequence comes from Taxus chinensis, assembly GCA_019776745.2. Lineage (NCBI taxonomy): Eukaryota > Viridiplantae > Streptophyta > Pinopsida > Cupressales > Taxaceae > Taxus > Taxus chinensis. Next base: position 71,423,603 of record CM034149.1, read on the forward strand.
CCCTGAGTGTCCTTCTTCTCACTATTCCTACGCATGCACGCCCTTTGGTACTTAGCCAATAGTCCAAGACCCAATCTCCCCTGCCCCTAAACCATCTAATGAAACCAAAATCCCCAAAGAAAATATGTTGGTGAGAAAATTTGTCTTGTGGACAAATTTGTGGATTTCAGGACAATGCTATGGGAATCTAAGTCCCTCTACATTTGAATGGTGCAGCTCCCATTGTTTAGCATGTAAAACCAAAGTGGATTTATGGTGGTTTTTCAACCAGAGATCCACAGGAACACTCCACTATCCCTATGGCAATAATAACAACTCCTTGCTATAGCAGAAATCAATCTGAGAAAGGGGAGGGAGTGAGAATGAAGGAGGGGGAAATCAATGTTGTGGGTAGATTGTCAGATGCCCACACACATCAACTGGAAGTTTCATTACATGCATTAATTAATAGAAGAAAGACAAATTTGTAATTTCTGAGCACAAGACAGAATAAAACATGCTGGTCACAAAGCACCAATCGATTTTTCCATCGAGGGGACATAAAATTCCTTCCTTTTTTATTGATCTCAGAGTTGAAACTCGTACAATGAGTGGGAATAGAAGAAAAAATGTAGAAGGAGGATAATAGAAGAATACTAACAATTTTTTTTTGTCCTCTGTTCATAAAAATGTGCTTCCAGTTTCCAAATTCGATTGCCAACCCATACAATCACTCTCAGAGGACAAGAAATAGCATGCAAGGGGTGGTTACAACTTCCCCAAATGGCCAAGAAGTAGTTACAATCGAAATCCAATCATTTCGCACCGTTTCAGATTCCTCTTTTGCAGAAAAACAACCATGGAGGGGAAAAACTAGAAACTGTTACAAATGTTGCTAGTTTGAATATGGACCGTTAGATCACCTTTTGTGCTTTTCACTTTGAGCCATCCACGTGGTAGGAGAACATTGGAGCAGAGTCGGGGGAAACATTTTTTTGCATTTTTTTTGCATGCCAGAGACATTTTCTTGATTTTCTCCCATAAAACTCCATCAAAATTTAAAATTGAAGTTTCCATCGTGTGGATAATTTCACCAGATTTCCATTGATACCAAAAACATAAAAATCTGAGCTCTAGATCGAAAGATATGGCCTCTTGAATATTTAGGGAAAAACTGGCAAAATTAGGGCAAAATTCGGGTTCTGCGGGCCAAAATTTGACCTTTTTCCCTCTTTTTTCAAATTGGGAAAATTTTCCCCAAAATCTCCATGCCCTCACCAACCTGATGACACGTGGCACTTTCTAGTTCATCCGCGGGCTTCAAAATAACATTTTTCCCCTTTCACGAAAATGGGAAATTTTCCCAAACTTCTCCGCGGCCCCGCCGCTCCGAGACATGTGGCACTACCCAATTCACTGATGGGATCATGGGCTCATTTCCTTCCTTCAACCTTTTTGACCAAAAAGGAAAAAAAACTTAACTTCTTCCCAGCCCCCACCGAGGCGCTACTGACGTGGACTAGACACGTGACACCTTATGATTGGTGTGGGGCCTTAGTCATTTTCCTTCCATTTTCCTTTACGGGCTTGCGGGCTAGATTTTGACTTTAACCCTTTTTCCCCAAAAGGCTAAGTGGCAAAATTTATCTCCCTGCACTTCCTCCATCGAGCCCGTGGAAATTTCCTTGGCAAAATTTTCCAACTGACCCCTCCAATTTCCTTGGCAAATTTTCCAACTCCGCTCTGCCGGCCCAAGCCTTCCTGGCACAAAACTCTCCCAAGCTCTGCGGGCCCGCCTAGGGAATATTTCCCCTCCAAACTCCACCGAGCCATAACTCAAAAAATAAAAGGAGTTAGGAGGACTTCTTTACCTTTCTGGAAAGGGGAAGAAAAATCCTATCTGATGAAGAAATACCCAAAAAAATTTGAGTGCCTGAAATGTGTAAAAATTTGACTGAGGCACAAAAGGAAGCTAGTTAACCCAAAATAAGAGGGAGCTTATTTTGGTTAACAAGTATGATCAAAACATGGAAAATTTGAGATAGGAGAAAGTTGTCTTGCTTGAAAACTTGCAATTTTCCCCTTTACACATTTGCAAGACAACAACTAGCTCTAGCTTGGGGACATGGCGTGGATTGAGCAAGGTGAAGACATGACATGAGGATCCAAAATCAAAGGTTTCAAAACATATAATGTTGACCAGTGCCTTATCCATTGGGCCTTGCAGAGTCATGTACAACTTCTGAGGAAAGAGAGAAGGAAGAAGAGGACACACAAACAAAACACCAAAATAGAAAGGGAAAACAAAAACACATATAATAGAAAAGGGGAAAAAGAAAAACTATGTTACAAGGTGAGGGACAACTTCACTTTCACTGATGCACTTTTCATTTCTCAAAATTTACCCCTGAAGAGGCAACACTAAAGGATTATGTTCCACGAAGCCATTGATAGGTTCTAGAAAGTAGCCTCCCCTCCTCAGTGGCTTATGAAAGCTAGGTGCTTCCACATTTACATGTGTACTTGGTAGGAGTGAATCCATGGGAACTTCATGATGCTCAGGTCCTTGCTTGGAAATTCCATTTCTTTCATGTTCTTTGAAATCAGTTTGATAGTGCCAGTTTCCTTCCATGTTTATCCATATAGTTGATTCTCCATCAAGCATCTCATTGCTGCCCCAAAGCTGATTTTGGTTCCAATTTATTGGATATTCTGAGTTACTTTCTTTTCCAGGTCTATGCTCATTGGAATCTTCTCCATGAAAAACATTTGATTCATCCTTTATCTCTACTCCACTGTGGGGCATTTGAGTATTGATGGGTGGATTGGAGGAAAAATCATTCTTGTCTTGTATGTCCATGACATGAGTGAAGAGATCAAGAATCAGTTTGGGGTCTTCCTCAACTTGTACTGCTTCCAATATTTCTTGCACAGAGTTATGATTCATCATTTCCTATAGCTCATCTTTGTATCCCTTTGAAGGATGCAGCTCAAGGAAACTATCTAGAGGGATTACCTCATCATCTAGGGAATCACTACACTCCAAAAATCCTTCATCAAAAAGAGATTCATCTTCAGAGGCCTCGAAAATCCTTGCTTCAATTTCTTCATCATGGACAGAGTCTTCATCCACAAATGGGAAAGAAAATATATCCATTTCATTATTGCATCCATCAACCATCAGTTCCAGAATGGCATCGTATTTTTCATATGGCTTTATCTCAATGTGGCCAACCTTCACATTGGTTAAGGCTTCCAAATCAGCTTCACACTTGTCCTGAAGATTTTTGGCTTGTATCAGGAGCTCGAGACTGAGCTCGGGATCTTCAGTTTCTTCTATGGCTTCAAGCATTTCTTGTACATATATTTCTTTCAGTCCTTTCACGGGCTCATCACAAGCTGATTTTGTATCTCCATAGATGGCCTGACTGGGATCATCTTCATCCCCAAATGGAAATGGGAATAAATCCTCATCCTATAAAAGCATGCAAGATGATTTATCTTCTTGAAATTTATTGAGAACCATCTCCTCTTCTTTTTGGTCTGCATCATCTGGTGATTCGAGGCTGCCTTCCTATAACTCGAATCTCCTCAGTGCTTCTTCAAAATTCAAATCCCTCTGGGAAGGCATGTCTAGCCCTATCAAGATCAGAATATCTTCTTCCTCCTTAGTTGTCACCCACTAATTCATCTACCTAGTATTTTGGTACAAAATGTTAGCTCCTAGGCTTTTAGATTTTTACATAGTATATTTCATTTTCCTAACTAGCAGCAACCTCTTCATTTCACCTTTTACAGGGATAATAGTAGATGACCAATCCATTTTAATTTCTCCACGTAGGTCTCTACAAAAACTTCTTCTCAGAAGCATGCCAAAAGATGTTGGGATGTCTGCCACTAAAATAGTTAGAAGCACTTTCTTATCAGGGAAGTCAGCCAGAGCTACTTGTGCATCCTTTATTCTTCCAATCAACGGCACTTGTTTAGATTCCATGGAATAACAAGCTCCATTTACTCTAGTCAAAGTTAGGCCAAGGGAATTTGTAACTTTGAGTGGCATTACGTTATCAAAAGCTCTGGAATCAATAATACAGTTGTTCAACTCAAAACCATTTATGAGGAGAGACAAATAAAAAGGCTCAACTCTAGATGTTTTGGCAGCACTGAGAGCTAACATGTTTTGATATGGAGGTTTGGATGGAATTGGAAGAAGTCCTCTAGAAGTGGAACTTGAAGATATAGATCTACTACCTCGAAATGCATTAATAAATCTATCAAATTGGGTCAGGTGTGTTTGCAAGTACTCTAACTCTTAGAGTTGGACTTTGGTTTTACTTGCATGTTCCACAAAATCAAATGGGACAATGTTGGATGAGGGGGAAGTTCTTGGAGTTAGGGAAGGTTTACATGGTAAGGGTCTTTGAGGAACTTTGGCTGACTTGGAAATTGGATTGTCTTCTAAGGGTGAGGCCATCAACTTAGAAGGAGGTGAAGGTGAAGCTATGGTCTGAATTTTAGCTGACTTAGAATAGACTTCATTGGAGGGAGGAGTGTTTTTAATAACTTGTGAGCTAGAAGAAAGAAAAGGTGAATTAATAGATATAACAACCTGATCTCTATCAGCCATTTGGCCTGGTTTCATTTTGGTTGAATCCATTGAGGGTGGTAATGGTGAGCCTCTGTTGATGATCTTCTTTTGTGTGGCTGCTGGAGTGGGATATTCTTTAGTTTTATTTTCCTTTTGAGCCATGGAGGGTAGAGCATATTTCTTGGATTGAGCTCAAGTGAAGACAACACATGAGAAGCTTGGGGCTTCCTCTTCTTCTTCCCCATCATCAACAAACTCGAACAAGCCATTGTGCATATCAACTTCTTCAATTTCGAGGTAGCCTTTGTAATCCTCTGTTATTTCTCCTTCAAGTTCATCAATTTCAACATCCTCTCTTGATTCTCTGGTGTCATAGATAACATTGACAGGAGGTGCTTCAAGGGAAAGTTGGTGAGGAGGTGGTGCAATTCTTTGTCTATCAAGGAAATTTGGCCTCCTTTGAGCATTTCTCATTGTCATTTGGGACAGCTCTTTCTTCAAGGCAATCAGATCATTTGCCATTTTCTAGAACATAGGGTCGGTTGTGATTGAATTTAAACTTTGACCCTTTTGCTTTCCATTTGGGCCCTTCACCTTTCCAGAGAGGATTAAGTCATCATCAGTTTCAATGGCAAAGTCTTGAGCTTCCCTTCAGTGTGTTTGGTTGATCGCTTCTGAGGAAGAAACAAAATTCTTATGGCAAGGCACTGATGAAGAACCTCTTCAAGTTATTTTCAGGGGGAACTACATTTTCTAGGATTCTTCTTGTCAATCTATCAAACCTTGCAAAAAAATATCTCATGGACTCAGAGACTTCTTTTTTCATCTGAACGACTTGAACTAGTAGATCTTAGCAATCTTCAGTGCTCTTGAACCTATGTTCAAATGCACTTCTTATGTCATCCCAACCCATGATAGATCTTGGAGGAAGCATGTAAAACCATTCATCAACTTTCTCTTGGAGTGAATACACAAAAATTCTAACCAACACATCTTCATCTTCAACACCTAACACACCACAAGCATTGATGAAGGCTGCTACATGTTCTTTAGGGAGTTGGGAGCTATCTCCTTTGAATTTGGGAATATTATTTCTTGAACCTCTTGGTAGATCATGGAGTATTTGTGGGAGAGAGAGTGGACCAGTATTTCTTCCCTATGGTACATTGGGTCTATGTGCTTCACATTCATTATCAGCCATTATGTTTCTGTTTCTGGCTTCTTCGGTAGCTAGGATTGCTTCTCTTTCCTCTACTGCAGCTTGGAGTCTTGAAATTTCTTCAAGTTCAACTTTAATCTCCTCCTCTCTGTCAAACCAAGTTATAACCTCTTCTTCTTCTCTCTCCAACTCCTCAAAAGTAGGGTCAATCACTCCTCCTTGCCTCAACTAGTGAGTATACCTTCTATCAGCCAGCTTGAAAGTTTATTGTCTTCTCTTTCACAACCCAGAATTTTGTAGCAATGGTGAGGTGATTTACACTCTGCCAAATATGCCAAGTAACCTCTTTCAGGTCTGAAATGATTTCCTTTGGATATGATAGAGCAAAGAAGGTTTTCTAGAAGGATTTGCAAGAATTTTGAGTTACATCCATGCAGTTCATATGGCTGCTCAATCTGTAGAACTCTTCTATTTGAATCTTTTTGTATTTTTGGATCACAAGGAATTTCAGACTTCAAACACAAACTTAATGATATTTTAAAAACCTTGTGGTCATTTTTGGGTGCAGATGCTGCAACTCTGCCCCACGGTGGGTGCCAAAAATTGTTGGCAAGAAAATTTGTCTTGTGGACAAATTTGTGGATTTCAGGCCAACGCTATGGGAATCTAAGTCCCTCTACATTTGAATGGTGCAACTCCCATTGTTTAGCATGTAAAACCAAAGTGGATTTATGGTGGTTTTTCAACCAGAGATCCACAGGAACACTCCACTGTCCCTATGGCAATAATAGCAACTCCTTGTTATAGTAGAAATGGATCTGAGAAAGGGGAGGGAGTGAGAATGAAGGAGGGGGAAATCAATACTGTGGGTAGATTTTTAGATGCCCACACACATCAACTGGAAGTTTCATTACATGCATTAATTAATAGAAGAAAGAAAAATTTGTAATTTTTGAGCACAAGACAGAATAAAACATGTTGGTCACAAAGCACCAATCGATTTTTCCATCGAGGGGACATAAAATTCCTTCCTTTTTTATTGATCTCAGAGTTGAAACTTGTACAACAAGTGGGAATAGAATAAAAAACGCAGAGGAGGAGAATAGAAGAAGACTAACAATCATTTTTATCCTCTATTCGCAAAAACATGCTTCCAGTTTCCAAATTCGATTGCCATACCATAGAATCACTCTCAGAGGACTAGAAATAGCATACAAGGGGTAGTTACAACTTCCCAAAATAGCCAATAAGCAGCTACAATCAAAATCCAATCATTTCGCACCGTTTCAGATTCCTCTTTTGCAAAAAATATGCCATGGTGGGGAAAAACAAGAAAATGATTACAAACGTTGCCAGTTTGAATATGGACCGTTAGATCACCTTTTGTGCTTTTCACTTTGAGCCATCCACGTGGCAGGAGAACATTGGAGTGGAGTCGGGGGAAACTTTTTTGTGTTTTTTTGCATGCCAGAGACATTTTCTCGATTTTCTCCCACAAAACTCCATCAAAATTTAAAATTGAAGTGTCCATCATGTGGATAATTTCACCATCTTTCCATTGATACCAAAAATGTGAAAATCTAAGCTCTAGATCGAAAGATATGGCCTCTTGAAGATTTAGGGCAAAACTGGTAAAATTAGGGCAAAAATTTGGGTTCGCGGGTTAAAATGTGAACTTTTTTCCTCATTTTTCAAATTGGGAAATTTTCCCAAAAAATCTCCGCGACCCGCCACTCTGATGACACGTGGCACCTTTTGGTTGATCCATGGCTTCAAAACAACATTTTTCCACCCTTTCACGAAAATGGTAATTTTCCTTAAACTTCTCCACGGCCCCGCCGCTCTAGGACATGTGGTGCTGCCCAATTTATTGATGGGATCGCGGGCTCATTTCTTGCCTTCAACCTTTTTGACCAAAAAGGAAAAAAAACTTAACTTCTTCCGACCCCCACCACGGTGCTACTGACGTGGACTAGACACGTGGCGCCTTATGATTGGTGCAGGGCCTTAGTCATTTTCCTTCCATTTTCCTTTGCAGGATTGCGGGCCAGATTTTGACTTTAAGTTTTTAACCCAAAAGGCTAAGTGTCAAAATTTTCTCCCTGGCCCCACGAGTGCATTTCCTTCCTTCGTCGGGCCCACGGGCCAAAATTTGTCCTTGTGCCTTTTAACCCCAAAAGGGCTAAGTGCAAAATTTATCTCCCTATCTCTACTGACCCACCAATTTCCTTGGAAAATTTTCCAACTCCGCTCGGCCATTCTGAGCCTTCCTGGCACAAAACTCTCCCAAGCTCTGCGGGCCCGCCTAGGGAAAAATTCCACTCCAAACTCCACTGAGCCATAACTCAAAAAATACAAGGAGTTAGGAGGAATTCTTTACCTTTCTGGAAAGGGGAAGAAAAATCCTATCTGATGAAGCAATACCCAGAAAAATTTGAGTGCCTGAAATGTGTAAAAATTTGACTGAGGCACAAAATGAAGCTAGTTAACCCAAAATAAGAGGGAGCTTATTTTGGTTAACAAGTATGATCAAAACATAGAAACTTTGAGATAGAAGAAAGTTGTCTTGCTTGAAAACTTGCAATTTTCCCCTTTACACATTTGCAAGACAAAAAAATCATTAGTTGAAAAACATCCCTCCAGACACTATATTGTAATCCTTGAAAATCTTGTTCAATTATCAGCCATATCACTACCCCCAATCAAACCCTTTAATCCTTGTGAATGGAAACCTACCTGGTATAAGTATGATATAGCTTGAACTTATCATAGAAATCTATGACATCAAATTGAATAATGTAAATCCCTTTATGTCATAATCCAATATATTTTTAAGAAGGATGACCTCTTGACAATAAAAATATCATATTGGTCCACCTATCAATCAAAAAACTACAAAATCAAAATATTAGGTTAGAATTACCCCTTAAGATCTTAAGCTTGACACTCTTAAAATGTCACCTACTTCCCCTTCAAGTAGGGATGTGGGATCCTCTAGAAAATATCTTTTATTCTAAATTGATTATATTTGGATAGCCACAAGAGCTTGCACTCAAGACTCAAAGGACTGGGATCAAGATATGTCTAAAGTCTCCATCTCTGAAGCACCCACTAACTCATCCATTCCACCATCTTCTAAAGTCAAAATCTCCACCCTCACACCCCCTCAGAATCAATCTAGGACTTCAATACATAACAATGTTGTTAAAGAGTTACATTAAGCACCCATATAGATGTCTCGCTATGAAATTTATCTAAAACTCCTCTTAAAATTGATAATCTATAATAGAATCCCTCCAAACCATCTCAATAAAATTAGACAAACCTCATACATTTTTAAAATTTGTTGGCTTCCTAAAAATGATTTCATCCATTGCATTTGATGACTTTGAAATCCCATCTTTACAGCCTCAAGACCATGATCTCCCTCTATTCATCACTACCCAAATAAAGGATCCCCTTATTAAAAGAGTCATGATTGAAAATGGGGCCAACATGAACATCATATCATCCCATAATTTCAAATGGCTTTAGCTACCTAAAGCTGACATGGCTCAGTCATTTTCCATCTTACATGATTTCAATGATAATGAAACTCCCACATTGGGCATGGTGATCCTACCTATCAAAGTAGGTGTGTAATTCCTCCATGAACTCTTCTACCTTTTATAAGGTGAATTTCAATATAATATGCTATAAGTACATCTTTGGATTCACACCATGCATTGTTTCCCCTCCACCCTACACCGATGCTTGAAATATGAAAATGAATTTGATACCTTTATAGTCCATGTTTATCCTATCCTCTTCAAAATAGTTCATACAACCTATAGGCCAAATAACGTATTGATTCCCTTACAAAACAATGCCTCTTCAAATAAAGCTTCCCCAAGTTCCTTTGTCCCCACATCCAAATTACCTGAAAATAAATCATTCAAAGATATAATGCACCATCTCTCGCTAGGGTAATATCCACTCCTATATCTCAATACACTCCCTGTACCAAAAACATATGGGAGACTAATGTACTACACCATAGCCTTTCATTTAATCCACAAGTTAGAAACATTCAATTACAGTCAATGAGCCTAATTTCTTATTTTGGAAGATAGATCTTATAGGTTCAAGAATAACTCAAGTTGTAAAATTTTCTCTTGATCAAAATATATAATCTTATCTATGCCATACTCTACCTAACTACCTTCTTTGTGTTTCTATTCAACCATTGAAAATGATCAATTTTCCCTTTCATAGTCACTTCTCTATTTTTCTTTCAAGCACCCTTCACTAGCTCTTTATGCTCTAGCTCTCAAAAGAAAGAATATGTTTCTTTAGCTTCTAATGGATTATTAATTTTCTTACACCTTGTGGTCCATTAAAGTAAGCTTAGAGTACCTCCAAATTACATTCAAGAAAAACAATTTCATCATTCTTTCTTTATTTTTCAAAATTGTCCTCACATCCTCTTATGACCATTCTTCTTCCGCCAATCATACATATACACTTCCACAAATATCCAAATGTTTTTCAATAGATCATTGTTTAAATTTTATCTATCTTGATATGCTCTCAAAATATTAAGTTCCAATTCCCTCTACAACTCTATACTTCCCCTTTTGTATTTTTGTTTTCTAGACCTCACTAGGTCCTCCTAAACTCACTGTCATGAATACCTCTCTACTCAGGGGGTCTTACTATTTTTTGAAGGTATTTTGAAGAACAATTTAATCCCTTTGACACTCCATATAATTTTTATGATCTGATTTGAAGGAAAAAATATACTTCCTTTGTAATCCAACCTTCCAAACTAGGGCTTTCTCTAACTTTTCTGGTTACAAAAATTTCAAAAACTTCTCTTAATCCATCCAATGAAAATGGAATTTTCTTCTATAATATCGTAATATCCATTCTTATAGATACTTTTACCAAATTTTAAGTTGATTGTCTTAGTGGAGGAGTCACATTTTTAAAACCCTAGCTCTGAGATAAGGAAACCTTCATGATACACTCGAGAGGGGTTAGTTTGATATAACTTTGCTTTCTCTTAGATTCAAGGCTCAAAATTTTTGCCATAATTCCTTTTCCATGTTCTCCTTATTCCTATCTTACCAATAAAATCATATCTCTTATTTGTATTTGGGAATTTCCATTTTTCTTCATTGTTTTAACTATCATAGTATTCTCAAATTAAGGTTTACAAGACACAAGCTTGTCTAGATATTAGCTTTATGACTTCTTAGATACAAATATGATCCTCCTCTCTCTCTCTTAAGGAAATATTTAATATTCAATTAACACTAATTTTTTTTTTAATATGGGAAGCAAGTTCATGCTCCTAAATTTCTTCTCTCATAACCTTTAAATCATTACCTTCAGGCTTGTCTAGAGTCTGTCATGTTATGAGGCAAACATGTTAGCTTTCCACATTAAAATTATTCTTCTTAGACCTCTAATGGACCCTTAGATACATTCTAGAAAGTCCCAATCTATCCCTTTCTCCTTTAGAACTTCAATGGTAAAGATTTATCGTAGTTAACTTTCCAAAAGAAAATTATTATCTATAAGTACAACACAAACTTTCATAAAAATATTTCCATTGAAACCTCATCTTACAAATTTTTATTCTTGAATATTTGTGGGAACTCTATTAAGGTAATTCCTTAAAAAATTTAGTTCTTGAATATATACCCAAGGTTCCCAAACTATCTTTCCTCTACAAACCCTAAGAGGGTTTTACAGTCACCTGAGATCCTTCAACCCTTAACAAAATTAATGTCACTTGCATTCATAGTCTCGAACTCGATCACCAATTTTGTATTCATACTTTAATAAGTATAGTTTAACAAGGAAGACTGTACAATGGAAAAGTGACAAGCGAGCGTGGGAATCTACAAGTAACTCTTCCTTGCACCTGACCTCCCGAGGTCGTGCCGAGACAGCCAGTGGGGATGGAATATACATGGGGTATAAGCAAAATAGTTAGGTAATCTTATATCTTCGACACGCACTAATGGAATCTACGAATCTAAGGCAAAGAAGGCCCTCCTAACCTAAACCGGTGTGATAGATCGGTCGGTGAGGATGACTGCTCGAAGGCTCCAATTAATATCGAGCACTGGCATGATCCTATCTATGGGTTGTGGGATACGTGGAAAATGACCTAGGATTGTTTCATGTATAACTCCAGATAGGGTCATAAGATGGATGATGGATATATAGTGGATTCTATGGGTGATTCTCTGGTCTAGTCCAAAAATCTTTAGCTTCGTTATCTATTATATCTAACAAGGATAACTATGTGATAATATCTGGTGGAAGTGGAGAGGATCTGAATATCAATGTGCATAAACCAGCGTCAACGTCTTATTGACCTGTGAGTCTATTGGGTTGTGATACCTGTGGACTGCACCTATAGATTCATGATTGTTGTGGATCCCCTATGGTCATGTGTGGAATCAATCCCTAATCCCTAGTATCTAGTAGTCGTATGCCTTCTCGGCCTCTATATTTATAACTAACAGTTGTGCAATCTTCTCAGAGTATCTTATAGGCGTTCTGGCAACTTGAATTCTTAAGCTAGTGTCTATGTCAGTGATAATGTCTCATGTGTCTGGCTATGGGACCAAAGGATCACAACCGAACGTTTGCTCTCTTTCAATCCTTTATACAGTCATGTGGATATTTATCTAGGGTAATCTATAGTTTGGCTGGTTTGACCAAAATGTATGTGCTTTTTCGTCTTCTATGTTTAATCCTCTTAACTGTGAGCTAATTTCTTGTAGGTCTGCTATCGTCTAGAAGACTTGATTTCTAAGATTTTGGTCTATATCATTTATTGCTGCAACAAGATTGGGCTGAGGCACTATTGGCTCGAATACGTATTCTCTGGGCTCCCTAGGTCCCATGATTTTCATGCAAAAGGAAATAATGTAAATCTAACTAAAATAAAGAAAACTAATATATTCCCTCAGTGTGGTCTCCTTGTTCCTTCATGCTCACGTGAATCCAGAAAAGCATGTAATGCTAGCATCAACAGAAGTAGGTATTGGAACAATGGAAAATTTTGGATGTAGACTGAATGCAATGTGAGTAGGAGAGGGATAGCACAAGAGAACAGAGCTTGGCTTATACAATTCCTAGTGGGATTTATTGCGATTCATACGACACAAAACGTCTAGAACCTGAAGCTATTATTTTTGACCAAAAAAACCTGCAACTCTAATGGCTTCAGACTAAAAATAAAAATATCCTATCTCAATTGATTGTATGAAATAGTAACAACACTAGCACAAGAAGATTATGTGGCTTCTAAACAACAAAACAACACTAACTATGCATGCAACAACTGAAAACTATGAATTCCTAAGAACTGAAAGACTAAAACTATGAAATGAGAAGATGAGAGGCAATTTTTCAGGGGCCATTTGCTTGAAGATGAACCAGCTATTTATAGAATCCCCATTTACCCAAAGGTGAAAACCAATTTGAACTCTTTAACCATAAACAATGCAAAAAACACTATTTGAGGGAACCAGAATCATAAATACGAGCAAAGGAGGTGAAAAAAGCTAGTAAACATTGAAATTTACGCGAGTCGCGATAAAAGAAATGTTCTAGAAAAACACATGAAGGACCGCCACCCTGAGCAGAGCGGCGGTTACAGGACTGCCGCCCAGGTAGGGTGGCGGTTTCGTAACTGAAGATAAAAACACAAAGAAAGAGAGGGGAGAAGAGAAAAACAAAGATGCAGGGGCTAAGCAGGACATGCGGGATGTTAACACATACTTGGAGAGATTTTTTGGATCCCGAACACCTTGTGAGGAGACCTATATCATCATTGGGGCATGTGTAATGTTGTTCTGGTGGTGCAGTACCCTATAATTTTGGGTACGTACATATTGCCCCCTCGGAGAAGTGTTTTAGCCATGAAGAGGCGTAAAACAATGGTTCTGAGTATGGCGGTCCCGAAATGAAAGGTTAGAAATTATACCTGACACGTCCATGTGTCGAAATGACACCATCCAAAATTCTCACTACCTTCAAAATGAAAAGAGGACTCAAGTGTAGATAGATAAAATAAGTTGAAAAATAAATACTAAAATAATATGAAGTGAGGACTTACCATTCGTGCAGGGACAAGAACTTACCTCTGTCAACGCTCCAAACCTGCGAAAAGGGGTATTCAAAACAAGTCAAGATGCTATATATATAGAAATGGGCCCAATTTCCTATTCATTTACATGCATCGATTTGATTGATTTTGAGCTCTGGGACCCACAGTGATGATTTTTGATGAGGGTATAGTCAAAACGTTCGTGATGAGATAGTGATCATACCTCTGTGAGTGGAACATCGACCCGTGAGATCACAAGTTAGTTCTTCTTGATTTAACATTTTTACCCTCAAAATGTAAAAATGATGAAATCTTTATCATGGGGGGATTATTTTTGAAAATGTCAGTGTTAATAGGGTCACTTGAGGGGGCGCCTAATGGGTAGACTTTGTTTTGGTAAAATATAGTTGTTTTTCTTGTTTTTAGGCATTTTTTAGGGCACGTGACCCTTGTGAAAATTCGGGACATGACCACCACCGTGAGCAGGGTGGCAGTTATAGGACCACCACCCTTTAAGGTGGTAGTTACGGAACTACCGCCCTACTCAGGGCGGCGTTCCCTTACAGAATGCCAAAAACTCAGTGTTTTGAGCCAAATTTTTGTTTTTTTAGTATTCTTGTATATTTTAATGATTTTTTTAATGCAATTTGAATACTTACTCCTTTTTGCGTGTTTTTGGGTATATGCAGGCGAAGGAGGAATATATCAGATGTAGCCGAGAGAGAGAGTGTGTGATTGGCTTCCAGCAGTGTTGGATACACTTTCTTAGGATGAGCAAGACACTCTTCAGAGGGCTGGCATATTGTGTATATCACGGGTCCCGCATGTTGCATCCTCTAGTCACATACTTTGTGACTTGTTTTTATATTGGGATGCTGATTGGAACACTTTCCAATTTCCAGGAGTCAGGGGTGAGTGGACTATCACCCTAGAGGATGTCTGCCGTATCTTGGGGGTCTTGATCATCGGGAGACAGCTTACACTTGAAACAGCGGGGTCATGGGCTCAGATAGTATAGTGGGCTTCATACATGGGAGATGCAGTTATCTCCACTAGTTTGAAGAAGGGGGTGAGGGTCCATTCCATTCCTAGCTTGCCTATCCCCTTGATTCGTTAGGCTATTATGGGGATCCTTTCCTCAAGATTGATCGGGGACAAGGGAGCAGACATTTTACTTTATTGTTGGTCCCCTATTATTCCACAGATTGAGGTACATGGGTGGATTTATGCCTAGGGAGATGATATTCTTGGGACCACCTATCATGATTTGTACCGAGTGGTTCACTTACAGGGGTAGTCATTGAGCCATCTGACCCTAGTTATGAGCTGGGTCTATGAGCGTATCATCCCTTATGGGAGAGGTGTAGAGGTGGTGGATCTCGGAGCCGTGAGGGCAGCCAGATGGACAGATATGTCAGTGCTTAGAGCACCCTACCAACTAGTCACCTCCCTGACTATTGATGATATGGAGGCCACATCTTATCAGGACATGGCAGGGTTATGGGGTGAGGAGACCCTCACTTTTATCTCTTTCTCTACCACAAGGCAGCTTGTGGACAGGACAGGGAAGGTGGAGACACACCCCTTTGATCGAGTGCCTCAGCAGTTTGGCCTTCCTTACGTTGGTATGCTCCCCTAGTGGTGCCAGTATTTAGATTAGTTCGGGAGGCTAGGGGAGGTCCTACAGGCTGAGGTTGGACCATTATTACTCTTGGTGTCCCTATTATAGCTAGGCAAGTAGTACGTGCTCGAGGGAGATCCGGTGCTCCTCAGATACCCTTACTTCAGATTGTTGTCGGTCCTACCCATAGCAGCGACGAACCCATTGATATAGACTCCGAGTCCGAGGAGTTCACATTGGGAGAGACGGAGGAGGAGACCGAGGCTGAGGTAAGTGAGTCAGGTGGAGAGAAGGACAACGATCCTGAGTGACATGACACTCAGGATATCTTACAGGCCAAGAGGGTAGAGCAGAGTGCGGAGAGGGTGACTCTAGTTTCAGAGGAGCCACCTTCTTAGGACCTAGGCGGGGAGGATGAGTCCGTAGTATGATGCTACGTTGCCCTAGACACATGAGGAGGACATCAGTCAACGGTGGCATCTGTGGCAAGTGTTGACCCTAGGGATCCATCTTGGAGGCGCGGAGATCCAAGTGAGTTGTTACTCTCTTTTAATGTTTGTTTCTAGTTAAGATTGCCTTAGTTACTATCTCTACTCTTGTTTGTTTTGTTTTTATCTTTTGACTATTTCTAACTTGTTTTCTCATTTACTTGCAGAGACTACTGATGAGTGGTGAGAACTGATTCGTCGGGTATGTACTGATACCCTGATGATCCCCATGGAGAAGACTCACGCGGAGCTATCCATGGATGCAGGGGAGCCTTTAGTAGCCGGTAGGCATACCGATATTTTTTCCCCTGTCTGGCATGTGGCCAAGATGGTGACTACCCTCCGTGCCGATTTTGCTAGGTATAGGACAACAGAGTGCCTAATGAGGAGTCACTCTCATAGCGAGGCTGCAAATTCTCCTTGAGACTGTGAACCCTCAGTGCATTCAGAGTTCCGGCGTAGCTAGAGTCCTATACGTGGTTGTGCACCTTCAGAGGGATCTCATAGGGGTTGAGAGGCCACTTGGCTCTCTTTGATTTTTTATATGATTTATTTTGTATTTCCCAGGATCATTAAGCATTTTGACCATGCCTAGCGCATGATGGCATTGTACAGGAAACTTGATTATATATATATATATATATATATATATATATATATATATATATATATTCTTTTTGGATCAGACCCTTAGTATCTAGGTTTTTGTGATTCATTTCCACATGTATATTATAATTTTTTTTATATACTTTTCAGAATGTATGCAATGGAGAACAAATGATACAAATGCTTTCTTTCTTTTTGTATTTTGTGATGCTGATATATGATAACATAGACACAATGTGATCTTGAACTTTAGCTTCTATAAGCATTTCTCTGGTACTTCATATTTATTCTGACAAAATGAGATGATAAACTGGTATGATGAGCAGATGAACTTGCCTCACTCCTAACTCCACGCAACTAGTAAGATGTGAGGGCTCACCACCGAGAGCTAGAAAGGGCACAAGCTATGAAATTTGTTGAATGGTAGTGATGAGAGATAGACAAAGATTTGGTGGAACCAAATTAAGACACTACAAACCTACTCTACTCAAGTGACTCCATAGTTTAGAATGCAACTTACTTTGTAGTTTATATAGACATAGATCTGTAGATATGTGAGTAAGGGAATTCCCATCCTTTCCCAACCCTATGTCACTAGTAAGAGATGCAAGCTCATCACCGAAGGTTGGTAGGGCAAGGAAATGTGTAAAAAAAATAATTTATGTTTGATCTACACTTGACTTATTTATTTGAGAAAAATGTCAATATGTTCTTATTTCCAAAGAGATGTGTGTACGGGATAGATGTGACACTATGAAGCTTCTAGAACAAACCATAGGCAACACACCTATCCTAGGAAGAAACCAAAAGTGAGAACAAACATGCTGACCTTGGTATGGTTATCGTTAAGACTTTGTCATATCTGGCCTTAATTGATGAAACAATTCTGAAATAGGTGATGATGTTATGAAAATGAAGAAGTATGATTGGAATGCTTATGCCAATACCATCAGAAGTTTATAATGAATTAATTTGAGAATAAGTTCCTTGATCACAAACTTTTATGAAACGAATGGACAAAATGAACCTAACTACATGAAGATGCAATGTAGATATAATTATACAATTAGTGTGGGTTGCTTATGCATAGAATCATTTAAGATGCAAGGAATTGATTGTTTCGTTGAATTCCTCACCTTCCAGTGTACATAAGAGATATGCACAATTTCCATAGTCTTTTGTGACTCGGTATGGGCCTAACCATTTGGGCTGAAATTTCCTTCCTTCACCGGTCTTCTTGTCAATCCGGATGTCTAGTCTTAGAACTAGATCTCCTTCATATATTTCTTGTTCATAGACCTTTTTGTTATACTGCCAGCACATCCGGTTAGCATAGACTCTATGCCATTGTTCAGCATCTAATCTGGCCTCATCTAGGCTTTCTAATTGGGAGATACGTGCTTCTCTATAAGCTTCTTCATCTAGAATCCCTTGTAGTGAGGTACAAAGACTGGGTATTTCAACCTCAAGTGGGAGAACTACTTCCCCTTCGAATACTAGTGAGAAAGGAGTTTCTCCTGTTGGTGTTCTTATTGAGGTTCGGTGGGCCCACAAGGCCGGATATAACTTTAAATGCCAATCTCATTTTTTTTCTTTTACTATTTTAAGGAGAATAGCTTTCAATGTTTTGTTTATTGCTTCAGCCCATCCATTGGCTTGAGGGTAATACAGGGAGGCTGTATGATGGTTTATTTTAAATTTACTACATAGCTAACGGACTTCGTCATTCTTAAAGGAAGTGCCATTATTTGAGATAATGATTTGTGGGACACCGTACCTACAAATGATCTGGTTTAAAATGAACTTGGCGATCACGGAACCTGGTACAGTGGTAAGAGGCATAGCTTCTACCCATTTGGTAAAATACTCGGTGGCCGTGATTATGAAGTTATGGCCATTTGTTGACAAGGGAGAGAATTTCCCTATCAAATCTAGGCCCCATGTAGAAAAGAGCCATGGAGTAGCGATTGGTTGTAGAGCTTGTGCCGGCATGTGAATCTCGTGGGAAAATTCTTGACATTTATGGCACTTGTGTATAAACTCTACTGCGTCGTGTTCTAGAGTGGGCCAGAAATAGCCCATTGGATGTATTTTGCGAGTGGTGGCGTGACCTCCAAAATGGCCGCCACATATTCCACTGTGGGATTCATAGAGGATCTTTTTGGATTCTTTTATGTCAACACACCTTAGAAGCATTCCATCGAAAGCCTTACGATAGAGAACTTGTTCTATAATAACGTATTTAGCTACAATAATGTGTAACTGCCTTATTTGTTGTGGTGAAGCACCTTCTGGATATGCACGATCCATGATATAATTAATGATATCAGTATACCAAGGACATTCAGAGATAGGAGATCTGGCTTTGATGTAGTATATGCATTCATCGAGAAAATCTAGATCTACTAGATCACCTCCGTCTAACGGGTTGTCGGCTAACCAATCTGCAATGATTTATCCCTTACCAGACTTCTGGTTTACAAAAGTTAATTCGAATTCACCCATTAAGGTTATAAAGCATCCGACCTTTTTAGACAAGGACCCTTGCATGAGAAAAGTTCATAAATGGTCTGTTTTTACAATGACCCTTGTTTCTTGGTTTAGCATGTAATGTCTTAGGTGTTTGGTTGCAAAGACTATGGCGAGGCATTCTCATTCTGCTTGCATATAACGTGTTTCATAATCGAGTAATGTTTGGCTAATGAAATAGATCACGCGTTCTCTTTTTTCATCATCTTCTTGAGCCAACATGTAGGCTAGCGAGACATTGGTAGCTCACGAATATAAGAATAAAGGGCGGTCTGGCTTAGGAGGCATTAGTGTAGGTGATGACAACAAGAAACACTTAACTGCTTCGAAATCCTCATTGCAGTCTTCGGTCCAATCGATACTATAATCTTTCTTGAGTAGATTATTGATTGGATGAATGGAAAAGCTTAAATCTGGGATGAATCTTTGGATTACACTGATTTTCCCAAGAAATGACCTGATTCAAGATTCATCTGAAGGTGGGATCATTTCAAGAATAGCCCAGATTTTGGTTGGGTCTACATCAATCCCTCGCAATGATATGATGTAACCCAGGAGTTTCCCCCCTGTCACATCAAATACACATTTTTCTAGGTTTAGTGTGACTCCGTATTCTATCAAACATGAAAGAATGATGCGGAGCACTTTCGGGTGATCACAATGCTTCCTGGCTTTAGCCAACAAGTCATCTACATAAGATTCCATGATTTTATGAATAAGATCATGAAATATATATGTCATTGCCCGCTGGTATGTAGCACCAGCATTCTTGAGACCAAATGGCATAACAGTGTAGCAATAGGTTCCCCAAGGAGTTATAAATGTGGTTTTGGCTTGGTCTTGTTTAGATATTCTAATTTGATTGTATCCTGAGAATCCATCCATGAGAGACAAAAGCTCAAATCCAGTTGTTGCGTCAATGATGACGTCAATGGATGGTAATGGGAAGTCATCCTTAGGGCATGATTTGTTAATGTCTCAGAAGTCTATGTAAATGCGTATCTTCCCATTATTTTTGAGAATGGGGATGATATTAGATACGCACTGAGAATAATCTATGGGTTTGATGAATCCTACTTGGAGGAGTTTCATTACTTCTTCCTTCACCATGAGAGCTACCTTGGGTTTCATTGATCTCGATTTTTGTTTAATTGGCTTTGCATCTGTTTTAGTGACAACATTATGCACCACGATGTGTGGTATAATTCCTTTCATTTCTTTATAATTAAATGCAAAATCCTTTTTATGTTCTCTGAGAATTCAAGTGTGTATCTCTATCTCCTATGGAGTTAGCGAAGATCCTAGTTTTAAGATCTTCAGTTCTTCTTCCATTTCGATGTTAATATCAATTGTTTCTTCAATTAAAGAAGTATTACCTTCTTCAAACTCAGGTGGGGTTGGAGGTAGTTCCAGATCTTCTCCAGTATCTACTACGTATATGTCAAGCTCCTTTTGTGGGGGAAGCTCTATCATGGGATTTCCAAAGTAAGAAGACGAATGTGGGATTAAAGAAAAATATACCACATGATGGGTCAGATGTAACTCTGCATAATCATTTAGGTAATCAAGAGTGGCTCTACCACTGACAACGTGATCTAAGATTATATATGTATTCTCAACTATGTTTGTTAAAAGAGGGTTTAACATTTTCTTTACTAATGGTTTAGCACGAAGGGATACTATGAAACGGTTGTCTTCCAACTCACTGTTTGGAGTGAAATGTGAAGCTGAGGTTGCTATTGAATCTACAAGAAGGTTTTGTTTCACAGGATTGCTTCAATTAATATGAAGTTAAATCCTTTGCTCAGATCTAATACTGTTGTTTTGTAGAGCTGTAAATGTTCAGCTCTAGTCTCATACACCTCAGAGACTTGGTTTGCTACTAATTGAGAGTCTCCTAACACCCTAATGTCATTAACACCAAGCCTCTTAGCTAAGATGAGGCCAAGGAGGAGGGCTTTGTACTCAGCTTCACTGTTTGTACATTCAAAATTTAGTTTAAACGAGAACGGTAAGATCTTTCCCTCGGGAGAAGTAAAGATCACACATGCCCCAACTCTATAGCAACATCTAGCTCCATCAAAATGGAGAGTCCAATATTTACTTGGGAAGATGGATGTTGGGACATTTGCTACATCCACTTCTTCTACTTCGGTTACTTCTACCATGTAGAGTTCTTCTGCTGGAAGAGAACCAACACCTAGGGTATATCTCATACCTACAGAATCAAATGGTAGGAAAATTGGTAGATCCTGTTCTAGCAATTTGACAATTTTTGTAATAGTTCCTAATGATACTTTTTATACAATGTCAGCCTCATCCTTGAGGGCTGGGATATTCTTGATTAGGTTCATAACTTCTAGTTCTATTGTAGGTACCAACTTTTCTTCCGGTTTCGAGTCGGTTGGCTTGTTAAGTTGGTTTGTTGGGAGTTCAAACTCAGAGTGAATGCCTGGCCTTTTCTTCAGGTCTGCTAGGTGTATATTGAATGGTTTCAGATCACCTTTTGCTATGAATACATTTCCCAAGTGTAGGAATCTTATTTCCTGAAATAACATAGAAGGGATTGCCTTCATACGGTGTATCCATGGTCGGCTGAGGATCATATTATAGTTGGTTTCCCGGTCTATAATATAAAACTCAGTGAGGATTTTTTTGGGTCCTAAGGTGACTGGTAGTATTATAGTTCCAATTGAAGTGGCCTTGAGGCTATCATAGCCTCTTAGCATATTTCGAGTCGTGGAACAATTTTTTTCTCCATACCCTACCTTTTGAAGGAAAGAGAAGGAGATTATGTTAACTACTGCCCCATCATCAACCATTGCGCATTTAACATAATTGTTATAAACCCACACTTGTAAATGTAAGGTTGGATCACCTCTGTGTGCAATCTCAGCATCTATTGGAATTTTGTTTATGTCAAATATAAACTTGGTATCCCTATCCAGCTTCCCTGGAGGGTGAATATCGAAGTCTATATGGTTTACTTGTGTTTTGGGAGGTGGAGTGATGTTAATTAAATGACCTAAACATAATGCTTCTAAAAGAGCAGCCCTACGGGTAGGACAGTTCTTCAATAATTCTAAAAAGGAGATATGAGAGAAGGTCTTTGTTAGGTCATTAATTAAATCATAGGCACCTATGGATTTTACTAATGGCTATTGAATGTTATCTGTCTCTAGCGGGTAACTTGGACTTGGATGACAGGAATACTCTCGTGTCCTTGTTACGGCTTCCACGGGTAGCTCAATGTCTAACTCCACTAAACCGACTATCTTGGGTCGTGGATGACTTCCTAATTGTGGTGTGACAGGTGGATTTAGTGAAGTTAAGGCTTCATGATCATTATTTCCTACCATTACACTCTTGTTCATCCCATTTGGATTTAATTTGTTGTTATTGTGATTTGGGATTGGATCATTGAAGATCTTGAGGGGTGCATTTTGAGGGGAGAGTGCTCCCATGAAATTATTTGGTGTAGGTGATGTAGGATATGCTAAGAACATATCTATAAAAAGTTGTCTTTGTTCTTCTGGAAAATGTTGCATGAATTTATTATAATCACGGAAAGTCCTAGTGTCATGGCCTCGAATCTTGTGTAAACAAAAATACGAGTTGGGATTATAATTCCTAGGTTGTTGGGTTGGCACGTATTGTGGTCCAAAACTCTGATTAAACCATTAACTATTAGGATTAATGTTTTACATTTGTTGTCTTTGGTTTTGGTTCTGGTTTTGATATCCAGTTGAGTTTTATCTTGGACCCTATGTTTGGACCTGTCGTTGTTGCTATGGATGATTAAAATCCACCAATTTGATTGTTGGGGTAAAATTGGTGTTCCGTTGATTATTAACCAGTGGTGGAGTATTTACAACATTTGCCTTCTTAGCTTGGTTAGTTACTCCATCTTTTGTTACGCCGTAATTTTTGTTAAGGATCTTAGGTCCTTGATTGACGTTTTTGGTAGTAGGATAAGTCGTAGTATTCTGACTGGGGGTGATTAACCTCCCATTTTTTCCATACGTCTTGCGACTGCTATCTATTACTGCTTGATCTATTTGGAGGGCGCTCTCAAGTAATTCATTATAAGTCCTTAGTGGGAACTTCTGGAATTCTTCCTTTACCTCTCTACTAAGAGAATGAAGGAATAAATAGCATAGTTCCATCTGGTCCATGTTTGGAGCGCTTGCTGAAGAACAGAGGATTGTACGCAATCTCTAGATGAAATGAGCAACAGATTCATTGTGTTCTTGCTTAATGTGCAAGAATTCCATGATTCCTGTTCTCAACAGTTTGTTCATGTCGAACGCCTTGATAAAATCTGAAACAAGTTGTTTAAACGAATGGATAGAAGCTTCAGGTATTTTGTAATACAAATCGAGGGTGATGACCTCTAAATTTTTGGGGAATATTTTGGCAACAACCCCATCCCAGGGGATTAGTTCTTGAATGGATGTGGCATAGGCCTTAATGTGTGCATTCGGGTCTCCTTCCCCTTTGTATTTGGGAAAATTGGGAAGAGGGCTTGGAAGCATGACACTTCATATAGTGAAGTCTAAGGGCTCTTTCAAATATTCTGAATAAGTTCCTATCACATAGGTTTCGACCATCGATGGCGCTTGCTAAGGGGGTGGAGGTGGAATGGGTTGTTGATATGGCGTAGCCTATGCATTTGCAGGGACATAAGGAAATCCTTGTGTTTGAGAAAACATGCTGGGAGAAGAGAACATATCTCCTTGTGGTGAATTGGAATATATGTTTAAGTATGGAGGAGTATTGCCCAGGAATGGATTATTTTGTACTAGACTGGGAGGTATCATATTTTCCACCAGAATGATGTTAGAAAACACGGTTCTAGTTGGAATTTGTTGTGAATACTGAGGATGCATGCCCAACGTGCCTATTCCTATGAGGAGGTCTAGTTGGCCAGGATGATGTGGAGGATTGGAATTTCCTACCTGCATTAATTGAGAATTTTGACTTGCTTGAGCAAGTTCCAACCCTCTAAATTTTTCTACTAAAGTTGAGATGACTTCTTTTGGTGAAGTCACAGTATTTTTCCTTAGTGGTGTTTGTTGTATATCTTGAGGTTGTATAGGCATGTGGTACCCACTATGAACTGATCGTTGCCCTGCCAAGTTTCCCCGAGGGCATTTCCTATAGGTAGCAGCATGGAGGTGTTTTCTTGAAACGAGACCTCGGGTCGTGTTTGTAAACTTCCTATATGTGGGTACATACTCCGAGAGCATTGTTCACTCCTGGCATAATGCACTGAATGCTCATCATCTAAAAATAGATATGGATCTGATTGTCTACTAATTTGTGGTCTAAGAAACACCTGAGGAGACAAACCAAATTCTCCCGTAAACGTCATGTTGTTCAAGCCTGAAGGCTCTGGTTGTTGTGTTTGAGTGAGTTGATCCAACTCCTCTATTTAGAAAGATGAACTATATCTAGGCCTTGGAGGTGGAGTTTGTGTTGAAAATCGGTTAGTTGAATAGTTGTCACCCCATGCTGAGAGTGAGGGTGATGGTTGTCTATTCAGTTGATCATAGTATGCTTCAGGACCTAGGAGAGGTCTGCCATATGCATTGAATCCCGACATATTCGAGGGGTATATGAATACCTGTAGAATAATGGGAAAGAGAAAAGGTCGATGGAAGAAGTGAAAAATAAAAGAGGAAGAACTGTTTCTTTCACATCGGGTTCACCAATTTTGTATGATGGAAAAGTGACAAGTGAGCATGGGAATCTACAAGTAACTCTTCCTTGCACTTGACCTTCCAAGGTCATGCTGAGACAGCCGGTGGGGATGGAATATACGTGGGGTATAGGAAAAATAGTTAGGTAATCTTATATCTTCGACACGCACTAATGGAATGCAAGTCTAAGGCAAAGAAGGCCCTCCTAACCTGAACCGATGTGATAGATCAGTCGGTGAGGATGACTGCTTGAAGGCTCCAATCAAATATCAAGCTTTGGCGTGATTCGATCTATGGGTTGTGGGATACGTGGAAAATGACTTGGGATTTTTTCATGTATATCTCTAGATAGGGTCATTAGATGGATGATGGATATATAGTGGATTCCATGGGCGACTCTCTGGTCTAGTCCAAAAATCTTTAGCTTCGTTAGCTATTATATCTAACAAGGATAACTATGTGATAATATCTGGTGGAAGTGGAGAGGATCTGAATATCAATGTGTGCAAACCAGCGTCAACATCTGATTGACCTATGAGCCTATTGGGTTGTGGGACCTGTGCATCACAACCGTAGATTCATGGTTGTTGTGGATCCCATATGGTCATGTGCGGAATCAATCCCTAATCCCTAGTATCCAGTAGTCGTATGCCTTTTTGGCCTCTATATTTAGAACTAATAGTTATGTAATCTTCTCAGAGTATCTTATAGGCATTTTGGCAACTTGAATTCTTAAGCTAGTGTCTATGTCAATGATAATATCTCCTGCATCTGGTTGTCGAACCAAAGGATCACAAGCAAACATTTTCTCTCTTTCAAGACTTTCTACAATCATGCGGATATTTATCTAGGGTAATCTATAGTTTGGCTGGTTTGACCAAAACGTATGTGCTTTGTCGCCTTCTATGTTTAATCCTCTTAACTGTGAGCTAATTTCTTGTATGTCTGCTGTCGTTCGGAAGACTTGAATTCTGAGATTTTGGTCTATATCAGTTATTCTGCAACAAGATTGGGCTAAGGCACTATTGGCTCGAATACGTATTCTCTGGGCTCCCTAGGTCCCGTGATTGTCATGAAAAAGGTAATAATGTAAATCTAACTAAAATAAAGTAAACTAATTATGCAAAGTATATTCACAGCATCTATATAAATTCCCTATTTTTGTATTTTTGATGAACTATTAAATAGAATTAAAAGAGCAATTATATAATATATCTAGAAATTGATAACTAAACTAATAATGAAATTAAAACAAACAAGGTAACTGAGTATAACTACTTGCCTGTGCAGTTGTAAATATATTCTAAATAACCAGATAACTAATCTAATCTATTTGAAAGACCCTCGATCCTACCTTAGAAGTGAGGAATGAATCATAGTTTCTCATAAACTATCAATCCCCACAGCTTCCCTGGAAAAATCAAAAGTGAGATTAACTTAAACGAAATGATTCACTACTCTATTTGATATGTTTTAACTAGAACTTTGATAGCTTCAACCTGGATTTTGTATAACAATGGAAAATCCGATTGTGTGTGGCTTTGTCCCCTCAGTGTGGTTTCCTCGTTCCTTCGTGCTCACGTGAATCCAGAAAAGCATGTAATGCTAGCATCAACAGAAGTAGGTATTGGAACAATGGCAGATTTTGGATGTATATTGAATACAATGCGAGTAGGAGAGGGATAGCGCAAGAGAATAGAGCTTGGCTTATGCAATTCCTAGCGGGATTTATTGCGAGTCATACGACACAAAATGTCCAGAACTTGAAGCTATTATTTTTGACGAACAAAACCTACAACTCTAATGGCTTCAGACTGAAAATAAAAATATCCTATCTCAATTGATTGTATGAAACAATAACAGCACTAGCACAAGAAGATTATGTGGCTTCTAAACAACAAAACAACACTAACTATGCATGTAACAACTAAAAACTATGAATTCCTAAGAACTAAAAGACTAAAACTATGAAATGAGAAGATGAGAGGAAATTTTTGAGGGGCCATTTGCTTCAAGATCAACTAGCTATTTATAGAATCCCCATTTACCCAAAGGTGAAAACCAATTTGAACTCTTTAACCATAAACAATGCAAAAACACTATTTGAGGGAACCAAATTCATAAATACGAGTAAAGGCGGTGAAAAAAGCTAGTAAACATTGAAATTTATGCGAGTCGAAATAAAATAAATGTTCTGGAAAAATGCGTGAAGGACCACCACCTTGCCTGGGCGGTAGTCACGAGAATGCCACCTAGGTAGGGCGGCGGTTTCGTAACTGAAGATCAAAACGCAAAGAAAGAGAGGGGAGAAGAGAAAAACAAAGCATGCAGGGGCTAAGTGGGACATGCGGGATGTTAACACATA
The DNA here is from genome assembly GCA_019776745.2 of Taxus chinensis. Classification (NCBI taxonomy): domain Eukaryota; kingdom Viridiplantae; phylum Streptophyta; class Pinopsida; order Cupressales; family Taxaceae; genus Taxus; species Taxus chinensis. The sequence continues at coordinate 71,450,753 of CM034149.1, forward strand.
CTTGGAGAGATTTTTCGGATCCTGAACACCCTACGAGGAGACCTATATCATCATTGGGGCACGTGTAATGTTGTTCTGGTGGTGTAGTACCATATAATTTTGGGTACATACAAAGACCATTATTCATATGTTCATAAAAGAAAATGAGACGTTTCCTTATTGTGTTAACTGAGAGGGACAAGGGTATACTTTTAACAATCTATTCTTATCTTCCACAGTGAAAATATTTCTTTTCCAAAACTCTAAGGTAGTTAAAAGTCCTTATCCATCAGAAACATAGTTTCAAACATCAATTATCCAAGTTTATGCAATAATGTCAAGAAGTGAGGGTTTTATACCTTCAAAATAGGGTTTCCACATACAGTAACATGTATAAAATTTAAATGAACAAGAAGATCCCTTAAGGTTATCCTTTAGGACTTGATTCCCAACTAATTATGCTTACATGCATCCTTTATAACCTTCTTTGTCATTATTTTCCGTTGCTAGAGCATAGGATCAAGATCGTCTTTGAGATATCAAATTGGGACTGAAAAACACTGAATTAATGCAAACTCCATAATAGTCAATTTCCAAGAAATCAATAACTACATAGATTTATCTATCATACTAACAATGAAGGGCCTTCATTATTAAATGTCACAATTTTTTTCTTTCAAGAATAAGATTTGAATTGGTTATACAAGAAGGAAATATAGAACATATTTTTTAAGAACTTAAAGCTATCTCAAATTCCTGTAAGATACATTAATGCTATAAGAATCAAGAAAAATGATTTACCAATCTTGTCTTCATTAAGAAGCCTCAACTAATGATGATCATTATTATTTCTTATAACATTCACTCATATTTATAGACTAAGAATCAAAACTGTAATACCATTCGCTATACAAAACAAAGCCCTTATTCATAGCTTACTGATTAACTAAAATGGACTAAGTGCAAGGAAATAGTAATCCTAGCTAATCTAATTAGGAGGACTAAAACCTTGTATAAATGAAACTAAAGTAATGTGGAATAATAGTAAGTAATTATTGTAAGTCAAACAAATCCCTAAATATATAAGAGAAGGAGAGGAAATGACGTAGCTGATTCGAAGAGACTGTTGCAGGTCTAGAAATAAAATCTGGAAGTGCAAACAATCACTCATAAGTCATGCAAAGACCAGATCTAGAAAATCTGAATTGACTAGAGCACCTAGACAGGTATTGGGGTACCCCAGGGCACCCTGGTCTGCAGATTGGGCACCCTGATATATGTAAATACTATTGGTGTGTGTTATTTTCCACATCATTAGGTGAGATCATAGGTCCACATGTCATTTAGGGGTCATCATGATATTCTCTTATGCATCAATGCATCAGTGCGTCATTTGTGTCATTAGGAGTTACACTTCTATTCTAGGAATGTAACTCCCCCTCTCTGCTCGAGTTGTCATGATTGCATCACTGGGGGTTACTCAACACCTCCTATTTGTACACCCTTTTGGTTCTATGAGATAGAGGAGAGTAATGTGACTTATCAAGGTTTTGCCCATTTTTTGAATCTTTGCATGCACATTCAGTTAATGCTCGCTCCTCCCAAGATCTCTTCACACTATCGTTCACACATCGGTTGATGTGCACATCATCCCTCGTGATCATTGGTTACGGGTTTTTGTACCCTCTTACATGGTATCAGAGTGGATCTTGAGGATTCGTGTACTCTTCGGTGTTGCTCGTGTGTTTTCTGGCTTCAAGCATGATATTCAGATTCTCGCGTGTGTGTCGTAATGGATATTCTGACAGTGCTCTTCTTGCATTGATTTTGGGGATTTTATACCTCTGTTCGGTTCTTGAGTGTTCATGGTGGCTTGTTTGTGGTTTCGAGTTTAGTGGTTATTGATCTTCGACCATTCGGTACAGCTCTCCATGCCTGTGCATCCACCTTAGCTCCTCAGACTCCACCCCCTACATTTACATGGCTCGGTTTTCTCTCTTACCAGCTCCTTTTTGGGTTGAAAAGGTGCCTTGGCTCGCTACCCTCTTGGCTTGTTGATTGAGTTTTTGATCGTGTATTGATTTTCCTTTGACACACCATCTTGTGTTCACGCTGGCTGTTGCCCCAATTTTTTGCTTTTCTCTCACAACATCCTTGTTACATTCGTTGCACTCAGATCAGATTTTCTCGTGGGTTAATGTGTTTGTATTACTTGGTCTGCATATAAGCTCAACCTATGGTTCTTCTTGACTTGTGCATTGGTTAAATGGGACCATTTTTTCTGGCATTGTACTCGTCCCTTGACGGCCTGTAGCTTGTGTATCATTCCCACTGCCTTCATAGCTCTTACCTTAGTTCCCCTCATTGATAACTTCAGATTTTCACTTTTTTTTTCTTTGGCTTGCTTACTATGTTTGGCTTGTTAGCAGTTCAATCTATGTTGAAAGAACAAGCTCATGCTTGGACAACATGTTTGCTTTGACCAAGTTGCTGCATTTAATGTGCCTTGGTCTTCTACTGTGGATTCCACTACAACGTGCTTGTGGTCAACTGTTAATCCTCATGCCCTCCATTGGAATATTCACTTGGGCTATTGATCTGACTCACTACCATAGGAATATTACCCTGATAGTCTCCAAACTTTTCAGACCTGCAACGCATTAACTCCTAGGTAGTTACACTCTGCACTTTGACCACTCTTTAGCCTATTCCAACGGGCCTTCTCTCGCAGCCAGTCACTGTTGGCACCAGTAGCTCCAACCTGCACGTGGTACAGACCCCTGACTTGGTCAATAGCCACCTCTCGGCTTGGATAGGACCTTGCATGGGTAGGCGGTGCTTTACCTTTAACCAGCTCGGTGCACTACTACTAACTCACCAACGAGGTCCATTTCCAGCTGCTCAACACATGGTTTTGACAATGTGGGTCCCCACATCCCTTTTAGAATTATTTGCAGGTTAAAAAAATCCCTGTTTTTAATGTTTTGAGGTAAAAACATTCCTTGTATGGCATTGTAATAATTTTCGGGCTCATTTTTGCTTGTTAATCATTCCCTTTCTAAGCATGTTGAAGACGGAGGGAAAGGTCCGGGGTTGGCAGGAGGCTAATACCCCCTCACAAGAAAAACAAACCCTACCTAAAATTTGATGCCATTTCCAACGAGTACCCACATGCCACCCTTTGTACCCATTTCAGGCATTTTTTAATGTGTTTGCAACATTTAGTGGCATTTTCCATCAACTGCGGGAATCATATTTATGATGTAACTTTTGACTCGTTGCTCGTTTCCAAGCACTTCTTTAGTCAAAGTTGCATGATTTTTCACAAATTACATGATGACATTGTTAGTTTTTATAAACACACTACCTTATCAAGTTCCACATTCTGGGGAGGCTCATTAGTACTCTTGGGTTTTCACACGTAGATGAATTATCGGCTGAGTCTGACATCTTGCTTTTGTGCACCTTACACTTTTGATTCCCCATCATGGAGAGTGTTCTTTCTAGACTTGAGCATCATAGGATCACCTTACATCATTTGCCACTTCTCACTAGGAGAGAGAACTATTCAGTTTGGCGTGCTTCCATGGAACGCTACTTCGCCTATGAGGGTCTTTCACCTTTCTTTCTTGGGCCAGTTCCTGCACCCATTGATCATCATCATCTAGAGGACTTCCTTAACACTTGCGACCATGTTTTTGGTCACTTGATGATGCATGTCTCCAGATCTCTCTAGTTTCATGTGGCAGACTCAGATCCACCCACCGTGTCTGAAGCATTCTTTAGTCCCTCTATGGAGACCCTTCACATACTACTACCATTATTGTTGCTGCTGATTTAGTGGTCTCCTCTTATTCTTCATGTGATGGAATTTCCAATGACATAGACTCACTTAGTTCTACTTCTGATGATGAGGATTGTGCACCTAGTTCTGATGTTGAGAGTACTACAGAGGAATCTTCTCCTCCTCTCACTATTCCAAAGAGTGTTGTCACCCCTCCCATCTCATCAGATATTGATCAGTATCCTACTGGGCCTCATACAGTCATCACACCTGACTCTTTTCCACCTTTAGTGTGTGAGGACCCTTTCACTCCTCTACCTTCATTAGATGACTCATACCTATCTAACATCACTCTTCTATTTGTTGAGCCCCCTCATTAGGACGAGTATCTGCCTGACCTTGGTCATCTTTTCACAGATTACACTTATGATGTACTACAGGTTCCTCATCCATCTATAGGTATTTCAGAGGAGTTCATTATCTTTATTTTTGGGAGTGCCCCTTCTGGGACTCTTGCCACTTCCACTTTTTTGGAGACCTTCATTGATCCGCCCTTGCTTGTGGATCCCCTTTCTGTTGTGGGGGTTCTATTACCTTCACATCACTTGGACATCCTTTCTGCAAGTGTTCACTCTTCACACTCTGACATTTCTACACTTGTGACATTACCTTTGGTTCCTTTGTACTCACTTGTTAGATCTATGTCACACTTTCGTGGACCAAACTTAGAGTTCTTCATGTTATTTCCTTCGGTTTCCTTCGTGGAGTGGGAAGACTTTCAACACGTCATTTTTGTCCTTCCTAAGGGTATGCACACAGTTTGGTGTGGGTGACTCTTCTTCAGTCCAGAGGTAGAGGATCTCATCATTGACATTCTTTTGGGAGACCTCTTAGAGCTATAGAGTTCAGATCTATCCATGGCATCTTCTGCATTCCTCTCGTCTCCCTCTTCTTCTCTCTTCTTCTTCCTTCCGAGAGATTACCTCTTTGTACATGGGTACCTTTTCAAGATCTTCTATAGTTGGGACCTATCTTTGGCATCTTTCTTAGATTAGAGAGTTTTTTTTCCTCTTGTGGTGGATGTTTTTCCCACTGGGTTTTTCTTCACTACTTAGGAATTCTTTTTGTGCATGGGTACCTCATCAAGCTTTGTATCGGGACCCATTTCTCATTTATGACTTGCTGCCTCATCCTAAGTTATGATGAAGGGGGGGTGTTGGTGTGTGTTATTTTCCACATCATTAGGTGAGTCATCTCACTTAGGTTAGATCATAGGTCCACGTGTCATTTAGGGGTCATCATGATATTCTCTTACGCATCAGTGCGTCATTTGCATCATTGGGAGTTACACTTCTATTCTGGGAATGTAACTCCCCCTCTCCACTTGAGTTGTCATGATTGCAGCACTGGGGGTTAATTAGCACCTCCTATTTGTACACCCTTTTGGATCTATGAGATAGAGGAGAGTTTTGTAGCTTATCGAGGTTCTACCCATTTGTCAAATCTTTGTATGCACATTCGGTTAATGCTCACTTCTCTTGAGATCTCTTCACGCTACCGTTCACATGTCGATTGATATGCACGTCGTCCCTCGTGATCCTCACTTGCGGGTTTTCGTACCCTCTTACAAATACCCAAAATTTGAGTTTTACTAGGCCGCAAGTTATCTCTGGAAACTGTATTTCTATTGCACATGATTTTCTAGGATGCGCTAGATGTGGTGAATAATCAAATGAAGACTTGCAAGAGGAAAGGAATTATCAAACCCTAGGAAAAATAAAAAAGGAGAATGAATGGGTCAGACTAACCTTAGTCACCAAACTAGTGGTCTTATCATTGATTTTTGCACTACATTTCAAACCCAGATATAGTTCTAGTGAGTGTGAGCATGTCATACCCTAGGTTCTCTTGTGTCAGTCACACTTTGTGAAGTAGCGAGCAATAGTAACTAAGAAAATGTAATAACATGTGTGCATGGAATAGAATAGAATCCCTTCCCCTATGATATGTGTGTTGATGTAGATCTCCTAGACTTGATACATGGCACTATATGGATGCAATCGATGTAATGGATGCAACTCTAGATGGAGTGATAGTAGTATGTGACCCTAGGACCCTCATTATGGTCTTATAACTTTATATTTATAGGGTTCTCAAGCCTAATTTTGTAATTAATCCTAACATGGCCGACTGGGAAAGGGATAAGGATGAAAAACATCTAAAAAGGCCCTAAAAACAAGTGGGAAAAGAGAAACATAGATCAGGGCACCTAAGGTGAAACCAGGGTGCCCCGGGGCGCACCAATACAGGCATAGGCGCCCTAGGACGCCCCAGTACAAGCCTGGGTGCCCCAATTTTGATCTAGAATGACGGGGCTATTGCAAAACAAGTAGATAATTATAGAAAAATATGTGGGAATGATGAAATAAAATATAAGAAAAATATGACCAAAAGGTGGGATTAATTAGTACTTTATTCACTTAAAAATATTCTAAATAGTAGTATAAGACAGATAAATAATGTCTAATGTGCAAGATTTTGTGTCTACACTAACTTCATTACAAAATTTCATCTTCATTATCTCTTCCACGAGCCTACTCCCTCTTACTGATAAAACTAACTCCATTCTTTGATTTATACCTTAAATAAATACCTCCTTTTGAACCTTAATTGTTTCTTGATGATATATCATGGACCTAAAACATAAGATATTAATTTTACATTATTTTTTTCTCCTACACACACATTAGGAGTCTTCATGACTATTCCTATTCATAAATTGATTAAATAATCCTTCCTAACACTTAAGACCACTAGCATAGACCAATAATGGTCTTTAATTCTTTTACAAATTCAAAAGCAAAAAATTGGAGGGAAAGTACATTATTTGAAAATTTGAAAACTTGTCATCATTCCAACATCATGGCATGAATCTAGTGACTTCCTATAACACTTAAGAACATCATCTCAAACCAAAATTGATCAAAGACACCAAAAATTGCATTTTGGAGAGAGAGTCTTGCATCATACTCCCATGGTAGGAAAAATTTAAACCCCCATGGAGTTTTAAGTTTTCTATCTCTTATTCCAATCTCTCTCTTACTTTTCATATTCTTCATCCTTGCTTTCCTTGTATGCACCTTCAGCTCCCTCAATCCTTTTCTCGCTTGAATTTGATTTTTTCCCCTAAATTTTCTTTCAATGTATTCATCATGCTTCAATTCTTCCTCATTGTCCTCATTTCCTTGTTCTTCTTGATTCATCTGTTCTTTTCCTTCATTTTCTTATCCTTATCCACCTTCTTGGATCATTATTTGATTATTACCTACACAAACACAACTATGAGCAATATTAGTTACAAAAAAGTGATACAAACTTGTCTCATTTTGGCATTCTTTCTTATTTTCCTTAGTGACTTCCTAGAACACTTAAGAACATCATCTCAAACCAAAATTTATCAAAGACACCAAAAATTGTAGTTTGGAGAGATGGTCATGCATCATACTCCCCTGGTAGAAAAAATTTAAACCCCCATGGAGTGTTAAGTTTTCTTTCTCTTATTCCAATCTCTCTCTTACTTTTCATATTCTTCATCCTCACTTTTCTTGTATGTACCTTCAGCTCCCACAATCTTTTTCTTGCTTGACTTTGATTTTATTTCTTTGAATTATATTTCAATGTCTTCATCATGCTTCAATTCTTCCTCATTGTTCTCATTTCCTTTTTCTTCTTGACTCAGCTGTCCTTTTCCTTTATTTTCTTGTCGTTATCCACATTCTTGGATCATTATTTGATTCTTACCTACACAAACACAACTACGAGCAATATTAGTTACAAAAAATTGAGACAAATGTGTCTCATTTTGGCGCTCTTTCTTCTTTTCCTTGAACTCTTCATGCCATTTCTGATCATCTTCTTTCCACCATGTTGTTATTGACTGATTTTCTTCATATTCCCTCTCTTGTGTTTTCTCTTGTACCTTCATTTCATCTTTATCTTCTTTAAATTTTGCATTGTTCAAGTTTGCCACTAGTTTCTCTTACATTTCTTCTTCATTTTCTTGTTTTCTAGTGAACTCCTTTGACTTATTTGAACTTGTATTTGTCATGAATAAATCCTCAAGCATTTTTATTTCCTCATACAACAAGTATTCATTCTCATTTTCACTCACTTCCTCAAATTTAGGACTCATTTTGTCTTCTTCATCTTTGAAATCACATGCTAATTCATCAAACTCAGCTTCCACTTCCTTTACCTTCGCTTCCTCTTCATCTTTCCTCATTTTTCTATCTTCTTCTACTTGAATCTCATTCACATATTCTTCATTAAGCATGTTAGTTTCAAAAATAAAATCATTCTCACCCTCAAATACTTCATTCTTTGCTTCCTTAACCAAAAAATTCAACTCATTATGTTTACCTTGTTCTTCTTTTCTCTCTTTGAATTTTCATACTTTTATTTTTATCTGCTTAGGATGATATGATCTTGTAATTCCATTCCTTTATCTTGGTTCATATGCTTATTTGTACCTAGATACACCTTTTTCACCCTTCATTTCTTGGTTACTTTCATTTCTTTCTTTCCTTAAACTGAAATATGATCTTTTTCCATCATTTTCCTCTTCTTTACCATTACGCATACCACATCCCCATTATCCTCTTTCTTGCATTTTGTTTCTTGTTAACACATAACTGTATTTTTAATCCATTTAGGTATGATATAACCATGATTAAATTCATATTTTGAAGAAATAAGAACTTATTTTCTTGTACCTTATTGCATACCAAAGAATTCACCAACACATTCATAAATTAATTCATAATATTTATCTTTCCATACTTGATCATGAACCATTTTTAAGACCATGTCCTTCTATTTTACCTTTTTGTCTTATATCTTCTTGTTTTTTCTATTTTTCATGTTTTCTTTCTCTATTGTATGCTTTCCAAAGTATTATAAAAATCTATATGTTCTTCTCTCTCTTCATTAGAATACTGTAGGACTCCATCCTTTTTTCTCATAAGCTTCTACAACCTACTCTTTTATTCCTTCATGTTCATTTGACTCAAAAGAGTCTCTTCTTGTCTCTTTTCTTGCAATTTTCAAAGTCTTCTTCTTCATTTCATTCACAAAGTATTTCAAACCTATATACTCACATGCAAACACACCATTAGAATATAAAATCAGAGACCAAATTGTCTCAATAAGTGCCTCTTTTTTGGTAACTATCCTCCTTATTCATCCTTATTCTCTAAGTGATTCATTTTGCACTTCATTTCTTCTCCATTATTCTTCATCTTTCACTATGTTCTCCATAAGGAGAACTCTCTTCTCTTCTTCATGTTTCTCACATGGAAAGTCTCTTCTTCTTATTCCTCCCTAGACTCACTTATTTGTTTCCTTCACTTCTTCTAGCATGCTTCACAAGTAATTTGATTGACCACCTCATTCTCCTTTTTAATCTCCATCCCCCTAGATCATTTATTGCTTGAATTATTATATGATCTCTTATTTGTATCCACATATTTTCCAAAGCTTCCAACCTCTATAAATATCTTCTCAACTTTGATATTTCCTTCTCCATTTCTAAACCTTGCTTCACATTCTTTGTCTTCATGATTTTAGGCCTTCCTTTATAGTTAACCTGTAAAACCAAACAATATATCTTGCACTAAGCTTTGTCAAATATTTGTTTCTTTTATTGTACCAAATTTTATACCACTAATTATGTAGTGCACCACACCATTTCATTCAATCCACAATTTAGTGACATTCAATTGCATTTAATGAGCCTAATTTTTTGTTTTGGAAGATTGGTCTTCTAGGTTCAAGACTAACTCAAGTTGTAAAATGTGTTCTTGCTCACAATATATCATCTTATCTATGCCATACTATGCCTAACTATCTTCTTTGTGTTTATATTCAACCATTGAAAATGATCAATTTTCCCTTTCACATTCACTACTCTATTTTTGTTTCAAGCACCCTTCACTAGCTCTTTGTGCTCTAGATCTCAAAAGAAACAAGGTTTCTTTAGCCTCTGATGGATTATTCATTTTATTACACCTTTTTGTCCATGAAACTAAGGTTAGATTACCTCCAAATTGCATCCAAGATAAACAATTTCATCATTCTTTCTTTATTATGCAAAAGTGTCCTCACATCCCCTTATGACCATGCTCCTTACTCCAATCATACTTTTACAATTCCAAAAATATCAAAAATATTTTCAAGACATAATTGGTTCACTTTTATCCATCTTGATATTCTCTCAAAATATTAAGTTCCAATCCCCTCTACAACTCTCTATACTTCCCCTTTTGTATTTTTTGTTTTCTAGACCTCACTAGGTCCTCCTAAACCCATTTTCATGAATACCTCTCTACTCAGGGGGTCTTGCTATTGTATGAAGGTATTTGGGAGAAAAATTTAATCTCTTTGAAACTCCATATAATTTTAATGATCTGACTATAAGGAAAAAATATAGTTTCTTTGTAATCCAACCTTCTAAACTAGCTCTTTCTCTGTCTTTTCTGGTTACTTACAAAACTGTCAAAAACTACTCTTAATCCACACAATGAAAATGGAATTTTCTTGTGGAATATATTAATATCCATTCCTATAGATATTTTTACTAAATTTTAAGTTTATTGGCTAAGTCAAGGAGTCCCATTTTTAAAACCCTAGCTCTGAGGTAAGGAAACCCTCCCGATACACCCGAGAGGGGTTAGTTTGATATAAATTTTCTCTCTCTTGGATTCAATGCTAAAAATTTGTGCCACAATGCCTTTTTCATGTCCACATTATTAATATCTTACTAGTAAAATCATATCTCTTCTTTGAATTTGAGAATTTTCCTTTTTCTTCATTGTTTTAACTCTCGCAATATGCTCAACTTAAGGTTTACAAAACACGAGATTTTCTAGATCTTAGATTTATGAGTTATTAGATACAAATATAATCCTTATTTCTATCTGAAGGCAATATTTAATTTTCAATTAATATTAAAAAAAATTCTTAGTATGGAAGGAAGTTTCATGCTTCTAAATTTCTTCTCTCACAACTTTTGAATCACTATCTACATGATTCTCAGGATACTTTCATGTTCTCAGACAAACATGTTAGCTTCCCAAGTTCAAATTATTATTCTTAGACCTCTAATGGACCCCTAGATACCTTCTTGAAAGTCCCAATATATTAATTTCTCCTTAATACCTTTAATGATAAATATTTCTTGTAGTTAACTTTCCAAAAAAAATCATCATTTAGAGATAGGGCACAAACTATTATAAACATATTTCCATTGAAAATTCATCTTAAAAATATTGTTATTGGAGATGTGTGGGAGCTTTAGTAAGGTAATTCCTTAAATTTTTGGTTCTTGAATATATATGCAAGGTTCCCAAACTATCTTTCCTCTGTAAACCCTAAGAGGGTTTTGCATTCACCTAAGATCCTTCAACCCTTAACCAAATTAGTGTAACTCTCCTTCATAGTTTAGAACTTCATCACTAATTATTTATTCCTACTTGAATAATTATAGTTCAATAAGGAATATCAGTAGTCATATGTTCATATAATAAAATGAGACTTTTCCTTATTGTGTTAACTGAGAGAGACATGGGTATACTTTTGAACAATCTCTTCTTATCTTCCACAGTAAAAATATTTCTTTTCCAAAGCTATGAGGTAGTTAAAATTCTTCATCCATCCTAACCACAGTTTCAAACATCAATTCTCCAGTTTTATGAAATAATGTCAAAGAGTGAGGGTCTTATACCTTCAAAATAGGTTTTCCATGTACAAAAACTTGTATAAGAGTGAAATGAACAAGAATATACCTTAAGGTTATCCTTCAGGACTTTATTCCCAACTAAGTATACTTACATGCATCCTTCATAACCTTATTTTTCATTATTTCCTATTGCTAGAGCATAGGATCAAGATCCTCCCTAAGATATCATATTGGGACTAAAAACACTGAATTAATACAAACTGCCAAAATAATCAATTTACAAGAAATCAATAGCTACATTGATTCATCTATCATACTAAAAATGAAGGGCCTTCATTATTAAATGTTATAGTGTTTCCCTTTCAAGAATAAGCTTCAAATTGATTGTATAAGAAGGAAATCTAGCACATATTTTTCAAGAACTTCAAGCTATCTCTAATGCTTGTAAAATACATTCATGTAATAAGAGTTAAGAACAATGATTTATTAATCTTGTCTTCATTAAGTGTTAGGATATTAATGTTTACATTATACTTGTGTATTTAATAAGTATGAATGTTAGTAGTTGTATTATTGTTATATAAAAAATAATATATTATTGGAGTTGATTTAACAACTCATATGATTTGAGTTGTGTATTATTACGTGAGTAACAATCACAACTAAATAGGATTATTGTTAGACCAATTTCCTATTTTATAGGAGTTGCATATCCCTATATATTTGTAATCTATTCGAATGAAGATATCAGAGAAGAAATATATTTGTGTGTGTAAAATTAATTATTCTCATAATTATTTCTTGTGCAATTTTGGTTTAGAGTTTAGATTAAGAAGCTGCAATTGATGATGATCATTAGTCTTTCTTACAACATTCACTAATATTTGTAGACTGAGCATCAAAACTATAATAACATTCTCTATACAAAATAGAGTCCTTATTCATAGCTTACTTCATTACTTCATTACATCTTCAGGATCTCTTCCATGAGCCTACTCCCTCTTACTGAGAAAAATAACTCCATTCTTCAAATTTCTCCCTTAAATAAATACATGTTTTTGAACCCTAACTAATTCTTGATGATATATCACGGACTTAAAACATAGGATAGGAACTTTACATAATTTTTTTCTCCTACACACACATCAGGATTCTTCATGACTTGTCCTCTTCATAACATGATCAACTAATCCTTCCTAATACTTAAGACCATTAACATAGACCAATAATGGCCTTTAATTCTTTTACAAATTAAAAAGTAAAAAATTGGAGGGAAAGTACATTATTTGAAAATTTTAAAACTTGTCGTCATTCCAACATCATGACATGAATCTAGTGACTTCCTAAAACACTTAATACGATTATCCCAAACCAAAAATGATCGAAAACACAAAAAAATGCACTTTGGAGAGATGCTCTTACATCATAGACCCGATAATCAACCTCTCTGTAATCCTAATGTTGGAAATATTATGTCCTTTATTCCTCCATTTATTTGAACACAACTCATCTATGGAGGAATTGACCACCACTCATCACACGTTGATGATCAAACCCACTCTAAACCATTAAGATCAGACTTTTCATTCCTAGAAGCCTCAATTTTCCCAAAAATACCTTCATCGATATGTATAGAAGGGTTTTGTCCTTGGTAGATATGAGAAAGATACACATGATCTACCATTTAAGGAATTAAGAAAACCCCATGAAAAACATGAACTGAGATTTAAAGAACCTTCCCTGAATCCACCAACACCAATCTTGGAGTATGGACTCTCCTCATTATCATCAGACATCCCTTTGCACACAGATGATACCATATCGATCCCTCTTAGCCTTTTAATCAATATAATCACCCTAGGACCACTGAATTATCAAGTTAATGGAAATACCAAGATCCTCTTGTTAATGTCACCTGATATGATAGAAGAATATTCTCATGTTATTCATATTCTCCACTGTCAATATGATATTATCATCTTGACCTACATGAGTGCTAAATATAATCACCTATAAAAATACCTACCTCCCAACACACCTACACTCCTCATTGAATCCACCGTTCACATTAACATAGGGATATCACAATAGCCGCGTATAATTAAATTTGACCAATCTTTATACCTATGTGAGCTCCATGAATTCACATCTTTCTTATCCGATCATAGTGAAGCCTTCACATGGTATTATAACAACATGCTAATTTTTGACCCTAATATCATTTCCCATAATATTTTCACCATCCTTGATGTTAAACCAGTGAAGTAGAAACTTCATAAAATGCATCCACATACCGCATTATTGGTTAAGAATAACTTCAACATCTTATCTCAACCAATTTCATCCTACCCATAAATTATCCACAATGGGTTTCTAACATCATACCTATAACCAAGACCTCTAGGAAATTATGTATTTGCATAGACTTATGAGACCTTAATCTCACTTTTCCAAAATATGATTTTCCCTTACCTAAAAATTATCATCTTTTCAACCTAATGATAGGCCAAAAAATGTTGTCTCTTATGGATGGTTTCTTTGGTTATAATCAAATCCTTATCACATTAGAAGATCAACATAATAAATCATTTATCACTCCATGGGGAACCTTCTACTATAGACTAATTCCCTTTGGCTTGACAAATGAAAGAGAAACTTACCAATGTTTCATGATCTATATCTTTCACGGCCTCATTCAAAAAATTGTAGAATACTACGTAGATTATCTCTTAGGTAATATAAACACCGTAAATACCATCTTACCATCCTCAATGTAATCTTCACCAATGTAATACAATTTTTCCTTTCAATCAACCCTTCTAAATGTGTATTCGGTGTCCTAACTATAAATATATTAGGATTTATATCATCTATCAGGGGAATTAAGTTTGACCCTAAAAAAATAAAAACCATAATCGAAATGTATCCTCCATGTAATCTTAAACAGGTCTAAGGTGTACAAGAGAAACTTCAATCTATCTATCATTTCATCTCTCAATTATCATATCAATTCCAACCTTTCCATCACCTCCTAATGAAATACATCCATTTTAGATGGGATGAAAATTTTCAAAATGACTTTGAAACTCTTAAGAAATATCACAAGTCGTCGTCAGTGTTTATCCCTCCACGTGAGGGAGATCCTTTCTATCTATATATCTCTACCACTAGTCATGCTTTGGGATATATATTGTCACATCAGGGAAAGAAAGTTAGGGATTTTTATTATATAATTTGTACCCTTCATGATTATGAGACCCATTATTTAAAAGCAAAAAAAAATTTGTGTTGTGTTTTATACTTCGCAACTTCCAAACTTCATCATTATCTCCTCAAGCAAAAAACCTATGTAGTTATAAGTTTTAATCCAGTAAAATACATGCATTCTAAGTCATATCATAACATCTACATAACTATATGTATCATACTCATGGCTAAGTTTTATCTTGAATTTATTTCACAAAAATTAATCAAACGACATATTTATGAAGCACCTAAAATATTAAAATAAGTTTCTCCATTGTTGGCCATTGTGTGTTGCTGTTTTCATTGATGTAAAGTCTGTTGATGGAAAAGTGTGTCATGGTGTTGTACGAGTCTCCATGAGGTGTAAATCAAGGCCAAGTATGTAGGTTGATTAGTAGTGTAAAGTTTGATGAAGTTCTATGGTGTCCTGCAGAATGGTTTACTAGGCATGGTCATTATATGAGTTCTCATAAGTTGGTTGAAGGTTTTAATGAGGCCAATCATGCTCCTAGAGCTAGGTTATAGGTTTTTAATAGTCTACATGAGGTCAACATGATCAATTCATGAGGTGTCATGGTTGATTTAAGTTATTCAAGGTTTATTCATATCCATGGAGCATGTAAAATGGTATGGAGGTATAAGTTTTGGATATGATTAGTCCTAACCAATCATGGTGGAAGTGTATATGAGGTGTATGATGAGTTTTAGGGCAATTATCATAGGTTTACTACATGTATGAGGTCCTTGGGAAGTAAGCAGGTGGAGAACATGCAAGATAGAATAGGTAAGTGATATTGGTTAGAAAGTTTCAAACATATTTATGATATATGGTGAGGATGGTCAGTTATAAAATGTTTTCATGATGCTTCATGACAAGTTTCAGGTCATTCTAAAGAATATTTTGAAAGTTGCATCATTTTGTGTGAAACCATTTATTCTAGAATGTGTTTTTGAGGAAACAGTTGAATTTCATATGCACGTTGTGGGCTATGTACTTTTCATGTGGACCTTATCTCTTTATAATATATTTTTAGTTCACTTATGAATGTTTTACAAAAATAATGAGGTGTTTTTATTATCACATTTTTATGAACAATAGTTAAGAAGATAAGTTGCTTTGAAACCCTAGCTCAAAGTAACTTGGAGAAAAAGGTGTGTACTGAACCTATTTTGATTCCTTTTACTAAAGTAATTATTGAAGTTTGTAGAGGAATCCTCTAGATTTATAGGAAGGTTAGATAGTGCTTCTCATAGTATGTGGGGCCCACCAAAAAATGCTTGTTTCTGAAGATGTCTAGTGTATGGAAAACATTTTCAAAGAAGGTGATGAATAAATTGACATTGCTTTTATCCATGGATTTTTTTATACATGTCCTTGATATTTTTAGATCATGGATGAGGTAGTAAAGGGAAAAGTGTGCCATATTTATGGAGATTTTTTTTTGTTGCAGTTTAGAGCAGCTTATGGTAAAAGTGGAATTTCAGGAGATAGATGTGTAATTATAACTTGATTCAAGTTGTGTTGTGATCCCGGTTTAGAGAAATTTCCAAGAAAATATCAATAATTTTTGTATAACATATGAGAAATTTTTTACCTGTTCTTTAAAGGCTAAATCTTGTGGATGCCTAGTTAAACGAGGTCTTAAGTAGCTGCATGAGGTAAAGTGATTATTTTAAGTTCTTCATGCTTATTTAAGGTTTCTAATTTATTATAAAACATGTATAAAGGTGTTACATGATTTTTTTATCATTGGAATTTATTTTGGAGGTGATGGAGCACGTTGAGATCAAGCTTATTTCTTGAGTCCTAGAAGCTTAAAGGAGATGTTTTAGAGATGGACCTAGTTGAAGGCCTTCCACTTGGAGTTGGAAGGAAATGTAAGATGTTATGGAAAGAATATTCATAAATATTTCTAATGGTATATGGTTTTTTCATGATGATAAAATTTAATAGGTCATCTAACTCAATTTTTATAGAATAATATTGTTTATTGCTCAAGATAGAATTGCTCTACCTAGAAGATTGAGGTATACGATGCATGTAATGAATTAATTGATGTTTTCTATCAGTTAGAGAGTGAAGAGGGATTAATTTTTTCCCTAGTTAATGAATTTATAGGTCTTGATAGTGTCATCAAGGATGTAAACGTATTGTGTTTCTAAAACTACTTTTTAGGAAGCTGAGTTTCGTGAAGAGTAAAGTTGGTGTGGTTTGCATGTATGGATGTTTTATGAGCTCTAGAAAGAATGGATGTGATATATAGGTCAAATGGATTCAAATTAGTGGTTACATTCCATATTTGAGGTCTTATTTGGTGTTCTTAAGGCCCAAAGGTGAATATTGGTTCCTAGAAACAACTGTTTAGTGAAGGATATGAGCCTTCTTGACTTATTTATGAAGAATTTGCTTGGTGAAAGATAATTAATGACCATGAATGATTTTTTTTATGTCATATGTTGGTTATAAAAAATATGGAACTTAGCAAAAAACATACAGAAGGTTCATGCAATATAGTAGAGTATATTCAAAGGTGTAAAAGTATAAAGAAGGAATTGCGCGCGTAGAACAGAAACAGGTTTGGGACTTAGCCATTTTCATGATGAGGATCTATTTTTGGAGATAGCGTGCGGAGCACACAAACCAGTCAAAGACTTGTGTGACACGCATTGGCTATTTTTGGAGGATCAACTACGAAGCGTTTTGCATGGATACAAGCTGAGAGTATATTTACTACTGACAGTTAACTAGAAGCATTCTATTGTTAGCGCACTTGCATGTGTGGCTATTTTTGTAATGACACGTGGCTAATAATAGCATGTGACCTATTTTGGGATTAGATAAGCGGTGAAGGGAAAGTCCCCACCCTTATAAATATGTAGTGAACTGTGTAGCATAAGAGAGGTGTGAGAGCTAAGTTATTGTGAGGTTATGCTACCAAATATGATGCGTGAAATGAGCATATATTACTGTTATTGTAAGGAAGCTTCTGTGTATTACTAAATTTAATATAACAAAGATTATGGCTGAATCAAGGTGTTATCATGGTTATAGTTCAGTGTTGCATGTTTGTTTTCATCATGGTTATCTTTTAATTTCATTATTCTCTAGATCTAGATCTGAACATGCTTTGTAGAATGATATATTAGTCATAGATATGAATGCTTTAAGTCTTCATCATGCTAACATCCTGCAACAGTAACCCTAAAGAGGGGCTTGGTACCTTTGCACACTTCGGGTGAGTACTCAGTCTAGGATGAGTGATGTGCCAGCGTGCCTGGGATTTTACTGGTGAATTCTAGGAAGCATCATTATTTCTGTTGTTGGGACCTCTTTTTCAGTTGTTTTTAGGATGGTTCACAATAAATACATACCAGTTGACCCTAGCAAGTGTTGAGGAGTAGATACATGATCTAAAAGAAGAATACGCACATATGTTCAACACTGGATCTTAGTTTATCGCATGTGTATGGGTGGAACAAAATATGTATGATAGTTTGTATGAGAGCTTCTTTGCTATTTTCCCGATAGAATTGTATGAGTGGTTGTTTGCTTATGCGTCTAAAAGAGATTGGAGGTATCACGCCCTTTTCTAGACACAGGAAGAATTTCAGGCCCTTTATGATGCTGATTTGATTTGGACTCACATTATAGATACGTGGTTCATGGTGTTTTGAACAGTTATATCTTGGAGTACTCAATTTCCACTTATTCATGTGCCCAGAGGTAGCTAAATTCAAGTTTTTACGATATCCTAGAGGAACTTACCTGTAGGGAATTCCATGGGTAATCAAGATCCTAATGGTAACTTTGAATTTGGAGAGAAAACTGATGGCTAACTAAACCCCACCATGCGTAGGGGCAGGAGAATGTTTGGTGAAAGGATGGAAGACCTAGTGGTAGAAAGGAAGAGAGAGGAAAGGAAACTTAAGTATAATGAGGCATGTGAGAGGGAGGTAGAGAAGTAGCGGGAGGTTGCAGAGAAAATGGCATTGTGGAGAAAGATAGTTCGGGAAGGAGTTGAAGTTCACGCAGAAGACATGGAACCTGAGCCTCAGGAACTCCCCCATTTGGGAAATCATGATAGGGAACCCTCCTCAGCCTCATGTAGAAGGGCACCAATAGAAACATCTTGGGCCATGGGTGTGCATCTGATTCCACCTGGAAAACCTTTCCCTTGCGCTTGGTTTTCTAGCATCTAGTATAATAAATAGTCAGAAAGCTAATTCAAGCAGTGGGAGAGTAGGAGCGAGTCTTATAAGAGGCACAATGATGACAACACAAACGAATTCATTTTTATATGGGAGTACCTTTTTGGGTGTATCATCTGCACAGAATTTAGGCACATAGATTTTTGGACTATCTTCCGAGAGTAGTAACACTTTACAGAATGTTGGGGTGTAGTTCAGTACTATAGTTGGGACACAGGGAAGTACATCTTCTGGTCTGACCCTAGTTACAGGTTTGGGATCAGGAGGTATAGGTGGCTCTAGCTCGGTGGATCTGGATCAGTTCTAAAGGTAGAGGAAACACAAGAGGCTCCAGATCAAGTGGCCAAGGTCTGCGCCAACCCCAAAATATTTACATGGAGATGTCTCTTCATCTTCCAAAGTATAGGGGCATAGAAGATCCAGAGTCTTGCTGAACATGTACATATGTGTGAAATACAGTGGCACGGAAAAGGAATCACGGAATTCTGAGTGTAGGGAAAGACAATTTGCTACTACGTTATAAGGGTGTGCACACAACTGGTACATAAAGTTTGACCCTGATCAGACTTGCGTAGACTATACAACTTTAAAAGATGCTTTCCTTAAAGAGTTTCACATCCCTGAGTTCGAGTAGAAGAGTATAAGTGCACTCAAGGATATTAAGCAAGGCACTACTGAAAGTGTCAGAGAGTATGATGCTCACTTCAAAATGTTGTTATCTAAGCTTTCTTATGATATTCATGCAAGCCAACATGCACAATGGTTTGTGGGAGGTCTGATTACACCTTTTAGGAGGGCACTATCACATAAAACATACACTGATCTGTGTGAAGCACTTGAAGTAGCTTTACGTGCTGAGACAGTTGGAAGTATAGACACTGGGGTGAGCCATTTTTTAGAAGGAAAGATCATAGCTATGGAAAATCAGTTAGAGAAACTATCAGAAAATTCAACACATGAGACACACACAGGGATTTGGTGCACATAATTGTGAAGTGGAAGGTTGCACAAAGGATAGTTGACCCCGTAGATCTAGTGTGCTCATTGTTGTTAGATTGTGAGATATGTCATCTAAACCATGATGTTAGTCACTTCCCATTACTACGACGTGCGATAAGGAAGAACCTTTCATGCTACTACAAAATATGTAGGTCCATGAATCATGACACAGAAGATTGTCGGCTGATTGGTCAGATCCAGGACGCTATATATATTGGTGTATGACATACAGGAGTTTCAGATAACTCTAAAGGTAAGAACGAGCATCAGGATCGGGATCACAATTAGGTGCACTATGATCATAATGAAGGGTGTTTTGAAGGCAACATGGCCGAGGACAAGGATACCATGGTGGATTCGGAGGATGAGGCCGTGGTGGTGGAAGAAGCGAGTTCCCTCATAGAACATGTTATACATGTGGATCTCCTGACCACTACAGGTGCGAATGTCCTCAGAATGTTACATGTTCTTTCTGTGGAAAGAATCATAGTTATGAGGAATGCCCAGACTTGTATGAGCATCTTAGCAAACAACATAAACAAGAAAACAAAGGTGTAGGGATGGTTAGGATACAATGCGTTGTGGAAAATCAGTGGATGCCTAAGTTGGAAGTAAACTCTAAGGCATTACAGGTAAAGATCACGACCCATGCTGAGGTGGCACGTGCCAGAGAAGCATTACAGCAGAAGCCTACCATCACTAAGGAGGAGGTACTACATGCACGATACCCAAATCCTGTCCATCAGAAGGAGGTTTACTAGGAAACTATGGAGGTACTCAGGAATCTTTAGGGTGAAATACAATATTTAAGGAGAAATCACAGAAGATGGAGCAAAAGAAAGCATCAGAGATTGCCCAAACTGGTATAGATGACTTGAGAGAAGTGTGCAAATTGTTGTGCCAGGAGAATATCATTCCACTGTTGGGGAATTGGTTAAAAGGAAATACTCCACGCAAGTACTGAGACTGGATGACAAATCCTGCATGCGAATCTTCCCCCTCATAGCCTAGATTATGACAAGGAAATAACTCTGAATGCTGTTGTGGATGGGTGGCTATTGAGTAATATACTAATTGATACAGGCATGAAAGTCAATGTTCTTACCTTAGATGCATGGGTACAAATGGGGAGGCCCCCATTGCAACCATCCTCTAATGTATTGTTCATGGCTAATCGGACTAAGGCCACTCCCATCAGAGTTTTGAAAGATGCATCCATTACCATACAAGGGGCCAAGTTCACATGGAGAATTTGAAGTTTTAGCGCTGACAGAGTCAGATAGCTTCCCAGCTCTATTGGAGCATCCTTGGTGCTATGCAAATAATGTTGATCTTCGGTTTAACAAGGGTCATATCAGTTTTGAAAACAAGGAGGAAAGAGTTATTATCCCTTTAACAGATGGCAAAATTTGCGCCCTATGTTGAGCCTTTGAGTGAAGAAGACCTGAATAGGATTTATGTATGTGCCATCCTGGGATCCAGAGGTTCTTGAGCCATCTAAAGAAGGAATCCTTCAGTGGGAGGATGCACAATCTATTATCGATACTACAAGTGTTGCTTGTGATAATTGGGCTCATAACACTTATGAGTTGGTAGGGCGCGAAGTAAAGAGCATATTTCCTAAGGGCACCAAACCATGTTATATCAGGAGAATAGGTAATAACTTGGTACCCTTTTACACTAGAGAAGCAGATCCTATGGTATTACTATGCACCATGGAAGAACTATGGATAGACCCACTGGAGAGAAGGAGTATGCTAGCATATACACTACGCGGGACAACAACGCGCTGGTGGGTGGTCCACAAGGATAATCTTGTAGGATGGAATGAAATTAGGATTTCTCTTGCCACAAGGTTCTTCAGGAGCAATGTACCTACTCAAATCTGTACTTATCATGGTAGTCAACCTATTCAGTACCACGTTTAGAAGTGTGAGAGAATCTGGACAGAGGGGTAGGAAGCTTTACCACCTTCACTCTGGGTGCACAAGTTTTATTCCACTTTACAAGGCTACATGTGTGCTTGGTATGTATATGTAAAACTCCATAGAGAGACCGGAAATTGGTAGGATTTAATTTTAGGAATGGCCTAATCGTTTGACTTCTTCTCTACCAAGCCTCCGGTGGAAGAAGCATTAAAATTCATAAAGTTCTTAACTATGGGAGATAGTGCCAAGGATGAAGAACTCCTTCAGGAGTTATTGGATGAAGGAAACTTAGGAGCACGTCTTGTTGAAGAGACAGAGGCCGATGCCACACTACTTCAGCACGCTTTCCTTGAGAAAGAAAAAGGAAAAATGGTCTACTTAGTGGATGACGAAGAAGTAGAAGATCTGGATATAAACCATTCAACAGGTAGGCGTGAAGTATTGGACAGTGCAGATAAGACTAGGTGTGCCTATCATGAACCTATGAAGACCAAGAAAGTGAATATTGGATTAGATGCTGAGCCTAAGGAAGCCATAATTGGAGACTATTGGTCAGACTCTGAAGTGGAAAAAATCATAGAGCTACTACGGGATTATCAGGACTTATTCCCTTGAGGGTATCATGAACTTAAAGGCATGCATGAATCATTAGGAGAGATGAGGATAAAGCTTAAGGAGGGTGCATGCCTAGTTAGGAAGAGACCCTACAGGATGAACCCCAACTTGCGTGAAAAGGTCAAAGAAGAGATTGACAAGATGTTGAAGTCTGGGATCATCAAGCCCCTCGACGAGTCAGAATGGGTTAGTCCAATGGTGATCAATATCAAGAAGGATGGTAGGATTAGGATCTGTGTGGACTATAGGGAGCTGAATGTTGCATGTGTGACTGATCCCTTTCCTATGCCATTCACTGAAGAAATACTAGAAGGCATTGTAGGGTGCAAGATCTATTCATTTACAGATGGGTTCTCTGGGTATCATCAGGTTAGGATTGCCTAGGAGGATCAGGAAAAGACTACTTTTACTACTGAATGGGGTAGCTTCGCCTATACTGTGATGCCTTTTGGTCTGAAAAACACACCTGCTGTATTTTCATGCATAGTTGTTCAAGTGTTCAAGGAGTTTATTCACAACTTATTATAGGTTTATTTGGATGATTGGACGGTGTATGGATTAGTAAAGGATCATTGTGACAATTTACGCTTAATGTTTGAAAGATGTAGATAGTTGAGTATCTCTTTGAACATCAAGAAGTGCATATTTTCTACACCATTTGGGATACTATTAGGACACATAATCTACAAGGAAGGTTTGTTAGTTGATCTAGCTAAGGTTACAGTCATTATAGGCCTAAAGGAGCCTACTAGTCAGAGTGAGGTGCGCAGATTTTTGGGTCATACAGGATATTATAGGAAGTTTATTAAAGGATATGCCAAAGTTACCACACCATTGGAGGAGTTACTGAAAGGGAAGGGTACGTTCTACTGGGGAGAACGCAACAACAGTGCATTCGAGACATTAAAGGAGAAACTTACTACCGTGCCTATTCTATGTTTTCCTTTGTGGGACCAACCATTTCATGTACATGTGGATGCCTCTGGCATGACCATTGGCGCAGTATTGGATCAGCCTGGAGAAGGTATTATAGATCATCCTATCTGTTTTTCTAGTAGAAAGATGACTCCTATAGAACAGAATTACACAACTAGAGAGCGTGAAGCTTTGTCAATGATCTATGCACTACATAAATTCAGATAGTACCTGCTAGCTACACCATTTTTCTTCTATACATATCACATGGAATTGAAGTATTTGGTAAACAAACCCATTTTACAAGGGTGCATATGCAGATGGGTACTCTTATTTCAAGAATTTGACTTCACAGTTGTGGTAAAACTAGGGAAAAGTAATTCTGGACCAGACCATTTATCCAGAATACAGTCAGGAGAAGAAGCACAGGCCATTGAAGATACCATGTCTTGATGCACAGTTATATAGGTTATAACGAGTGCCATTAGAATTAGAGGACATTGCTATCTTTCTACGAATAGACATGGCACTAGAAGGAATGAAATCCTTAGAAAATAAACAACTTTCTGTAAGCGCGACACCCTATATGTTAATTAGCGGTGACCTTTACAAGTTAGGCCGAGATGAAGTATTGCATCGTTATGTACTGGAACATGAATGCACAAACATCATAGAGGAAGCTCATGGTGGTATTGTAGGTGGCCACTATGCAAGTGACACAACCACGTGGAAGATTTTACTCGTTGGATTATGGTGGGAGACCCTGTATAAAGATTGTAAGGAATTTTGTAGGGCTTGTGATCACTGTCAGCATCTTGGGAAACTAGGACAATGAGATGAGATGCCATTAAGGCCTATTCCTAGTGCAGAACCATTTGAGAAATGGGCTATAGATTTTGTGGGTCCTATTTCACTAGCCACACATAGAACTGGATCATGTTATATCATCACTTGCACAAACTATCTGACAAGGTGGGTAGAAGCAACACCTACAAAGGATTGTACAACAGCTACAACATCTAGGTTCCTATGGGAGAATATTATTACAAGGTATAGGTGTCCTTTAAGTTTTACCAGTGATAGGGGAACACATTTTCTTAATGAGATAATCAAAATTTTATTGGATGAATTCATGATTGCACACCATAAGACTACACCTTATCATCCTCGGGATAATGGGACTGCTGAGGCTTTCAACAAAATTTTGAGCCAGACATTGACAAAAATATGTGATGTTGGAAGGAAGGATTGGGATGATAAAGTATCTACAGTACTTTGGGCATATAGAACAACATATAAAAGGTTGAACAAAGCCACACCATTTCAGTTAGTGTTTGGCATAGAAGCAGTTCTTCCTATGGAATTTATGTTACCTTCTTTGTGTATTGCACGTGCTGGAGGTCTTGCAGATGAGAAAGCATTAGAAGAATAGATTGAAAAGTTAATCAAGTTGGATGAGTGCCAAACAATAGCACGTTGGAGTCAGAAACAAGAGAAGGCCAGGCAGAAAGCATGGCATGATAGACACATCAGGGATAAAAAGCTTGGGATAGGACAGATGGTACTCCTTTATGATTCTAAATTTTTGCACCATCCAAGTAAACTCAAAGTACATTGGTTGGGACCATATGTTATCACTCACCTACTTGACTTAGGCTCTTGTCAATTAGAGGCGCTTGATGGAATATGGTTACCTGGGTATTTCAATGGGAGTAGGTTGAAGCCCTACTATAAATAAGTCTTCTTGGTGTTTGTAATAAGGCAATGTTACCATTTAGATTAGGTTTTCAATTCTGAATTTCCTTAATGTATTTCCTTCTTTATCACTATGCTTTATCAATTTAGTTGGTGTGTTTGTGTAATAAAGCACGTTTATGTGCCAAAAGCTAATTCATGTTTTGAAGAATTTTTATGCACAGAGGACTACACATAGCCTTAGTGTGGGGTAGGTTATTGATATCCAGGTACATGACTGATGAAAATAATACATGAAAGGAACTAACTGCTACGGGTGCTATTCAAGTTGGAGAATTAGAAGAAAAAAATTACTTTTGGAAATGAGGACCATAGATGGAGATGAATGAAGAAACAAGTATAACGCGAGGTAAGTAGAGGCCATGGGAACTACCAAGGGAAAGCACAGTGACGAGGTACTCAGGCACATGGAAGCACACTGAAGAGAAGTTTGTGGCTAGAAGGTAGGAAGGCACACTGGAAGGTTATAGCTTGGGTGTGAAGATGTACCATGCAAAAAAATGAAAATGGTCAATTAATGAGAGGATTGTTGGTAGGTGAAGAAGTAATAAATGCACTAAATTTTTGAAAATCTATATAAGGATAGGATGCGAGTTCATTTTTACCATTGCAATCGTGATAATTTGAAAGAGCCAAGTGCGACCAAGCTGTGAGAAGAGTATTCAGGTGTGAAGAGTGTGAATCGAGATGAGACGAGAATATTTGTGTGCAGAGGAAGCTTGTGTCCCCAGTTGCTAAGGGTTTGAGTGAAGCAAGGCATTATAAAAGAGATAGAGCGCATAATTTGAACGGGGAACACTGAATCAAGCTAGGGTTTGGGTTTGCACGTTGCAAGAGATAAAAGGTGAGTATTTGAAGTTGGAAGATTGTAGGTTATAGATGGCATCGAAGAAAGCACCCACAATAGGAGTAAAAGGGAAGAAAAAGGTTGAAGTGGAAGAAGAAATTTCTCCTGAGAGTAATTTCTCAAAAATGTAGTATCCAGAGGGTGTGATTGTGGGACAAGAATGGGATTCCCACATCCGTCAATGTAAAATTAGTGATTACAACCATCGAAACATCAGATAATAAGAAGGATCTTGATGCGTTGTTGAGCACAAAAATGAACAAGTGCACAAAAGAAGATATGCCAGTATATGATGATGCTGGTGAGAAGTTACTGAAGAAGATTGAAGTCTACAAGTTGTATGAGTTGCCATACTTTGGTAAGTATGAACCATTGTATGGATGGTTGATGAGAAGAGTCCATGAGGACTTTTTCTATTTCTTTAGACGGAGGGTAAGAATTGTAGTTGCTTTGATTTCAATGGTGACAGGACTAAGGGCCTTAGGAGTGGATTGAGAGAGTGATTTAACTTATAAGGCCACAATCCTGGAGATAAGGAAGGAGTTTTGGTATACCAAAGGTCCGTGTGCCATGGACATTGATAAATTGAAGAATTACCCAATAGTTCAAGCAGTTGCACACTTGGTGACAAAGTTGAATGACCAAGAAAGGTGGTCACAGGTAAACACAATCTAGCTGCATGTTGCAAAGAAGATTTCTGAAGGAGTGGTCTACAATATTGCAGATCACATAACAAAGAAATAATTGAAGAAGCGTGGATAGGTGAAAGAATAAGTTTTGGTGCTATTTTACTATCTTTGGTGTTCATGGATATTGGGGTGCCCGATGGGCCAAAGGAGAAGATTTGGGAGTACCCCACAGAACACAAGTCACATGAAAAAAGATTTGGCAAGTACTTGTGTGATGGATCAATGAGTGGACCATTCAAGTAGAGGGCAGAGATGTGGTATGATAGACTCCGTGTGGCATTCAAAGAAGAGTGGCACATACCCAAGGAGTTTCCTTTGGTGGTGGGTAAGGCAGTTCAGTTTGTAGTCTACCAGCATTTTTGCATCGCGCAATTTGCGATGAAGGATGGGGCTTAGAGCCCATGGTGCAAACTTCTGTATGAATTCACAACAAGATATTTCCAGGCATCAGTTCACCAGTTTTCAGATGCGTGCCACCTAACCTTCAACACAGACAAGGTAGATTGTGACTACCACACTCTGAGAAAGAAGTATGTATATCTAGGGTGGAATGCCTACATTGAGAGGCTCATATCAGATATTATAAACATGAATCCTATAAGCTTGGTAGTTTGGGACATCGGAGCAAAACTTGTGTACCTACAACTCAAGCCCAAGCTGGAGAACAATAAGTATGTGGAGAATGAGTTCGCGCTCCCAGGGCCGCCAAAAGGTAAGCATACAATGGAGAATGTTCTAGCGCCTAAGCCCACAAAGACAATACAAGTAGATGATGAAGAAGAGGGGCATGAAGATAGTGGTGGTTTGGAGCACAGAGGTAGAAGAAAACCTCAAAATAGGGAAGAAACTGAGCGCACGAATACTCCCCCTAGCCATAAGAGGGAGATGATGAGGAATTAAATGTAGTCCAAGGAGAGCATCATTTCAAAAGAGTATTTAGGAGAACAAGGACCCAAGATGATTACTCCTTAATCAGTGCGTAGATGCCTTGACTCTCCCCAAAAAAGGAAACAACTGAGAAGAGAAGAAGGAAGTTGAAGCTGAATGAGGAGGTGGAAGAGTCTGAAGGAAAGTGCGCCAATTCCCCTACACCTCCAGAGAACATAGAAGAACCAAAGGATGAAGAAATGAAGGATGGAGAAGAGGGAGGAAAGGAAGAAGATGAGACAACAACTGAGACTGCTCAGGACACAACAGAACAAGCTCTAAATCTTGAAGCCCAAGTTCCTAAGGGGCCAAGATCAAAGAGAACAAGTGGAGAGTATGTTCCACCAGTCATGGGCTACGCCGAGGACATAAGAAAAAA
The DNA here is from genome assembly GCA_019776745.2 of Taxus chinensis. Lineage (NCBI taxonomy): Eukaryota > Viridiplantae > Streptophyta > Pinopsida > Cupressales > Taxaceae > Taxus > Taxus chinensis. The sequence goes on from CM034149.1 coordinate 71,478,760, forward strand.
TTGTTCATGCCCACTTTCAGAGCACAATGACACAAAATGAGTTGTATGGCTGGGAGCTAATGGATGAAGAGATGACAACCGTGCACATAAGGAAGCAACTGTCATGGTCGATGCACACACACATGGATGAACTAGATTTTGATGTGTGTGAGGATTCATGCATATCAAGGAGGTTGAAGAAGACACCTCAGGCCAGACACATAACAGTCAAGCCTATTGTTATGTCAGATGAACAAGTGAGCAATGCTTTGGTGAAAGTCTTGACAGAGGTGGCAAGATGGAATATGGATAAGGCTACAACAATTAGGGTGCTACAAGAGGAGATCAAGACTAAGGATGTAGAAATAGTGCGCCTAAAGCAAGAAAAATACTTGGCACATAAGAAAAATGTTGTTTTCATCAACATGGCAGAGGAAGTTGGGGACAATATCATGAAAGAAAAGCCACACTTAGAGCCAAAGGTACCCAAAACATTTCCTTCAACAATGCATTATGTAAGTACCTTAGTGGAATTAGTGCTTGAAGATGAACCTCTACCCATGCCAGTGCCAAAGGATCCTGTGTACAGGAAGCCGAGTGGGAAAAGGCTTCCATGAAGATAAAGATTGCATCATATGAGGGGTTGCTTCAGAGCTTGCAGGAGGAATTAAAGAAGGCAGATTGAGTGTTGAATATTTGTACAATGCCAGAAGTTGTTATAAGAACCAGGACCATTTTGGAAGACAATGAAGTCCTGAAGGCAATGAAAGATGAAACATTGGGCCCTGTAGAATGATTAGCACTTTTCAAGAAGAAGTGCATGAGGCCCTTACAATAGGACAAGAGCCACACAAGGAAAGGCTAGATGAGCTTGGGAAACTCATCACGTAAAATATAGACTTATTAGAAGGTAAGAATGACTGCCATGTCCAACATTGTGTTGGTCTTGTAGAATGAGAAAGGAGAGATTACAAAGGATGAGTTAGAGTCAATTACAGTGGATATTCCAGAGAAGGCAGAGGCCGCGCTCAATGATTGGTAGACTCTAGAGGTGGAAATAAAAGAAGAATATCTAGAATTGATTCTTCAGGTTGTAGCAGAAGATACTGCAGGGTAAAGACATTCTTTTATTCATCAAAATTATTTCTATCTCTTTATTCACATTCTTTGATTCTTTTTGGAGATAACCATTTCCGGGGCAACAATGCAACTAGTGTGGGGTGATGTTGATCAGAAAAAATATGGCACTTAGTGAAAAACATACAGAAGGATCACGCAAGAAGAATAGCACATTCAAAAGTGTGGGAGGATCGGGAAGGGATAGTGCACAGAAGAAGAGAGACAGATTTGGGACTTAGCCATTTTCACGATGAGGATCTATTTTTGGAGATAGCGTGTGGAGCACAAAAACTAGTTAGAGACTTGTGCAACACGCATTGGCTATTTTTGGAGGATCGGCTATGAAAACGCTTTGCATGGATACAGGCTGAGAGTGGATCTACTACTGGTAGTTAACTAAAAGCAGTCTATTGTTAGCGCACTTGCATGTGTGGCTATTTTTGTAATGGCACATGGCTAATAATAGCATGTGACCTATTTTGGGATTAGATAAGTGGTGAAGGGAAAGTCCCCACCCTTATAAATATGTAGTGAACTGTGTAGCATAAGAGAGAAGCATGAGAACTATGTTATAGTGAGGTTATGCTGCCAAATATGATGCATGCATGAGCATATATTATTGTTATTGTAAGGAAGATTCTGTGTATTACTAAATTTAATATAATGGAGATTATGGACTGAATCAAGGTGTTATCATGGTTATAGTTTAGTTTTGCATGCTTGATTTCATCATGGTTATCTTTTAAGTCATGTTATTCTCTAGATCTAGATCTGAACATGCACTGTAGAATGATATATTAGTCATAGATCTGAATGCTTTAAGTCTTCATCATGCTAACATCCTATAACAACAACCCTAAAGAGGGGCCTGGTACCTTTGTGCACTTTGGGTGAGCACTCGGTCTAGGCTGAGTGATGTGCCAGTGCACCTAGGATTTTACTGGTGAATTCTATGCAGTTTTTTTAAGCTTGTCTAGTGCATTTGAGCAAGATGACCTATATGGGTCAATTATGAAATTTTTTTTGAATACAATGGGATGTTTTTAATATGTGTTGTTTGAAATAATGGAAATAAACCAAAATTTTTCATTTTTGAAAGAAGATAAGGGTATAGAGTGCATATCGAATTCAAATTTGCACTAGTTGTCAGAGAGGGAAAAAGTGTAACCCAATTGTGTGTGTGTGTGTGTGTGTGTGTGTGTGTGTGTGTGTGTGTGTGTGTGAAATAGGTATGAAGGAATCATCTCAGAGCTGAGGAAATGTGTGAAAGGATAAGGAATGTTATATAGCATGTGTGCAAGGGTTGGAGATCAAATCAAGTCAATTTTTTCCAAGTTTGAGCAAGCTAGAAGGAGGTGTGTTTGAAGTAGGCTTTGAGGGAGTTTGGAGCTAAATTGTTTTTATCACCATCAACTAATTTTTTGTAGGATATATCCAGTGATATTCTTATAAAAATATTGTGTTATGATTCATATTCACACAATTCTATTGTTGTGAGTAATATCAACAAGGGTTTAGGAGTTAGTACTCCTTGTGGAGTTGGTGTCCCACTAAAGAAATATCTTATGATGTGTAATATCATAAAAATTTCAGTGGGTTTTCTTCCCCATGAGGGTTTCCTACTTACATCTTGTGTCCATGTTTTCTCTCTCATCTATTATGTTCAGTTGAATGTATGGTGCACACTTAACAAGCTCTTATTGAATGTATATGGCTGAATGAATGTAAATGGATGTTGAAAATAATAGCAAATGAAGTAAGAAAATATGATTGACCCACCTCCAAAATTATATTATGCTTCCAACAATTGGTATCATAGAGGGTCCTTGAGAAGAAAGTTTCACCACTTGAAGGAGATTTTACTAAAGTACAGGTATGACAGATAGTCAAGCTCAAGTTGAAGGGAATCCTTTAGTCAAATTGATATCTTGTTTGAAACCCTTAGGGTTTGAAATATGGTAGTCCATGTATGAGTTTTTTACTCCTCAAAAAAGTATAGCTGATAAGAAGTTTCATGAAGGAGAAAAAATAGGTTTTTGTGTTGTTTTTGAAGCAGTTTGTCCTAATGGAAAGGATGAATACCGAGTAATTGATGATGAAGATGACCAAAAATCTGATCCTTATAAACGTGACCTCAAAGAATATGGTGAAGGTGTTGATGATAACCTAGAAGCATGTATTAAGGATGTTCTATATGGTTTTGAATATTTACATGAGGATAAGGAAGGGTGTCATGATGATCTAGTCATGATGACAATCAATAAAGTTGTCCTAGAGAACCTTATGGAGGAGAGAACAATTCATGAACTGCAAACTTGAAAGAGGGTTTAAAACCTGCAAGCGAGTATCACAAGGGACGACATGCAAATCAACGGATGTGTGAATGAGAGCGTGAAGATATCTCGAGAGGAGCGAGAATCAAATGAATGTGCATGAAAAGATTTGAAACATGGGCAGAACCTGGTTAAGCCATAAAAACTTTCCTCTATCTCATAGATCAAATGGGGTGTACATATAGGAGGTGCTGAGTAACCCCCAGTGCTGCAATCATGACAACTCAAGTAGAGAGGGGGAGTTACATTCCCAGAATAGAAGTGTAACTCCCAATGATGCATATGATGCGCTGACACACTAACGCATAAGAGAATCTCATAATGACCCCTAAATGACACGTGGACCTACAATATCACCTAAGTGAGATGACTCACCTAATGATGTGGAAAATAACACACACCAACACCCCCCCTTCATCGTAACTTAGGATGAGGTGGTAAGTCATAAATGAGAAATGGTTCCTAGCACAAAGCTTGATGAGGTACCCATGCACAAGAAATAAGTCCCAAGAAGTTAAGGAAAACCCAGTGGGAAAAACATCCACCACAAGAGAACAAAACACACTCTAATATAAGAAAGATGCCAAAAATGGGTCCCAACCATAGACGAGCCTGAAAAGGTACCCATGTACAAAGAGGCAATCTCTTGGAAAGAAGAAGAAGAGAGAAGAAGAGGGAGACAAGAGGAATGTAGAAGATGCCATGGACGGATCTAAACTCTGTAGCTGTAGGAGGTCTCCCAAAATAATGTCGATGACGAGATCCTCTGCCTCTAGATTGAAAAAGAGCCACTTGCACTGAACAGTGTGCCTACCCTTAGAAAGGACATAAATGATGTGCTAGAATTCCACCCACTCCATAAAGGAAACTGAAGGAAGCAACAAGAAGAACTCTAAGTCTGGTGCATGGAAGTGTGACATGGGTCTAGTGAGTGAGTGCCAAGGAACCGAAGGTAATGCCACATGTGTAGAACTGTTAGAGTGAAAAAGAGGAACACCCATAGAAGGGATTTCCAAGTGATGTGAAGGGAATAAAACATCCTCCACAACAAAAAAGGGATCCACAACTGAGGGTGGATCAATGAAGGTATCCAAAAAAGTGGAAGTGGTAAAATTCCCAGAAGGGGCACTCCCAACAATGGAGATGATGGACTCCTCTAAAACACCTATAGATGGATGAGGAACCTGTAGATCATCACAAGTGGACTCTGCAAAAAGAAAACTAAGGTCAGGTATATACTCGTCCTAATGAGGGGGATCAACAAACAGAAGAGCGATGTCAAATAGGTATGAGTCATCTAATGAAGGTAGTGGAGTGAAGTGGGCCTTGCACACTGGAAGTGGAAAGGAGGCGGGAGTGATGACTGTATAAGACTAAATAGGATACTACTTGATATCTGATGAGATGTGGGAAGTGCCAACACTCTCTGGAATAGTGAGAGAAAGAGGAGAGAATTCCTCTGTAGTACTCTCGACATCAAAACTAGATGCACAATCCCTATCATCAGAAGTAGAACCAAGTGAGCCTGTTTCTGTGGAACTATCATCACATGAAGAAATAGAGGAGATAGCTAAAACAACAGCAACACCAATGACTACAGTATGTGAAGGGTCTCCATAGAGGGACTGAAGGATGCTCTAGACATGGTGAGGTGGATCTGAGTCTGCCACGTGAAACCAAAGAAAATGAGAGACATGCATCATCATGTGACCAAAGAAATGGTCACAAGTGTCAAGGAAGTCCTCCAGATGATGATGACCAGTGGGTGCAGGAACTGGCCCAAGCAAGAAGGGTAAAAGACCCTTGTGGACGAAGTAATGTTCCATGGAAGCACACCAAGCTGAATAGTTCCCTCTCCCGATGAGAAGTGGTGGAGGCTGTAAAGCGATCCTATGATGCTCAAGTCTGGAAAGAACACTCTCCATGATGAAAAATGCAAGACGTCGGACTTGGCCGATAATGTGATTGCGTGTGAAATTCCAAGAGTACAGTTAGCCCCTAGAATGCGGCACTTTATAAAAGTAGTTGATTTACAAAAATGATAATGTCATCATGTAATGTGCAAAAAATCATGCAGCTTTTACTAAAGAAGCACTCAAAACTAAGCAGCGAGTCAAAAGTTATAGCATTAAAATGATTCCCGCAACTGATGGAAACAACAAATAAACACTGAAAATGCATTAAAAAGGTTTCCTAAATGGGTGCAAAGGGTATCGTATGTATGCTCGTTGGAAACGGCATAAAATTTTAGGCATATTTTGTTTTGACTATAAGGGGGGATTAGCCTCCTACCAACCTCGGACCTCGCCCTCCATCTTCGACGCTCGTAGGAGGGTTGATAAAACAAGCCAAAAACAACCTAAAAAATTACAATGCCGATTACAATGAAATGTTTTTTTTTAACACCTTAAAACATTAAAAATAAGGTGGAAAGGAGGTGGGCCCATGTTTGGAGTAGTCAAGCCATGAAGGAATGGAAGAGAGCTAACACATGTGCGTGGCTTGGTATTCTTATTCACATAGTAATGTAAGCCATTTTCCAAAATGTCGTAATGAACTCTGAACGACTGTATTGAAATGGTCAAAGAAGAAGTCTCTGCTGAGTCTACTGCAGAAATGGTCGAGCAGATGTGACTATGCATAAACCACTAGAGATCCATGTGTAGATGTGTTCACGGAGGGAAGCCCTTGGAATGCGACCGAGATGATGCATGGAGCTGGGAGGTGCTGCGGGTGGAGCTAGTTAGACTAAACACAGTAGGGTTGTAACAACTGCAAATGTGATCAGAGTTGACAGGAGCTGCACAGAGCCCAAGAATAGAGATGCATTGGAGGATCTGCCAAAGGATGGAGTGTTGGAGGATCAAGGCACCAATACACCACAACTCGGGTAGCAAGGAAAATCAGTACGATCCAAACGTAGAACATGAGGAAACTAACGCAGGAGGTAGTGTCTAAACATGCATGTAAACATGTTGAACCATAGGTCAGTAAACTAGTACAAGGAGTCTTCAATGGTGAGCGGAGGGCTAGAGGTGGAGTGAGTTGTCTCTACATGCACAAGAAAAGAGGTCACCCAAAGGTGACAACGTGCATTGGAGACACGAGCAGAGTTCACAGTGCACTGCGGTGTAGAGAACATCCATGGCAGAGGTTGAGCACAGTAGTTGGCAGCATGTGTCAAATCCAGGGGAAAAAACCAGAGTCCACAATAGCAAACAACACAGAACCATGTAAGGCCATATCACCAAACAAACATAGCATGGTGAGTAAAAACATCCATGTATAGGCAGAAACGAGGCCTCCAAATCAATGCAAAGGATATGAGTTAGTTAATGCAATGGACGGGCTAGTAAACTAACGAGTAACTCAAGTCACCGGAAGATCGAATCATGCACAAGAAATAAAAAACAACCTCCAGATAATAAAAAAAATTAAAACTCAGATTCTAAGCCCTCAAACAATACCCAAAACTACAAATCACCTTTGAAGACCACATGCAAAGGCCGAAAAACCATGAACAACCCGAAAACTGAATAGAGGTATAAAAGCCTGAATCAATGCAGGAAGAGCACGGATGGAATATCCATTACGACACATGCATGAGATCTGAATATCATGCCAGAAGCCAAAAAACATGCACAAAAATGCCGATAAGTGCACGAATCCACAAAACCTCTCTCTGATACCATGAAAGAGGGTTTAAAACCCACAAGCGAGGATCATGAGGAACAACGTGCACATCAACGGACATGAAAATATAGCATGAAGAGATCTCGGGAGGAGCAAGCATTAACCGAATGTGCCTCCAAAGATTTTAAACATGGGTAGAACCTGGTTAAGCCATAAAACTCTTCTCTATCTCATATATCAAATGGGGTGTACATATAGAAGGTGTTGAGTAACCCTCAGTGCTACAATCATGACAACTCGAGTAGAGAGTGGGAGTTACATTCCTAGAATAGAATTGTAACTCCCAATGATGCATATGATGCACTGACACACTAATGCATAAGAGAATCTCATAATGACCCCTAAATGACACGTGGACCTACGATCTCACCTAAGTGAGATGACTCACCTAATGATGTGGAAAATAACACACACCAACAAAACCAATATACTTGAATCTAAGAATATGATGATTAATGTAAGGTTTAAGGACAAGAAGGGTTTTGTTTTCTAATATAACATCAAGGTTAATCATTTCATCAAATAATGTATGAGTTTTGGAATAAATAAATCCTTTTCATTCAAGCTAAGGGGTCATAGGATAGTTGACAAGTGGAAGGAGTATGAGTGTTCAAGATCTAAAATAGAGTCATGTCTTACTCTGTGTTGCTGAAGTCAAATCATTGTATGTTTGATTATAGTCTATCTAAGTCATGAAGATTTCTCAATTTGACAATGTGTGTTGAGGTCTATGAAATAGTGTATTACAAGATTGAATCATGTGTTTAGTGATTTGTTTCATTGATTCATGGTGTAGTTGGTAAAGGATGTTTTATGAGTACAAGTTTATAATGTCCTACCATGTGCCTCACTAGGGTTTATAATTTTGTGTGTGTTTACCCTTGATTTTTGATCTAGTCATGCAATTGACTATATGTAGAGTCCATATTTTTGTGTCAAATACATGAACTTCTATGGTGTATATTTCAAGATGTTGGTGATAGGAATTAGTTTCAAAAGTCTATGTGTTATCCTCAAGAAGATGTGTAAAGGTTTTATGTGACAAAATGAGCATGCTTCTAGGGGGGTTGGGTCCAAGTGATGGAATAAAGGTGTGAAAGTTGCATCAAGTCACATTTTTTATTAGGGTTCCATATCCTAAAGTTGAAGAATCATAGAGGGTTAAAGTCTTAACATGTTCTGATTTTGGTGTATCTTTAAGGAATAAGTCATGATATTTTAGCACTACATCAAAATTCAGGGTCTAAAACAAAAAGGTATATGCATCTTCACTATGAAAAACTATGTTATTGCATGTGGTTCATTTTAAGGATAACATTAATACTAATAGATTAGAGTCATAAAATGAAGTTTGACATCATGAAGAGTCAAGATGACAAGGTGCAGAGTCATCACCATCCAAGGTATGCTTTCCATGTTTGTTGTTGAAGATATAACTGTGGAATTTTGAGGTCATGATTGATCATTCAAAATTCATATATTATGAAGTTTGATGGGACTAAAAGGTGTTGATGAGCTCTATTCAATTGTATGTGTGACTTATATTGTGTGTTTATACATCATGAGTCAAAATAAGTAAATGATTTGTGAAGATGTCTAAGCATGGTGTTAGACGAGTATAACGAAGTTATTGGTTCCTTTGATTCAAACATGATGTGTTGCTATCAGAGGTGATATGAAACATGTTAAGAATATGTATGGTTTCTTGGAAGACTATAGTGGTCTCTTAGTAAAATAAATAGGTCTTTGGATGGCTTCAAAGTGGTCCTTGAATAACGTGAGCAAAGTTTAAGAGAGAAAATGTAGTGCTACATGATGAACATGAAATTTCAGGTGGTAGTGTGTATTGAGAATGGTAATAGGGTCCATGATGCATCCTTATTTACTGAGGAAAAATGGATTGAATGATATCAACAAGGAATGCTCTATCTTCATAAATGTATAAGTTTGATTGAAGGGTAAATTTTTCTAGAAGTTCTTAATTTGTTAAAGATGATAGTGTTTGTTAGAGTCAAGGAAGGTCTTTATGTCGAGCCTAATTCTAGGTTAACTTTGAATAAATAAGGTTAAATATTTATTTGTTAATGAAATATGTATTGACTTAATGAAGTTTAAAAGATTGATAAAAAATACAAGATTTTATAGGTCATGAACACAACAATGATAGAAGTTCACAGTGATGATGTGATCTATAATAGAAGACCTATGCTAGGTTGTTGAGGAACCTTTGTCAGGCCTAGGTAAATAATAATTGCAAGGGGATTTTTTTCTCTAAATTTTGAAGATGTTTCCTATCTCAGATTGGATCAGGAAGGTGACAAGGATACAAGTCATGATTTATCTTGCAGAGAATACATCAAGGGTATGGTGTACAAACCTGCTATAAAATGGATATAGATTGTTACAGACGTGGTATATATGTCTCAAAGAGGTAATAGATGTGTGAATACCATTAGAGGAAGGATGTTGACTTTTTGAAAATAAACAAGTCTAAATAGTGAAGTATGCACATATGCTTCTCAAGCAAGATCATGAAGAGAAAAGGCCACTCAGGGCTAAAAAGGTAAGGTTGAAGCCTGATAGAAGTTTGTATGATGTATGCTAATGTATGGTTTTAGGTTTTACATGTATAATAGGATGCTACAAGGTTCTACAGATGTTTTACATTATGAAAAAGCACAATATAGTCTAAAGCATGTGAAAATATGTTGAAAATGAATACCTACAAAGTGAATTCTTGGGATTTGATCCATGTTTAAGACTTATCGAAAGGTATTTAGGCATGTAAGAAGGAGAATAAATTACTTTCATGACTTTCAAAACCAAGAGGTGAACTTCTCAACTGGTATGAGGTATGTTAATCTTGAGCATGAAGTTTTTGAGGTTTTTGTATGATATCACATAGGATTGGGGGGACATGAGAGTGTTGGTGAGTATCTTGTACCTAAAAATATTGAGCTAAGAATTTTAGTTACAAGAGACTAAAATTTTTATTATTTGAGATGGATAAGCATGGGTTTGTTATTATAGTTGTATACTCATGGTGTCAAAGTGAAAAGCATTCTCAGGTATGATTTATGCAGGGGTTAAAATGAATTGATTGTGTCACAGAGGTATAAGTAAGGTATTTTTGTATGAGATTCAAAATAGTGTGCATGCTCTATGTCTAAGAAAGTATTGGCCTAGTTGAAAATGGTCTTGATTAAGTCTATGTATCCATGAAGTGTCTTCTAAGAATCAAGTTCTATCATAAAAAAGGGCATGCTATAGGTTTGTAAGGGTTAATATACTCTATTTAAGAGAGTGGGTTGACAAAGGTATTTTCAGTAAATAATAAGGTTTGACAGGGACTATGTAAGAACATCATTTTATTTAGAAAATATCAAGATGTGTGTGTGTGTGTGTGTGTGTGTGTGTGTGTGTGTGTGTGTGTGTGTGTGTGTGTGTGTGTGTGAGTGTGTGTGTGTGTGTGTGTGTGTGTGTGTGTGGTGTGTGTGTGTGTGTGTGTGTGTGTGTGTGTGTGTGTGTGTGTGTGTGTGTGTGTGTGTGTGTGTGTGTGTGTGTGTGTGTGTGTGTGTGTGTGTGTGTGTGTGTGTGTGTGTGTGTGTGTGTGTGTGTGTGTGTGTGTGTGTGTGTTTTTAGAACAGTACGAGTGCACCAGGACTGAAAAAGATCCATTTATGGTAAAAAGTGAATGATTTGCATTTTTGAGTAAATGAGGTATAAGATGCATAAAACAAGGGGAGTTAAGAAACAAATGACATGAATCTACTAGTAGGAGAAGGAAAAATTAAAACCAAAATATAGGTGCGTCTAGCATGATGAAATGATTAAATAAGAGGATTATGACTAGCTAGGTCTTTGAAGCATGAGTTTACAAAGGTGTGTCTTTTAGTTTGAGGTTTGTAGGGGTTTCAGACGTGCTTATGATGACTTGATAGTATTAATAATTCATTGAGATTGTAAGAAGAAGGTCATGGGATTTTTCAAGTTTGTGAAGTGCTATAGTGAGTCTATCACTTAATATGGAGTATGTAAAGACTATGAAGGTATGAAAAAGTAAGATACATGTTTGATACAACTTATTGACGTAGAATAATTTGATTTTTGACTTTGAGAAAAATATTCTAGGTGTTAAGAAGGATGAATGACTATATTTTTGATGTTTTGTAAACAAAATGGATAGAAGATAAAATCATGAGATAAATAGGTATGATGTCATACAAAGTAGATCAAAAAACTGAAAGTTGATTCAAATTTAGTGAAGAAAGTATTGAGCATCTCTATAAGGTTGTATGAAAGGTATGCACTAAAATTTTGGCATCTTCAGTTAGATAAGAATGATATCTTGCCAAACGGAGCCATAGATTGAAGTTTGTTTCATGTGATATGATTGCTTTTGTTGTTTGAAGAATTTTTCCAAAAAAAATCTAAAAAAGTGGTTTATGGACAATGGTCCTAAAGTGTGGTATGATAAGTTCAGAGGAATATTTTTGTGTTTTCATGCATAGTATAAGTCTAGAAATTGGTGTTTTTCAAAAAGGGTGTGTGAAAACCCAAAGCGCGAGGCACACAAGGGATGACGTGAACATCACGGACATGAAAACAACAGTGTGAAAATATCTCGAGAGGAGTGAGCATCAACCAAAAATGTGCATACAAAGATGAAAAATGGGTAGAACCTCGTTACAATCCAAAAACTATCTCTAATATCATAGATCTAATGGGGTGTACATATAAGAGGTGTTGAGTAACCCCCAGTGTTGCAATCATGACAAATCAAGTGGAGACGGGGAGTTACATTCCTAGAATTGGAAGTAACTCCCAATGATGCATTGATGTGTAAGGGATTCCAATGATGACCCCTACATAACACGTAGACCTATGATGTCACCTAAGTGAGATGACTCACCTAATGATGTGTAATGGTGACTCACACCAAAACCCCCCTTCATCGAAACTTGGGATGAGGTAGCTATTCAGAAAAGAGAAATAGGTCCCGACATAGATTTTGATGAGGTACCCATGAAAATCAAAGAATCCCAAGCAGTGAAGGAAAACTCAATGGAAAAAACATCCACTACAAGAGAAAAACACACTCTTTAATCTAATAAATATGCCAAAAATTAGTACTGGCCATTGAAAATCCTGATACCCATGTATAAAAAGGAAATATATCAGAAAGAAGAAGAAGAGATAAAAGGAGGGAGATAACAGGAACACAGAAGATTCCATGGATGAATCTAAACTCTACAACTCTAAAAGTCTCCCAGATGAGATTCAATGATGTGGTCCTTTGCCTCTAGACTTTAAAAAAGTAACATGTACTGAACTGTGTGCCTACCCTTAAGAAGGATAGAAATGAAGTGTTGGAATTCCACCCACTTTGTGAAGGAAACTGAAGGCAGCAGCACGAAGAACTCTAAGTATGGCCCATGAAAGTTTGACATAGGTATATAAATTGAGTGTCAAAGAAAAAAAAGTAATGCCACATGTATAGAATGGTTAGATTGAAGGAGAACACCCATATAAAGGATGTCCAAGTGATGTGAAGGAAACACAGCAACCCCCATAACAGAAAAGGGATCCAAAAGAAAGGGGGGATAAGGGAAGATATCCTAAAAGGTGGAAGTGGCAAGAGTCCCTAAAGGGACACTCCCAACAACAAAGATGATGCAATCCTTCAAAACACCTTTAGAAGGATGAGGAACCTATAATGCATCACAAGTGGACTTTGTAAAAAGATGACTGGTCGGGAAAATACTCGTCCCAATGAGGGGGATCGACAAAGAGAAGAGTGATTTCAAACATGTATAAGTCATCCAATGAATGTAGAGGAGTGAAAAATGCCTTGCACACTAGAAGTGTAAGGGAGGCTGGTGCAATAATGGTATGAGGTTGAGTAGGATACTACATAATGTCTGATGAGATGGGATGGGTGATAAAACTCTCTATAATAGTGAGATGATGAGAGGATTTCTCTGTAGTAATGTCAGAATCATAATTGGGAGCACAATTCTCATCATCAAAAGAAGAATCAAGTGAGTCTGTGTCATCATAAATACCATCACACGAACAATAAGAGGATGTTAGAATTTGAGGATTCTAATAAATACAGATTTAATCAACTTACATATTACATAATGTTACAATAAATATTTAAATAAAGATTACATCATAACTTAAGTAAATAAAGAAATACTTACATGAAATAAATAACACAGGCGACACAATATTTAGAGTGGAAAACCCCAATAGGGTAAAAACCACTTTGAAAATAACCTTTTACTTCAAAGAACTTATTTTACATCCAATAAGATCACCTCCTCTTTTGAAACCCTATTTAGCAAGGGTAAAACCAAATCACTTGATTTACACACCTTTGTTATATTTCCTGAATATATAAAATAAGGACCTAAAGTCCTTTTTATATAAGGTGATCGGGTATGTCTCCCGACCCACCTTTTCAACCTAAAATGGTTGACACATACACCTAGGTTTATAATATTTAATATTAGAAATATAATCATTTCATGATATTAAATATTTAACCTAAAGTATATACCTAGGTTAGCATATTTAATAATAGAAATAGAAATATTTCATATTATTAAATATTAACCTATATATTAGTGATGGGCCCATATACATTAAGGGTTGGCCAAAACACTTAATCATTATGTTCCAACAGAGGAGACCATTGGATCAATAGCAACAACAACTGCGAAAGTATGTGAAGGGTCTCTAAAAATGGACTGAAAGATGCTCTAGATGTAGTGGGGAGGATTTGAATCTGCCATGTGAAAATGGAGAGGTTTGTTAATGAAACACATCAAGTTACCAACAACATGGTCACAAATGTTGAGAAAGTCCTTAAGATGGCTAGAATTATTGGGTGTAGGACATGGATGAAGCAATAAGTGTGAAATACCCATGTGGGTGAAGTAGCGTTCTGTAGAAGTAGGCCAAGCTAAATAAATATCTCTCCCAATAAGATGTGGAAAAGGTTATAACATGATCCTATTAAGCTCATGTCTGGAAATAACACCCTCCACGTAGTAGAAGAGGAAGAAAAAATGTACAAGGTGCATAAGAAAAATGTTGTGAGAATGCAAGACGTCAAACTCAGCCAATAATTCATTTACAAGGAGTATAATACTCGAGAAAGGTAGTGGTAACCCCCATGTCTGTGGCACTGTATAAGAGAAAATGTGTGACTACAATAGGGTGTGTTCATGTGAAATTGGAAAATTGACCATTCACCTCATAATAGGTGATAAACGTGCAATATTGGAGGCCATAATGGAGTCTTAGTTGGAAGCAAAGGAGCACATGTAATCAAGCACAAAGTCAAAAAGCAAAAAAAAATTACAAACATGTCTTAACATGAGACAAAATTCATCTCATGGTGCAAACAAGAAGGCTCTCTTACCACAAGGTTGTGGCAAATGCACCCATAAGCCGCAAGTGAAGAGGAGTGTTGTAATGACGAGATAGAAAAATCCATCTTGGAAATCCCAATAACCCTGTAAAATGAGCCCAAAAAAATACACCCCTTATACAAAAGAAATTTTTATGTTTTTCCTTTCTTTACAGTGACTAAGAAATGATAAAAGGTAGAAAAAATTAAAAAAATCATGAAAGAGGGTGTCTAGGACTATCTAGTGCTCAAGGGTATGGAGGAGATAAAAAGCTCAGTGAGCTAGTGGGAACTTGTAAGGGAGAGCGGCTCGGTAGAGTGTAGCCCTGTGAATTGAGGTGGTGAGAGTGCTAAGTTGGCGGTGTACAACATGGGGAGGGTGAGTCATTGAGTAGGCTGAGGCTGACACGATGAGCCAAAGGAGCCCAGGAGATGAGGTCACTAATGTTGAGGTGTAGTACGGGTTGGTGATGTTGTAGCAAGATGAAAAGAGTCTATAATGAAGGGAACTCAATTGGATGGGATTAAAACATGTCATCACAGTAGCAAGGTTGATGGGAAGTCAATAAACCTGAGTAATGCATCGGATTGTAAACACACGTGGAGGTGACTAGTGTGGAAGGGTCGAGATGAATGTGTTGGGAAGGTGTCTGTAGGAAATGTATCATGAGTGGCTCAGTTAGAAAAGGAAGTGATATTCCCGATAGCACACAGTGTTACACACAACAGGTATAACATGGGGTTGGGGTTATAACAACTTAGGGTTTATAGACATAGGAGCTCAGAGGGAAAAAAATTGGACAAGAAAAGTAGACCAGGAGGATCATGGCATGAAATCATAAAGAAAAATTCTGGAATTGACATGTAGCAAGAGCCAAACACTAAGAATCAACAAAGTGTAGACAAGGAGTTCCAAGGACAGATTAACTAGATGCAAAGGGAAGGATAAGACCAGAGGCTTAAACTGAAGTAGAGGTCATTGAGAGATGCAGGGGATGGTAGTGGGGGAACAAGCCAAAGGGGGTTAGATGAACCAAAAGGAACGTAGCCAAAGACTAAATGTGAAACCCAATGTAAGAAACAACAAGACCCAAGTCAAAGTGAATGCAGATGAAGCCAAACGAAGCATACTCAATCACAAAGTGTGTAGGGTGAGCCAAAAGAAGAAGGAGGAAAGTTGTGGAGGCTAGTTCAGATCCTAGATCAGTGAGCTAGGTCCAAGTTGAGCCCTAAAACAACTTCACAGGTGAATACTTCCAAAGTAACCAACACTTTTAAAACTCTAAAAATTACACAAAAACCTAATCTGAAATCTCTTATTTTGCAATGTATGGTTGAAAACTTGAATAACCAAACTCAAAACCATGAACAAAAATAACCCATACATAGGTATGAAGCCCAAAATAATTCATTAAAACACATGATAGAATAACCATTGCAACAAACTTTGTGAGATATCTGTGTATCAAGAACTAGAAGACAAAAAACATGGAAAATCAAAGAGTTTCATGGATCCGCAAAATGCCATCTCTAATACCATGAAGGAGGGTGTGTGAAAACCCTAAGTGTGAGGATCATGAGGGATGACACAAACTTCCATCTACGTGTGAATGGTAGCATGAGGATATCTTGAGAGGAGTGAGCATCAATCGAAAATGTACATACGAAGATGAAAAATGGGCAGAACCTTGTTACAATCAACAAACTCTCTCTAATCTCATAGAGTTAATGGGGTGTACATATAGAAGATTTTGAGTAACCCCTAGTGCTACAATCATGAAAAATTGAGTGGAGAGAGGGAGTTATATTATTGGAATGGGAAGTAACTCCCAATGCCGCAACTCATGCATTGACGCGTAAGGGAATCCAATGATGACCCCTATATAACATGTAAACCTACAATTTCACCTAAGTGAGATGACTCACCCGATGATGTGGAATGGTGACTTACACCAGGATGAGTAATTCTCAAACATCATGTCATCAGTTCAAGGGGATATTTTTGAAAGATCATAAGAGGTCCATGGATCAATTTATTGTTGGTGGTGAAGATAAAAAGAGAGAGTTCAGTCCCAGGGGGGCTATTTGAGCATGTAAGTCAATTTTTTGTATTTTTGTCATTGTTTCTAGTCTTGTGTTGTATTTTTCCATGTCTAGTAATTAGTAATCATTGTAGCATTTTTCATAGATTTCAAAGGGGGAGAGAAGCATCATAAACATGGGAATGATATCTTGTAGATGTGTTTTGTCTTATGGTTTCCATCAATGTTTCTAAAGTGGTTGTCATCAATGACAAGGGGAGATATTTTTGGCCATTGGGTATTAGTGTT
Organism: Taxus chinensis; assembly: GCA_019776745.2. NCBI lineage: Eukaryota > Viridiplantae > Streptophyta > Pinopsida > Cupressales > Taxaceae > Taxus > Taxus chinensis. The sequence continues at coordinate 71,495,634 of CM034149.1, forward strand.
GTCATTGATGTCAATTCCATTTATGGTAAAGGGTGTCATGGTGTTGTATGATTCTTCATGAGGTGTCATTCAAGGCCAAGTATGAAGGTTGATTAGTAGTGTCAAGTTTGATAAAGGTTTATGGTGTTCTGGAGCATGGTTTACTAGAAATATTCACTATATGAGTTCTCCTAATCTGGTTTAAGGTTTTCATAAGGTAAATCATGCTCCTATAGGTGTGTAAGATTCTACATTAGGTCAACATGGTTTGCTCATGAGGTGTCATGACTGAGTCAGGTCATTCCAGGCTTATTCCTATCCATAGAGCATGCAAAATGGTATGGAAGTATGAGTTTTGGATATGATCAGTCCTAGAACTATAATATTAAGTAGCATTGTGGAAGTATATATGAGGTGTATGATGAGTTTTAGGTCAGTTCTCAGAGGTTTGGTGCATGTATGAGGTATTTGGGAAGAAATCAATTGGAGAAAACGAAAGATAGCACAGGTAAGCGAGATGTTAGAACTATAATATTAAGTGCATCATAATATATAGTTTATATTTAAATAATATAGAATAAACTATATTCATATTATTTAAATATAAACTTTATATCAAGGGTTGGTTAATTTAATTAATCAACTAATTAAATCGGGGAGGTGTTCCTTGTCACTTAAGAAGGTTATAGTCATTCAGGTTATTTAAATATGACCTTAGGTCATATATTCATATATCGAATGATTAGGATACAAGATTATTAAATCATGTAATAATATTCCTATGTGGAATATGAAGGTTGATCCTGGTAAAAATACAAGGAATGGAAGTGAGGAGGGAGTTATTGGACTGGTAAATGTAAAAGTTTCTCTATAGTAGATTTATTACATGGTTGTTACCCATTTAAGGGGTTTTCACGTTATATGTGGTGTTATGTGTTCATTGTGTTTTATTTAATTTATTCATGTTGTATATGTTATACTGTTTAACATTATAATACTTAATTAATTTTATGAATGTACCTTTTCACCCCTCGTCCTGACATGGTACCAAAGTAGGATTAATAAATTAAATTTAATCCTAATGTAACCTAAGGTTGTAATGGTTGGGAATGTAGTTAAACTATTTGAAATATTATTCAACCCCACCCCTTCCCATTCCACATAGATGGTTGGTTGGTTGAATATTGCACAGGTGGAAACGACATTTAGGAATTTCAATTGCGTGAAAATAATTCAACTTCAAGAATTACCATGCCCTGGAAAATAAGGTAAGGGTTGTAAATCATTTGAAATATTTAATATATTTTTACATAGTTCGCAAGGGATTCAAGAAAATCAAAAGGGGAAGTAAAAATCCAGAGTAAAACTTGAGTTTACAGGGGGAGACAAGACTCAAAAAAATAGGATTTTCTATTTTTTTCATTGGTCAATTAAATTATTTGTCCCCTGGTAATACATGCATTTTTTACATTTTTTATTCTAAATTTTTGAAACCCTTATTCATGTCCTGAATAAGGCCCTTGAAAATATTTCTCTCATAGTTTAATACAAACTATAATAGTTGTATAATTGTTTTATAAAATCTTCGTATTTTATAAAAATACAATATAAATATACATATTTATTTCCTAAATACATATATAAATCTACACACACACACACACACACACACACACATATAATTCTATGGTTTATAGAAACCTAAATCTAAGTTATATAAACCTAAACCTAACCTATCTAACCAAACCGCTTATATATATATATATATATATATATATATATATATATATATATATAACATTTATATGGGGTTGGCCCCCTCCATACCACCCCCTCTCTCTATTTAGTACCATTTGGAACTTGTTACTCACTCTTATGAGCCCCTCTGTGCTACCGCCGCGTGTCCCTCCGCAGGACCTCATCCTTGCCACCATTATCTCGGTGAACCCCCCTCTCCATTTTCAATGTGGGTTTAGTCCCACATGGGGGATGAGATAGGTAAGAAGAAGGATTTAAAATCATTCACATGAAGACTTAGTGGTGTGCCTTAGGTCACACCACCCTTTTTGTTTGATTCCCTTGCAGGCATGGTAAATGACTTGACAGTTAGACAATGTGGCTCAGCCATGGTTCTTGCATAACTCAGTTGGTATGTTTGGTTATATGGTTCATATTGATAATATATATAAAAAATGGCATTGGTTATATGGTTTGCATTCATAATAACATTGGCCTTTGGGATATAATGTGGCTCAATTTGGTTTACAATATTAATATGGCTCACTAAGTTAGTTAGCCAACTCGACCGAGTTGACAAGAAAATCTCAATCAAAGGAGCAAGAGCTCCAGAAAAAATTATATAACATTTTTTTAGAAATTATATATAATTAATTTTTTTATTTGTTTGAAAATATAGACAAATTATAAATCATTTTTGTAAAAATAGTCAAATTATTGTTTTTAAAAAATGATATATTCCTATACGATGAAATTGTTTCATCATCATTTTGTTACAAAACTAAAAAAAATCACTTACATTTAAATTTTATTTTTTGATATTATTTTAATGTATTTGTGTATAGACTATTTAATTTACAGGACCTCCTTTTTTGGCATAAATTGATCGTGATTGATTATGAGAATTAAAATACAACACATGGAATTTCTATAAAACTCTTATTTTAATCCTTGTTTCTTAATCATTTTTTTCTCTACTTATGCAAAAATGGGTCTAATCAATTTTCAATTGATAAATCTCAGATGTTGAATGGAAACAACTACAACATTTGGAAGATTTGATTGAAAGTAGAATTCATGGCTCGCGAATGGTGGGAAGTTGTAAATGGAACTGAGAGAGATCCTACCAAAAGACATGTAACTGCTGAAAATGTTGTTGCATATCAACATAAAGTATAAGAAGAAATGTCTTTTATTTTGCGAAGCATACAGAATGATTTTCTTCTTCATATAAGAAATTAAGAGATTCCTAGTGAGGATTGGGCTCAATTGGAGTCAATGCATGAAGGTACACGTCTATCAAAAATTATTAAATTGATTTTAGAGCTTATGAAAACTCCCATGAACGAAGATGAAAAAGTGATTAATTATTTAGCAAAAATAAACACATATTAAGTCATAATTAGATAAATAGATTTAAGATAAATAGATTTATTTTATTATCCAATTAAATATTCATGAAAAATTTAGAAATTTCATTTCAATTTTGAATTCTAAATATTAAACAGAACAAGACATTCCAGATTTGCAAACCCTTAGTTCTCTTCTTATACAAGAAGAACAAGTAATGTAAAATTTTGATTCTAAGGAGAATGCCACACAGGAACTTCTTACTCAGAAATAAAAATGTAAAACCTCTAGATTCAACAAAAACATAGCAAATTTTTAAACCTCCTAGCAAGGATAAGAAACCTAGAAATCTAAGAGTTATCTTTGATGGAAAATGTCATTATTGTGGTAAATTTGGACACAATAAAGAGGATTGGAAATTTAAAAATAACAAAACAAATTTTAAATTTCAAAAGGGTAACAAATCTGTTCAAGACCAAAACCAAAATAAAAACTGAAACAAGAATCATAAAAAATAACCAAAAATTAAATTTAATTTCTTTGCATGTCATTTTTTTCACTGTAAAATAAAATGAATGGATATTAGATAGTGGTGCTTCTAGACACATGAATTTTAATCTGATATCCTATCTGAACTTAGTGAATGTAATGATCAGATCTACTTGGGTGATCATTCCATTCTCGATGTTCAGGGTCAAGAAAAAGAAAAGGTTACAAATGGTTTTATTAACAATGTGTTGTTAGTTCCTAAACTTAAAATGATTTTTTTTTTCTCAGTTCACTCAAAATAAGTATAGTGTAACATTGTTAAAGGATAAATGGTTTATTAAAAATGAACATAATGTTACTATAATTGAAGACATTCAAAGAGATGGATTGTATGTATTTTCTAGTTTTCCTTTTGCTTCTTGTTTGACAACTCAAAGAAGTGACATGTAATTTTGGCATGAGTGGCTTGGTCATGTCAATTTCAGGAGCATGTATGACATGTCTCGACTAAACCTTGTTACAGGTCTGTCACCCCTTTCCCAAAATCATGAAAGTTGTGAAGGGTGCTTACGTGGAAAGGAATTTGCAAATCATTTTCATAGTCATCATGATGATAACTATTATGAACCTTTAGATATCGTCCATATGTCAGAGGACCCCTAGAAGTTCCTTCTCTTAATGGTTCTATGTATGTTTTGACTTTCATTGATGATTTCATTTGTATTATTTGGTTGTATATCATTCAAAAGAAATCATGTCTTGTCAACATTTAAAGAATTTAAAGCTTTATTTTAAAACTCTTGTAAATATAAAATTAAGAGGCTTAGAACTGATAATGGAGGAGAATATGTGATTCAAGTATTTGATTCATTTTTTGTTGAATGTGGCATTAAAATGGATCTAACAACTCCCTATTCTCCTCAGTAGAATGGCATTATGGAAAAGGAAAAACACACTATTATTGAAATGGATAGGCCCATGATGCATTCTACTCAAGTTCCTAAATTCCTCTAGGCAGAAGCTGTGAACACTATTGTTCATATCTTGAACAGAGTTCACACTAAATCCTTGGTAAATTCAACTCCTTTGGAAAAGTGGTCAAACCAAAAACCTAGTGCATCACATTTGAGAATACTTGGTAGGCATGCTTCCCTCTTCATTCTAAAATCTAAATGGAAGAATATTGATCAGGATTTTTTTCCTTGTATCTTTTTAGGATATGGTATAAAAACTAAACGTCTTAGGATATATAATCCGTAAAAAAGAGAAGTTATTGAAAATAGAAATGTTAAAATCTTGGAAAAATATTTTTCTTCTTATTCTTCTTCATCTTTTGTTATTTATGATGATTCTAATGAAAATGAAAATGAATTTGAATTTGAAAATTGTTAAAATAATGAATGTGATGAAGAAATTATTGTTGAACCTATAGTTGAAAATGAGATTGTTCCTATTTCCTCTATAACTAAAATACCTAGATGAGCTGATTTTATTATTCTAGACTCTAATTCAAGAAGCCTTCAGAAAATGACCAAGAGTCATCATACATATCATGCTTTGATGAATTTTTATGAACCTGAACCCCAATATTTCAAAGAATCTTCTTCTGATGAAAGAAGGTTAAATGCTATGAAATCTGAATATACTACTTTCATTAAAAATAAAACATGGGAATTAGTCCCTCCTCCTGAAAAATGAATTATAGTCGGATCTAGATAGCTATACAATCTATTCAATATAAAGCAGATGGAAGTATAGATAAATTCAAATCCAAACTTGTAGCTCGAGGATTTACTCAAAAACCCGGTATCAACTACATTTGCACCAGTTGCAAAAATGAGTACAATACGGATCTTAATTGTCTTAGCTGGTCAGTTTGGTTGGGAAATCCATCAAATGGATGTAGAAAATGCCATTTTGAATGGTGATTTACAAGAGGAAATTTATATGACCCAACCTAAAGGATTTGAAGAACCAAAAAAAGAATTGTATGTTTATAAATTGAAAAATTGAAACAAGCTCCTAGATCTTGGTATTCTAAACTTAACATTTTTTCAATGAAGTTGGTTTTTCTAACTGTTCACCTCATAATGATTTATTTTTTTAAATTGAAGAAAATTCTATTATTTTCATTGTATTGTATGTTGATGATTTACTTATCACTAGTAATTCTAACACTTACATTATGAAAATTAAAGAAAATTTAATGCAATATTTTGAGATGACATATTTAGGATTATTGCATCATTTTTTAGGCATGGCTATATTTCAAGATAAGCATTATATTATAGAATTGTATGTTTATAAATTGAAAAATTGAAACAAGCTCCTAGATCTTGGTATTCTAAACTTAACATTTTTTCAATGAAGTTGGTTTTTCTAACTGTTCACCTCATAATGATTTATTTTTTTAAATTGAAGAAAATTCTATTATTTTCATTGTATTGTATGTTGATGATTTACTTATCACTAGTAATTCTAACACTTTACATTATGAAAATTAAAGAAAATTTAATGTAATATTTTGAGATGACATATTTAGGATTATTGCATCATTTTTTAGGCATGGCTATATTTCAGGATAAGCATTATATTATAGAATTGTATGTTTATAAATTGAAAAATTGAAACAAGCTCCTAGATCTTGGTATTCTAAACTTAACATTTTTTCAATGAAGTTGGTTTTTCTAACTGTTCACCTCATAATGATTTATTTTTTTAAATTGAAGAAAATTCTATTATTTTCATTGTATTGTATGTTGATGATTTACTTATCACTAGTAATTCTAACACTTAAATTATGAAAATTAAAGAAAATTTAATGCAATATTTTGAGATGACATATTTAGGATTATTGCATCATTTTTTAGGCATGGCTATATTTCAAGATAAGCATTATATTATAGTATCTCAATCACAATATGTAACTAATTTGTTTGATTATAAACCGATTGCTATTCCTATAGAAGTAGGATGTAAACTTGATCCTAAACCTGCATGTGAAAAAGATAATCCTACTTTGTACAAGCAACTTGTAGGTAGTTTGATTTATCTAACTATTACTAGACCTGACATTACTTATGTAGTAGGGATTTATTCAAGGTTTATGCAGGAACCTTATCAGGATCACTAGAAGTTAGAAAAAATAATTTTGTGTTATGTGAAGGGCACAATTAACTATGGTTTAGATTATATTTCATCTAACAATGCATATTTATATGGATATTTTGATTCTAACCATGTTGGTGATGTGATAGATCATAAATATACAACTGGATATATATTCAAGTTTGGTGTAGGTGCCATTACTTCGAGCAGTAAAAAGCAGCCAAAAGTTTTCATTTCTTCTACTGAGGAAGAATATAGAAGTGCAATGGAAGCAACAAAGAAGACATATGGCTGAAGAGGCTATTGGAAGAGATACACATGGAAGTTAAAGGAATTACTCCTCTTCTTTGTGATATCTATATTTTTATTGCTCTCTCTAAGAATATAGTTCGACATCAAAGAGTGAAGCATATCAAGATATATATGTACTTTATTCGTGAGAAGGTTTTTAGCAATAATATACATCTCCAGTACTACTCGACTGAAGACCAAATTGCAAAATTGCTCACAAATCCATTATGTGTTGTGAAGTTCTACAAGTTCTATGTAATGCTTAGCCTTTCAGAGTTTTCATTGAGGGGGAGTGTGTATGAAAATGCCACTTCCTAAATGTCGGCCAATTGATTGACTCTGTCTTCTCTATACTTTTATTCCAGTTTAAAAGAAGTATAAAATATCTTGTATGATCTAAAGTAAACTGATAGAGTTTAGGGAAAATACAGTCCAGTATGTAAATATTTGTAAAGGAGGACCTTGTGTTATTAAAGTCTCCTATAAATGCGGTTAAAAATATTTCCATGAGAAACGGTGAGATTCAGTCTCACAAATACATGTGCTAGCCTAAACCTTTAGGGTTTATGGATTTGTAAATCTTGGTGTACAAATAGGTAATGTTGGCATATGGATCCCAACTTAATATTAAGGGTGAGTGTTAGAACTATAATATTAACCGCATCATAATATATATTTTATATTTAAATAATATAGAATAAACTATATTCATATTATTTAAATATAAACTTTATATTAGGGGTTGGTTAATTTAATTAATCAATTAATTAAATCCGGGAGGTGTGCCCTATCACTTAAGAATTTTATAACCCTTCAGGTTATTTAAATATGACCTTAGGTCATATATTCATATATCGAATGATCAAGATACAAGATTATTAAATCATTCAATAATATTCCTATGTGGAATATGAAGGTTGATCCTGGTAAAAATACAAGGAATACAAGTGAGGAGGGAGTTACTGGACTGGTAAATGTAAATTTTTTTCTATAGTGGATTTATTATGTGGTTTTTACCCATTTAGGGGTATTCCACGTTATATGTGGTGTTATGTGTTCATTTTTCTTTATTTAATCTATTCATGTTGTATACATTAGAATGTTTAAATGTATAATAACTAATTAATTTGGTGAATGTGCCTTTTCACCCCTCGTCCTAACACGAGATTGGCTAGAGATTTTTAGAACTCATTTGGATAGATGGTGAGTATGGTCAATTATAGGATATTTTCATGATGCTTCATAACAAGTTTCAAATCATTCTGCAGAAGATTTTGAAAGTTACATTTTTTGGTGAAACTATGTATTCTAGAGTGTGTTTTAGAGGAAAAATTTAACTTTCAGGTGCTCGTTGTGAGCTATGTGAATTGCATGGGGACATGAGGTATTTGGAATATATTTTTATGTCAGTTATTAAGGTTTTACAAAAATAATGACGTGGTTTGATTTTCAAGTTTTCATGAACGATCGTTAAGAAGATATGTTGCTTTGAAATCCTAGTAAAACCCTAGCTCAAAAGGACTTAGAGAGAAAGGTGTGTACTAAACCTATTTTTATTCATTTTTCTAAAATTATTATTGGACGTTGTAGATGACTCCTCTATATTTCCAGAAAGGTAAGACAATGCTTGTGATAGTATGTGGGCCCCACCTAAAAATCCTTATTTCTAAAGATGTTCAATTGCCAAAGATGTCCAAAGAAGGTGATGAATAAATTGACATTGTTTTTAGCCATATCATTTTTATTCATTTCCATGATAGTTTCAGATCATGGTTGAGATCCTAAAAGGAAAAGTGTACCCTATTTATGAAGATTGATTTTTAGGGCAGTTTGGAGAATCTTGTGGTAAAAGTAGAATTGCAGGAGCTACATGTGGATTTAGAACTTGATTCAATTTTTGTTGTGATCCTGGTCCAAATAGATTTCCAATGACATATAAAACTTCTTTTGATAAGGGATGATAAATTTATGAAATGTTCTTTGAAGGTCAAATCTGGTGGATGCCTAGCTAAGCAGGGTCCAAAGTAGCTTCATGAGGTAAGGTGATTGTTTTGAGTTCTTCATGCTTGCTGAAGATTTATGAGTGCTTAGAAAACATGTATAATTTTTTTTCCATGCTTTGGTTAATCTTGGAATTTATTTTGGAGGTGATGGAGCAAGTTGAGCTCAATCTTAGTTCTTGAGTCCTAGAAGCTTAAAGGATATGTTTCAGAGATGGACTTGGTTGAAGGCATTCCACATGGATTTGGAAGGAAATGTAATAATTTATGGAAAGAGGATTTATATATATTTCCAATAGTATATATCTTGTTTCATGATTATGATATTTGATAGTTCATACAACTCAAGTTGTAGAGGATAAGATTATTTGTTTATCCTGACAGAATTGCTCTCGATAGAATATTGAGGTAAAAGATGAATGAGATGAATTATTTGATGCTTGATATCATTTGGGGAGTTAAAAGTTATGAATTTAATTCCTATTAAAGGTAATTGTAGGTCTTGATAGTGACATAAAAGGTGCAAACTAGCTGTGTTTCTAAAATTGCTTTTTGGCAACCCAGTTTAGTGAAGGGGAAATTTGGTGTGGTTTGCATGTATGAATTTTTCATTATCTATATAAAAAATGAATGTGATATAAAGTTCAATGGAATTCCAATGATTTTTTTACATTCCATATTTTATTTTTATTTGGTTTTATTGAGGCCCAAAGGTGAAGACTGGTTCCTTGAAATAACTGTTTGGTGGAGGGTATGAGCCGTCTTGAGTGAGTTATGAAGAAGTTGATTGGTGTAAGATAAGTAATGACCATGGATGATATTTTTATGTCATATTTTACATGTTTATGAAATTTGGGAGCTTGGATAGTCATGGTGATGGTTTTTTTGGTTTTTAGTCATCCAGGTGATGGGGTTTTGCGTTATTTTTTAGCTTGTCTAGTACATTTGAGCATGGCCGACATATATGGGCCAGTTATTAATATTTTTGTGAATTTTTTTGTATTTTTTTTAGATTTACTGGTCGAAATAAAGGAGGTATATGGACTTGTTTCATGTTTGAAATAAGAGAAGGGTATAAAGTGCCTATTTGAATTCAAATTTGCACTAGTTATGAGAGAGGGAAAAGTGCAACCCAAGTGTGTGTGTGAAACAGGAACATGAAGGCATTATTTCAGAGATAAGGAAGTGTGTGAAAATAATGAGGAATGTTAGATATCATGTTTGTAATGGTTTGAGATCAAATCAAGTAATTTTTTTTCCAAATTTGAGCGAGCTAGAAGGAGGTGTGTTCGAAGGATTCTAGAGCTGAATTTTGTGATCACCATCAGTAAAGATATTTCAGCATATATTCAGTGATCTTCTTATCAAAATATCATGTGATGAGTCATATTCATGTAATTATATTTTCTTGATTAGTATCAACAAAGGTTTATGGGTTGGTTCTCCTTGTGGGGTTGGTGCCTCACTAAAGAAATATCTTATGATGTGTAATATTCACTTGATTCTTTATTGTGTGTAATATCAGAAAAAAAATTAGTGGGTTTTATTCCCCTTGAGGGTTTCCAAATTACACCTTGTGTCTATGTGTTCTCTCTCATGTGTTATGTTTAGTTGAATGTATGGTGCACACTTAATAAGCTCTTATTGAATGTCTATAATTGAATGAATGTAAATGCATGTTGCAAATAATGGTAAATGAAGTAAGAAAATTGTAGAATTGATTCATCTCCCCTCTTAATCCATTGTGATTCCAACATCCACACCATATTATCCACAACCTAATGAATAATACAAATAATCTAATAAAACCCTAAACAAAATCCTTACCAAGACTGTGGATCAAGCTAGTAAATATTAGCATCTCTAAATTCCCTTTTCATTATGGGGTTACTAGACTAACATAAGAAACCCTACGGGTGCTACTCCCTTTTCTATAGTCTAGGACATTGAATACATTATGTCACTTAAGTCCAAATTCTATCCCTATGTGTTTCTCTTAAGGACTTCATCCCTAAGGGAGAATATAATCAATAACACCTATCACAACTTGAATTTTTAGATGAAAATCGAATAACCACCCTCTAACATCTTAATGTGTTTCAAGAATGAATCAAATGTGCATATAGTAAACATCTTAAGGAACAAAAATTCAATATTGGTGATCTTTTACTCAAAGAAAATCAACATGTCACAAATATGGAAAAGAGAAAACATGAAAAGTTCACTCTAAACTGGCTTGGACAATATATTATCACTAAATAAATATGGGTTTGGGGCATATCGTTTAGCCTTTCTTGATGATAAATCTAAAAAGTAACCTCTTAATGTTTTGCACTTATGGTATTTCTATTATTAACATACCTATCTATATGAATTTAGTCCAACTAAGATCCCCCATTTTTCAACACCCACAAAAATCCCTTACCCTAGTAATGGTTTATAATTATGTGATCTCTCATCAGTATATCTAATGTGACCTTAAATACGGGCACCATGGCCCTAATCATAGCATATTCCACATGGAAAAACCCCCTTGACTACAATATAGGACTCTAAAATCATTACCCCCCTCCTTCACCTTATCTACTGACAGACAATATGTTTAGGGTAGGCATGTTATCTTGTATATTAAATCCACCCTTCTTAAATGGTCTCTTAGGCCCACCCGCAGCTAAAAGAATGAAAATCACTCTGGGATGAAAAAGTATCTCATTAAAATATAGACCTCTCCCTTGAAGGACAACTTTCACTCAAAAATATATCCATTATCACCATCAAATTCCAAATATATTATTGTAGACCATTCCCTCAAAGGATGGCTACTCAATCTAAAAAACCTACATACATGGAGATAAAATTGAAAACTTCATGCATCAATCAACTTTTCAAAATATGTATAAATATTTTATCATCCCAAGAAAGCTTCCCACATTGATCAACTTTCCCATTGAAGACCCAGGCTTCCCACATTGATAATCTTGTGCAATCTAAAAACAAAACAAGGCTGGGGTAAAACCTAAGAACAACCAAGGAGAACATAGTTACCCATACAATATGTATGTAACTCCCAAAAAATTTAGAAGTAGCTATTTAGTGTATCTCATCTCATTTTATCTTAAATCAATCACATAATCCTAAACAAACTAACCATTGTTAGTTATATGTTAACACCAATTATGGTTGCAAGTACATTATCATTAGAATTACCTTCACATAGTTATATGTGACAAGTCAAAAAAATAATCAAACACATCCCACGAAATGCTCTTAGCTGACATCATAAATTTCAACAAATAAACCAACATCCATAAAATATAATCACATCTAATCTATATAAAATTTATCATGATAAAATTAAATCATCACATTAAATCATTATAATATTCCATCTGAATCTCATCATTACTATAACCATTAACATATCTAATTCTATTTATAAACTAATATAAAACAAAACATGAATTCATTAAAACACATTAACACATCCATATATCAAGGTACATACAAAAATGGTTAAGATCTCTAGCCCATCAAAAAACTATGATGTAAATTATACATTTGACAATCTAGCTCCACCCTCAAGCTCACTCCTTGGCCCTCTGATACTCCCTATAATCGCAATAGGGCCTCACCGAGATTCCTATCCTTAACTTGCTACATGATCCACATATCTTGACACCTTTGGGAATATCTTCGCCACCACTCCCTCATAATACCATGGCTCTATAATAATTATTTGATATCAAGATAGGATCATTATATCTAGTGGTGTCATCTCTCTATTGACCGCCCCCACTCTAAGCCTTATCACCCCTAATCCTTACCTTGATGTTCTTAGTGTACTCATAATCACTTCAAACCTCTCCCACAACAATTCCCACTACCTGTGGTACCGGTAAATGTCCTCTTACACCTATCCTAGCTCCATCTGCAAAGGTGTCACTCACCCATCCCTCTCCCCTAGTTCGTGCATCAACCTCATTAACTACTCCTCCTAGGAAGTCACCCGAGCATCTCTCTCAGCTAACCCCTTTCTCAAACTCTCCATATCCACCTCAAAACCACCTCTCGCCTGCCCCTCATCCTCTCCAATCTCCACATCCTCCTCTCCCCACTCACATCATTCCCTCATGACCCTATATCCTCGAGCTACCATCTTCTCCTACCACTATGCCACATACTCAGGTGTCAAACCACCATCATAAATATATGCATGTGCTACCTCCTCCTCATCCATATCTTGAATATCTCTCATCGATTCCATCGGAAGCTCTATATCTCCCATAACACTCATATATAAAATAATATTACCTAGTACAACCTTTACCATACCAAATTGTCACCTAACCCACCCAAACTGCACCACTCAATCATCTCTATATGTCTCCCTCGTATCCACCTCTCCTACTTCATCATATACAATTCATAGCCCTCTCCTGGCCATGTAGGGAAACATATATATGGCCTTTAAATAACATCATTGGCTCCCATACTGTAACAACCACTTTCCAAACACCATATTTATGGAAATTTTTTTTGTTTCTCAAATTAAACATATGCCTTTAATGATTTAAATGTACAAACTAAAATTTGAATCCAGCATCAAATAATTACCACTCTTTAGATAAAAAATCAAATATGCATGTGCATTTCATGGGTCAACTAGATCCTACTCGATCCCCCATAAGGTACTCTTTCAAATTAGTAGACAAGTATACTTGTTAGTTCCCTTCTCGGAATTGATTTTACAAAAAAAAAAAAAACTACTTGGGGCTCAGTCAATCGAATCCCATCTGACATCTCACACTCTAGTTAGAACTAGGTGAACATGACAGTGTAATGACATACACTACTTTGCCAAAGTTTATGAGTCATGATTAGCATGGTTTATTTATAGACTACACATTTTCTCTAAAACAAGTCCCATCACCATGTCACTTGGTTCCGTAATCAAAATTGAATCATTGTTACACTTTATCAAATTCAAGTCACACACACAATACAAAACTTATTCATCTAGTAGGATGAAGCATGATTGTGCCAACTTAGGTTTCCTATGGGAGAGAAAGAGATCATGTAATGGCTTGCATCGTCACACGATCAATTTCTTTCCCATAGACAACATAAGTTGGTATAGAGGAACTAGATCAACTGGATAGAAAATCTCTACATCATAGCACAACTCAGTTGTATGTTGACTACGATCTACATAATAAATGGAACTCAAGGGAAAAATTAGGATTATTGTTGTGTGGAATTATTCAATGAATGACTTGCTTCATTCAATGAACACTACACTACAGTAGCCATCCGAAGTTTTCCTATTAAGTACCAGGTATTAGGTTTGTCGTATTATTCACCTCATTGAATTATTTTTACAATAGGTTTATATTTCATAACGCGGTGATATTCATCACATTAATTATTTGATCATAAGGTCCATATCTTAGTTTGATTAATTAATCATAATCAATTTCCATAATTTTGTTTATGTACATTCATTAAGAATTTGAATCAATTAGGGAAACAAGCTGCATTAATTATGTATCCCCTAATTTATTTAAATTATGACATTGTCTATATAATTGATAAAGTACATACCTATTAAACTCATCAACTGCATAAAATACATATGTTCGTATCCATAGTGATTATATAATAATTGGTCCTTAATCATTATCATTGAGCCATAGTCAAATCATATAATCTATAAAATAACAACCACAATTATTTAATTGAGTAGATTGTTTCTTTTATCCATATTATAGCTTAAATTTATTTCATAATATTAAAGCCATCACACTAAGGATATTATTCCCTCATAGTCATTATTAAATTTAATAATAGTAACTGTCATGAATAAGATTGATTAATTCAATATCAATACATTTTAACATGTACTCAAATCTAAATAAATGTCATAAACATCTAGGAGCAATATTACAGAATATATTCTAAACATGAATATAAAGTTTTTATTTTTCTTTCTAAATTTGATACAAAATCTCAAAGGCCATAATGTCTTAAATAACTTATTTATCAAATCACAAGCTTTCTTTACATCAGTCAAACAAGAATACACATTTTAATCATGTAATATAAATTCAACATAGCCATAAAAAATCATCCACTAGATAAGATCTAAACTTCGCCATTTGTAAAAAATTTAGGCAATCGTCAGTTCAAAAAGACTGGGATGAAAAATTATACCATCTTATATTTACAATTTATAGCACAGAAATATTTCAATGAATGATAATCCAACTAAACATTTAATCTTAAAATCATAAAAGATAGAAAATTATCCTATCTCTTTTTCATTTCTTTCATAATTCATGATAAAAAATTGATTTTCTAACTCTAATCAATAAGAGAATATTTCAAATTGCTAAGGGATAAAAAGTTATCATTCAAATTACAAAACATCTGCTATGTCTTTTATACCCAAACAGGTTTATGTAAAACATCAAACAAGTGTTTCTCTACTAAAACATTTGTATTTGTTTATAACAACATTGTATGTTAATAATACGAATCAGGTACAATCATACAAACTACACAATTATCATTCCAAGAATACGTAATTGATTGCAAAAGAGTATAGCATAATAATACTCAAGTCCCATCTTAATAATAATATTATTAAGAGTATATTTCATTAAGATAATATTTAAACTATACAACTAAATAATTAATATTATCAAACATAATTGTTAACAAAATAATAATTATCTCAGATAAAAGAAATAAATTATTCGTCAAAAGAATATAAGAATTTAAGCATTTGTTTAATAATAATAATTTATTAAACAATGTATTAACTTCTCATTATTTATCTTAACTTCTACTAAATAACATCAAACCCACCAAAATATGATTAAGTATTTGAACCAAGGAAATTGTCACAGTGTCACTTACTACCTACGTCCATGCCAAGGACTAGGCTACATTCTCTATACTAAGTCGACAAACTTAGTTCATGCGAGCACACCTCCCAGAACTAGCTTCGAAGTGAACCAGACAAATAAAAATTCAAAATCCATCACCATATGGTTAATATCAATAAGTACACAATATGAATTGGCCATGTAATGGTCTTAAAAACAATTAAATGAATCATGAAGTTTTAACCTACCCCAAACCCACAACCTGAGCAATAATTCAGTCCACAATGGATATTAAAAATAGCATAGGGAAAATAATAATAGCGACCAAGTTGCATATATCTTATAAGGAAAATTTATGATAAACCCAAGATCACTATGAAACCCAAGACCACTGTGAAACCCAAAGCCACATAACAGTGCCATTAAATGATAAGCTACATGTATACGAGCTTAAGATCGTATTTATCATATATAATGTCAATTTTCATAGCCATTATATTGACTCAAAACACCACAAAAAACATAGGTAAATGAAATATGATCAAATAGATAGTCCATACTGTCAATAATGCACATGACGAAGCGCAGATACTATTAAATGATAAGTTACAAGCTATCGATCGTAAGCTCGATAAAAATAACCTCACAAACATCTATAAAATCCTACACTAGTAATTAAATCAACCAAACCCTAAATGGGTGTATGAATAACCATTAAAAATGAAACCAAGTTCTTATATAATTCCTAGAATAACATGCAAATGTTTGTTCACAAATAGGGTGATACCCATAACCATATTTACACTAATATCATGGCCAAAAATACCAGTGACCTAAATATAAATTAACCAAAAATTTAGACATGTATTTTTATTTAAAGTAAGTTTAAAAATCATATTTTCATTTAGACATGTATACTTTCTCAGACATATCCATCAAAGAAAAATATCAACCATGACTTGAATAACAAAATCAATCCATACCCATGAAGGAGAAAACAATAATACAAAAGAAAAAATAGAATTTTCCTCCATTTCCATTAAAATATTTTAGTGCTAAAAATGATAAAGATGAGAAAGAGATGATTCAATGCCTGTAATGCTTTTGCAGAAGGTTGAATATATTTCTTTCTTTCCAAAATAATCCTCTAAAGCTTTCATAGAAAACCAGACAAATAAAGAACTTCAAATCGACACCAAAGCACAATAAAATCCATAATCATCGACAATATAATCTCCTCGAAAAACTAGAGTTATTATTTCACATGCAGATTCCAACAGGATGCCTAAAAATAGCCAAAATAAACTTACATGAAGAGCTCACATGGAGGAGAAAAAGTTCAAAACTGAAAAATGTAAACCCAATTAACCACGTAGCTTAGCGGTGTCTTCCCTGAGAAGCTTCCATCTTCTCCTGAGGTTTTAGCGTCATCAATTTTTCATTAAATGAAAATAGTATGTGTTTCCTTCCAAATTCCTCTAACTCCCTACTAAATCATCGTCTTCCATCGTTTGTTCACCAAAACCATCTTATAATCACAACCCCATGTTTGGATGGTAGACTTCATCCAATGGTTGGGGATATTCCCAATCATCAAAAAACCCTAACTCCCCTCTATCAGCATAGTAACTAATGCATCCAATACGTTATGTAAATTTGCAATGGTGGTAGTAATCAACATATAGCTCGATTCAAGCTCCGGTGGGGCTAAGTGGAGTTGGCTGAACCTAACCTATATAAATTTAACACTTTGCATTTCCATTCGAATATGGCTTAACCATGTAAGCTTGTAATTAAAACATAATCCATAAACATCAATTAATATATCTTTATATCTATATACATATATGTATATATACCTCAGCCAATATATATTTCCTTATGTGTGTGTGTGTGTGTAATATTATACATACATACATACATACATACATACATACATACATACATACATACATACATACATACATACATACATATATATATGTATATATGTATGTATGTATGTATGTATGTATGTATGTATGTATTTCTTTGTTGCTAAGACAAAATTTACAATCATTACGAACTAGTCAACACTACTATGAGTGCCTCATAAAGGCTTTTTAAAATAATATTTTTAATAGAATCCTAGCGTCTATACCTTTGTTCACCAACAAGTGTTTCGCCAAATTAATATACTATAAAAGGATCCTAAAAATTTATTTATAGCACACAGTTGCAGAAATGTAAATTAGTACATAATATAAGATCAACCAAAAAGAAACCTTTCACAATAAACCAAGTTATCACTATTATCTCAAATATAATGAAAACATCATGATCAAACAAAATACATACTATTAAAGAAGTCATCCAATCAAGTCAAGCATGATAATAATGCACACAAATTC
The DNA here is from genome assembly GCA_019776745.2 of Taxus chinensis. Classification (NCBI taxonomy): domain Eukaryota; kingdom Viridiplantae; phylum Streptophyta; class Pinopsida; order Cupressales; family Taxaceae; genus Taxus; species Taxus chinensis. The sequence continues at coordinate 71,513,865 of CM034149.1, forward strand.
ACCTACAACCGACTAATATCCAATAATAAAATATAGTTCTTTATGGGGTATGACACATACTATCCAAAAACCACACATATTACTCTAAACTCTGAGACACTACATCTCAGGAAAATTCATTGCACCATCGCATAAAACCAAAAAAATAAGTGTTATTGTGTCACCTATCCCATAGAAGACCTCACAACCAAATCACTTGGATGTGCTTGTATGCCCATCCCTGTAGTAAAAAGGTCACATCTAATCTAAACCTCCTCCCTGTAGACCACTCCCACAATTATCTATAAATTTATGCTAATAGATTTAGACCCCAAGATAAATTTGTCTTGTACTCTTCCATATCTACCACAACCCTAGTTAATGACAATGGAAATTGGCCCCCTCTTGAATCCGGTAGATCATAGCAATAGATCCCCACCATGATCATATTAATTAATGTACTCCAAAGTATTTTTTCATCTAAAAAATTAAAGCCCCTCATCACATAAGCCATATCCAGTGCATCATCCCTATATAACCTCACCATAGCTGCACCCCACTCCGCCTCATCAATAGGAATAATGGCCTCATCCTAAATAGGTAGATGTAAAATACCATAAATATGCTCTAGGGTAGTGGTAATCTCCCTATTAGATAACCAGAAAGTCTTTGTTTTCATCCCATTGATCATATAATGTCACCATCATCTTCAAATCTTGATGGAAGCACCTATAATGGCATAGCCCACCCAACCCAAACACCTCCAAAGTGGATGACTCATAATCTACCATGTACTCCTATAATTTCTCTAACAAAGGTGGTACCCAATCCCTCATCACTAAGTGTCTCTTTGCTTTCATCCATAAAACACACATGGAAAATATTATTCTTGCAATACACAAAATTTATCTAAATCTGCCAAAATCAACAAATACACATCAAATTGGAACTGATCCATATAATCAACCCCAATTACATGAATCACTATTGATCTTAACCAAATATACATCAATAATAGTAATCAACATTGATCTTATATCTCGAAATAAGAAAAAATCCATAAACAAAAAACTAAAAATCCATACCTCTATCAGAGATGTTCGTTGCCTCCTCTATCCACTCCCGCTAGCCTCCATATATCAAAATATAAAAATAAAGATTTTATATTAATAAACACAATGAGTAGAATGAGCTTCCATGATTACCCGAATTCTATTTATGGGCATCCTACATCAATCGATGTTGATCACTAATCACTATTGATTCTAAAGGAATCGATACCAATCCCCTATAAATTACACACTTTCAAAATTTATGCTTCTTTTTGGTTCCAAAGACTCTCAAAAATCCAAATTATATCATATTCATAATGAGCATGTGTTTCCCAACCCACCATGGATTTTGTAGCCTCCTAAGAACCTTTTCCCACCACTTCCTATAAATCATACACCTATAGGTCAAGAACTTATTAGTTCTCCTATCACTTGACATATCTTTCATGTAATCCTACCTTTGTGGCAGTAGATTTCATGCCCAGTCTTTGGGTACCTTAAATCCAACATAATCATCTATAAATGCAATCTTACACAAATATACACATTCTTGCATTTATTCCTCCACCATCTATTCAAATTGGTGACCATCACAATGTCTCATGATGACCCCCAATTTGAGGGTATGCCATAAATATTGTCTAACATATGTTCAATCATCTGACCCGAAATAGTTTACAAAGCTTGTTCCTTTATGTTTGACATTACCAAGTTAGGAAAAAGTGGTAGTAGAAAAATGTTATAGGACTAAATAATTTGTTCATAGGGAACACATGGGATTTTAACCACACCTTTACTATATACCTGTAATTTGAGTATTCCTTTGTAAAGGTGGATGGGAACAAATCACCATGTTACCGAACTATATTCACCATGTGATCACCAATTAACCACCCGTAACCATTATGTTTTTAAAAAGAAATATTAACCTAAACGATGTGGAACGATATTCCCTAAGTGACTTGTAAGGGTAAAAAAATTCCATTCAATAAAACTGTTAATAATCCCAGGCGCACTGGCACATCACTAGAACCAAAGCTGAGTGCATCATCCTTGAAAAGTGTAGCAAAGGGACCAAGTCAATTCTTTAGATCGTTGCTTGGACATAATGTGTGGAGCGATGCTGGTTCAATTAAGATGATATCCAGATTCATATAACAAGGTAGCATAAATCAACTACACTAAGTGCATAAACCAGATCTAGCTCTATAGGTGATAGATCTGAGTCTTGAATGTAAATAATGACTGATAAAGGAGATATCCTATACCATGTAAAGAAACTACAACACCTTGTTGCTTTGATCTTCCTTTAGAGAAACCATCTTCGTTAGCCAATCACTCAAGTCACATCTGTCATTAAGGTACTGTAAAACATCTAAAAGCTTACAATACCCCTGATTACATAATTGGATCTTCATGAGTCATGCACTGCGACAAAACCATTCAACATAACTCAAAGCCATAGTTTTTCACACATCTAACTCAGCCTCTCAAATCAATACATATATATATGGGTGGGGACTTTCCATTCACTGCCCATGTACTTCTCATAACAATCAGAGTCGATCATGCTGAATCAATAGCTGATACACCTGATTGACAATAGGATGCACAACTATTACAAGTGCTCTAACATATGGACTTCCTATTAGGCTATATTTTGTTATACTTTGAGTAGATTTTCCTATTATTATGCCTGAAACTATCCATGGCTTGCTCAACTGTTGCTAGTTCTCCAAAATATTATCACTCCATGGACCAGCTTATGAGTCTTCACTTGTTTTTGTGATGCTCAACATAGTTCATCAACCATCCATGTGGGAAAATATCCCTTATCCAAAAAATGAGCTAAGTCCTATATCTTAGGCGCTCCCAATGCCTAATCATAGCGCTGCACGCTCTTCCTAACACCCTATGGATCTTACGTGCCTCAAGCATACTGATAAGGCCAATTTCTGTCCGCTACAACATTACCCCATACTAGAGTACATTTCCATCCCTGGAATGGGTACATCACCTTGAATCGCTAGTAAAAAAATATAGGATCCAAATGAATTTAGAAAGTCAGTTCAAGGAATAACGAATCATGGTGACAGCCATTTTATTGTGTACCCTGCTCACCTTCTGGTAGAATTGTAATTTTCCTGGATATTCACCTCATTGTTATCTAATCTCTCTTCAAAATCATACTATTCCTCTAAGTGTATGCAGTTGGTCTTGTTTCTGTGGAAGAGGATATGTCCACAACGATGTCATCTAGACTCATCCATAGTCATTTATCATCCGACTTCATGTTTTGTTAAAAAAATTCATTTCTAAGTTTTAACGGTTTATTTTATAAAGTAAAAGTGAATCCTAAAATCTTCTAAATGACATTGCAACTAGCTTGTTGAAAATGAACTTCTTGATGCCCTTGATCATGATCCATATGATTGTTTCCTCACAACATCCAGTGAAAACATGCGCTTCACTAATATTCTACAAGGGTACACTTGTTTATGAACTCCTGAGTGTTTCATCCTTTACCACCTTCAGAAGGTTCATTCTCCTCAATGCCTTATGTCCTTTCAAATGAGGAAAATATCTAAGTTATCAGGTGCTTGTACACATGTTGCCAATATATGTATCCGCTTTCACACATTGTACAGATCTTGTTATCTGTAATCACCAAAACTTTCTCGTAGCTGGATATCTTTCTTGCAATTGAAGCCTCAACCCTTGATGCTTCTTTGAAAACACCCTTTTTCTTAGGGAGGTACGCTGGTCCTTCATCCAGAAGTAGGTGAACTATTGTGCGCAGATAGTGTAACTCAGAATTGAATTCTTGAGGCATTTGAAAGAGTTGATGAATTGTATCAGAAACTATGCACCACGATGAATTTGCACTCTAGTTGAATCGTAATGGCTCCAACGTAATCACAAGGAAGAATTGATCAAAAACTGAATAACTTGCATCAATAGAAACAAAGATTGCACATGTAGAGAAAGACAACAGAGTGTCTTGGCATACTCATAAATGTCAAATGAAGGGATACATATAAGGTGCTGAGTAACCCTAGTGCATGACACACAAGAACCCCTAAACCTAACCCTAAACCTAACCCAAGTGAGATGACCCTCCATATGTGTGTGGAGGACATATAAGATCTCACACACCAACACCCCCCTTCATCAAAGTTGGGGTAGCGGCTATGATGATTCAGACAGAAAAAGAAGACACTCTTAAACAACTAAGAAAAATGTGTCAATGGGGCCTGAAAACTAAAGCCCTGATAAGGTGCCCATATACAAACAAAATATTCCTAGAAGAAGAAGAAGAAAAGAAGGACTACATAGCCCAAAGAAGATGAGCAGCTGCAGAAGACCTCACCCCAAGAAGAGACCATAAGTGAAGAATCTTCATCTTAGTGAAGGGCTTGGTAAATAAATCTGCATTCTGATCAGCTATCTGAATGTACTGAATATCGATGATACCATCATGAATAAGATCTCGTATGAAGTGCATATGGATCTCAATGTTCTTCGTCCACTGATGTTGAACTGGATTTCTACAAATAGAGATAGTGCTCATGTTATCACAGTAGATGATGGTAGGCCACCGAAGGTGGATGCCAAACTCTGTCAGAATACCCTGTAGCCAAATAGCTTCTATGGCAGCGTTAACTGCTCCTGTGTATTCTGCCTTTGTTGATGATATCAAAATTACATTCTACTTCTTGCTGGACCAACTAATAGGACCCGAACCAAGAGAGAAACTATAGCCAGAAGTAGATTTCCAATGATCTAAGTCACCGATCTAATCAAAATTTGTGAACCTAATCATGTCAATATCCACCCCTCCATGATAGTGAATGCCATCAGTATACTTGCCACAGACATAATGAAGGATCCGTTTAGCTTCTTTCCAATGTAGCTCATGTGGATCCTACATGAATCTAGACACGATCCCAACAACATACGATAAATCCAGTTGAGTGTGAGTCAAGTAAATCAAGCTTCCTACGAATTTTCGATAAAGGGTATCATCAACCAAGGGAGTAGAGCAATCAGAAACCAACTTAACCCTGGAAAAAAAAGGAGCAGGAGAAGACTTATAATCAGACATCTGAAAATGAGCTAGCAGATCAAGAGCATACTTAGGTTTTGAAATCAAAATTCCCAAGTTAGATTGTGAAATCTGGATCCTAAGAAAGTAATGAAGCAGACCTAAGTCAGTTATGGAAAACCTGTTGGCCAAGGTGATCTTCACAGAATCAATAATAGAGGAAGAACTGCCTGTGATCAACAAGTCATCAACATAGAGAAAAAGAATGAGTATGGAGTAATCTTTCCATAGAATATAAACATTTGGATCAACGTGACACTTATTAAACCTTTATGTAAGTAAGAAGGAGTCCATCTTGGCATACGAAGCTCGAGGGGCTTGTTTAAGGCCATAAAGAGACTTCTTTAACTTACAAATGAGGGAGGGATCATGGACAGAACCTAGAGGTTGTTCCATGTAGATCTCTTCCTCTAGGTCCCCAGGAAGGAAGGAAATCTTAACGTCCATTTGATGGACTTTCCATCTGTTTGCTGCGGTAATGGCAAGGGTCAGTCGAATAGAAGTCATCTTCACAACTGGAGCAAAGGTTTCAATATAATCAACCCCAACTATCTGGGAGAAACCCTTAGCTACTAATCACACTTTAAAATTTTTGACGTCTCCATCTACTACATACTTTGTTCAGTTGACCCACTTACACCGAATGATTTTTCTTCCTTTCGGAAGAGGGGTGAGATCCCAAGTATCGTTCTTCATGAGAGAGGAATACTCCTCATCCATGGCAGAATCCCACTCAAGAATACCATAAGCCTCCCGGAAAGACTGTGGATTAGAAGCATAGGTGAAAAAACAGTGGGGTCCAACAAAATATGAGCGAGTACATCTCATATCTGAAGTATCTCTAACTAAATCTCTAGCACTTTACAAAGTTTTCCTGGCCCAAAGGGGACCAGGAGGATCAGGCTCAAAGTCAGAAGATTATTCACTTGAGTGAGAAAGGACATAGTCCTCATCATCACTACTGTCAGAATTAGAAGACTTGAAGATCTGATGGTCGGGAGGATCCGGAAGAGGATCATGCTCAACAGTATCATCATCGGATGAGTCAGAATCCAAATCAGCAAATTGAAGAACCTCAATAGGTGGATAAGTAGAAGTCGAAGAAGACTCATCGAACTTAACACTTCTCTCAATATATAGCTCATGAGAAGTAGAATTCATCAATCGATATCCTTTCACACCATCAGGATACCCTACAAAGATACAAGGTTTGGATTTTGGTTCCAAGGCCTTGCGTTTCTTCTTCGGAATCCAAGCCATAGCCTTGGATCTGAAGACTCGAAAGTGCTCAACATCAGGCTTCCGTCCAAACTAGACTTCAAAGGGTGTCATCCCTCTTACTTCCTTGTGTGGAACACGGTTTTGAATGTAATTTGTATAATTCATTGCTTCGGCCCAATACTACGGAGGAAGAGACTTCGAGTGAATCATACAAGTGGCCATCTCCTTTAGAGTACGGTTCTTTCTTTCTGCGACTCCATTATGCGAAGGGCTATAAGCAACTATATGTTGCAAAGAGATCCCTTCAGAAGAACAAAAATCCATGAACCTATTGTTTACATATTCACCTCCATTGTCAGTTCAAAGAACCTTGATAGACCGTTCCGCCTGTTTCTCAATAAGAGCCTTGAAGTCCTGAAAATGTTCAAAGACTTTAGACTTAAGCTTAAGAAAATATACCCAAGTATATCATGAATAGTCATCAATGAAGGTTAGCACATAAAGAACTCTAGTAAATGAAGGAGAAGGAAATGGACCAGAAACATTGTTGTGAACAAGATCTAAAGGATGAGTGGCTCTCTAGGATTTTCCTTTGTCAAAGTTCTTTTCAGGATGCTTTCCAAGGGTACAACCCTCACAAAGACCCTTAGAAAACTTGATGCAGGGTAACCCGTTGACCATTTTTTTTGGCTCAATTGTTCAAGGTAGTGATAATTTAGATGTTTGAATGGCTCATGCCATAGCTTACTAACCTCATTTGCATGAGTGAGCAAGGCAGTGGGCATAGAATTAGAAGTAAAGTGGGAAAATGTATATAACTGTGAACGATGATCTGCCTTTCCCTTAGCCATTGTAGTGTCATCGTTAAGCTCATGAATAATCACCGAGTTAGGACAAAATTCTACTCGCATTCCTTCACCAAGGTGAGTAATTTGGTAAAATGATAGGAGATTGGTAGAGAGATTAGGAACACTCAACACTTGGTTGAATGTTCTCCCATCCATCTCTACCTATCCACTACTGGAAATTGACACTGTCGTGTCATTACCCATCATGATTTAGGACATACCACAAGGCTCGATGTTGGTGAAATCAACATGCGAAGAAGCCATGTGGTTTGAGGCACTGGAATCTATAATCCGCATTAATGAAGGAGCAACTTTGGCTACAAGGGCCTTTCCTTTCTTCTTATCAGATTTTAGCACCTTTTGCAGTAGAAGACTCGCCCTTCGGAGCATTTTGTTTGATAGACTCAGGAACACCTATTTGATATTTCTCAAGTAAATGAGATAAGGTGATCAATTTGTTTTCTCATACATAGTGTTGCTCTTTATGACTAGGATTTCTTGCAATAGGAACACAAATACTTGTCTTTCTGTGCTCTAGGCTCAAAAGTCAAAGTGTTTGTGTCAATTTTAGTTTTGGTCTTGGTTTCCTTCTTAGGTTGATCCTTTTTTTCTTTCTTCTTTTCAATATTATTTTCCTTACTAGTACTTGCTACAAGGGCATGTGACTTGGACTTGAGAGACCCCATTTGAATGAGTTTGTCCTATTCTCGAATGAGTTGGGACAAAAAACAATCAGAGGGCATATGTCCAAGTCCTTGCCCAAGGCAATCTTTTGTAGCATAAAAAGTTGACACAAAGACAAAATATTCAGGACCTAACTTAGAGAGAATTGAAAAGATCAGTTGAGAATATTTCTTCTCTACTTGACATTCCTTTAACAACAATCTAGTGTGGACAAACTTAGAGAAGAATACTTGTAGGTTTTCAAAATCACTAGGATTTAACCCTAGTAGTTCATTTTCCAACTCATGCACTCTCATGTCATTTTGTTGTCCAAATATTTTATCCAATGTTTTCCACTTAGATTTAGGTGTTTCAGACAACTCAATGTGGAAGAGCAAGTCGGGAGAAATGAACATGTAAAGAAGACCTAAAGCTTCATCACTATGGTTTAACCACTTAGATTTTTTAGGTTTGTCTTCATCTGGTTCACTCTTCAGTTCCCATGGTGATGCGGAATAACCCTTTACCCCTTAGTTTCATTATTAATTTCAATTCCTTTGTTTGCGCCATTCAACTTTTTTGAATTGAACGATGAGATATTGGTGTAGTAACTAATTAACACGATGAGATCCCTCTCCACCATTAATTTGAGATTTTGGTGTGACGACAAATCGTTTGGTATCAGAGCCAGGTAATTAAGTGCGTCAGCCCCAGAGTAGTGCTGGGATGAGTGACCTCCTGGGAAATTCCCAGTGTCACTTCCTCCTAATGCCATTGGGTCTAATTGGGTGTATACGTGGTGGGCCCAGAGCTCACGTGGTTGCATCCGACTTCATCGTGCGGGGGTGTATTGGCATAGCAACTGATTAACATGATGAGATCCCTCTCCACCATTAGTTCAAACTTTTGGTGTGATGGTAAGTCGTGTAGCTCTGATACCAGGCAGTTAAGCGCGCCACCCCGAGAGTAGTTTTGGGATGGGTGACCTCCCAGGAAATTCCCGATGTCACTTCCTCTTAATATGGCATTGGGCTTGATTGGGTGTATACCCGGCTCCATCGTGCGGGAGGGTATTGGCGTAGCAACTGATACCAGGCAGTTAAGCGCGCCACCCCCAGAGTAGTTCTGGGATGGGTGACCTCCCAAGAAATTCCCGGTGTCACTTCCTCTTAATATGTCGTTGGGCTTGATTGGGTGTATACCCGGCTCCATCGTGCAGGAGGGTATTGGCGTAGCAACTGATTAACATGATGAGATCCCTCTCCACCATCAGTTCGAGCTTTTGGTGTGATGGTAAGTTGTGTAGCTTTGATACCATGAAAAGAATTTGCGAGAATAGAATCAGAAACGAGGCACCATGAAGTAGTTTCACTCCAACGGAATCGTGAAAGCTCCAGCGATAGCAAGGAAAAAATTGATCAGTAATGGAAGAACTTGCTCAACAAAAATAAAGCTTGCATAGAGGAAAGACAACGAAGTGTCTTGGCATGCTCATAAATGAATAGAAAAGGGGTACATATAGGGTGCTGAGTTACCCTAGTGCATGACACATATGAAACCCTAAACCTAACCCATGTGAGATGACCCTCCAAAATGAGAGGAGGACACATAGGATAACTCACACTAACATGAAAACATAAGGATCAAGTTTGAAATACAAGATTAGGTGTGAGAGCATGCATCAAGTAGTAATTTTGGGGGTAGGATCACCTTCAAATATGGTTCATGTGATCACAAGTTTTTGTGAGATTGAAGAAGCTCATATCCTCTATTGGTAAATCAATATTTATTGGATCCCATTCTATTGGGAAGATTTTATAATATATTGATAAATTTTGAACTTGCTAGAAAATATACATTCATTGTTTGTGATGATGTTGATGTTCCTCATGTTACACAAATAGTTGTCTGAGATGCTTTACAATAAAGTGGAAAGAAATATATGAAAATATTTTTTGGCTCGAGTAATCAAGATCATAAAATTTGTTTGCAAGTGCCCTCTTTTACTTGGAACTGGAAGATATGATATCAGAGAAAATATTGTCATACATGTGTTTGAAATTAAGAGAAGTTATTCAGACCATTAGAACTAGCATTTCAAGAAATAATTTTATACAAACCATTGAAAATTTCATATTTTTAAAGAAGTACCACTTGATTTCCTATTGTATTTGGTATCAAAGATGAATGATGAATATTTTCCTCCAAAAGAAGACATTCCTGCTACAAAATAAAACACCTAATGATATATACATAGTTGTATTAGGTGAAGTGGAAATGTTGATAGATGAGAATGTAATGGAACATGTTGTAGAAAACATGGTATTTAATGAAGATGGTTTAGATAATAAATAATTTAATGTCGTCACTAATAATGATAGGTTATTTATTATTTCTTAGGAAATATGTTTAATGAATGTAAATAAAACTAAATTTTTAAGTAACATTATGGTAGAATTTAGTGAGAGAATAATAAAATAAAAAGTGTTTTTTAATTAATTTGTTCATTGAAGTAATAAAACATTGTAATTATGAAAACCATTATATAAATTCAAGTTAAGTAAACTTGAGGTCATGGTTCAATTTGAGTTACAAGTAGTTATGCACTTGCTTCATAGGGGAAAATGTCTATATAAGGCTTGAACACAATTGTAAAGGGGTTGTTGTCTCTCCCTCTCTTTTTTCTCCAAAATTTGGAGGATTTCTGTTGTAACTTAGTGTGCATTGGTTTTCTCCTTATTCCATGAATTCATGAATGCAAATTTGTTATGTTCTCTATAGTTTTAATGCCCTTCAATCACAAAATTTGCCTTGTTGTTTCTAATTGAATGATGTTATTATTGTTTTTTTCTCTTTTATTGTATGTAATGCTCTTATATTTAGACGTTGTGTTGAGTGTCTAGGTACGTGGACTTTTTTTTATTTCATTACCATTTGGGGATTGTGAATAATTTTTGCTTATTATTCTCTACAGCCATCATTTTATTCTTGCATTCATGTGTTAAAGAGAGGTTTTTTATGTTGTATTTATGCTTAAGATATCTCAGAAATTCTCTAAGCTTATTTTTCTATAGATTACTTTCTTCCTTTGTCCTCTTCATTCTTATTTTTCCTTCCCAAATTTATTTCCTTTGTGCTTTCCAATTAAAAGTAAAAAAAAAATCCAAACACCCCCATCATACGAGGGAAATACCCCTCTCAAACACAAAGAAACATCACCCTATTAATAGGTTATTTTCCCTAATTGTTGTAGATTTTATCTTTCCTTCATTGGGATATATCTAAAAATCTAAAATGACATAAAATATTTCCAACAACTTCCATTGTAGGAATGCCTCTTAGCATACTGGATATCAATATTGTGATCAATTGTTTATGCACAGATGTTATAGCACCCCACCATACCCTAACTACCATTGTAGATTTCCTATCAACATGATTAAATTTTAAGTAGAAGAAAATTTTAAACTATTAGTGGGAAATTAAAAGAGAATGAATTGAAGTCACTAATCAATATGGTGTGTAAAAAAACTAAGAACGTGACCTTAAAATTTATATATGTTATTGTATTTCCTATAGATATATTTATTATATTGGATGTATTTTTTATTATGTGATATACTTGTAATATGCTAGTATAGATATCTTAAATAAAACTAATTAAAATATAATGAGAGATATCAAGCTTGATTTACATATATTGAATTTTTCACACATGTTAAATAGGTGCCTCAAGATTGATGTTTATAGACATATTTTAGATAGTTGTATGCAATATATCTATATTATTATTAATAATAATTTTATTGAAGAAAATAAATTATGTCGATAGGAATTATACAATGCTAACAAGAAGTGGGATCTAATAGTGTGATTGTGAAAGTTCATTTTTGACATTAAAGTTGACATTCATTTGAACATTAGTTTTATTTTTTAAAGTTTGATAAGTCAAGCCAAAAATTATTAATATCATGAATATATGGTATATTTTGGGGCCCTTTTATTCAGGGATTATTTGGTTATCACACACTAATGGAAAATATGAAGAGAATGTGATAAAATTATTATCTTTTAATTTTTACAAAAGCAATATTGTATATATTATATGATTAGCTCAATATGTTTATGCTTGTTTATGTTTTTTTATGTTTATAGATTAAATGGTGAGACCACATACAATTTTATTTTGTACAATAAATTTTACATCTATTTGAGAGTAACCAATTTTTATGTATAACATTGAAAAGTCGATAAAAATAATAGTATCTTTATATTACGATAGAGTTTGGGGTCCTTTTTTGTAGAATGATTTTTTTCACTAACTAGTAAAAATATGAAGTAAATATAATAAAAGTATTTAACAATATCATATGCATAAAATAAAGTATATATTATTGGTATTTTTGAAATAAATATATATAATTATTATGTAAAGGTCATTTAAATTGACAATTAGAGGTGGTAATGGGTTGTAGTGTTTGTGGATGTTCATAAATGATGCAACCTTACATGTAATTTCTACTAAATATTGATAGGGTAATTTTTTCATTTGTTTAGGGAAGAGAAGTGAACAAATGTAATATCTTTTAATATATGTGAAGTTTGGATGCTTTTTATAAAAAATTACAAATAAATTAAGGCTAAATAGAACATTTTAAAAAAGAGTGATAGAATTAAACTAATCAATGTAAGCCTTCAATAAATAAAATTATTTTAAAAATTCAAGAAAGAAAAATATATCACCTATTTTTGATAGATTAGATTTGTTTTAATTTTATAAATTTTATTTTGACTACCATGATTGCTTTTAAAACTTTAAATGTTAATTTAAAAAAAAAATCAATTGGGTTGAGAAAGCAACACGACATTGATGAAGTTTTTGGGGATATTCGAGATAAAATTATAATATTGTTTAGCTTTCTAGGAATGTGATTCAATATATTCATTGTATAAAGATGAAGTATTTTAAATATTGTAGACACCAATTTTTAGTATCCCATGTCCATCATCCCATGTCCACTCCCTTTTATTGTCATTATTTACATACATATCTCTCTTCCCATTATTTGAAATTTACATTTTCCTATCTTACCCCAACATTTATTTTATTCACCTCTAATCCCATTGAATTAATCCCTAAATATACTTAATCATCCCTAAACTTATTTATTAATCCTTTTTATCCTCCCTAGCAGCCTATTTACCATCCCTAGGTCCTCACCTACCTACATTTAATTTGTTCCTATCTCTAAACCACCTTTTGACTTCCCTAAGCATCCCTAACCCGTATTTACCAATTGAAACCCTAATCCAGCCTCAAAAGGGATCATTGTATCAAGCTAATCACATTTTTATCACCCAAATCAACGGACCACCGTAGTCACCGGTGACCCATCTGGGTCTCCTTCAACCCTATAAATATGACCATACCCCTCCTCCCTTCATGATCCAACTTTGGAAATGTATACACCTAAAATATGTTTACACTTAGCATTTCCTTCAATTCAATTGATTGACGACACTTTGTCAATTACTATTTTTCGCTCCATTCTCAAATTCCCATTTACAACACCTTCTTGATCATATTCCTCCTATATTCAGCCCATTTGGTTAATAAACCCCCTTTTATTAACTAAACATCTTCCTATTTCCCTCTGGATCACTTCTATAGGCTTCTTAGGCTATCTATTAGTCACACCTGGTTAATTAGACTCCCCTCAACTCGCGATGAGTCTCTAATCACTTGTTAATCAATTTAAACTAGACTAAACCTAGATTAACTATTCCAAAACATGTTTACCACTCCTAATCATAAATTGATTTTGCCTTACCTTTACTCCCACATGCACCCAAAGTTCAAATTATTCCAAAGAGAAAACTATAAATACAAGGCACATGCCTCCCTTTCAACTTTACACATTGTTTACATAAAAAAATATCATAACACTTTGGAAAGGAATTAGACCTCATTTGTGGTAGCTTTAAACTATAAGACATTTGATCTTGGCCATACTCCATTGTTGAAAGCTCCCCCATCTTACATCCATCAACTCCAAATCTAGTTAGTAAGGGAAGATCCAAGCTTGGCCTTGTAACCAACTTGGAGAGATCTCTTCACTTTTTTTGGGAGAAAATGACAATCAAAACTGATTGCTAAGGATCTCATCTAATTAGCATTAAAAGAGTAGAGCTTTATGTTAGACATGTTAGTTTGATGTTAATTCAAAGATATATGCATGTTTAAAGGAGTTAGTCTTGCTTATCTCTTATCATGATGGTTTACTGTTAGGTTAGTCTAACACTTTAGAAATTTTAGTGTTTAGTTTCATTTCTAATAGATTTTCTAACTTTTACATGAACACATATGGTATGCCCAGTGGGACTTATCCCACAGTCCCTTAGAAGTTGTTTAAATTTTATCATTTACATGCTTTTTCTAACCATTTATAGTCCTTTAACTTATTTTCTAATACAAACCCATTAAATACCTATGCTAAAGGGAGATATAACACATATAAGTTTACCAAATGCATGGAAAAAACTAGTTTTCCCTCAAAAAAGCATAAAAATGGTTAGAAAAAGCATGTAAATGACAAAATTTAAACAACTTCTATGGGACTTTGGGATATGTGTTCATGTTACTACACTTGAATAGTATTATATTTGTGAGTGAGTGATCCATAAGGATCCAGAAAAACACACCACTTCATCAGTTCCAGCAGCACCAAGAAGGAGAATTGAAGAAAATGAAGGGAAATGAGGTGAATAGAGGTTCTAGACAGAACCTCTGCTTTGTGTAGAGAGGAGGTTACAGAACCGCCACCCTGCAGGGTAGTGGTCATGTAACCACCATCAAGCAAGGGTGGTAGTCCTAAAACTACCGGTCTGCGTAGGGTGGTGGTCCTGACACTTTCAAACAAAAAAGAGAAATGGAGCACAAATGGATGAAAATTTGAAGCACCCGGCTGTGTCTCTTCCCTTCCTGACCTTTCCCATTCTCCAGTTCATTGGAGGAAATGGTGGAAGGCTATAAATACAAGGGGGAGAAAGAGAATTGAGTGTTCAAAGATCCAAAGAGAGAAAGAGAAAAGGTTTAAGTTTAATAAGAGAAAGTGAGTAAGATCTTCAGTGTTGGAGTGGAGTTTAAGGGCAAGATGTAGAAACAAAGAAAAAAAACATGGAAAGGAAGAGGTTTTCATTGTTGTCTCAAGTTTTTACTTTTTGTAATCTATAATTATCTATAACTAACCAATAAAAGTGGGAAGAAAGAGCATTTTCCCCTTCTCGACTAGTTTTCCTCCATTGGAGGTTTCTAGGATAAAATTGTTGGTTTTTGGAGTATAATTTGTTTCTCTTCTCTACAATTTTCTTTCTATAGCACTAGATAATCAATCACTAAATCTCCAATATTCAAGCAATATGTCATTTTCTAAATTTGAATGTAGAATAACATAGTTGTGTGATTTTGTAGAGTTCTAAAGTAGAAGTTTGCATATTAGTTAGCACCAAAACATTCTCCATTGGAACCCTAGTGAAAGATATGTGTGAACGCATTCATTGCTCATTGTATTTGAAGGGAGTAAAGTAAAGCTAAGATAATCTGAGGGTAACTCCTTGGGAAATCAAGCTTGTAGAGAGTTTTTTTGGTACCTAGTTGAGGGAAATACCTAGGAATCCATATTTCCTTGGAGCCAACTTATGCTAGTCTAAATTGTCAAAGAAAAAGCCACCATGAAACACTAATGTATTTGGATTTAAAACCTTGTTGGATGAACAAGGGGATAGTCCATAAAAGTTAGGGTCTAGTGATATTCATCACAAAGATCGTAAACATATCACTTTTTATTAGTTCGTCACTTTCCCTAAGGCAAGGCGAAACTCTGCCGAAGTTATAATAGCTTGTTTCACCACCACTTGGTCTACTCCTTTGCATTCTTGTTGCCCATTTGGGAAAAGGGAAGGCATGTTTTGTGATTCTTATCAATAGATTGTGTCTACCACTTTTATATATGTTTACACTCATCCATGTTTATGGATGGGTTGTTAAACATTTAAAGTGTGTGGGTGCATTTTTACATCTTGATAACCACTTGATCTTGATTTCAAGATCATCATCGTAGCTAGGATTATTCATCATTTGATCCCCTTAGACGTGTTACCTTGTTTTCATCATAATTCCAATGAGGCAAGAGGGGTTGTGGATGTTCTTAATGGATTTGTGTTAGAAAATTAGTTAAAGGACTAATTTAGGACCTGTTTGCATCTTTAGATTTTAGGTTTCCATTTTTTTGGAGGTTTTTCATGGTCACGCATACACGTAAAAAAGGACACATACCTATTGGTAAGCCCACATACATGTAAAAAAGATAATGTACATACATTTGATGTTCTTGACCCTATTAACTGAACCAGAGCCGTGCACTTGTCCAAATCCATACACACACATCATTCTAGATGCGTAGGCATAAACCCACCCTCTATGTCATTTTTCCATTTTACCCAGGGCGTGTACACATCATTTCTAACATGTACACATTGAAAGTCCCACACAAAAACCATTCTAGATGCACAGGCATAATTAACCTTTGTCATTTCCATAGACACGTACACATAACCTAAAGGGTGCATACACACCAAAAAGGGCACGCAAGAATTCTTTGTCATAATTTAATTTTTGTTGTAGGTTACATAATATGATATTCTAGGTTTTTATGACATTCTTATAGGTTTTTTTAGTATTTTACATGTTCTTGTATATTATTTGTTTTTACTAACTTTATTTAAGGTGTTTGCATTTTTTTTTCTTTCTTATGCTTTCCAAAAACTTAAATTAAGTTTCTAAACAGGAAAGAAATTCAAAGTTGGATAAAAGGAATTTTATTTCTTGCAATTTGATTAAGTATTTTCCATTTTTACAAGTTTATTGAGGTTTCTTGTTGCATATGCTCTTTCCTTACGTCTTAGGATGATCTGGGAAATCAAAAACATCATTCTATCTCCTTTATATGATGCCTTGATCATTTTGGAGAGTTACTAATCACTATGTGTAGGTCCAAATCACATGTCAAATAAATCAAGATCTAAACCAAATCTAACCTGTTTGATGTAGGTTGCCAACAGTGTGAAAAAACTTCACTAAGTCTAAAAAAGATTTAAAAAAATCACACCATATTCAAAACACTGTATTTGTAGGTTTGAAAAATGGTACATCCATATCCGCTTAACTAGAATATAACCCCTTTAGCATAACGCCTTAAGATACAACAATGGGGGTGATTCTAGTAACCCTAAAGTAATCCACCGTTGAGTAACCTCATGGATGTAACAAGAAGCACTCTACTTACCCACTTGAATAGTATTATCTTTGTGAGTTAGCACCAAAACATTCTCCATTACGACCCCGGTGAAAGATACACATGAACCCATTAATTGCTCATTGTATTTTAATGGGTTAGAGTAAAGATGAGATAATCCAAGGGTAACTCCTCAGAAAATCAAGATCACATAGGGTGTTTGTGGTACCTAGTTGAGGGAAATACCTAGAAATCCATATTGTCTTAGAGCCAACTTATGCTAGCTCAAATCATCGATTCAAGAGTCATCAAAAAACACTAACTTATTTGGATTCAAAACCTTGTTGGATGAACAAGGGGAGAGTCCATCAAAGTTGGGGTCTAGTGATATTCATCACGAAGCTCGCAACGTATCACTTTTTCTTAGTTCTTCACTTGCCCTAAGGTAAGGTGAAACTCTACCAAAGTTATACTAGCTTGTTTCACCACCACTTGGTCTACTCCTTTGCATTCTTGTTTCCCATTTGGGACAAGGGAAGGCATGTTTTGTGAGTTTTCTTAATAGATTGTGTTCACCACTTTTATATCCATTTACACTCATCCATGTTTATGACTGGGTTGTTAAATTTTTAAAGTGTGTGGGTACATTTTTACATCTTGATAACCACTTGATCTTGATTTCAAGATAATCATCGTAGCTAGGATTAGTTCATCATTTTATTCCCTTAGATGTGTTACCTTTTTCACATCGCCTCGACACAATTAAGATACTTACATCGTGTTTCTTGTAAATGTGATCTAAGTGTCCAAAGTGTCCACATTATGGCATTACACTACCCACATTAACACATCCTTCAAATACTTTGACTTATTTTGACTTCAAACATTGTCCAAAATATTGAAGAGTCTCACTTACTTTGTATGCGTCATTTTGATACCACTTTGGCACTAATATCTCACTTCTTCGTGAAGCTTGATTAACATGTCAACTTGTTGCAGTTACGTAGCTTACATTTTTATTCCTCTCCCTTTGATGTTTAGTCCTTGTTGGTTGCTAAACGTGTTGTGGTATCCTTTGATTGGGAGTCATGTCTACCCCTTTGATAATACTTACGCCTTGTTCATATTGAACTTGAAATAAATATTAATATTGAGTTGATTATCTAGCGTCAAACTGCCATTGAGAAACATAAGGTGTAAATCTTAGATTGGTTGATTGGTTTACTCATAGACTTGCATGATTGTTCCTTACATGTTAACAAAATCATAGAATTATTCTAGGACAATCTTGTTGGATTATCAAAATAGTGTCATTACCATGTATGTTTTAGATCTTCTTTGGAGAATCACACCAACATCCCTATATCTACCAAATGTCTAGTTAGATGTCATTATGCTTCCCTGAATCAACATGTCACTCCCTTCCCTTTGAAGGAGTTCAATCACACCATCTAGGTCTAGGCATTTATACCTAAATGAAACCAACAATGACTGACTATCATGTAGTTCCTCACACTTACAACAATAGAGAACCTAGGTTTAGGCATTCACCTCAAAAGATGCCCATTATGACTAAACCTCATTTGGTTCTGCATGCTAGAGAACCCATTCAGGTACCTCATTCCCCAACTTCATTTCATGGTCAGGGTATGGTTTTAAAAATTTCGATCCAAATTATTATTAAGATTTTTCCCACTCTTATTTTGATTCAAATCCAAACTATTCTTTATAATCCTCTCCATCTTCCGATGATTCTAATCCAAACTACTATTCAGATTCCTCTAAATCATCTCCTAAGTCATGGTCCTCCCTTCCTTCGCAGGACCTCATTTATCAGTCACCTCAATGGCATCTTCCTCCTTTGAATATTTGTGCAACTCCTAATACTTCTAATGAATCATCTAATATGACTTCTAAATCATGGTCCTCCCAATCTTGGAATTTAGACTCAATCCTAATACCTTTACGAACACTATATCATCGTATAGGTAAGTCCATTTCATCTTCCTCTACTCAAGACATCTAAGTCGACTCCCAGGTTGCATTCATCTTAATCGACACTTACGTCAAAATATCTTGTTTGGATGGGTCTCTCTTTGTATACTCGTAATAGGCCATCTTCTAGGAAAACCAATATCATCTTCTTCCAAATCAAACTTCACAAGAAATGCTTTGGAGACATCTTTTTATATCAATAACATTCCAATATCTCCTTTTCTTTTGATTCATTTTGATCATTCCTCATTCTATATTCATCATCCTTTTAAGGATCAATGTTTGCATCCATGAAAAACTATTCAAAAGGAGCGATGTGCTAAGATATCTTTTTGACACACTATCTAATTCCTTGGTGGACACAATAAGGTCAAACCTTCTCCTCATCCACATCATCAAACATATTCTAAATCTTCCATGCTTCTTGGACCTCATTCTTCCAATCCACCTACTATGGTCGACCAAAAACAACCCATACTAATTTAGATATTTAAAAATGAATAATTGATTAGGGAATTCATGGGGCTATAGGATGAAATTCCTATAAAGGATCATAAGTAAGGATTCTATTTAGACCTTGATGCGCTCGCGTATTGAGGGGGAGAATTTGATTCCTTTTGTTAGAAAATAGAGGAATACCCAAAGATCGTCAAAATTGATCCTCCTCTCACACCTTCATCTTCACATTCTTCATTGCATGATGAACTTCCTTAGTCTAGCATAAATCCATGGCCTATATTCTCATTTCCCAATCATTCCTTACACATCATGATTCCTTAATCACAATCACACCTTGGGTTACTGCAAAGTATCCCACCTTTTTCTATACTTGTGTCAAATCCTCTAAGTAGCCCACCATCTTCTATTTATGGCTCACCGCTGAGTATCCCCTCATCTCCTATGCTTGGGTCACCTCCTGGTAACCCATTATCTTCTATTCTTGGACCACGCCCTACTAGTTCACTATCTTCTATTTATGGGACACCTTCAGGTAGTCCTTCATCTTCTATCTATGGGACACCTCCTAGTAGCCCATTATCTTCTATACTTGAACATGCCCTTGTAGCCCCCTTTGTCTTCTATTTTTGGTTCACCTCCAGGTAGCCCTTGTTCTTCCATCTTAGGGCCACATCCTAGTAGCCTTTCATCTTCTATCTATGGATCACCTCCTGGTAGCCCATCCTCTTCAATTCTTGGACCGTATCCTTTTCATCCATCACATCATCCTTCTACCAATGATTGGGGTAATCCCACCATCATCCATGCCTTTCCTATCATCACTCATAAACATCCACTTTCACCTCCCACTTCTCAGGATCAGACAGGTCACGTAGTCACTTATAAGAAACCCAAACATTTTCATTCATCAAGCTCAAGATCAAAAACTCCAAGAGCTCCAAAGCTCCCAACAACTTGAAATAATATAAAGTTTTAAATCAAACGTGATTCAAGAACGAACACCAATGCAACCATCAAGTTTGGCACAGGGTGCATAAACCTTTGGATAGGGAACTCAAGTTCCTGCATACGAAATCCATGTTTCAAGATAAATCATAGTCATTTGTTGAGTATGATCTCACCACGATCATCGAGATAGAGATAATATGACTCTTGATAAGAAAACATGCTTAATCTCCCTTATCAAGGAAATTACAAACATTGTTGTTGGATCCTATCACATAGAGTGACTTTGTTAGTCCCAACTTTCCAAAAAACTATTCAAAAATTAAAAATCAAAACAATTTTAAAAATACAAAAAATGAGAAAACATACAAAAAAATCAAAGGAATAAAGATCAAACATTGCAATAAGGTATTACGTACACATGGATGTTCTTTCTTCCCATTCTTACCCATTCCTCTACAATTCATCCACCATTTTCATCCCTTTGAAGATATTTTGGTTATATCATTCACACACATTTTGTGACATTGATCTCTATGGTATTTGTTTGACCTTGGTCTTTTATCACCTTGGTAAATTAAAGAATGAATGAACTCTTAGAGATCCTATCACAATCAACATCTAATAAAATTGTTGCGAAGAAATTTTGGATATATTTGTTGACACTAGACAATGTCTTCACCACAATCACTTCCGCATCCTTTCATCAAGCCATCAGTGGTTCTTAACCCCTTGTCAAATTAAGAGAGCTGAAATAATTTTCAGAAAACAAAAGAATCAAAATCAAATCAAAAAGCAAATTAAAAGATAAAAGCAAAAATACAAATTTATATATAAATCTCTCTTGGGGTATTTCCAATAATCTCTACCAGGGCTATGGACACCTGACTGGTAGTAGAGAAATGTTGCGATTAGAATCAAATGCATCTCCATCGGGAATATAGACGTCTGGTTGGAAAATGAGCAATGTAAGACTCTCCTTCCACAATCCATTCTTAAATCAACTTTGAAAATCAATAATTCTTGCACATTGGCTAGAGTGTTTTCACTTATTGTCTATCAAATATTCCCTTCAAGAGGTAATTAATTTCCATGTGCACACATTGGATCTTTATGAGAAAACAAGATTAGTATTTTACTAAGTGTCTTACTTTAGACCTTGTTCAAACTCTTGTTTTAGTCCATATCTTGTCTCGCAATTTGTACCTTTGGCTAATTATCTTTTCATCATTAAAATCCTCTAGCTTCATTTTCCATCTCATATTAATAGAGTCCATATCATTCTTCTACTTTGTTTAGAAGATCCATGTGTATAGGATATCCTTTTTTCATGTTTGACGGACACCTTTGTCCCTTGTTTCAAATAAAGCAATCTTCTACTTCCTTTCTATCATGTGTTTCTTGGCCAGCTTACACTAGGGGCATCCTTGCTCCTTCCCAGCACTTCATAGGTTTAAGTTCATCATCATGTTGAACCTATACATATTGGCCTTGATCCCCCTTTGGTAAGTGAAGAGTTTTCCTTTGAATACTCCTGCCTAATGTTGAGAAAATTTTACATCTTCACTTTCTCATATGCACGTAGCATTCTACCCTTGTACATCACATCTATTATTAGGGGCATCCATGCTTCTTTGTCTTCCTATACATAGAAAATTTTCAAAACGGAAAAAAATTCAAAATCACAAAAACATTCAAATATGTTAGAAAAATCAAAACATTCAAATATGTTTTAGAAAACTTCTAAAAATTGAAAATCATCCTACAAAACGTCGCTCTTTGGTTCTTTTCTGTTCATGTGCGCGACTTGCATGGATCATCTGGATCTACTTTCATTAACAAAGCTAGTTTTCTTACTATGTCTATACTCTGGGGCACAACAAGTTACTTGGTATTGTTTCATAGTGCACGAATTCTTTTTATAGGACCCTTGTGTCCTTCATTATTCCCCTCACATGTATCCTTGTTTGGGGCATCATCATTAACCCTTGTTCGTTAACACGAACATAGGTTGGAACTGAAGCTCGATAACAAAAACATTGGTATTATCTGTTTCTTTGTTAGGTTAGTATTGTTTACTTGTTTCTTGTTATTGCATTGCATTATGTATGTTGCATGGAGTTAGGCATCATTTTACTTTCGTCATTGCATTGCATTTTGTATGTTGCATGGAGTTGTTATTTTTAGCACATACAATGGGCATTTGTTCATACTATGGATTTTCATGTCATTCTACACTTTTGTTCGTATGCCTATATTTTTAATAAGGACCGATGATGAAGATTTCTAAGCAATATGATGAAAAATAAGTTGTTTATATGACACTGGTTGGATGTAAGCTATTTCCATTCTCTTATATTCATCTTTCTCTCCTATCATTTTCTTCTATCTAACATTATTCTACTCCAAAACACTTCTATGGGGATTACCTTCTATCCCCCCCTCCCATTCACTTCTTCTATCTATTTCCTTCATCTTTTCGATCTTCGATAGACCTCTTTCATCACCCCATCGACACTCGAGGGGGCATCCTTCATTCTACTAATTTTTCTTCTCACCCCTTCAAAAATGTTTATCTGTATCTATACTTGTCTACTTTCTTTGAAGTGACGTCAACTTAGGCCACCCCAAAGAGGGGAAAATATAGACACCTATAATTTCGATAGCAAAGCAATTTCCTCTAATTCATAACAATTGCACTGACAAACTTCCTATATCCTTTCACTCTAGTTCAAAATAACAACACTTCGTTATCTAACTATGCTTCTACTCACTCAAGATGCCATTTACGAAATGTTGATGGGTGATAATCCTCTTATATTCAACTAGTTAATAAACCCATCGTTGATTAAGCTTCTTATCTCGTATTTAATCAATGGAACCTTCTTATTGGCTATCTCTCAGCTTCCAAAAATTCCAAAATCTATCCAAACTACTTACGCCTGCCAGAAACTCTCAAAAATCTTCCTAAGCTTACTTAGGAGCCCTTAATTAATCATAAAAGGTTAATTATCTTCTAATCCAAAACATAGTTTAAATCTTTCTTTGACTTGTTAAAAGTGATTTTGACTTACCTTTTGTCCCACATGCACTAGAATTTCAAATCTTTCCAAATCAGAAATCTATAAATACAAGGCTCACCCCTCCCTTTCAACTTTACACCTTGTTTACATAACAAAATATCATAACACTTTGGAAAGGAATTAGACCTCATTTGTGGTAGCTTTAAGCTATAAGACATTTGATCTTGGCCATACTCCATTTTTGAAAGCTCCTCTATCTTACATCCATCAACTTCAAATCTAGTTAGTAAGGGAAGATCCAAGCTTGGCCTTGTAGCCAACTTGGAGAGATCTCTTCACTATTTTTGGGAGCAAACAAAAATCAAAACTGATTGCTAAGGATCTTCTAGGTTCATTGTAATTAGCATTCAAATAGTAGAGATTTAAGTTAAACATGTTAGTTTGATGTTATTTCAAAGTTATATGCATGTTTAAAGGAGTTATTCTTGCTTATCTCTTATCATGATGGTTTATTGTTAGGTTAGTCTAAGGCTTTGGAACTTTTAGTGTTTAGTTTCATTTCCAATAGATTTTATAACTTTTACATGAACACATGAAACTATAAGATTTCTTGTGATATTGCCTTCATTTCTTGCTCTTCTTTACAACTCTTATCATCACCTTAGAGTTACTTTGGAGATATTGTGCATCACCCTTAGATATTTGAAGTCCTCTCTTTTCTTAATATTATTATATTTTATGCTTCAAGGCCCCATCATCATTTTGCATCAGTCTTGTAGGTTCATTTGTTATCTCAGATCTTGGCCCCTAGATCAGCCATCCTCTATTCCTCTCTGTAGTTCATCATTTCCATCCATTAAACCCTAGTTCATTCTTCAATTTTTTTTTTGGCATAGCCCCATTTTTATCGACTTTATCCATTTCAATTTGATTTTCTATCATCTGTTATGTCTCGATTCTTCTTTATGATCCCGCGATCTCTCATATCTGCCAATATTTCCAATATGAAAATCTTTTGCTTCATATTTCATCTTTATCATAGTCAGCCATTGCCGATATGCACTAATCACCATCAACCTAATCAATAGTTATCACTTCTTATCAATTTTATTACATCCTTTATGTTTCATTCATACATATGCTCTCTACATCACCATAAAATTATCTTCAGGTTCTTGATCATCTTCAGAAGAGTGCCTTTGGATCTGCCTTTTTTGCATCTCTTTTGGCCTATACTTCCCCATTTGTCATTGACTGAACTTAACAGTATTTGGTTTTCATCGACCCACTTAGGTTTGGTTTAGATTATCATTTTTCTATAATCATATATGCATCTTGTCTTATCTAGTATATTTCAAATTCTTTGTTTAGTTTAGATTTTGCTACATCTTATCACTTATCCAATATCACATTTTTCTATCTTTTATCAAAAAATTTGTTAACATCTATCGTAGGAAGTTTTCACTTCTCAGGACTGGAATTTTTGGGTAACTCATGCTCCCATATACTAATCCTTTTTTTTGTTTAGTCCTTTTTGTTGTACATGAAATCAAGCTCACTACGAGGATGATCTTTTGCATCCATATCCATCACCATATCATCTAGAGGTAGCCTTAAACCCTCTCATTATTATAGTTACTTTTTTTCTTTGTTACAATTTCGCTAATCTAAAATAGGAACGAGAAAATTAGATCAACATTTTGGCACACCTGGTGGGATACTCCCTTCTTTGGTGAGTTCTTTTATTTTATTTTCCACTACCATTTTCCATTCCTCTTTTCTACTAACCTCGAAAGTAGGATCTTTCCTTGTTTGCGTGCGTGGTGCATTTATTTCTTGGATCAACAACAACCTTCTTAAAATAATTATTAAATAAAAAGGAAAAATAACGTTGTCTAGGTATTCTTCTTTTTTCCTTCTTTCTCTTTTTGCATTGTCTTTCCCTTCTTGTATATTTGACTTTATGGAATTTCATATTTCTATTTTGGACTTACAAAGAACCTCCTCATACTTGTTTTACAATATAGTCTAATCAGGAGGTCAATAATTTACATCCACTTCTTCCACACACATCCAAAATGCACACATCTTAAACATCTCCTACTAGGAGGAACTACTGGGATTTCATTACCCTATAGGAAATCCACCATGGTGTCCTAGCTAGTTTATAAATTTTTGTAGCTATAGGTATATTGGCTAAGCACCCGATAGCCTTATCCCTGTGGTGCGTGAAGTGTGGGAGTGGGCCCCAATATCAGGCCTTGTACCAGTAGTCATCATAGATTTGTGCCTCATGTAATTTTACTTATATTGAGGATGCCATAAAAAACTACCTGAAACCATCCATAGTTTTCCATTTCTTAGGTTCCCTTTGAGCCCACTTTTTCCTCTCTTTTTGACAGTCTCCTAATGAGAAAGATAATTAAAACCCTACTGTGTGACTTGTTTGAAATATTAGAAATCAACATAATTTCATGTGTTATTGTTTCATGACCATTATTACACATTCTCAAGGAAGAAAAATGGAAAAAACCATGCCATCTAATAACATCCCTATTTCCAACACTTCCTTCCAAAAAACTTAAGCTCTTTCCATTATCTCTTTTATGTCATTGGTCTCTTTTTATGTGGTTACTCAACCCATGATTTTTTGTTGCCCCATATATGTGTCCCAAGTTGTAGTATTTTTCCCGAGAGCTATGAATGAGATTTCCATCATGCAACATGAGAATGTATCTCATAAATCTTCCTCCACCATCATTCAAACTCACCAATCCAATCAATTGGTGGATATTATTCCTTTTAATCCTCCTCACAACAACACCACGCCCATTTCTTCCATCCCTATCACTTCCTCATCCATTTTCATCACTAGCATCCCTATCCAAACATTTTAAGAATCCTATTTTACTTCCTCCACCATGTGAACAACATGATAAAAATTTGGTTCCTATTTCTTCATCCCACATCCATGTAAAAGTCATCACCTCACAACCTCATCTTCAGAGTCTACCCAAACTCACCAACCTCTGTTTAGAAGTTCCTTTCACTATATCCTCCCCAATAAGTGTATTCAAGCATCCACTTATATTACAAAAATCACATATATCTCCTTATCCATATATATCCCTACATCTATCATAACCTCTTCTTGATGTAGACATATATATACATCCACTTCTATGCCCTTTCCAAAAAATGTATCTGCAGCTATCCCTATTCCCACATCAACCTATAAATATACTAATAAAAACATATCCTCCTTATATAATCACAAACAACCCTTCCATCTAATCCGCAATTTCAACCACTTCTACATCAACACCTCCAAAGTCCTTAGAATCAATGGATTCTTCCAAGCCTCTTATTCTAGTACCATCTTTGTCTTCAACCCCTACATCTTTGACAAAATACACATCTAAATCATCTAATTATACCTCTAAGGACCATCCCCCTATAGATATTGTTTTCATTCTTTTCATGGGAAGACCTTCACAAACAAAATCTAAAAACCTTGTCATTCCTATTCAAAAATATCTCACCCATTTACATAAAAAATTGGAGTTCTCTCCTCCTAACCCTCATCATCCTACACAATCATATGTCTCCTAATAAATCTTAAGAGAACCTCTATTTATTTTGGGACAAACTCCTTCATCCAAATCCCTTAACATCAATCAATCAAAATAAAAATCAAAGTCACTTATTCTCCATCCTAAATCTAAATCAGAATTGTAGCCATCCACCCCTTCTTCCATAGCCAAATCAGAGTCCAAGCTGCCCATAACACCTCATAAAAATAAGATACCTCTCTTTCCTTTCTCCACCACTCTCAAGCCCAATCCATCCAAAACCCACATAACCTCTCCTTCAAGCACTTCCTTTGGGTCGTATACTGAAATATTTCAACGTCTTGTCCAAGAATCTTCCATCACTCTTCCTCCTATCAAATTTTACAAGTCACACGAACTAAAATCCACATGGTTTGATCCCAATGTTGTGTGTCCCTATCATCACACCCATGGACATGATACTTAACATTATAGGGCCCTCCAAACCCTCATACATAATCTCATCGAAGAAGATGGCCTTTTTATTGAGGAAGATCATCCTCTCTCATCAACATCTAATCATCACCTTCCCATCAAATTTAAAACTTCCTAATATACTTATTCATTTAATACCTTCATCAAAATCCCCCCACCAAATGATAATTCTTCCATGGAAGGTCCCCCTCTTTATCAAATTTGTTCACATCGCCACCCTCTCTCGACCTTATGACTCCTAATCATCTACTCAATCTAAACGTAAATTTGTTGTCATTGATCCAACTGATCAATATATTCCATCTTCTTCATCCAAATCCAAGGTATATATTCTATCTGCGCCACCGAATTCAAAACAATATGCCATTGAATAAATTATTTTAAAGTATCTCCATCATGTGCCTTCTAAAATGTTTCTCTACGAGCTCATCAAAATCTCCCCAATCACGGACAATCTCTCATCAATTCTCTATAATGTATCCACATCACTGGTGACAACACTCAACCTTTTTCATACCTTGTTGGCACGCTCATAGATTCTGATATAATTTCATTTGATGACATTGAAATTCCTGATATCTCACCCAAAGATCACATGATCTTCCCCTCTTTATCATTGTCTGCATCAATTATGCATTTATCTAATGTTTGATGATAGAAAATGGAGCTAGTATTAACATAATATCATCCCATACCTTTGATCAATTTAATCTTCCTAACTTCATTCTCTTTCAATCAACCATAGAGCTTCGTGCCTTTAATGACATTGTTTCCCCTGCTTTGGGCATAGTTTTCCTTCCCATCTGCATTGGTGAAATACTCATTCATGAGCTATTTTATATAATTGAGGATGAGTTTCAGTATAATGTCTTACTTAGGTGACCATGGATCTAGGCCATGTATTTTTTTCTTTTCACTCTCCATCATTTCATCAAGGATGAGCATGAGGCAAAAAAACTAACAATCCCCACATTTTACTCCCTTCAAAGCATGTCACATGACTTATTGAGCTAATAATGTGCTTGTCCCTAAAAAGGATTCATCTTAAGCATCCCTGAGCTCATATTTCCTTGCATCCAAGATCCCTAATAAAAAATTTATTGATAATATGATGCATCATCTTTCATCAGGGGAGTATCGGCTCCTCACTCTCAATGCCTTGCCAACACCTAATAGGCTTGGTAGACCTGATAAAACACCAATGTATCAACCAAATTTTGGGGACATCATTTATTTTTTACCACCTCATCTTCGAAAAAATATTTTTATGAATTCTAGGCTCTGAGAATGGGGGTGAATCAGTTCTCATTCAAAATTTAGCATACATTTCAATTAACTTTACTTAGTTAGAATACAACCATAACACCATTTCAAAGCAATCAACATGAGCGTTCACATAGGGATATAATATTTAATGTGGCAAACCCTTCAAGGGATAAAACCCCACTGAAAAAAAAGAGATAACTTGGACAAATGTCATATCATGTTACAATTATTTCACTATTGAGCATCTAGTCAAGTTGTAACTGAAACTCCAATACTTTAGTCAAGCTACAACTTGAAATTTAGCAAGCTTCAACTTGCATGGAAGCGTTAAATCCCAACACTTAAAACAAGATTCAACTTTATGTTTTATAATTTTCTTCTAATAAGGAAGCTTCAAGTCCATATTGATAAGCCACTACTTATTCTTCAATTTGGTGTTGATCGCTTCTTTATCAGTTGTCTTACTACAACAAATAGTGATCACCAAATCAGCTCAGCTCTTCTCTCCCCCTTTTTTTCACATCTCTCTCATCACATATCTACTCCTTTTCACATTAATCTAACATCTTTATGGATGATTATACATTCATGACCAGGTTCTCATCTTTATGAGGAAGGCATTCTCACACTTCTTCTTACACCTATTTTCTTACATATCCACATTGCTTCACCTATCTCTTCCACCAACACCCTTTATTTCAAAAATGTGCACTCAACTCTCTCAAGCCTTATTATACGATATAATAACTCTCTCGCATGTATCATACACTTCCTATACCTTCTTGTCACTTCATATTCCACTCTAAGTACCTATAAGAGGAAACAAGATGATTTCATCAAAAACTTCCAAAGAGTAATTACTACACCTGCAAATGGATCAATTTCAAGTTCTTCCATTCCTTGACCTATCAAGATGCCTTCTACCATCTATGACATGATATGTTACATTACAGAAACCCTTGATATTCATTTTTGTATCAAAAATTCCAATATGAGCCTTGCACTTATAATTCGTAACTGTCCTATCATATTTTTTTCCTCTACCTAGTCAAGTCCTAATTTTATCTTTTAGCCTTCCAAACGTGTCAAAAATATTCAAAAATTTATATTTACATTAAAAAATTTCCAAATAATCCATATGAAAAATTTATATGCTAGAAAAATCACCACTTCATATTCATACCTCCATTAAAGCTCCAATGTATAGCTTATTTTAGTTCCTCAAAAACTAGTCTTCCTTTTTGGAGCAATCATCACACTTTTAGGTCTCATCAAGCCTTTAAAAATTCATATAGGAAAATAAAATATTTATAAATTATCACCAAATGATTGGAATTCATAAAAATAGGGAATACAACCTTCATTTCACTCTTCTTCTCATCTTGATGTATGCTATAATAGCATACTCAAAAACATAGTTTTAAGATTTAGTTGTCAACATGAATTCATGCACTTTCATATATTATTAATTATTTTTGGGGGTCATATGTGACCTCTATATCATCCTAAATTTTTTTATCACCTCTCTAACCTTCAATATCTTCATACAACACTGATTAGGACAAGGTTCAAAGGGGTTTCTATACATTGAAAAACAATTTTCACAAAGTGAAAAAAATTAAACACCCATCCACATGTTCATGCATCCTAACTAAATTTTTTGATAATATTTTATCATCATACATTTTATCATGTCACTAGAATTATCTATTTCAATCCATATGGTTCTCATATGCTTTCATTTTGAAGACTATTTTCACAGGTATTTTATTAAGCTAAAGTGTAATTTATGAGCTTGATCTGAATGTTATTGCAATAGTAAATAAATGAATAATTAAGTACATAAATTACACCCAAGTGGCTAATAAATAAATAACATAACCATAATGTGCAAAGAGAGGGAAAGAAGCCTTAGTTGATTTTTAGTGAAATATGGACTAGATCAAAGCTCTGACTAGCTTAATAGAAAGGAAGAAGTGTCACACAAAAGCCCTGGAAAAGGAAGATCTGGAGAGATATACTAGAATGGGGCACCTAGAGAGGGACATGGGTACATGTGGATGCCATCGACCTGTTTTTGGGTGTTTAGGTCTACATAAATTCTCAAAAAACCTCCTCTAAGGTGTCCCAAGGTGTTCATCTTTACTCACCTTTGATTTCTCAAAGGTCACACAAATATCACCGAGGTCACTGGGAACCTACAATGAAGAATGAACCTACAAAACCCTCAAATAGAAATCAAATCCTAAAAAAGAAAGATGTAGAATGAGGGGTTAGATTGTCCTAAGTTGTCACAATGGTGAACATATGACTAAGTATTGCACTACATCTCAGACCTAATGTAGTTATGTGTGTGTGCAAAATTGTTCCCTAGGTTTCTCTTATGCGTGTCACACTTGGATAGAGAACAAGTACCTAGATGTAGAATGTAGTAAATGTGTGCATAGAATAGAAAAAAATTCCCTTATATGAAGTGTGATGCATAAAAATAGCCCTTGTGTCCCTTGTGATGGAGCTATATGGATGCAATGGAGCTATTAGATGCCTTGATGGATGCAACCTTATGTGGTGATAGATAGTTGATGGGTCGTTGTAACTTCTAATCATTTAAGTTCCAAAAAAATCAATTGTTAGTGTCATTCTCAAACCTAGGCTATGTCTTAGGCTATATGCAATGAATTTAGATGCAACATAGTTGTTGTGATGATTCTCTTTTGGGGGTTTCAGTTGTTATCATTATCTTGTTGCTCTCCTATACTACGAAAAGTAAATGTAACTCTAAGCTACTAAAATGAAAGAAAAAATTCAGGAAATACATCTATTCTACTAAAACAACTTTGCTATAACAAAAATGCTTTCAAAGGAAACTATTAAATTGAATTGAAATACACACATGAATTGAAATGATCACATGAATTGGAATGACAGAAAGGAAAGTTACTAAAAGACGGAAATACTACATTCAAATAATCATTCAAATCAAAATTATCATAAATAATGATCATGCACGAAATATCAACCCTCCAATCTCCCTCGGGTGAGTGGGACCTTGCTCTCTGTTGGGATTGAGGTACCTC
The DNA here is from genome assembly GCA_019776745.2 of Taxus chinensis. NCBI lineage: Eukaryota > Viridiplantae > Streptophyta > Pinopsida > Cupressales > Taxaceae > Taxus > Taxus chinensis. Next base: position 71,545,837 of record CM034149.1, read on the forward strand.
AACACGAATGAATAATCAAAACAACATATATATTATATTGATTCGAATAATTTCAGAACATGTTTCACCATAAAACTGTAAAATAACTACCAATTGGTGTATAGAACTGTAATGAATACTATCAACTACTAACTATGAAATTTTTTCAAGAAAGTATCTTTATAGACATAATTAGTTATAGATCATGCCACAATGATAGGCCACATATTCAACTAAATAACAACCTAATTAAAGTTAAACAAAACCTTGTAATATAGCTAAAAATAGGGCCCTTGTTTGTAGACTGCTATAGGAAAATCCTCTAGAATGACATGGTGGTGAGAGACTCGGTCTTCTTGACTATTACTTCCTCAAAATTGGCAAAGAATGCTCTTTATCAACCTGCACATGTCATCACATTACTCACAAAAGTATTTAGTGGGAACTTCTATGGTCATTAGTTCACATGAGACAAGAACAAGAGAAATGCATCAATATAACTATCTAGAATATCCCCAATGCATTAATTAACATAATTAGGAGCTAATAAATAGTCATATGGATGATATAATAAGTCAATTTATGCACTTATCATCTCCCCTGAACTTTACCTTTTGCATGTCCTTATGCAAACTCATATTTTCCCTGCTCTTTGTCCAAGCTGTTGTGCCATATCATACTCCTCGAATTGGTCTGCATATTGATTTCTTATCCCCTTACACCCCTGAGTTTCCAGGATAACATATTCCCATGCTTTGAAACTATCGTGAGATTTAGCAGTTGTATTTTGACAAGTAGTCATGGGAATAAGAATAATGGGAGGTCTCGCATGCATGCCAAATCACTCATTACTGTATTCTTTCGTACCCTTCTCTGCCAACTACCTAATGATTATAACAAGTGCATCTCCCCTCCCCATACTCTAGTTGAGGTTTTGTGAAGAGATCTCTTCCCTTATCTTCAATGGTAAGCTCAAAGTATCTCATCTTTTTTCACAAGCCTTCAGAGCTTCACCAAAATTCTACTGACAATAAAATTCAAAATCTTGAACATATTTGGCTAAAATATCTGAAGTATTATTTCCAATGCCAGCCTGATAATACAGAGACCTGAGATCCTTTTTCATTGAAACAACGTTGTGGTGGGTAGGTCGAATATAAAAACCAATGGTTCAGGTTGTTTGATTAAAAATTTCTATTTTCTCACCCCATATAATCTGGTTCCTAACCAATGACAGAAAATCCTTTAATTGAAACTCCCTCATAGAAAAATTGATGAAGAAGTCAGGGACATTTATAACCAACATTTTATGAAGATAAAATTCACCCAATAGATTTTATATTTCTGGAGTACTCTGTTTATATATTTATAAAAAAAATTTGCCATGACGAGCCTCATGGGAATCCCCATAACACATACTTTTCAATTTCCATGCATAAAACTGTTCTTGAAGAAATAGACTGTAAATGGAAGAAGGTTTCCTAAAATCTAGAAGTTTGCAAGCTAGAGGACAAATATACTCCACAATTGATTCCAATTTCTTTGTAGCACTTTATTATGACTTAACATCTTCCTTAAGTTTCTTATTTCTTGGACCAATTCATTATTTCAAAGGGACAATTGGTCACAATGAGCAGAAAAATTATTCTATGCTTATAATCCAATATTAGTTTTCCTTTTCAAATCATCAACTTCAATTTTCAAGACAGTTATTTCCATAAATTTTTGAACAGTTTACTGAAAAAATTCATTTTGCATAGAAAAATTAGTATCTTCCATACCTTTGGATTCTTCTTCAAAGTATCAATTTAATTCTGATACTACTTCAAAACTACTTCTTCATGTGATTCTAGGTGACCAACCTCCATTGCAGCAGTTTCTGGAGCTCCAGTCTAAATGTTTTGCACTACAGGTATTTCCAGAGCTACAGACACAGTTTTTAGAGCTTTTCCAATGTCTAACATATCAGTGTCAGGGCACTATTCTTTAGGAATAGTTGTCGTAAATTCATCATCCCTCAACTGTTCACCAGGAGTGGATAAAGTACCAACCTCATCAATCTCTTCCAAAATGGGGGCGGAACCCTCATTAAACAATGCAGGCTGAGAAACTTCAGGTCTCCTTGAGGTACAAGAACTTATTGGTATTAATGACATAACAGAATGGGATGGTAAGGTGTTCTTCCCCTTGGAAGCTTGTAGCACATAAAGTTGGTTGTCCTTAGTGGCAGATTATTCCATGGATTCATTTGAAGGTCGAGGATTCAACTTGAGCTTAGGATGAACATTGGGATATGGTTCCTTCTTGATTTTATTTTGTTTTGAACTCTCCCCTACACTCATTTTTTCTATCTTACTCTTAGGCCTATAAAAATCCCGATGTGCACATATTAACTAGATGAGGCCTGGGTGCTTCAAGGCAGCTCTATCACGTCCATTCTTATATTTTTGACCCACTTTTATGGAAACATCTGCAATATATTCTAGAAGATTGACCTTCATCTCAAGGTTTATCTGACCATTCTTCAAATGAGTAAGAAGTTTCAATGTGTCACCACTAAGCACCGATGGTTGACCATCATAGATAAACTATTTGTTAACCCATGTAGTTACTTCCTTCCAGTGACCCGACAAACTATCCCACTTAATACCTTTTTGAGTACCATAGGAAGTAAGGATTATTTTTGGAAGATCTTCCCCTTCATTATGAAACAGTGGTATTAAATCCTTAAGTGGGTCATTAGTTACAAATTTGATCCCTACATCTAGGAGGCCCTATATGGTAGCAATAATGTGGTTGTTTATCTCAATTCTCTTACCTCTTATCCGCGAGTATGTGGCCTCAAAATTTATCAGGAATTCATCAACTAAATATTCATCAAAACCCTCAAATTTTTGGATAAAGTCTAACCAACCTAAGTCATGGAATACTTGGGAGATGACAACGTTTTGTAGAATAGGCTCTGGAGACTCTGGTTATGACTTCTTCTCCTGCCCCATAACTTAAATAAGTCTGGATGGAATTATAGAAAAATAGAGAAGGTTTATGCGAAGAAAACAAAAAAATTGCATGAAATAGTGGTAGTGGAAGTTTGAACTATATTTTGAGCTCAAAATAGCATTGATTCGACGTAAAAACATCGATGAAAAAGTGTGATAGTACTTAATTAGGAGATAAGGATTCAATTCTTCACATGGCTCCTATATGATCATCATGAATGTGTATGCCACCTGTCTTTCTTAGAAAAATGTGACACATACCGTTTAATTTCCCACTAATACTCATTATCTCCCACTTCACTTCATGAGATTTGATTTGACATCTGGAATAAATGCATTGAAAATGGGACTTTTATTTTTTCATTTTTAAATAAATGCAATGGGGGTTTCTAAAGAGTTAATATCCGTAGCAAGGGATGAATACACGCCACCTTGTCATCTCAACTCTCCTTTGACCATTAGCACTCCACATCCTGTATTTGAAGAATAATTGTGATTAATACACATTTTAATAATTTACATCCTTAACCTTTATTAAAAGCATGAAATAAAATAAGACAAAATATGATCTAGGGGGAAGAGGATCAAAACTATGATATTCTTCCTTTATTTGAATTCAAAACAAACTATTCATGGCATGAAGAGCTACAGTCTTCCATTAAATTAATTTTTTCCATAACAATATGTCTTTAGTGAAAGTCTCTTTATACTGGGGTGGTTGATACATTCTAAATAAATGACCATTCACTAGAAAGGTTCTTATGTCACCATTGATAGGTAAAAGTCTCACAGATCCATTATCATTAACTTTTTCAATTTGATAGGGTCCTAACCATCTTGTCCTCAACTTTCCTTTGAATTGTTGATCCTTTGAGTCAAACAATAAGACCCGTTCTACTTCAATGAACTTATTGTTTTAGATATGAGGGTCATGCCAAGATTTTCTCTGATGTTGGAGGATTTTTGTTTTTTGTTATGCCTCCATCCGTATTTCATCAAGTTCATTCAACTGCAACACTCTCTCACGTTGAGCTTCATCCAGTTCAATTCCAATCTTCAAAGCTATCCTCCAAGTTTGTAATTCAAATTCTACATGAAGCAATGGATTTTTCTCGTATACCAATTCATATGGGGAAAAAACAATGGTGATTTATTCAAGTGGTATTGTATGCCCAAACTTCTTCAGGCAACCTTGGCACCTAATTTTGCATGCATGCATTGACAAATATAGTTAAGATATTCTCCAGCTCTCTGTTTGTGACTTCCACCTACCCATTGGATTGGGGGTGGTATGGTGATGATTTTCTATGCTTGATTTGGTATATCTTTAGGGAAGGCCTCAATCATGTTGGACACAATTTGAGGGCCTTGATTAGATATAATTTCTCTTGGAGCTCCAAACCTTAACATAATCTGATTGTACAAAAAGTCAGCTACAAAATCCTCATTGGTAGTTGCCAATGATTGAACCTGGACCCAATTTGTAACATAGTGCACACTAGAAAGTACTCTTTTCCATAGGATGGGGGATCAAAAGTTCCAACGAAATCAATTACCCACTTCTCAAATGGCCTTAAGACTAGTTGGAGATTGAGGGGAATTTCTGTAGACAACACAGGCTTCCCCATGCGCTGACATACATCACATTTCCATACATACTTCTTGACAAATTTGTGGAGAGAGGGCCAGTACTCCAAGGACCTTGTGAATTTTCCTCTTGACTGAGTAATGTCCTCCTTCAGGCTCATCATGACAAGCCCACAGTATATCATACACCTCAACCTCTCGAACAGACTTGCGGAGAACCATGTCAAGACAACATTTAAATAGAATTCCATCACACCACTTGTATGAATGCTCGGTTTTTTTTTACTAATCTTCTATGTTCTTTATTGGTAAAGTAAGTTGGAAACTTCCCTGTAGTGCGGTAGTTGGCAAGATCAAAAAACCATGGAGGATGTGCTGAGACTGCAAACAAGTGTTTGTATAGAAATTGATCTTGGAATGTCTCCTCTTCTCCTGAAACATTCAATCTGGAAAGAAAGTTAGCAACAATATTGGCCTTTCCAGGCTTATCAATAATATTCATGTTAAATTCTTGCAAAATAAGTAACCACCTAATAATTATGTCCCCTATTATTTTTTTATTCATCAAATAGCTTATGGATGAATGATTAGTATACACAAAGAATTTATATCCAGTAATATATTGTCTAGATTTATTCAAAGAGTAAACAACAACTAGAAATTCCTTTTCCGTAGTGGTGTAGTTATTCTCTGTGGGGTTAGGTTTTTACTCATAAAATAGATGGCATACATCTGGTCTTCTTCATTGTTTTGTCCAAGAACAACTCCCATTGCTATGTTAGAAGCATCAGTGGGGATATGAAAAGGCTGTCCCCAATTAGGTCCTCCCAAAATCAGGGCAATGGTCAATTTCTCTTTGATAATTTCAAAATATTTTTGAAACTAAGGATTCCATTCAAAAGCACAGTCCTTGGAAAGAAATGTAAACATTGGTGTAACTATTTTACTAAAATCTTGGATAAATCGTTCTTTCCTATCTCAACAATTACTTGTTTACTATCTCTCATAATAGCAAGTTTTGTGTTAGAAATCAAATAGTTCAAGGGACAAGAATGAGGTTAGTATCATGTGAAGAATAGTCACGTTTTCAAGGGATACAACCTTGGCTAGAGGGAAATGAAAGTCAGTGGCTGTATGTTCCTCATGGTAATCATAAATCTCTTCACAATTTTCAATGGAAATGTCACTTACCAGGGTGATGTTATCCACTAAGTTCAAAACAGTCATTTCCATAGCCATATTTTGGATTTTCGTAGCCATAGCTATTGTTTCCATAGCCACAGTATCGTCTCTATTAGGGACATTGAGTATTGATCTAAAATTTCTTCCAGATGATTTTTCACTGGAATGGTGGCCAGATAAGAAGAACTCATGTTATTAGTATTTGAAAAATATACCCACACACATTCATAAACATCCACATGAGGCTGGGTAGGATAATAAAGGGAAAAATTCTTTTCTTTTTTCCCATTTGAAATGGTCATTTTTCTTGACCTACAGTCAATGTACGATTTCTTGACCTACAGTCAATGTACGCAACAATAATAGCTAACCAAGGTCTTCCTAAGATGACTGGGTATCCTAACTTCCAGGCTTTAGGCTGTAAGACCATGAAATCTAGTAGGATACTCCCTAGATTCAACAATGATGAAGACATCCTCAATTACTCCATTCGGTATAACAATATATTGATATGCCAATTGGAGGATAGTACTGGTTGGCTACAATCTTGTCAATGACAATAAATTAAACATATATGTTGTTATGACATTGATTGCAGCACCAAGATCAATGAGAATGTTAGATATTGACTAACCATTCGTATAAATAGTAATGACCGGACTCCCAAGATCCCCATATTTTGGTGAAAGAAGTTTTCCAGCCACAAAATCAGCCAGATTACCTACTACTTTGATTGTTTTTGGGTATTTCCTCTTCCTTCTGATGGAATGGTTTAATTAAGGTGGTGTCTTTAGTGCAATGGTTTCTGATGGAATGGTTTGGATTAAGGAATTTCCCTTATTACTCTTAGAAGCGAGACCTCAATGTTCATCTTTTTCAACTCTTGAACCAATGTTGTTTCTTCATCATTCTATACTTCTTTTAATCTCTCTAGAAAAGGAGCAACATGCATATTCTTATCTTCATCCTGATTGTTCCTAGTGGCTCACATTTGTGGAATATGTCCAATTTCTTCATTTTCGTCGGGTATCCTCTCATTTTCCTCCAGTTACCTCTCATTTTCCTTAGGTATTTATTTTATAACTATGGGATGATTTTTTATTGTTCTTCCACACCTTGGCTATACATTATTAATGACATTCAATTGCGTTATCTCACCCTGTCCTGCTTCATTAATTGAAGTTGTTTATTAATTTCTAGGGTTTGAGACAAATTGGGATGGGAGTTGAGTTTGTGCGGAATTCCCTTGTTGATATTTTATTTTGGTGGAGACATTAAAGCTTGTTGTTGTGTAAACCTCCTTGGCTAATTAGAATTCTGTTGAGGTGCCCATTGTTGATTTTTCCAAGGTGGTGTATTGGTTGGTGGTGCCCAACCTTGCTAATTGTATGGAGGCACCCATGGTGGTGGCTGTGGGTAAGCCATCTAGTTTGGTGGTGTCTATTCAAGTTGTCCCTAAGTTGGTGGAGGAGCATGATTGGGCCATGACATTAGATCCAGGGGTTCTGAGCAGGTATAGGGGCATAAGTAGAATGGTTATTTTATCTCTGCACGAATTTTACCTCTGTATTTGATTGAGTTATGACATTTAATATTTATTTGAGATGAAGTAGGAGGGTATGATGATTGGTATCATGATTATGAACATCAAAAATTAGGCACATGTTTGTGATATCTAAAGGACATTCTTTAAAAGGATGCCTTTTCTTGCATCTAGGACAATATAGATCTAAAGGTTCCTTTGCAGCAATGTTCTTGGCTTTCATCCCATCTATGGTTGAAATTAACTGTGATAAGATGTTTGTTTTCATGTTATCCATTTCTTATAGAATTCATGAGGTACCTAGGGCATTCTTTAATGTTTTCCTTCACTTTATACCTCCCTGTGTTCTAGAGTAACTCCTACACAACTCAACAATCCGTGTCATGGTGAGTTTGTGCACATCACCTCCTCTAATGAGATGGAGGGAGTATTTCATTTCTTTCTCAAGTCCTTTAAGGAAAACCATCTTAGTGATTTATAAATTCAACTCATAACCACTCCTTCTATGGACAAAGAGGAATATGTCTAAATAATATTCTAGATTTCCATCTTCTTTTTTATTTATCTGAAAGAAATTCTCCCTCATATCTCTCCCCCTACAGTAGTCTTGGTATTTTTCCAAAAATGAATTTTCCATCTATACCCATGTAATGAATAGAATTAAAGGGAAATCCCATAAACCAACTCATGGCAGAGTCTTTGAGGGTGGAAGGAAAAAGTTTGAATTTTTGGTTATCAGTTTTGTAGTCATATGTTTGGAAAAGGACTTTGAATTCAAAAAAGAATTGGTCTGTATCTTCTGTGGACATTCCCAAAAAGATATGAGGATGGATGGAAAAATGTTTTCCATAGGTGCATCCTCATCCTCATCTAAGACAATGGGATAAGTAAATTCCTACCTAAGGGTTGATCCTCATCATTTACATTGTCTCCCATCTCGGAAAGTTTCTCAGGTTCTAAATAAGATGATGCAAACTGTTTAGTATCACTCATGGGCGTTATATTAGATTCAATGTCACTCTCAGTGTTCCCTATTCATGATATGTTTGGATATATTCTTTGAATATTACGAGGTATAAATCTCCCTTGAGCGTCCCGTGGCCTGTGCATCAATATTTCTCGTGTAAACAAGGCTTAGGACTCTCACTAGTTTTATAGCTTAACTTAACTAACACCCATATCAAATAAGATGAATAGAATGACATGTTATGCTTATGGTGTCCCCAAAAAATATGCCAAAAATGATGGGTCATTGTTATTTCCAATCATTTAACCAACCGATTCAATTGTCGGTGTCATTCTCAAACCAGGGTTGTGTCCTAGGCTATATGCAATGAAGTTGGATGCAACACAATTATTGTGGTGATTCTCTTTTGGGGGGTTTCAGTTGTTATTCCTCTTTTGTTTCTCTTATATGCTACGGAAAGTAAATTCAACTCTACGCTACATAAATGAAAGACAAAATTCAGGGAATACATCTATTCTACTGAAACAATGTTGTTGTAGTAAAAATGCTTTCAAAGGAAACTATTTAACTGAATTGAAATACACACATGAATTGAAATGCTTACATGAATTGAAATGATAGAAAGGAAATTTACTAAATCAAGGAAATACTACATTTAAATAATCATTCAAATCAAATTACTGGAACTTAAACTTATCATAAAGAATTATCATACATGAAATATCAACCCTCCAATCTCCTCGGGTGAGTGGGCCCTTTCTCTCCTTCGGGATTGAGGTACTGTAACACCAATGAATACTCCAAACAACATATAGATTATATTGCTTCAAATAAGTTCAAAACATGTTTCACCATAAAACTGTAAAATAATTACCAACTGGTGTATAGAAATGTACTGAAGACTATCAACTACTAACTATGAAACAATATCAAGAAGGTTTCTTTGTAGTCATTATTAGTTACAGATCATGCCAAAATGATAGGCCACTGATTCAACTAAATAAAAACCTAATTAAAGCTCAATGATATAGCTAAAAATAGGGCCCTCATTTATAGGTTGCTTATAGGAAAATCCTCTAGAATGACACGGTGGCGAGAGACTCAGTCTTCTTGATTGTTACTTACCTTAAAATTGGAAAAGGATGCTCTTTATCAACCTACACACGTCATCACATTACTCATAAAAAATATTTAGTGGGAACTTCTTCTACAAGGGTAATTAGTTCACATGAGAAACAAGAACAAGAGAAATGCATCAATCTTACTAATAATATAACTATCTAGAACACCCCCTTGCATTAATTAAGAAAATTAGGAGAAATTAAATAGTCATATGCATGATATATTAAGTCAATTTATGCAATCATCAATAGGGCTTATTGTTTTGTCCTTTATTATGATTACATAACTTTATATTTATATGATTCCCTTGCTTGAATTTCATAACTAAGCCTGAAAAGGACGAATACCAAAAATAAAAGATGATCAAATGGATAGAAAGGAACCAAAAAGTTTTAGTAAAGTATAAATAGTATAACAAAATCTAGAGGGGATGAGGGTGCCTGTTGCTATCATCCTGACTACGCATCGATGCCCAGGATGACAAATGTTGAAGAGTAAAAATGCAGACTTAGCAAGTAAGGGTGCAAGACTAAAAGTAGTAACATAAGGAAAATAAAGGTGGCCAAAGACATGGGTTAGTTAGTAATTTTATTACTAAGGAATCATATGAATATTAGTATGTAACTAGGACTGGATAATTTTCTAAAGTGTGTGATTTTGTGTCTACATTTTCCCTCACTTTATGTTTCTCAGTGAAACATATCAATAAAATAAAGTAGATAGAGATGAATAATTGATAACCATGTAGATTGATTATGAAAGCATTTTGAGGGAGAAGGCAAAAGTATGGAGTCATAGAAAAATGTGAATTATGAATGCTAAGGAGAAGAAAGTGCAAAAAGTGATGAAAATGAACCTAGGGCAAAAAAACATGAGTAAATGTTGAAATGTGCCTATTTTTTATGTTGATTTCGATGTTGATGTGTGTGATATTTTCATTTTTGATGTTGACTACCAATTCCCATACATATGGACCTATTAAAGAGAATCTAAACAAGTAGTCAAATATGCATATATATGATCAAAATAAGTAAAACCCATGTGTAAGGAAAGTATGTAAAAATGATGGAAGTGTGAAAAAGGAATATGTGCACCTAATCCATGATGATGAAATGGTGTAGAAAAATATCTTGTAGACGATTTCGATGTGCGAGTTATTAGGGTGATCTCACGCCAATGAAATAGAATAAGTGTAAGGAAAATAGTCAAGTGTCATCCTCAAACCTTTAGTTGCTTCCCACAATGTAGAACAACACTACATATGGTGTGTATAAACACATGTACTAAGGAATTTATGCCCTATAAATTCTGTTGTGTGGATTTCTATAGACTGTGTTGAACTACCAAATGTTTTGTAATTTCCCCCTGGTTTTAGGAATCTAGGAAAGGTTGTTGTGCTAAGGACCCAAGTTTGATTCTGAAATTGAAAAATGTGTTGTATTAGTATCGTGTTGTGTTGTGTATAACATTGTATGGGGTGAATGATTCCCCCTTGTTTGGGGTACATGCGATGTCGCTGAAGGAGTATACGACCTAATGGAAGACTAACCATTGTGGTAAAACATTACCCTGTAGGGGAAGGGAATTTATTTGGTATAAACCAAGGTACACAAACAAGTGGCTAGGAGACAAGTGTTAGTACAAAAAATACAAGCATGCATGTATAATATGAAATGTAAGCTAAGCATACATTGTGTAAGCTATGACACAATCAAACATGCAAGAAGATAATGTAGAATGCAAAGAGTGGGTTACAAACATGGGACACCACCAATGATTTCGTAAGAAAATCAAGGCCATAATGGACGCAATCAATCATAGAAAAAACAAGATATAAGGAAAATCCTACAAATAATGACAAACAAAAGAAAACTGTGTATTAGAAAACCATGGAAGAAAATAGTCCTGCAAAACAAATTCTACACATAAAGCACCTATTAGCATGTTCAAAATATAAAAATTATGTCAAGTTGTATAATATGATAAAGTAATGTGCTATGAAACAATAACACCTATAGTATACGAAATTGGATGCCCCCAAGATCTGTTATGGGAATGGTAATAGATACTGCACCAAGCATCCATGTTACATGTAATGAATATGTGTAATCTGCGATCACAACTAGAAAGGAAAGTAAACACACATGTGTGTATGATAAAGATAATGACATACAAGATATATATCTATCAAGTGTAATAAAGATAACATGTAAAAGCTTAAGTAAGAAAGAATAAAGGCAACCAATCTATGTAGTATGCTATGATTTAGGAAAAATGGAATGTGGATTGAATGATAGGAGTGGCATGCCCCCTGAGTGGATTTGTATGTATGTAATGAGGTTCATTTATTTATGCCCCCTAGGTAGTCAAGAATGAACCATAAATGAGAGTGCGTCATTGGGAAATGGTATAAATGATGTGTTTTCGTGTGTTAGAAAGAGTTAATGAGGTGAGTGTGGAGGGTTTTTTGTAGAATGATGATGTGCAAATGATATTGAATGTGACTTATGGATGATTTGATCTTGAAGTTTTAGAATGATGTGATGATTTATCCTAAAGCGTATATCACGAGGTGGGTGAGTAAGATGCTATCAAGCATGATCGTGTAGCACAAGGTCTATACCAAAAAAATATGAACATGATGATGTAGCACAAATAATATATCATGAAATTTATGGATGTAATGTTAGAAAGTGTGATGATTTAACACAAGGCATATATCAAAAAATTAATGAATATGAAAGCTAAAAAGGGATGGTGATTTAGCATAGAGTGTATATCATGATATGTCTAAAGAAGGAACTAGCTAGGAATGTTTCATGATAATAGGATTATATGATTGAACGTGTGAGTTTGATAATGTCCATTTGATATGTATACCCTCATCAATTGAGTATGAACCATGGGAATATAGTGCATCATTAGGTAGTGAGTACATCGTGTATAAGTAGATGAGTAAGATGCATAATATGTGTAATAGTTGTTGTGGAGAATATGTCATAGGTGCGTGATGTTTGAAACATGTAATTTGGAATGTGTAGTGTTTAATACAAGATGTGTAGATTATATAAGTGTGGAATCAAAAAGCGTGTGTGATGTTGAAGATGTGGATAATGTATAATTTATAATAATGTAGTGTGTAGCATGTGTGCGATGTATAGGTGTGTAAAGAAAAAAGTGCAGATGATTCCAAGTAAATAGAAGATTATATATGTAAAAAAGTGTATGATGTGTGAATATGTGATGTGTATTTTTGATGGTGCAATTTGTGAGATTCATGCATATAGGATTCTCTTAATAGTCGAGTGTGAACAAAAGCACAAGAGTGCATCCTCAGGAAATGACGATACAAGTGTGTGTCAAGAGGCGTATGACATATGTGAAGTGATGAGAAAATAAGATGTTTGTTGATGTTGGGAGGAGATATAAGTGTGATGCCCCCCAAGTATGTGGTGATGAGTGTATTTAGGTAATGTCATCTAAGAGGTTGTCATTGTCATGATCAAAAATGAATGGTGAAGCATTCAAAACTTTATAGGTGATATTGTCAGGTTGATCAAGTAAGGATCCATTGAGGCATAAATTATACATGTTCATAGCATATTCGTCATCAGTGAAAGGAGGTAATGGGAATCCATGTGCATACCAATGAGTGATATTTTGTGTATAGAAAAGAAATGAAATGTTACAAATGAACACATGGCCAAAGGGAATAGAAAATGAGATATTAATATGATTAGGGTAAAATGTGCCCCCAGTGTAATCATGTCAAGATGTCCCTAATGTAAGTGGAGAAGAGTGAGGATATCACGCAAGAAATATTATGAGATGAAAGACCCACAAGCCATAGGCAACAGTGATAGTAATAAAGCCATGATATAGATGAGAATTATAAGGTGGAGGATAGAGATCATCAAAGGAAAATCCTAGCTAAATCAAGCCATCATGTGTACATATAGTGTTATCACAATTAGGAACAAATGAAATATACTCCCAATAAGAATCATTCATGAAAAATGTGTAGATAAATGAAGGGAATGTTAATGAAGATTTTATCGTGTGGAGGTGCAGGGGATGGATCGACGTCCACATACTAGATAGACCCCCAATAAATAATCATAGCAACAGTAGTAGCAGGTGGAGAAAATGGTGTAGATGATACAATATCTATCATGAAAATAGCACCTTCAAGAAGTTTCAAATGAGGTAGAGTGTCCATATGTTGGGGTTCATCAGTAGTATCAATTTTTAGTGTATGAAGTGTAGTATTTGGGTCATGGTCATAATACTTGTATGGATGATGGTCACGAAAGATAGTATACTCGATACCTTCATGTAGGAATTTAACACATTGATGTATGGTAGAGGGAACCTCTTACATGGCATGAAAGCATGGCCTACTGAGTAAACAATTGTATGAAATGGGGAATTCGATGAAAAAGAAAAGTGTGTTAAAAGTTTTTGGTCCAACCGTAATAGGTAGAGTAATGTGACCTAAGCATGTACGAACAGAGCCATCATATGCATGAAGAGGAATCCATGATGGACTAACATTAGCAGCTGAAAGACCAATATTTTCAAGGAATGACATGGGACAAAGATTGATTTCAGATCTATTATCATTTAAAGTACACTTAACACCCACATTGTAAATGCAAATCATGATGTGTAAGGCTGGGTAATTGTCAAAAAATAGTAAGATTAACATGAGGATTAGATGGGAAAGTAATATCCTGAGAGAAGGCATCTACAAATATTTGATATAATGAATCTGGATGCATATTAGCAAGAATACGAGTGGTAGCTAGGAGATTTTAGACTCTTTCTCTTAATTCAAGGTTTTTGAGAAAGAAATAATTAATGAAGATACTCACGATGACAACATCCTATAATGATTATCATTAAAATAATGAAGATTTGAGAAGCATGAAGATCAAGTTGAGGTTCACCAAAATGATTAAGCTAAAGTATAATTGATGAGTATAATCTGAATGCTATTGCAGCGCTAAACAAATGAATAATTAAGTACATGAATTACACCCAAGAGGATGAACAACAAATAATGAAACCCTAATGTGCAAAGAGAGAGTAATAAGCCTTATATGATTTGTAGTGAAATCTACATTTGAATTGAATCTCTGACTAGCTTAATAGAAAGGAAGAAGTGTCACACAGAAGCCCTAGAAAATTTAGATTTGGAGAGATAAGATGGACTGGGGTGCCTGGAGAGGGATAGGGGCACCCACGGGCACCCTGGACCTATTTCTAGGCACTTGGGTCTACAAAAATTCTCAAAAAACCTCCTATGAGGTGTCACAAGGTGTTCACCTTTAGTCTCCTTTGATCACTCTGAGGTCGCACCAAGATCACCGAGGTCACTGGAAACCTGCAATGAATAATGAACCTACAAAACCCTCAAATAGACATCAAATCCTAAAAAATAAAGATGCAAAATGAGGGGTTGGACTTTCCTCATCTATCAAAATGGTGAACTTATGAATGAGTATTGGGTTACATATCAGACCCAATGTAGTTTTGTGTGTGTGTGCAGAATTGTGACCTAGGCTTCTCTTGTGTGTGTCGCACTTAGATAATGAGAAATTAGCTAGATATATAATGTAGTAAATGTGGGCATGAAATAGAATGAAATTCCATCCTATGAAGTTTGATGTAAAAAACCAACCCTTGCATCCCTTGTGATGGAGCTAGATGGATGTAATGGAGCTCTTAGATGGCTTGATGGATACAACATGAGGTGGTGATATATAGTGCTTAGTGATTGGCCATTTATTATGATTACATAAATTTATATTTATATGATTCCCTTTCTTATCTTTCATAACTAACCCCAAAAAGGACAAATACCAAAAAGATAATATGCTCAAACATCTAGAAAGGACCCAAAAAGTTTGAGTAAAGTACAAAGAGGAGAGGGGCACCTAGAGGGAACAAGGGCACCTAACACTGGCATCTTGACTAGGCACTTGTGTCTAGGATGAAAAATGCATAAGAGTAAAAATGCAGACTCAACAAGTAAGGTTGCAATACTAAAAGTAGAAATAGAAGTAAAATAAATGTGGCCAAATACATGGGTTAATTAGTAATTTTCTTATCGAGGAATCATATGATTAGTAGCATGTAACGAAGACTAGATAATTTCCCTAAGTCTATGATTTTATGTCTATTGTCTTGTGCTACCAGAAATAGGTCTCAAATAATGTACTTATTCAAAACTCAAATCACCTCATCATGACTTGCCTCATACATCATTGGAAATATCTTAATATCTACTTTCTGGAACTACTCATGTATTTCACCAAAACAAGGCAGACTCAACCAAACTCATTACTCCAACATATCAACTGATAACTTGTGTTCTCAAGAATAAATCCTAGCTCCAAATGTTCAAACAACTTTAAAGTTATCTTCCATCTCTACTAACACTTTGAACAGTTCAAATGCATTACAAACAACTTTTGCAAACATTCAAAAACATAATTTTTTTGGACATATCTTCATCTACTCACTTGTGACACCAAGCTTCTTCACTAGCTCATAAGGGTAGTTTTAGATCACTCAAACACATGCATGCAAACACTTCATAAAACCAAACTAAGAAAATTCATAGATCATATGAGATGTCTTCATGTTGTTTAGGATAAAAACCAATCACTTGATGAGGTAATTCATCAAGTATTCTCTTCATACCTTGAAGGCTAGTCTTGCATTCTAGCATTCTTAAATGGTAGGAGAAAACCCATACCTGTACCATAAAAAATTTCCAAAGGATTGGATCATATGAATTAATTAAAATCACTAGCACACCTCTAACACTCTTCACCAAAAATTTGAGCATGGGTTCCTTTACAAATTTTTCATGTGCATTGAAATCTTCACAAAAATGTAGTTTTCTTGTGGGTTCCACTATGATTCATGAGCTCAGAAAACTATAGAAATGAGATATAATGAACTATATACATTCTCAATTTTATAAACTAGAAAAAAAGTTCATTTGGAGGCTCAACGAACCAAATTTCTTTATAATAATTTAACTCACTTTGAAGAAGGCTTAAGACAACTTCACAAAAGTGGATATAAAATTATTATTTATCATCCATTTGACCTCAAAAATTTTGTAAAATATTTTTATCCCAATTATCTTCAAAAAATTCTCTTATGATTTATCTGAAGAATTCTCCACAATTTTTCTTGAATGCTAAGAATTCAGGGTTCTAGTTTACTATACCTCACTTAACCCAGTTTTGGTAAAAATGCGATATCATGAAAAAAAAGTCCTCCTAGGGTCCTCAAATTTGGACCAAAACTTAATAACTACCTATTATATGATCTCTAACTACTAATGTTTCCTGGTTCACTCTAAAATTTGCAATCCTATCTCATTTGAGCATGCTAAACCTGCTTTTCGTAAAGGGCAGTTATACCATTGACCCTGAAAATGCCTATACTTGTCGAATTATGACATGTAGCTTCTTATTTGGAACATTAAAAATGTCCCTAAACACTTCCCATGCCTGAATTTTCTTCATACAACTTTTTTTACTTCATACCTCCATGATAGGTGCTTGAAATAGGCCTAATTGAGCTAGTTTACATTGTAAATCACCATTAATGAATTGTCATTCATCATGTAGCTTCTTGAACATGTCCTACTATGTTTCATACCTCTACCATGATTCAATAGAAGCGTCAGGCCTTTATTTCACCTTTCTAGGTCTTTTTACTAACTAGAACTAAGGATTAAGCATTCTGAACTGAGCTAGTCTGACCAATTCCACTCATGTGCCCCTATATTCATCATTATGACCATATTTCCAAAATATATGCATGTTATACTATATAAGAAACCATCTACACATGATATCATATCATGATCTCTAAACTCTTCAACTTTGGAATGATTCACAAAATCACAATTAATCATTGTTGTTTACTTTCTATTAGAAAATAACAGAGATAGCTAGTGAATGAATTATTATTGTGCTTAGAACCAATAATTTTAGTAAAGGAAAGAATATATGCTCATAATACAAACAATTTTATCCTGGAAAACCTCCAATGGAGGAAAAACTAGGTCAGGAAGGGAAATTTCTCTTTCTTCCCACTTCTATTGGCCAATTCAAATGAACAAGTACATAATTTACAATAAGTATGAAAGGGAAGTAGATAATATCTCAACACTTCCTTTCAATTACTTGCTTGATCTTGTCTCAACACTCCTTTCTTCTACAAAAATACAATTTCCATCACTAAGACTTCTTGCTCACTTGCTCTCATGCTTTAATGATCTTCCACACTTCTACAATCATGTATTTATAGCCTTTCTCATGTCCTCATGTGCACTGGAGAATGGAAAAGGTCATGAAGGAGAAAATAAATGAAAATCCTTTCAAATTCAAAGGCTTTTTGTTTTGAATTTTTTTTTCTGTCCGTAATGGCCAGGACCATGCCGCCCTACGACAGACCAGAGGTCCCAAGACCGCCACCATGTCTAGGTGGCGGTTCTGTAACCACCACCCTACACTAGGTGGTAGTCCTTTTACTTACAAGACAGAACCTCCATTTATTGTTTTTTCCTCTTTGTGCTTATTGTTCCTTTTTGGACCCCTATGGATCACACCTCCCCTTCTTAGGAGGCTTTTGGTCCCATAAAATTTTAGTGGGGGAGTAGATGAGGAAATAATCCCCTCGCTTTCTCCTTTGAGTACCACTGAGTCTGCCTTGGTGTCTTTCCTTTCATTCTTATCTGCCAAGACTCCTGGGGGGGAACTCTTCTAGTCTCTCTGACCTTCTGTCTGTAGCACTACATCCTCCTCCAAGTTGCCTCGTGAGTCTAAGATTTAATCCTTAATGGAATGTAGCAATTGTAGTTCTTCATCTTCATCTAGCATGGATGGCTCATATAGGTGCAAGTTTTCACAGTTTACTATAGAGTACATCCTCATGAATGACGTAAAATCAAATCGAAAAGATTATTTTCTCTAACCTGCTCCAATATGGTGAAGGGTCCATATTGTAGTGGCTTCAGCTTCCATTCTTAACCTTGTAATCTCTCCTTGCTCAAGTAAATCCAAACTTTATCTCCAACATGAAGCTTTTTGTTCCCTCCTATGAAGATCATGCCTAGCTTTATACTTGGGTTGAGATTTATCTATTTGTTCTTTGACTTTGATATGGATTTGTCTGGATCCTCTTAATGAGTTTGTTAGCCCTAGTCACCTCTGTGTCTTGTGTCTCCTTTTCATCTTGTTGTCCAACTACTATGTCTAGTGGATTTTTAGGTAGATATCCCAAGCATGCTTCAAATTGTGACTTCATAATGGATGTGTGTACTACCCAGTTATAGGAATGTTGAATGTAGGCTAAGGACTCATCCCAAGTCCTTGGGTATTTGTTGTTATACCCCTCTAATCAATTGTACCAAAGTCTTGTTTACCACCTCTATTTGTCCATCTGTTTGTGGATGGAAAGTTGTGCTCCTCTGTAAAATGGTATCCATCTTGTCCCACAAAGTAGTCCAAAAATTCCCCAAGAACTTGGAATCCCTATCAGAGACAATATACTTTGGCAAACCAAAATGCACCCATACATTAGCAAAGAAAAGATATGCTACCTCATGTGCTTTTATTGTCTTTTTACATGCCATAAGAATACACATTTTACTGAATCTGTCAACAACAACATCGAGATAGTCATGGCCATGTTTAGACATAGGTAATCCTACTATAAAATCCATAAAAATGTCCTCCCACGGATGAGTAGGTACTGGTAAAGGCATATACAAACCTTCCTTCCTAGTTTTAGGCTTTCTAGTACAACAAATTTTACATCCATGAATAAAATTTGATACTTATTCTTGCATGTTGGGCCAATATACATACCTTTCCAAGTGGGCTAGGGTCTTACCAACACCGAAATGTCCCGCTACTTTCAAGGTATGTGCTTCCGTCATCAATAGAAGTCTTTCTTATTTAGGCACACAAAGTTTCCCCCATCGGTAGAGCAAGCCCGTCCTTGAGATAACAATCTTCAATCCCCATCTTTTCAGCCCCTTTGGACTACAAATTCTGAAATTTTACCCCCAAATTCTTTGTCTTGGGCATATGCCTCTCCATAAGCTTCATTCGTGAAGGGTTGAATATGAGAGATAGTTACCAAATAGGAGAGCATTTCCTATGTGGGTGGCCTAGACAACATGTCTGCCACCAAATTTGTACTACCCTTCTTGTATTTGATCACTAGGTGGAACTGCTGAAGAAACCCCATCCATTTGTAGTGCCTTGCCTACCTGTAATTTCGACTGTTCTTGTAAATACTGGAGAGGTTTGTGGTCAGTGTGCACAATATTTTCTTTACCCAACAAATAATGTTTCCATTTTTTAATTTCCTAAACTAGTGCATACATTTCTTTATCATATACTGAATATCCTTTAACTGCTGAAGTGAAGGTTTCAGAATGATAACATACAGGTTTACCTCCTCAGAGAAACACTATGCCCATAGCGTAATCACTTACATCTGTCTCTACTTCAAAATTCTATTGTAAACTAGGAAGAGACAAGTACTAGAGCATGAGTAATCTTATATTTTAATAACTCAAAGGATTTATCTTGTTCCTTACCACAATCAAAACCCTTACTCTTTATGGCCACTATGTGTAGAGGTGTTGCAATCACTGAGAAACTCGGAATGAATTTCCACATGTATTGTACTGCTCCCAAAAAAATTCTAGTCTCTGTGGCTCCTATTGGTATTGGCCAATTTGTGATGGCTTTCACCTTATTTGGATCCAATCGTAGCTCTCCTCCTCCAACCACGTGCTCGAGATAGACAAGTGACTGTTTGGAAAATTCACATTTCTTCATATTACAAAGGATTTATTTCTCCCTGAGAACTTGTAAGACTTGCTGCAAATGTGTTAGATTTTCCTCCCATGTGGCACTAAAAATCAAGATATCATCTAGATATACAATGACACATGAATCTATGAAATCCTACAATACATCATTCATCAATCTCATAAATGTAGCGAGTGCATTGCATATTCCAAAAGGAAGTACTAACCATTCATAAAAAACGTGTTTTGTTTTGAAGGCAGTCTTCCATATATCCTCCTCCTTCGTTCTGACTTGATGATAACCCAACTTGAGATCCTACTTCATGAAAAATTTGGCATGTTGAAGTTGGTCCAAGAGATCATCTATGTGGGGAAGTGGATATCTATTCTTTATGGTGATCTTGTTCAAAGTGCGGTAGTTCGATGCACATTCTCCAAGAACCATCCTTCTTTGGCACCATCACAATAGTTGAACCGCATGGTCAGGTGCTCAGGTGCATATCACCCCTTGGTCTATTAGTTCCCAGAGTTATTTCTTTACTTCAGTACTCTCAAGCAAGGATTGCCTATATAACCAAATGTTTGGTAGAGGTGACTCTGGCAATAGCTGAATCTCATGCTCTACTTCCCGTTTTGGTGGTAATCCACTAGGAGCCTAAAATACTTCCTAAAAAGACTGAATAATACTATCCAAATCTTTTTTTACTTTGGTTAGAAATCTCTGAAACTTCTACCCCATCTTGTTTATCCTTTTACAAAATTAAACAAAACTGATTATGATTTGTCCTGAATAAGTCATTTTTCTTGATTATCACTTACCATAGTAACCTCGTGTCTTACGCTGGTGTGCCCGAGATGTTGTAGCTAATCCCATTCTTGATCCATCTATATCATTTTTCCCTTCTCATAAATATAGCATCCCTAACATACAAGTAAGGACTCCCAAATGCAACATTAATAGCATCAAGTGGAATAACATCAGCTTCAAAAACATCTATATGTTGGTAATTTATCCCAAACTTGACCTTACATCTTCTTGTTACCTAAATTTCAACACCCTTCTTCACCCAACCCAAAGGATAAGGTTGTGGATGCTCATAAGTCTCAAGACCAAGCTTCTTTACAACTACCTTAGAAATCAAGTTAGATTGAGAACCGGTATCAACCAAAGCATTTACCTTAGTTCTCTTGATTTGGAATAGTCTACTCATTTCCTCTTTGTTGTCCATGTTGGTGGACATGCATCCGAGCCTTTCATCTACATCAGAGTCATCTTCGAATTCCACCTCCCCTTCTGTCTTTACAATTTTCATGGACTTCTTGGAGTCATTGGTTCGGTTCTTTTGATGTAACTCCAGATGTAACTTCCAACATGTAGCATCAGTATGACCATTGATATCACAATTCTTGCAAAAATTCTTGGGATCTTTACGAGTATTTAAAGTAGTGGCAACTTTTTTACCTTTTCCTTTTCACTTACTCTTCTTACTTGTTTTCCCATAATCCTTTTTCTACTGATTTTTCAACTTCTTTACCCTTGGCTCTGCTTCTCCTTGCCTTTTCTCATCATCTATGTAGTATGCTTGTACACATGCTTCATTGAGATCCTTGGGATTTGTGGAGATGACTTTTCTTCGAAGGTGAGTGTGAAGTCCACCAAAGTGCTTGGTCATAATATCCTCATCCTCCAAATCCATGTTTAGCAACATGGCTTTCCTCTAAAACTCCATAGTATAGTCCTACACACTTTGACCACTGTCTTGTCTAAAATACTACCTTTTAATCATTTAGTCAGTTTTATGGCTAATAGGATAGAAGTTAGCTCTAAGTAATTCCTTAAATTCTTGCCAAGATTTCACAATTGGACGCTTCTTCTTTTCACAAGTAGTTATATGAGTTTCCCACCAAACTAGAGCATGTCCCTCCATTTTAAGATGTGCAAAGGTGATCCTTTGTGCCTCAGTGACATGATGGATGCTAAAATAGACTTATAACTATTTCAACCATTTATCAAGTAATTCTGCATCTACTTATCCTTCAAAACTTTTGATTTCAACTTTAGTCTCAACTTTAAAAGTAGCATGTTCAAATTTTACCTTTTCTCTTGTGTTAGAAGTCTCTTCTTCATGCTCTTCTCCATTATCTTCCTCATGGTGGCCCTTGCTTATACCAAAATTTTCGGCTAAGCCTCGAACCACTGAGTCCATGGAGTCTTGCTTGATGGAAGTTGTCTTCTACAAATCTACATGTTCCTCTTGCCTTCTAAACATCCTATCCATCATGGTCTCCAGCATCTTGATTCTACGGACCAATTTCTCTTCCTCCATTTCTCCCTGAATTATCTGCTTCAACTTCTTTGTATAAATCTCTAGATCGTAAGGTAAGGTTTTTTTTCCTTTAGATATTGTCACTGTCATAAAAATTCAAGAACAAAATACCACATTCTTGGATACTTGTTAGTTCTTATACCAAAATGATCTGTAAACTCTTCAACTTTGGAATTATTCACAAAATCAAAATTAATCGCTATTGTTTACTTTCTATTAGAAAATAATAGAGATAGCTAGTGAATGAATTATTATTGTGCTTAGAACCAATAATTGTAGTAAAGGAAATAATATAAGCTCATAATACCAACAATTTTATCCTGTAGAAAACCTCCAATGGAGGAAAAACCAGTTGGGAAGGGTGATTTCTCTTTCTTCCCACTTCTATTGGCCAATTCAAATCAATAAGTATAGAATTTACAATAAGTATGAAAGGGAAGTAGATAATATCTCAAGACTTCCTTTCAATTACTTGCTTGATTTGTCTCCACACTCCATTCTTCTATAAATATATAATTTCCATCACTAATACTTCTTTATCACTTGCTCTTATGCTTTGATGATCTTCTACACTTATAACAATCATGTATTTATAGCCTTTCTCATGTCCTCCCATACACTGGAGAATGGGAAAGGTCATGAAGGAGAAGAGAAACAAACATCCTTTAAAATTTAGAGGGTGTTCGTTTCAATTTTTTTTCTATCTGTAATGGCTAGGACCGCCACTGCCTGACGCAGACCGGCGGTCCCAGGACCGCTACCCTGTTTGAGCAGTGGCAGTTCTGTAACCGCCTACCCTACATCGGGTAGCGGTCTTGTTACTTAAAAGATATAACCTCCATTTATTGTTTTACCTCTTTGTGCTGACTATTTCTGATGAATTAGAGTTATTTTTGGATCCCTATGGATCATATCACCACATAGCCTCTGTTAGTCAGTAGTTCCTCAAGAAGTCAGTGTTTGATCAGGTGTTCTCAATCCTTTGACCTATTCCACTTTTTCTAACTGACTCCAAGCTCCTTCTAGCTCTCTTGCATCATTATTTTTCATTAATATTCCTTTAACATCAATGAAAACTCATCCTACATATGCCAAAAATATCATATATGAAGGCATTGATTGTCCTTCTTCTCATATCGACATTCAACCTCACACCAAGCCATATACCAATGGATTTGAATTCCTCTATAACAAATATTTCACCTACACCTACCTTCATCATTGTGCATGGAATGTATTTTGTATGGGGCATTATGAACAAGGTATACACTATCTCAACATTGACCAATCTCGTAAGCCTCATGAAAATTTTGGATTGGGTTTCAAATGACAATCCACTATCCCTCTCGTATCTTCTTCCTCTACATCTCCCATGAACATTGATCTTTCATCCACTTCTTCTCCATCCAACAATATAATGGATATGGATGATACCATGTCCATTTCCTCTATCTTTTTTTAATCTCCACGATCACTTTGGGGCTGCTCACTTATCAATGTGAAGGTGATGCTAGGTCCCATTTCTCTTCAATTTCCCAACATGGTAGAGGAAGAATCCCCTACCATTGATATTCTTCAATACACTGATGAAAGTTCCATTCTTTCATATATGGGGCCAATGGATTCCTATCATCATAATTCCTTATCTCTGGGCACATCTACTCTTCTCAATGAATCCACCATCAATATTAACATTAGGAATTCACAAGAACCTCGCATTATCAAAGTGGGTTAATCCCTTGATCCTCAAGATCTTGATTATTTAACCACCTTCCTCTCTAATTACATTCAAGACTTTGTATGGTCCTATGAAAATATTCCCAACCTTGATCCTTCTATAATCATTCACAACATCATTAACATCCCTAATGCTAAGTTGGTCAATCATAAGCTTCGCCACATACAACCTCGAATTTCCCTCCTTGTTAAATAGGAGTTGCAACACCTTCTCTCTGTAAATTTCATAATTCCTATTTACTATCCTCAATGGTTCTCCAACATCATTCTTGTTATTAAATCCTTTGAAAATATTTTCATCTGTAACAATTTTTCATGATTTAAATCTCGCCTACCCTAATGATTACTTTCCCCTTCCTAACATTGATCAAATTGTTAACCTCACCACATGACACAAGACGCTTTCTCCTATGGATGGTTTCTTTGGTTATAATCAGATCCTCATCCAACTAGAAGACAAACATAATAATTCTTTCATCATCCTTTAGGGGACCTTCTATTATTGTTTCATTCCCTTCAGTTTAAAAAATGCAAGGGCCACCGATTAGCACGCTATGACCTACATCTTCTATGACATTATCCAGTAAGTTCAAACATTGATGGGATCATCTTTCCATCCTTGAAATCCTCTTCGCATATATTATTTGATTTTTTCTTCATCTGAATCTAAGTGTCTATTTGGAGTTCTAACTAGAAAACTCCTTAGCTTCATCATTTCTATTAGGGGTAATGAAGTTAAACCCACCAAAAACAAATCCATCCTTAAGATTCCCCCTCCCTCTAAACTAAATAATCTTTTTAGTCTTAAATTCCAACTTCAGTTAGAATTAAACATTTTTCATCTCTCTTGAAGACCAAGTTCTTCAGTTTCATCAAGACTTGGAAAAACCATATTTAGAGGAAATTTCAATTTTCTCATTCTCTTGCCTCTTCATATCAGTGGAATTTTGATCTCTAGTGCCTCTTCCTTGGTCAAAATATTACTTTTAGGGGTAGTTTGAGGTCTAGAGGGAACACATACTTAGAGAACCCAAGTTCCCAGCATCATTTTAAGACCCGATTTTCATTGGAATTTGGTGAATATGGTTATATACGAGGGTTTCAAATTCCAATGTCCCATTTGGAGTTTGTTCCTGGTGGGTAGAGGTTCCCCGCAGGGCCTTGGTGGATAATTTTTAAAAGGAGGGGAACATATATAATGTATTATGGGTTTCAAAATATATTTGGATACAAGGGGCCCATGGGAAACAAGTTATCCATGGCATTGAGTTCTCCAGGAATGTTTTCAAGCCACATTATATTACAAGGGGATGAGTTTTTTTGTTGTAGGTGTTTTAGCCGATGCATGCCTGAACGACCCGAGAGGAATAGGGACATGGGGAACCTATGTCTCGATGAGGGGTGGAAGGATAAAAATTAAAGGTGAAGGTTGAAATGGGAGTTGCGGGAGTTTGGGCCCTTTGAGCCATCGAACCACACTTGCTCCTTGTACCCCTGTGAATCAAGTTCCCCGAACCCCACTCAAAGCCAAAAAATAAAGAAAATGGAAAGGGGAAAAAATAAAGTGAAGCGCGGGTAAGTAGGGTTGTGGGAGAATGGGGAAATATAGGACCATGTACCAAGATTTCCATAAGTACCCAAATCTCCCAATTTAGATGAAAATAAAGGAAAAAGGAACTTATTACTACAGACTGTGAGCTAGATAGAGGAACACGACCTGAACTTTTGGAAAATAGACATCCTGACCCCTCCAAATTTTCATCACCATAACTCGGCCCCAAGAACTCCAAATTTGATAAAATTTATATCATTGGATTTGTAATTTGATGAACTTAATCATGGAATCAAGAAATCAAAATTTTTATGGGGGTAGGTGGGATAAAAACACTTAAAACTTCCCCAGCTCCAAATTATCACTTCCAAGTGAATAAAATTATTTAAATGAAGACTTTGAGAAAAATTTCTTCTGTCACAAGCAAGAGGACATTGGGACATGGGTTTTTCAGGGTCTACCATCACTTTTATAGGTCATTTAATGACTTTTATCGGTGGTTAAAGGAAAATTTCGAGTTCCTTCTTCTCTTTCTTCTATATATTGTAAAAAGGATCTCATTTGTAATGGTTGGATATTCTCTATTTTCTCCTCCACTTCTTTACAAGTTATTGCAGGTTGTTGTGAGCTTCAAACCTCCATTTTTGGGAAATTTTCAAGGTATTCATGCCTCTTTTCTTGATTACAATGGAATGTGTCACCATATGAAGTAATAAAATCAAGGTTTTTGGTTATTCTCCAATCCTTGCTTTTGTTTCATTGCATTCTCTGGCCTCTACATTTTTTATTATTGGTAAATGTTTTTGGAGGGACCATACCCTATACAAAAATGCTCAAAATATAGGACAAAAATTGAGAGTAGAGTGTTTTTTTAATATATGGAGACCACTCCCCAATAGAAAAAGAATAAGAAGAGAAAGATAATCTAATAAAAATAGAGGCAAGGGCCATCTTCTTACAAGGATCCCAACAATAAACGCAAAACAACAAACTTGTAGTACCAGAACTACACATAAACAACAACACATAACTAATTAAGAGACTTGTTATAGAATTTCTGAGAAATCTTCAGGGCCTTATAAAGGTTGATGGTAGTTTGCATATCAGGGTCCTAGCTTCTCTCAGAAAGTGTCTTCTTCCAGGCTTACCCAGGGATACAAAAAACATCAAAAATATTCTTGACATTCATTTGAATATAATCAAGAACAACCCTATGAATGGAAAGCTGAACAATGTTATTTTTCTCAACATGTTGGAATCTATCCTCCAAGGATTTGAAATGTATAGATAAAATCTCAAGTTTCTCTTCTATATTTGAAAGGGAAGAGGGGTCAAAATTTCTCTTGGTACCTTCCTTAAGGAGGAAGTCTACATTTTACTCAATTCCTTTTAAAGCATAAAACTACCATTTAAGTTGAGCTGATAAACTAGAACTAGCAGGTGGGTCATGGACAGGGTTACTTATCTTTAACAATTTTTTGGCTCTGATAATGTCCTTTCTCTTAGAATTACTATGGAGGATTATTTTAGCTAGGGGAATCAGAGATGGGATCCCTAAAATTGGGGTTCTTGGTAACAATATTGGGCTATTGAGAAGGGGGTGGGGGAAGAGAGGGTAGGATCATTGCAACCACATGAAGGAAGCAATGATGTAGGAATAATATCACACCTTGATGCAGGGGAAGAACCCTCACATGGGCTTAAACATCACACACTTTTTTTCAAGAGAATGCAAGATATAGTAGGGAAGACTCACCTAAGAAGCATTCCTAAAATGGTTCAAAATAAAAAAATAGTGAAGTGGCAGCATGTAGTAGCACCCTTATAGGGTGATGTAGCGCACTACCATTCTAGCCTTTACATTACATTTAAGGTATTTTGTGTATTTTAATGGTTTCTTACAAACTCTAAATGGTTGTGTTTAATGAGAATGATGTTGTAAATGTATGTTTTTATATTATGGTGTCTCAAACACCTTCTCTATCTCCATTTCATCCCATTTTCATATTTTTGAGAGTGTCTGTATGTACCCAAAATTGTAAGGTATTGTACTACCAGAACAACGTGACATGTGCCCCAATGATGATACAGGTATCCTTGCAAGGTGTTTGGGATCCAGAAAATCTCTCTGAGTGTGCGTTAACATCCCGTATGCCCCACTTATCCCCGCGTGCTTTGTTTTTCCCTTTTTACCCTCTTTTCTTGCATTTTTTCTCTTTAGTGATGAAACCGCCACCATGACTGGGCGGAGATCTCGTGACCGCCACCCTGAATAGGGCGGTGGTCCTGTAACCGCCACCCTGCTCAGGGTGGCAGTCCTTTATGCGTTTTCCAGAAATATCTTTTAACATGACTCACATAAATTCAATGTTTTACCAGCTTTCTTTCACCACCATGAGCTTGCATTTATGATTCTGGTTCCCTGGAATAGTGTTTTGCCATTGTTTATAGTTTAAGAGTTCTATTTGGCTTTTACCTTGGGTAAATGCAAATTCTATAAATAGTTGGCTTGTGCTCAAGCAAATGGCCCCTCATTCACTTCTCATTTTCTCATTTCAGTAGTTCAGTCTTTCATTTTGCTTAGGATTCATAGTTTAGTTCATTACATGCTTAGTTAGCATTGTTTTACTATTGGTAAGCCACAAATCCATCTTATGCAAGCAGTGTTGTTATTTCATCCAATCCATTGGAGTAGAATAGCTTAGGAAGCCATTAAAGTTGCAGGTTTTTCTCCTCAAAGAAGATAGTTTCAGGTTTTGGACGCTTTATGATGCATGACTCACAATAGATCCCGCTAGGAATTACATAAGCCAAGCTCTGTACTCTTGCACTATCCCTCTCCTACTCGCACTGTATTCAGTCTGTATTCTGAGCTGCCTTTGTCCCAATATCTACTTCTGTTGATGTTAGCATTACACGCTTTTCTGGATCCACGTGAACATGAAGGAACGGGGAGATCACACTTAGGGGACAAAATCACACACACCATCAGATTTGCCACTGTTCTACAGAATCCAGGTTCTAGATTTCAAAGTTCTAGTTAGAATCATACCAAATAGAGTAGTTAATTGCTTTATTTCAGTAAATTCTATTCTCGATATTTCCAGGGAAGCTGTGGGGATTGATAGTTTCTGAGAAACTATGATTCACTCCTCACTTCTGAGGTAGGATAGAGAATCTTGCAAATAGATTAGATAAGCTATTTTATTGTTTAGAATAGATCTACAAATTACACAGACAGATAGCTACACTTGGTTATTTTGTTTGTTTTAAATTGATTATTTTAGTTGTCATTTCTAGATATTTTAAATAGCTTCTTTCTTAAATTCGTAAAGCTCATCAGAAAACAAAAAAAAATAGAGAAGTTATATATACTATAGATATATTCGACATAGTTAAATTTTATTTTACTATAATTCCACTTTACTTTGTTGCTTTTGTATGACAATCATGGGACCTAGAGAGCCCAGAGAATACGTATTCGAGCCAATCGTGCCTCAACCCAATCTCATCACAATGATAACTGATATAGATCAAAATCTTAGGATTCAAGTCTTTTGAACAATGGTAAGCTTGCAAGAAATCAATTCCCAATTGAGTGGGGGGGGGGGGGGGGGGGGGGGGGGTTAAACATAGAAGACGACCAAGCACACACGTTTTGGTCAAATCAACCGAACTACAGGTTACACTAGACAACATTCATATGACTGTAGAAGGGTTTGAAAGAGAACAAACCTTTGGTTGTGATCCTTTTCTCCCACAACCAGATGCAAGAGACACTCTTACAGATATAGATACCAGCCTAAGAATCCAGGTTGCAAGAACACCTGTAAGATATTATGAGAAAATCACACAGTTATTGATCCTAAATATAGAAGCTGAGAAAGCATACGATTACTGGATATTAGGGATTAAGACTTGATTTCACGCATGACCATAACAAGTCCACAACAACTAAGAATCTACGGTTGTGACCCATAAATCCCGCAACCCAATGAATCCGTAGGAGAAATAGACATAGACACTGGCCTGCGCACAGTAGTATTCTAGTCTACCCCACTTCCACCTATTATCATTGAACAATTATCCTTACTAGATACAGCAGCTAACAAAGCTAAAGAGTTCTGGACTAGGCCAGAGAATTGTCCATAGAGTTAACTATTCTTACCATCCACCATATGACCTTATCTGGAGACATACATAAAACTATCCCAAGTCATTTTCCACGTATTCCACAACCTATAGATTGAATCACACCAAATCTCGATATTGATTGGATCCTTCGAGTAGTCATCCTTGTTGACCGATCTATCACACCGGTTCAAGTTAGGAGGGCCTTCTTTGCCTTAGATTCACAAATCCCACTAGTGCATATTGAAGACATTAGATTTCCTAACTAGTTTGTCAGCATCTCACACATATTCCATACCCACCGGATGTCTCGATACTACCTCGGGAGGTCAGGTGTGAGGAACATTTGCTTGTAGATTCCCACGCTCGCATGTCACTTTTCCATCGTACAAAATTGGTGAACCCAACATGAAATTCCTACTTTCTAGTTTGGAGTCATATTATTACATGTTCTTCCAAGTTAGTATACTTTTCATCTTTTCTGCCTCATTGGCTTTCACCATCACCCTCACTCCTTCCCATTATTCTGCAGGTATTCATATACCCCCCGAATATGTCAGGATTCGATGCATATGGCAGACCCCTCTTGGGTCTTGAGGCATATTACGCCCAACAAAATAGACAATCATCACCCTCACTCTCAATATGGGGTGACAACTATTCAACTAACCAGTTGTCAATGCAAAATCAAAGGATCAGATATAGCTTGTCCTTCCAAACAGAGGAGTTGGAACAACTCGCTCAAATGCAACAAACGGAGCCTTCAGGCTCAAACAATATGACGTTCACCGGAGAATCCAGTTCATCTCCTCAGGTACTACTTAGACCACAAATTAGTAGGTAATCAGACCCATACCAAATTTTAGATGATAAACATTCGGTATATTATGCCAGGAATGAACAACACTCTCAAAGTATGTACCCACCCATAGGAGGTCTACAAACACAACCCGAGGTCTCTTTTCAAGAAAACACTTCCATCCCATTACATATAGGAAATGCCCTTGGAGAAACTTGGCAGGGCAGTGATCAGTTCATAGCGGGGTATCATAGACCTATACAACACCATGATATATAACAAATACCACTATGGCAAGATATCGTGACTTCACCAAATGAAGTCATTTTAACTCTAATAGAAAAGGTTAGAGGATTAGAACTTGCCCAAGCAAGTCAAAATTCGTAATTCATGCAAACAGGAAGTTCCAATCCTCCACACCATCCTAGCCAAGTAGATCTCCTCACAGGAGTAGGCACGTTAGGCATGACTCCTCAGTATTCACAACAAATGCCAACTAGACCCACCATCTCTAGCACTATTCCTCCCGGTCTAGTACAAAACAATCCATTCATGGACAGTACCCCGTCATAC
This sequence comes from Taxus chinensis, assembly GCA_019776745.2. NCBI lineage: Eukaryota > Viridiplantae > Streptophyta > Pinopsida > Cupressales > Taxaceae > Taxus > Taxus chinensis. The sequence continues at coordinate 71,577,190 of CM034149.1, forward strand.
TTAAACATGTACTCCAAATCACCACAAGGGGATATGTTCTCCTCTCCCGGCATGTTTTCTCAAACATAGGGGCTTCCTTATGCCCCTGCCAATGCATATGCTACGCCATATCAACAACCCATCCCACCACCACTCCCTCAACAAGCACCGTCAATGGTCGAAACATATGCGATAGGTACGTACTCAGAATATTTAAAAGAGCCCTTGGATTTCACCATACGAAGTGTCATGCTTCCAAGACCTCTTCCTGATTTACCCAAATACAAAGGAGAGGGAGATCCAAATGTGCATATCAAAGCTTATGCTACAGCCATTCGAGAACTACTCCCATGGGATGGGGTTGTTGCTAAAATATTCCCAAAAACCTTGGAAGGCATCGCTCTCGATTGGTATTATAGAATACCTGAGGCTTCCATACATTCATTCAAACAACTCATGTCAGAGTTCATCAAGGCCTTCGACATGAACAGATTATTAAGAACATGAATAAGGGATTTCTTACACATCAAACAAGAACACAATGAATCTGTCACCCATTTCATCCAAAGGTGGCGTACAGTTATTTATTCTTCGGAAAGTGCTCCAAACATGGATCAAATGGAACTATGTGATTTGTTCCTTCATTCCCTTAGCAGAGAAGTGAAATAAGAAGTCCAGAAGTTCCCATTAAGAACTTACGATGAAGTACTTGAGAGAGCTCTTCGAATAGATCAAGTGTCAATTGACAGTGGTCACAAAACAGATGGAGAAAATGGGAGGTTAATCACCCCCAATCAGAACACCACAACTTATCCTACTACCACGTACGTCAATCAAGGACCTAAAATCTTTAACAAAAATCAGGGTGTAACAACAGATGGAGTAACCGACCAGCCTAAGAAGGTAAATGTTGTCAATATTCCATCATAAATAAACAACCAACAAAATAACAACTTTACCCCAACATCAAACCAATAAACTAGGAATTACAATCCTAATTCGTATTGTGGTTTCCACAAAATTCGGGGCCATGACACTAGAACGTGCCGTGACTACAATAAATTCATGCAACAATTTCCAGATGAACAAAAACAACTTTTCATGGATATGTTCTTAGCAAATCCTACGTCACCAACGTCAAATACCTTTTCAGGAGCAGTTTCTCCTCAAAACGCACCCCTGAAGATCTTTAATGATCCACTTTCAAATCACGATAACAATAGGCTAAATTTAACTGGGATGAACAAGGGTGTAATGACAGGAAACAACGATCATGAAGCCTCGACCTCGTTAAATCCATTAGTTGCGCCACAACTAGGAAGTCAGCCACGACCTAAGGTAGTTGGTTTAGTGGAGTTAGACGCTGAACTACCCGTCAAAGTCCAAGCCACCCACCAGAGGCAGATGACATCCAACAAATCATATTAAAACCTGTGGGAGCCTATGATTTGATTAACAACCTAACAAAAACCTTCTCACACATTTCATTCTTACACTTACTAAAGAACTCTCCTGCCCACAGGGCTACTCTTTTAGAAGCATTAGGTTTAGGTCATCTAATTAACATCACTCCACCGCCTGAAACACAGGTAAATCATGTGGACTTTGATGTTCATCCTCCAGGGTAGGTAGATAGGGATGTCGAATTCATATTCGAGATAAACAAAATGCCGACAGATGCTGAGATCGCATGCCGAGGTGATCCAGCCTTATATTTGAAGTATGGGTTTATAACAACTATGTAAAGCGTGCAATGGTTGACGATGGGGTGGCAGTTAACATAGTCCCCTTCTCTTTCCTCCAAAAGCTAGGGTATGGGGAAACCAATTGTTCCACAACTCGAAATACACTAAGGGGCTATGATAGTCTTAAATCCACCTCGGTTGGAACTATAATATTACCAGTCACCTTAGGACCCAAAACAATCTTGACTGAGTTTTATATTATAGATCAAGAAACTAACTGTAATATGATCCTCGACTGACCTTGGATACACCGCATGAAGGCAATCCCTTCTACACTATTTCAAGAAGTAAGGTTTTTACATTTAGGAAAGGTATTCGTAGCCAAAGGTGATCCAAAACCATTTGATGTACACCTAGCTGACTTAAAGAAAAGACCAGACATACACTCGGAATTTGAACTCCCAACAAATCAACTTAATAAACCTACCGACGCAAAAACAAAAGAAAAGTTGGTACCTATGACAGATCTTGAAACTATGAGCCTAGCCAAAGTAACCCCAACCCCCAAAGATGAGGCTAACACTATAGAAACAATATCATTAGGAACTAATGCAAATACCGTTGAACTGCTAGAAAATGATCTACCAATATTCTTACCATTCGATTCAGTAGGCATAGGATATTCCCTAGGCATTGGCTCTCTTCCAACAAAGGATCTCTATATGGTGGAAGTAGAATATACAAACACAACAGATATCCCACAGTCCATATTCCCAACTAAATATTGGACACTCCATTTTGATGGAGCTAGATGCCGTTACGGAGCAGGGGCAGGTGTAATATTTACTTCCCCTGAAGGAAAAGTCTTACATTTTTCCTTTAAACTAAATTTCGAGTGCACAAACAATGGCGCTGAGTACGAAGCCCTCCTCTTTGGCCTCATCTTAGCAAAAATAATTGGTGTTGATAACATCAGAGTCTTAGGAGACTCACAATTAGTAGCAAACCAAGTCTCTAAGGTATATGAAACCAAAGCCAAGCACTTACAACTTTATAAAAAAGTTGTATTAGATTTAAGTAAGGAGTTTGACTTCATATCAATTGAAGCAATCTTGCGAGAGAAAAATCTTCTCGCCGATTCAATAGCAACTTCAGCATCACGTTTTACTCCAAGCAATGAGTTAGAGGATACCCATTTCATGGTATCCCTTCATGATGAACCATTGATAAAGACAATGACAAATTCTCTTTTAAATGGAAATGAATCTACTATCCTAGACCATGTTGATAGTGATATGGCCACTTTGGATTACTTAAACGCCTATGCGGCACTACATCTCTCCTATCATATGATAGATTTGTCCTTAATCCCACATTCGTCTTCCTACTTCGGAAATCCCATGGTGGATCTTCCCTCAAAAATGGAACCTAGCATATGCACAGTAGAAAATGGGGATGATTTGGATTTACCTCCAGCGCCACCTGAGTTTGAAGAGGGTAACACCTCTTTGATTGAAGAAACAATTGATATTAACATCGGAACGGAAGACGAACCAAGGATATTGAAACTAGGGTCCTCGTTAACCCTAGAGGAAGTATAAATACACACTCGGATCCTTAAAGAACATCAGAAGGCATTTTCGTTTAATTATAAGGAAATGACAGGATTTGCACCCCACATTACGGTGCACAACCTCGTCACTAAATCTGATGCAAAACTAGTTAAACAAAAATCAAGACCTATGAAACCCAAGGTAGCTCTCATGGTAAAAGAGGAGGTAATAAAACTCCTCCAAGTAGGATTCATCAAGCCAGTTGATTACTCCCAATGGGTATCTAACATCGTTCCCGTTCTCAAGAAGAATCGAAAGATACGCATCTGCATAGATTTCTGAGACATCAAAAAAGTGTGTCCTAAAGATGACTTCCCGTTGCCATCCATTGATTCCATTGTTGATGCAACAGCTGGGTTTGAACTTTTGTCTCTCATGGATGGATTCTCGGGATACAATCAAATTAAAATATCTGAACAAGATCAAGCTAAAACCACATTTATAACTCCTTGGGGAACCTATTGCTACATTGTTATGCCATTCGGTCTCAAGAATGCTGGTGCTACATACCAGCGAGCTATGACATATATATTTCATGATTTAATTCATAAAATCATGGAATCCTACTTAGATGACTTGTTGGCTAAGGCCAAGAAGTGTTGTGACCATCTAGAAGTACTCCGCGTCATTCTCTCACGGCTGATAGAGTATGGAGTCATGCTAAATCCAGAAAAATGCATCTTTGGTGTAACAGGAGGGAAGCTCCTAGGTTACATCATATCGTCATGAGGGATAGGTGTTGACCCAACCAAAATTCGGGTTGTCCTCAAAATGGTTCCACCTTCAGATGAATCTGGAATCATGGAATTTCTCGAAAAGCTGGGTGCAATCCGAAGATTCATCCCGGACTTAAGCTTCACCATTCATCCAATCAACAATTTACTCAAGAAAGATTATAGCATTAACTGGACTGAAGACTGCAATAAAGCTTTTGATGCAGTTAAGCATTTCTTGTTGTCAACACCTACGCTAACGCCACCTAAGTTAGATTGCACGTTAATTTTATACTCACGAGCTACCAATGTCTCGCTAGCCTGCATGCTAGCTCAAGAAGACGATGACAAGAGAGAATGCACGATTTATTTCATTAGCCAAACGTTGCTTGACTATGAAACATGTTATAAACAAGCTAGAACAAGAATGCCTCGCCATAGTCTTTGCAACCAAACACCTAAGACATTATATGCTAAATCAAGAAACAAGGGTCATGGTAAAAATGAACCATTTACGAACTTTCCTCACATAAGGGTCCTTGTCTAAAAAGGAAGGACATTTTATAACCTTAATGGGAGAATTCGAAATAATGTTTGTAAATAAGAAGTCGGTTAAAGGACAAATCATCGCAGATTGGTTAGCTGATAACCCATTAGATGGAGGTGATCTAGTAGATTTAGATTTTCCAGATGAGGGCGTATACTACATCGAAGCCCGACCCTCTATCTCTGAGTGTCCCTGGTACACTGACATCATTAATTATATCATGGACCATACGTATCCAGAAGGAGCTACACCGCAACAAAGAAGGTGGTTACGTATTATCATAGCTAAATACATCATTATAGAGCAAGTGTTCTATCAGAAAGTGTTCTATGGAATGCTCCTAAGATGTGTCGACATGGAAGAATCCAAGAAGATTCTCCATGAATCCCACAGTGGAATTTGTGGAGTACACTTCGGTGGACATGCCACCACTCATAAAATACATCGAATGGGCTATTTTTGGCCTACTCTAGAACACGACGTAGTAGAGTTCATATGCAGGTGTCATAAGTGCCAAGAATTCTCCCATGAGATCCATATGTCGGCACAAGCTCTGCAACCAATCACTATTCCATGGCCCTTTTCTACATGGGGCCTAGATTTAATAGGAAAATTCTCCCCCTTGTCCACAGACGGCCATAATTTTATAATCATGGCCACCGAATATTTTACCAAATGGGTAGAGGCTATGCCTCTTACTACTATACCTGGTTCTGTAATCACCAAGTTCATTTTGAATCAAATCATTTACAGGTACGGCATCCCACAAATCATCATCTCTGATAATGGAACTTCTTTTAAGAATGAAGAGGTTCGTGAACTATGCAATAAGTTTAAGATAAGCCATCATATGGCTTCCTTGTATTACCCTCCAGCCAACGGACAGGATGAAGCAACAAATAAAACACTAAAAGCCATTCTCCTTAAAATGGTGAAAGAAAACAAATGATATTGGCACTTAAAGTTATATCCAGCCTTATGGGCCCACCAAACCTCAATAAGAACACCAACGGGAGCAACTCCTTTCTCACTAGTATTCAGGGCAGAGGCAGTTCTCCCACTCAAGGTTGAAATACCCAGTCTCTGCATTTCATTACAAGGGATTCCAGATGAAGATGCTTACAGAGAAGCACGTCTTTTCCAACTAGAAAGCCTAGATGAAGCTAGGTTAGATCGCTGAATAGTGGCACAGAGTCTATGCTGACCGAATGTGCCAGCAGTATAACAAGAAAGTCTATGAACGTGACATATATGAAGGTGGTCTAGTTCTAAGACTAGACAGCCGGATCGACAAAAAGACTAGCGAAGGAAGGAAGTTCCAGCCCAAATGGTTGGGCCCATACCAAGTCATGAAGGACTATGGAAATGGTGCATATCTCTTATGTACACTGGAAGGTGAGGAATTTGGTGAAATACAGTCAATTCCCTACACCTCAAGCGTTTCTACGCGTAAGCAGCCTAGCACTACTTATGTATCTATCTACATTGCATTTTCATATAGATTAGGATCATATTGTCCACTTGTTTTGTACACAAATTGTGATCAAGGAATCTATTCTCAAAGAAATTCATTACAAAATTATGATGTTGTTGGCATAAACTTTCTAATCGTACCTTTCCATTGTCATGATATCATCAAATTATCTCAGAATCATTTTATCAAATAAACCTAGACATTACAAAGTCTTAACGGTAACCATACCAAGATCTGCAAGTTTATTCTCACTGTTGGTTTCTTCTTAGGGTAGGTGTCTTGCCTATGGTCTGTTCTAGAAGCTTCATAGTGTCACATCTATCCCATATGTATATCTCTTTGGAAATAAACACATACTAACATTTTACTCAAATAAACAAGTCAAACATTGATCAAACAGAAAATTTTAATTTTACACATTTCCTTGCCCCACCAACCTTTGGTGATGAGCTTGCATCTCTTACTAGTGACGTAGGGTTGGGAAAGGATGGAAATGCCCTTACTCGCCTATGCTTTTCCCACGGTGATAAACCCACGCTTCTTACTAGTAGCGTGGGGCAAAGTGTAGGGGGTCCTCTTGACAAATAAATGCAAAAGGTCATACACAAACAATTCAAACTTTGAAATTTTTGAGTCAAAAACAAATGAATCAGATGTTCAAAATCCCAAGAGATTTAAAATCCTAAAAACCCAGATTTTGTCTACTATGTGGCCATCTACGGGTCTAAGTCTGGATAAACTGCAAAGTAAGTTGCATCCAAAACTATGAAGTCACTCGAGTAGAGTGGACTTGTAGTGTCCTAATTTGGTTCGGCCAAAGCTTTGTCTGTCTTCCATCACTACCATTTCACTACACCTCATGACTTGCGCCCTTCCCAACTCTTGGTGATAAGCCCTCGCGTCTTACTAGTTGCGTGGAGTTGGGGTTAGGGGCAAGTTTATCTGTTCATCGTACCGGTTTATTTTCATCACTTTTCCAAAACAAACATGAAGTATCCAAAATTACTTATAGAAACTAAGATTCGAAATCACATTATATCTACATTATCATATATCAGCATCATGAAACACAAAAGGAAAGTAAAACACTTGCATCATTTGTTCACCATTGCATATATTCTGAAAACATATAAACATACATCATAGTATAAGAAACTGGAAATAGAAAGTGAGCCACGAATACCAAGAGTTTGATCCAGAACAAAAATACATATATATAAATGACCAACGTTTATATACAATGCCATCATGCACTCAGCATGGTCAAAATGCTCAAAAAGCCCGGGATATACAAAAGAATATATAGTACAAAATCTACGAGAGCCAAGTGGCTTCTCAATCCCTACGAGACCCCTCTGAAGGTGCACGCCCACGCCTAGGACTCTGGCTATGCCGGCACTCTGAATGCACAGAGGGCTCAGGATCCTGAGGGGCAGCCGCAGTCTCACCACGAGAATGGCTCCTCATCAAGCGCTCAGCCATCGTGTACCCCACTAACTCAGTGTGAAGGGTCGATACCATCCTGGCCACATGCCAGACTGGAGCGAAGATGTCGGTATGTTTGCCGGCTGCTGAAGGCTCCCCAACATCCACGGATAGCTCTGCGCGGGTCCTCTCCATGGGGATCATCAGGGTATCAGTGCATACCTTGCGGATCAAGTCCCGCCACTCATTGGCGGTCTCTGCAAACCAAGGAGAAAAATTAGAAACCAAATAGGAGATTAGAAATCCAAGATAAAACACAAGGAGAGATAGCAACTAAAATGATCTTAAATTAAACAAACACTAGAAGGGGGAGAGGGTAACTTACTCGGATCACCCGGCCTCCATGATGGGTTTATGGGATCAATGCCCACCACAGATGTTGCTACCGACTGAGGGGCTGCTCCTGTGGCTGGAGCAACGTAATGCCCCGCAACAGACTCATCCTCCCCATGGCCCTGGGAGAGTGGCTCCTCTGAAACCAGAGTCACCCTCTCTGCACTCTGCTCAGCCCTCTCCGCCTGCATGATATCCTGGGTATCGTGCCACTCAGGATCACTGTCCTTAGTCTCCTCCTTTGTCTCTCCCCCTATATACTGCTCAGACTCGGAGTCTACCTCAATGGGGTCATCACTGCTATGGGCAGGACCCACGGCGATCTGAAGTAAAGGTGCCTGAGGCACACCAGCTCTCCCTCTAGCACGAACTCTCCTCCTGGCTGCAATAGGAACTCCAGGAGTAACCACTATCCAACCCCGACCTCTAGGCCCCCCTCTGGCCTCTCGGGCTGATTTGTATACTGGTGCCACTAGGGGAAGAATACCCATGTATGGTAGGCCAAATTTCTGAGGAACTCGGCCAAAGGGGTGCATCTCCACTCTCCCCACTCTATCAATAAGCTGCCCTGTCATGGAGGAGGAGATCAAGGTAAGATCCTCCTCACCCCATATGCCTTCCATAGTTTGGTATGGTGTGGCCTCCATGTCGGCAGTAGTCAGGGAGGCAACTGGCTGATGAGGTGCTCTAAGCACCGACATGTTTGTCCATCTGGCTGCCCTCACAGATCCAAGATCTGCCACCTCTACACCCCTGCCATAAGGGATGAAATGCTCATAGACCCAACTCATGACTAGGGTCGGGTGGCTCAAGGACTGCCTCTGTAAGCGGACCACCCTGTATAAGTCATGGTAGGTGGTCCCAAGAATATCTGCCCCCCAAGAATATATCTGACCATGCCCCTCTATCTGTGTAATAATGGGGGACTAGCAGTATAATAATGTATCTCCTCCCTTGTCCCCGATCAGTCTCGAGGCAAGGATCCCCATGATGGCCTGGCGAAGTAAGGGGATGGGAAAAGAAGGAATAGATCAAACTCTAACCCCCTTCTTCGACCTTGTGGAGATGACTGCATCTCCCATATATGTAGCCCACTATGCAATCTGTGCCCGTGAACCTGCTGTCTCTAGGGTGAGTCATCTCCCGATGATTGGGACCCCCAGAATGCAATAGACGTCCTCCAATGTAATAGTCCACTCACCGCAGACCCCTGGCAATCAGAAGGTGTTCCGATTTGTATCCTAGTATGAGAACAAGTCGCAAAGGATGTGGTTGGATGGTGTAACATGGGGCACACGTGAAATGCACAGTATCCCAGCCCGCTGAAGAGTGTCCTCCTCATCCTGTGAGAGGGCATCTAGTACCCCTGGGAGCCAATCACACTCCCTCTCTCGAATCCACCAGATATACTCCTCTCTCGCCTGCATACACCCAAAAACACACAAAATAGAGTAATTTAGCATCCAAGTAATACTGGAAAAATCATGAAAGCACGTAGAAATGTTAAAAATACAAACACAATCTCAAATAGATGTTCCTTTTGCATTCTGTGCAAAACCACCGCCCTAAGCAGGGAGGCGGTTTTGTAACCACTGCCTTAAGGGCGGTAGCTGTGTAACCGCCGCCCTGAACAGGGCGGGCGGTCATGTAACCGCCGCCTTGGGCAGGGCGGCGGTCATGGTCCGAAAACCCATGCGGGTTTTTAAATTTAAAAGGCCTACAAAGTGTAAAAAATGACCATTTTACCTAAAAACAAAGCCTACCCAGTAGGCGCCCCACCTAGGTGGACCTTTTAACACTAACATTTTCAAAAATTACCCCCCCATGACAAAGTATTTAACATTTCAAATTTAAGGGGGTAAAAAGGATAAACTGAAGAAAACTAACTTGTGATCTCACGGGTCGATGTTCCGCATGTGGAGGCATGATCGCTATCTCGTCACGAACGTTTTGACTCTACTCACGCAAGAAACCGTCACCATGGGTCCCAGAGCTCAAAATCAATCAAATCAACTCGCACAAATGAATAGGAAAATGGGCCCAATTTCATATATATAGCATCCAGATTCCTTTCAAATAACTTTTTCACAAGTTTGGAGCGCCGACGGAGATAAACTCCTATCCTCGCACAAATGGTACGTTCTCATTTCCCTATTATTTAAGCGTTTATTTTTCAAAATTTTGTGTCTATCTGCACTTGAGTTCTCTTTTCGTTTTGCAGGTAGCGGGAATTTTCGACGGCGTCATTTCAACACACGAAAGTATCAGGTATAACTTCTAACTTCCCATTTCAGGACCGCCATACTCGGACCCACCTTTTTATGCCTCTTCATGGCTAAAATGCTTCTCCGAGGGGGCAATATGTACGTACCCAAAATTGTAAGGTACTGTACTGCCAGAACAACGTGACACGTGCCCCAATGATGATACAAGTCTCCTCGCAAGGTGTTCGGGATCCGGGAAAGCTCTCCGAGTGTGCGTTAACATCCCGCATGCCCTGCTTAGCCCTCGCGTGCTTTATTTTTTTCCTTTTCCCCTCTTTTCTTAGCCTTTTCTCTTCAGTGACGAAACTACCACCCTGCCTGGGTGGCGGTCTCATGACCGCCGCCCTGAACAGGGCGGCGGTCCTGTAACCGCCACCCTGCTCAGGGCGGAGGTCCTTTACGTGTTTTCCAGAAAGCTCTTTTAACATGACTCACGTAAATTCAACGTTTTACCAGCTTTCTTTCACTTCCATAAGCTTGCATTTATGATTCCGGTTCCCTAGAATAGTGTTTTGCCATTATTTATAGTTTAAGAGTTCTATTTGGCTTTTACCTTGGGTAAATGCAAATGCTATAAATAGTTGGCTTGTGCTCAAGCAAATGGCCCCTTAAAATTTGCACTTCTGATTTTCTCATTTGCAGTAAGTCTTTCCTTTTTCTTAGAATGCTTAGTTTCTTTCATTACATGCTTAGTTAGCATTGTTTTACTGTTGGTAAGCCACATATCCATCTTGTGCAAGCACTGCTGTTATTTCATCCAATCCATTGGAGTAGAATAGCTTAGGAAGCCATTAAAGTTACAGGTTTTGCTCCTCAAATAGGATAGTTTCAGGTTTTGGATGCTTTATGTTGCATGACTCGCAATATATCCCGCTAGGAATTACATAAGCCAAGCTCTGTACTCTTGCGCTATCCCTCTCCTACTCGCATTGTATTCAATCTGTGTCTCTGAGCTACCTTTGTCCCAATATCTACTTTTGTTGATGCTAGCATTACACGCTTTTCTGGATCCACGTGAACACGAAGGAACAAGGAGGAGACAAAATCACACACACCATCGGATTCCCCACTGTTCTGTGGAATCCAAGTTCTAGCTTTCAAAGTTCTAGTTAGAATCATATCAAATAGAGTAGTTAATTGCTTTATTTCAGTTAATTCTACTCTCGGTATTGCCAGGGAAGCTACGGGGATTGATAGTTTCTGAGAAACTATGATTCACTCCTCACTTCTGAGGTAGGATCGAGAGTCTTGCAAATAGATTAGATAAGCTATTTCATTGTTTAGAATATATCTACAAATTGCACAGACAAATAGCTACACTTGATTATTTTGTTTGTTTTAAATTGATTATTTTAGTTGTCATTTCTAGATATTTTAAATAGCTGCTTTCTTAAATTCGTAAAGCTCATCAGAAAACACAAAAAAATAGAGAAGTTATATATGTTATAGATATACTTCGACATAGGTAAATTTAATTTTACTGTAAGTTCGCTTTACTTTGTTGCTTTTGTATGACAATCACGGGACCTAGAGAGCCCAGGGAATATGTATTCGAGCCAATCGTGCCTCAACCCAATCTCATCACAGCGATAACTGATATAGATCAAAATCTTAGGATTCAAGTCTTCCGAACAACGGTAAGCTTGCAACAAATCAATTCCCAATTGAGTGGGTTAAACATAGAAGATGACCAAGCACACATGTTTTGGTCAAACCAACCGAACTACAGATTACCCTAGGCAACATTCATATGACTGTAGAAGGGTTCGAAAGAGAACAAACCTTTGGTTGTGATCCTTTGGTCCCGTAACCAGATGCAGGAGACACTCTTCTAGATATAGATACCAGCCTAAGAATCCAGGTTGCAAGAACGCTTGTAAGATATTATGAGAAAATCACATAGTTATTGATCCTAAATATAGAAGCTGAGAAAGAATACGATTACTGGATATTAGGGATTAGGACTTGATTTTACACATGACCATAATAGGTCCACAACAACCATGAGTCTACGGTTGTGACCCACAAATCCCGGAGCCCAATGAATCCATAGGAGAATTAGACATAGACATTGGCCTACGCACATTAGTATTCCGGTCTACCCCACTTCCACCTATCATCATCAATCAATTATCCTTGCTAGACATAGCAGCTAACAGAGCTAGGGAATTCTAGACTAGGCCAAAGAATTGTCCATAGAATTGACTACATTTACCATTCACCATATGACCCTTATCCGGAGGACATACACGAAACTATCCCGGGTCATTTTCCACATATTCCACAACCTATAGATCGAATCACGCCAGAGCTTGATATTGATTGGAGCCTTCGAGCAGTCAGCCTTGTTGACCGATCTATCACACCAGTTCAAGTTAGGAGGGATTTCTTTACTCTTAGATTCACAAGTTCTGACTAGTGCGCATTGAAGACATTAGATTACCTAACTAGTTTGTCTGTATCTCACACATATTCCATACCCACCGACTGTCTCGGCACGACCTCGGGAGGTCTGGTGCGAGGAAAAGTTGCTTGTAGATTCCCACGCTCACATGCCACTTTTCCATCGTACAGTGTCCTAACCAAAAATCTCTTGGTGCTATCACCTATTTAGTGTAGGATTTTTTCATTTTCATGCTCTCTCTCTCCCTGGTTCCTTGGAAATGATAGAATAGGAGTAGTTAGTTGTATTTCCTTCATTAGGATTAGTTTAGTGCTTAGATTAAGAAGAGGACATAGCCTTCTCAGGATAGTTATCTCATTTTCATGGTTCCAAACCTAGAGATACTTCCATGTTTCCCAAAAACACCAATTTCCAATTTCATTCACATACAAGAAAATCAGAGGGTGTTGTTTTTCAGTGATAACGATTCTAGAATGCCCGATGGGAGAAGATTGATGAGATCTACATCTTCATTTCAGCAAGTAGATGTGTTCTTGTTGATATCTAACCTTTAAAGGCTCATTTCTAAACACATCTAGAGAATCCCCTGATCTAAAAAAACCATTTTATGAGTTGCAGAACTTCCCTTTTCATCCATTTCCATCCATTTTATTTTCATATCCTTCATTTTCCTTCCATTCAAGAATTTGTGCAATCATGACTTCATTTCCATTATGGAATTCTCAATTGCAATAATGCCATTCAAATCCATCTTCTATATTTTATAACACATCTCTAGACCAGTCCTATGAGTAAATTCAAAATCAGTATACATATCCCTATGAGAAAGAAACAAATTTTTTTGATCATTCACGAATTTATGAAGTTGTTCAAGGGAAAGGGTATGCATATTTTTGAGGGCTATCCTACACCCAGAGATGTTGATTTACAAAGAAAGGTTTAAGAATTGGAGCTAAGCATGGTGTAGATAAGGATTGAGAAAACAATGCAGGCATCCCAGATTTTTTTAAGAATTACATATCATTGGACTGGCCCTTTCCTAATTATGTTCAACCCTGAACAAAGCTTCATTTTATAATCAAAACATTGACTCAAGTTGTAGATTGGGTTAAGAAAATGGAGGCTTATGAATCTAGTGTCTGGAAGACAAGTCAATGGTGAATTCATGAACTACCATCTCACAGCTCACCCATTCATATTCCCTAACCTATACCATCTCATCCTAAGTTTCATACTCTAAACTTTCTACCTGTTTCCCCCATTGAGAACTCCCCTTCTCCAACTTCTTCCCTTCCATATCACCTTCAAGTCTCTGCCATTTTCCCTTCCAAAAATTCATCTCCTCTACAACAAGAAGAAATTAAACCTTCCCCTTCACCTCAAACATTTCAAAAAATAGTTGAGACCTAACCCACCCCTCCTCTTGCATTCCCAAACCCACCTTAAAAATAAAAAAATAAGAAAACTAGCCAAGGAGGGAAGAAAATGGAAGATCCCATAAGATAAGAATTAGCACAAAATTTGAAGAATTGGGCCACCAAGTTTCAATTCAGTCAAATTATATTGATGAATAGGCCTTTAGAAGAGGTTGTGATTGCAGAACAAAAGGTGGATACTAATTCTTCAGAAGAGAAAGAATGAGAAGAGGATGACTAGCAGTCCTTGCTCTCATAGTGTAGCATGCACGATGACACTATATTCATGGAATTTTTGTTCTACCCTCACAAGAATTAGAAATGGAAGAGATAATCCCAAGTTTACAAGATGCCTCAATGGAATGCAGTGATCCCTATCGTCCTGCATGTTTAGAGATTTTTGTACTTCTGTGAGGTTACATTAATCCAACAAGAACATCTCCATTAGATGCAACCTATCACGAGGATATTCATGCTATAGAGGAAGAAAAGTTAGTTTCAAAGGCCTTGAATTAGGAGCAAGTCATAGAAGAAATTTTAGATTCTTCTCCTACTTCATCCTTCTAGGGATCCAAATTTTTGGATGAGTTTGAGCTCTCGAACTTTATGATTGAGGATAAGGATAACCATGGTGCACCAATTGTAAAATTCTAGGCAATCATGGAGGAGGTAGAATCCTTGGCACATCTAGACAATGAAGAGGCTGATTTATTATCATATTTTGAGGATTGTTTTGGTGAAGAAGAGACCATTGAACTTAACACTTTTTCTATGCTACCACCTATCTCTCAACACAAAGTGCCTCTTACTCTAGAAGAAAACATTCAAGATAAGCCTACTGCCCACAATAGTCCTCATGAAAAGCTGAAAGAAGAGTTTGATCTTCCAAACTTCATGATGGGTGATGAGTAGAAGAAGGAGAATAATGACCAAAATTCCAAATCATTCGTTAAAGGAGAAAATGAGTTGTTTGTTGAGGTACCATTAGGTTCAAACTAGCTTGCAAGTAGCCACCTTCAGTAGGAAGATCTATAGGATGACTCCTTTCATGGATTTGGGATTCGAGAGCATGGGAAAATAATAAGGGTTATCCCACTTGTTCTAAAATTCCCTTGTCCAATCAAATATCTAATGAGTTTCAAACCAAGATCAAAGTTGTAACTATTCATGCTTGTTTTAGAACGTGAGGATGAGATACAAAGCACCAAAGGTCAGCACTAAATCCTCCAAGATCCAAAACTAGAACAACTGGAGGAGGTATATTATTTATTTGTTGTTGATACTTTGGTAAATTAGGTGGAATAATAGCTTCAGGATAGTTTTTCATTCTCTCCCATGAGCATTTCCTTTGCAAAATTAGTTACATGGTCCCAATTTGTGAGGAAGGGAAGCAACTTATCCCTGCCAGTTGCAGGTTTGAGTTCCCCATTTCCCTAGTTAGAGTAGAGTAGGTAGGTTTGTTTTCAATAGAATAAGTGTTTTTGCACACTCTACATGTATCACTTTAGACATGTATGATCTTCCTCTTTCATTATAGATTTTGATGTGTGTTTTTATCTTGCACCATGCATTTCAGCCTTTGGAGGTAGTTTTCATGGGGAAATCATATTTCTAAGGTAGTCCCAAGTGCACTCAAAATCAATATGGGATTCAGAACTCTACAATGGTTAGTATTTGTCAAGAAACTAGTGTTTGTGTCCAAGATTTAAATAGTTTTCAGCTCTCTTAAAGACCAAGTTCTTCAGTTTCATCAAGATTTGGAAAAATTAAATTTAGACACAGTTTAAGTTTTCTCATTCTCTTATCTCTTCAAAGCAATGGCATTTTGACATATAGTTCCTCTTCCTTGGTCATAAAATCAATTTTAGGGGCAACTTGACGTAGTTCAAGGAGTGTGTCTCATGACACCTTGCATGATCTCAGTTATGGTAGGAAACCTTCCTCAGTTTATTTAAGTTTATATTTGGTTTCAATAAGAATATAAACCTCAAATTAGTTTTACACGCTCTTTCAATCTTGTTCAAGAGAAAATCTTATGAAATTTTGATTAGCTCAAGCAGTTCTAGATCAGCTTCAGCTCCAGACAGTGTTCCAAGTAGGTTTAAGGGTGGATGACTCATTTTCAGATCAATTTGTAGAGAAGAAGGTGAATTTCAAGATTCAAAACAATTTTCCACTTCATGAAAATTTCAATAATTTCTTATAAAAGGATATAAAATTAAAGCAGCAAATAAGTTCCAAGCTCAAGAAATGCTTCAAGTGACACATGGATTAGGTTTCAAGTTCAGATCAGTTTCATGGTTACTAGGTTGACTCCATGCCCAATGGATGTTGCAATGCCAATGATCACTTCATATAACAAGAAAATAGCCTCATTGAGTCACCAAATTACTATCCAAAATTCCCCCTAGAGGTAATTTTGATAACTTGCATTTTATCTTGGCTTAGACAAGGATAAACTAAAAAATTGGAAAAAATTGTGGTCATTGGAAGGCTTTCACCTTGGCTCAATTTTCGTACTTAGCCAAAAAAAAGGATAGAAATTGCCAAAAATTGAAAAAATGGTTTTAAGGACACTATATTCTTCTTTAGCTAGCTCCTCAATGATCTACTTGGCCTAATGACTTAGTTAAAATTGAAAAAATTGTTAAAAATGGCTAAATGTAGTGCATTGTGGGTATATCGGCCTTGAGAGGCTCATTTTTCACTTCTCGGGAGTGGCATTGTCAGGAAACCCACCCTATTATATATTAATCCTTTTTCATGTTTATTCCTCTTTTTTGTGTATGTCATCAAGCTCACTACGAGGAGGATATTTTACACCCTTATCCATCACCATCTCATTTATAGGTAACCTTAAACCCTATCATTATTGGAGTTTCTTGTTTTATTTGTTACCATTTCACAAATCTAAAATAGGAATGATAAAATCACTTCAACTAATATATATTGTAAGTGTGTTGAATAGATATACAACACTATAACTTAGTGTTTATTTTTATTGTGGACTACAAATTTTTATTTCTAGTGCTAGTGATTGGTGGTACTAGGAATAGTTAGTGTCATTAAATCCATACCATCAAAGGGGAAGAAATATCCACCTGATTATATTTTACTTTCTTCAAAATTCTAACATGATTGATTTTTTCATTGTGTTTGGTTGCTTTGTAACATGTTGGGTTGAGATAAGAACAAATGTGAATGTAAGTGTGGGAGCATGGATGATAATAAGGGACCTTATTCTACACAAGGACAAGGTGTCCCATGGAACATTCTACTGGTGGGCCAAATGTTATGGTCTAGTCTACTCTATCCACACAAGGATTATTTCTGCTACTATTATCTTCAATATAGCCAAATATTACATAGAAGTAAACTCATCATGGTTTCATAACCCTATTTTTTTATTTTTCATTTTTATTTTTTCTCACTTTGGAATCATTATATTAAATCTAATTATTTCATGAAAAATGTGAATGTGGGTTGCATGCCATGAAAAAGCATCATTCATCCACCACAGTAAAGAGTATGATAATAACATTACAATTGTTGACTCTAGAGAAGACAATGGTGGCCTTATTTAACTATAGTGAAGGAATGAAGTGTTTAGAGGGTGTGTGCTATGCAAACTAGAAATGAAGAAAGATATAAACATATTATAGTATATTTTTAGACACAAAATCAATTACATAATTTGATTTATATATTAATTTTAAGAACACTTTTATGCTTTGGAAACTTTCTTCATAAAATAAAGAGAAGAACCTCATATTTATAGGGGTAAAAACAAACTAGATAAATACTAGCTTGAACTAAAAGAAAAATATTAAATTTACTAATCCTAATATCTGGGTGGCTCATGGGGATCTTTAATTTAAATGAACATGAAAATATCTCACAAGTGTAAGGTAGAATAACAAGTATCTATTGGATCCACTTGCTATAAGTGTGATGGCAAGGGATTCTAAAACTAATATTGGCCATTTGCTCTATGAGGAGGGGAAGATTATACTTTTCAACACTTTACCTTAATCTTGACTTTTGATGTCTGCATGAACTCCTAGAAAATCTATGAGATATTCAAAAATATCCTTTGCTAAGGTATTGGTGAAGATATAAGTGAGTTGATTGTTTGATGTGTAAACATCCAAGTATATATCTCCATTGTTGACTAACACCCTAATGAAGTAATATCTGGTATAAATTTTATTAATGCTTTTGTGAAACATATAATTCTTGGACAATGTGATTTTGGGGTTGTCATAAAAGTTTTGATTTACTTCTACTTACTCGGGCATTAAATATGATAGCACTCTATGCATCCAAACTTCTTGAAATACAACATATATGGATACCACATACTTTTCTTCTATTAAAGAGATGTTAATAGTATATTATTTCTCATAATCCCATATAATTGCACTTAAACCAAAGTGGAACACATTCAGAAATATATTTTCCATCATTTATGCTTCTTGTAAAATCAATGTTAGTGTAACCAACCAACTTGAAATCATTTGATGTGGAATATAAAATTACATGTCATGTTATTCCAGCTACATATCTCAAATTATTTTTACCATATTTCCAATGTGATTCTTTTGGGGACTCCATAAACCTTGAAATAATTTTTACATCATATATAACATCAAAAATTGTGGCCATCAGGTACATTAGTCTACTAACTAGCCATTTGTACAAGGTTGGATCAACATTGGATCCATTTTCATCCTCACTTATATTTAAACATCTTTAAAATATAGTAGATGTTGGATTGATATTTTGCATATCTAATCTCTTCAACAAATCATTAGCATACTTTTATTGGAATATGAAAATACCATCGTCTAAATTATTGATTCCAATTCTAAGGAAATACTTCATTAGTGCCAAATATGTCATTTTATATTCTCTCTTTATTGTTGACTTGAACAAGACTATTAACAAAGATTTATTCTCAATATTAAGGAATCCATGAGAGGTGGAATGGATTTGGAAGGATAAAAAATCAGAAACTTTAAGTGTTGATCAACCTCTTATATAACTTGTATAATAACCCAAAAAGAAGCTTTATATCATCCAAACAAGTCCCAAGAAAACTAGTGATTAAAATAGTGTAATTGCATGTTTACTTGATGATCAAATTGTGCATTGTATACACCACTAAACTTCAAAATAATATTTTTAATATTGTTGGTTATTAATTTTAAATACCTACGATAAAAACTAGTAAAAAACACTTGCATAAATTTCAATAATGGAGTACTATGGTGTCATGCTTTGGCCCATGCTTTTATTAACACAAAAGGCTAAATTTTCCACTTACAAATCAACTTGAAAAGAAAGTTAAAAGAAAAATAGAACCTATAATAATATTAAAATGCTCCTAAACTAATTTTATACTTCCTATTTAATTCAAAAATAGACTCATGCAATCCATGGATAAAGTCAACATGCAAGAAGCTTTTCTTGGAATAGAATTATGCAAGTTAGGTAGGCATTAAAAGCTTAATTATAGATTTCTTCTAGAATTAACCCCAATGTCCCTAAAATGTAGGGATTGACATAAAAGTTTCATTTTTATAGCTATCTTGACTTAGAAATTGTTTCCCACCTCTTTGGGGATGACTACACAAAAGATATGTTAATCTAGAAACTAATAGTTGCTCTATTTTTAGCATTTTTGGCTATTTTTAGGAAATCACTTATTTGGTGCTACTTGACTAAAAAAACATATTAATTAAATAAATAAGTCCCAAAACATCCTAAATTTTTATTTTTAGATTATAAAAATGTATTTTTAGAATATTTCTAAAATGTATTTTTAGAATATTTCTAAAAATATAAATTATGTAAATTTAGCATTATTTTAAATGCCAAAATTGATAGCATTCCCAACATTCCTCTTTGGTTGAAAATGGCGTAAATTCCAATCATCTACTTGAGTATTCCATGTGTGTACTTTAACAATACCTTTGAGATTATATTAGAAATCCCTTGGTAATTATATCAAATAAAAAAATAAAAAAAATCCTATGTTCTTACATATTCAATGACAATATTTTCATTGACAAAGTCTTTGATAAAGTGATGCTTGAGCTCAACATGTTTGGTTCTAGTAAGGAAAAATGGATTCTTGGAAAATTGTATTTCCCTAATGTTATTACAAAATATCTATGTAGGCTCAATTTGAGTCTCTTTAAAATAAAATAAGAGTATCCTCAACCAAATTACTTGTGTGTAAGTTGATATAAGGGTTGTATATTTATCTTCAATAGAGGATAATTCAATAGTAGTTTGTTTCTTTTGAGTCCAAGAAATAAAACCTCCTCCCAATGTGAAGCAATAACCTTAAGTAGACTTCATGTCATCAAAAGAACCTACCCAATCTAAATATGAGTATCCAACAAGACATGATGAACATTCTAGTCTTAAGTGAATGATATGATCATAATTCCTTTTCACATATCTAAAAATTCTTTTCTTAACTTACATATGTTTGAGTAAATGCTTTCCCATGAATTTAGAAACTAGTGAAAACCCATACGTGATATCATGTCTAATTGTAGTGATATACATCAAGCCCCCCACTATGATTCTAAAAATACTCTCATCTTCTAAATGTATTACATCCTCTCTCATGTTTATCCACCTGCAATTAGAGTATCCATGGCCTTAAAATATTGAAGATTGAACATCGACAACATATATTTGACATACTTTGTTAGACAAATAAATATTTTCTATTTATTTTGATATACTTCCATACCAAAAAATTACTTCATAATTCTAAGGTCACTCATCTCAAATTCTGATTTTATATATTCCTTGAAGTTATACAACATCTCCATAGAGTTGTCTATGAAGATCAAATCATTTATATAGAGGCAAACAAACTTAATGCTTGTATGTAAAGAGTTAGCCAATTTTAACTTCTTACAAATATTTTTTCCAAAAATATTTATCAATTCTTGAGTACCAAGATCTTGGATCTTTCTTGAGCATGTAAATATCCTTCTTATACATGTTTACCCAAAATTATTTATTCTTTACCTAAAAACATTATGGCTACTCCACATACACTTCTTCTTTAATCACTCCATTTAGGAATATAATATTTACATCCACTTGATGTATTTTCTAACCTTTTATGATAAAAAACTAAAATCATTAGTATTATAATATATTTACTTCGACGAGAGCATAATTCTCCCCATATTCAACACCTAAATTTTAGCTTATCAATTGTACCATGAATTTTTATTTTGGTCTTGTAGACCCACTTGGTACCAATTAAATCCTTATTATAAATATTATAAATAAGTTTCCAATTTTAATTACTCTCATTGGAAGCCATCTTGAGTTTCATAGCATCAACCCACTTTGTCTTTTGACCATCTTATTCAAAAAATCTAGGTTCACTATCCATAGAAGACAATGCAAACATGGTATTTTCATCATATGCATCATCAAATAAATTACATTGTTGATATTACAACATTTTAACTCTTGTCTTATAATTCTAATCTAACATTTTATTTTTTATGTGGATTCAACAACCGCTTATTCTTACTTGGAGTTATTTTAGAAGGATGATTAGTATCTTGTAAAGAGCTAGTATTATTTCTTTAGCATTAGAAACATATGTAGGACTTTGTAAGTTCTTGAATTTTTAGTCAAATAGATTCCACCCTTCACTTATGAACCTATTAGCTACATTATCAAGATCAATATACATCTCATTCTAAAAAATATTACAATCCCTTGAAACAATTGAAGTTTTTCTACTAGGATTATACAAGTTTTATGCTTTCTTTTATCACTATAACCAATGAAAATATGAGCTGCAATATTATTATAAAACAAATTTCCCTTTTTATCAGGAACATGAACAAAAAGTAAACAACTAGATACCTTTAAATGAGCTACATCTATTTTTCAACCACACCAAGCCTCATAAGGTGTCTTGTCTTTGATTACCATTACAGGACTCATGTTTATGATGTAAATTGTAGTCTTTATTGCTTCATCCCAGAAACATATTTCCATGTTATTATTTTCCAACATATTCCTTTCTATTTCCATGATATATCTATTATTTATTTCATCCACACCATTTTTTGTGGTGTGTAAGGATTTTATAACTATACCTTGATGCCTTGTGAAGAATAAAAACCATAAAATTCATTAGAACAAAATTCTCCACCTCCATCTATTATTATATTTTTAATGGAATGTCAATTTATTTATCAACCAAAGCTTTGAAATTTCTAAAAATTGAAAAATATCCACTCTTTTCTCTTAAAAAACCCACATAAACCTTGTACCATCATCAATGAAAAAAATGAAATACAAATTCATATCAATGCATATACAAGACATTGGTACACAAATATGAATGAATTCACTTCAAAGGTTTTCTTTCTCTCCATTTTCTAATACAAAAGTAATCCATATGATTTTTCCCAATAATACATGAATTTTTTGCATCGTCCTTATTTGAATCTAGCTTGGGAATAACTCTTAGCATACCCTTTGTGTCAAGAATATGCAAGCTTTTGAAACTAATATGACCATATCTTGAATGCCACAACATGTTAACATCTCTAGTGGTATAGAGACAAGCACCTCTCTTAATCATATCAATATTCAGTGGAAGAATCCTATTATTTTCCATGTAGGATTTCCCAATTAATCTATTTCCATATTTCTTATAGAAAATTTAAGAAACTTCATCTTCTAAAAGTAGTTTAAAATCCTTTTCAACGAGTTTTCCAACACTGATCAAATTATGATTCAAACTTGGATAAAAATAAACATAATTAATTTTACCTATACCTTTTCTTGAGGTGATTTGAATTCTGCCCTTTCCTTCAATTTGAATGTATTTGTCATCTCCTAAATGCTAGCATATTAAAACCCTCTTTCTAACTTGTCATGTGATTTGAGAAACCTAAATCAAGAAACCACATATTATTGGCATCCTATTTTGCCACATTACATGTGAGACAATAATTTGATTCCTCTTTCATTTAACTTTTTTCATCTTGGATTTCCTTCTTCTCACCCTCTTGATTAGCTTGATTATTTTCAATATATTTCCTACAATCATTTATAAAGTGTCTAGGTTTTTTACAATAATGGAAAATAAAGTATTTCTTACTCTTCCCTGTGAAATTTATTTTTTCTTTCCCCTTTAAATTAAATTTATTTGATTTTTTTTATTGTTGTTTTGTGTCTTTTTCCCTTGGCTTTGAAATTCTAGTCTTGATTTCATGTGCATGCTCTGGATTTCCTACATATATATTCATCTTATCCTCATGGAATAAAAGACAACTACTAAACCATCAACACTTGTAGTGTTCATGTCCTTAAAATATTCAAGAGTGGTCACAATATGCATCCATACTAGTGTCAAATATATCAAAATATTTGTAATATTCATTTTATTTTAAATAGTTTCTCTATAAACTCTCATTCTATGAACTATATAATTTACCCTCATGAAAATTTATCCTACACCTTCACTTTCTAACATTTTTAAATTTTAAAAATTCATTTTTTAGGGTTTAGTGTTTTTCCTCTTAACTTAATAGATCTTTGATATCTAGTATCTAAGGTAATGCATGTTTCATGAGAATTTTTACAGCCAATAGTTCTTGTATAGATGATAAGATCTAGAGCACTTTGAAGATAAAATAACACTTTAGCATCCACCTTCTCTTTATCCCTTTTCAATCTCTTCTGATCTTAATAAAGAACATTCCAATCAATAGGTGGTTGATATTCATTAACAATATTGTCCTAAACTACCTTCTAAACAAGAATTCTCTTCAACTAGTACCTCCAATACTTAAAGTTGCCTTCTTTGAAAACAGGGATATTCATAGAACCAGAGTTCACATAATTCATTTCTTGTTGAACATGAATTTGATACCAAATTAAATAGGATTAGTTGTGGAAGTAGAAAAAACCATAAACTTGAAGTGTCGATCAACCTCTTTTATAACCCAAAAATAATCTCTATATCATCTAAATAAGTCCTAGGAAAACTAGTGATTAAGTTAATGCAATTGCTTATGTAGTTGATGATCAAACTATTCATTGTATGCACCATTTATCTTTAAAATATACTTTGTAATATTTCTGCTTATTAATTTTGAATACCTACAATAAAAAATAGTTTTAAAAAAAAATTGTAACAAATGAGTATTATGGTGTCATGCTTTGGGCCATGATTTTATTAACACAAAAGAATAATGTTTTGACTTACAACTCAACTTGGAAAGCAAGTTAAACTCAAAATAGAACCTCTAATAATATTAAATAATTCTACACTAATTTTGTACTTCTAGTTAACTCAAAAATAAACTCATGTAATCCATGGACAGATTCATCATTCAACAAGCTTTTTCCGAGATGGAATTATGCCAAATAGGCATATATTCAAAGTCTATTTATGGCTCTCTTATAGATAATGCACCCAAATGTCCCTAAAATACATGGATTGACATAAAATTTTCATATTTTTAGTTATTAGGTAACTTAAAAAAATGTTTCCCACTTCTTTGGGAATGAATACAAAAGAATTTGTACATATTTAGAAACTAATAGTTGATAGTTTATTTTTAACGTTTTCATCTATTTTGTAAGAAATAACTAAAAATCACTTATTTGGTACTACTTGAATAAAAAACATATCGATGAAATAAATCATTCCTAAAACATCAGAACATTATATTTTAGAGTGTTTCTAAAATTACGAATTATTAAAAATGAGTAGAATCTCAAATATTAAACTTGGCATCATTCCCAACAATCCACATAAGAAAACAAATAAAATATGATATTATATTTTCATTTTAATATATAGTGTGGGTTCAATGTTTCTCCTAATGAAGACATTACACTATAGTTATGAGTAAATTTACTATACCAAGCTCTTGGTTCTTCCTTGACTCCATAAATATCTTTATTCACTCTACACACTTTGTGTTCTTGTCCTTCAACTTCATATCCTTGTGGTTGGTGCACATAAACATATTTTTATAGAACACTATTTGAGAGTGCTAGCTTGGCATCCATTTGATAGAATTTTGATTTCTTCTAAGCTATTATGGATAAAAAAAATTGGATGGTGTCTAGTTTGTCCAATGAG
Organism: Taxus chinensis; assembly: GCA_019776745.2. Lineage (NCBI taxonomy): Eukaryota > Viridiplantae > Streptophyta > Pinopsida > Cupressales > Taxaceae > Taxus > Taxus chinensis. Next base: position 71,602,260 of record CM034149.1, read on the forward strand.
ATGAATGTTTTATTATAGTTAATTTTGAGTTGTTGTGAAAAACAATTTACAACCAACTGTAGTCATTTTATCTATCCTCAATACTACTGTCTAACCCCAAGCATGTCATCCTATCACCCAACGGGTGCTGGACACTCACCTGAGGCACGCTCAGGAGCCGAGCCCCTCCTTTATGTGAGCATTTTGAAAAGGTTTTTCCATTGATGAAGGATGATTTATAGAATGATAAGTATAATCATTTAGTTTATAAGGTAGAAGGCATTTCTAACAAATCCACATCTTATTATTTTATAGAAACAAAGTAATAAGCATACTAAATCAGATCTGAACCATGATAGCCATTTAACACGAGGTTTTACACCCTTAAACATGATATACAGAACAAACGCTTATATATATATATATATATATATTCAGTTTGAATAGTTTTGGTAGCGACATTACAATGAAAAGAGGTCATCTTAGACCATACATGTTAAATGACAATGACTTAATTCCTATAGATTTTCCCTGATAAAATATCCTAGCTATACCCTGCCATTTGAATCCGTATTTCATACCCTAATGCCATACAGAGGCTTATTACATCCTTTATAGACCTCAGCACAAAGTGTTTTAAACCCTAAAATTATTACAACACTTTGTTACTCATAATCTTATTCTCGATGCATCCTCTCTACCTCTAATATTTGATTCATGTCTTCAGATGATATCTAGTATTGCTTCCTCTAGTCTGAACACCTCTTTTTAGAGGATCAACACCCACCACCATGCCTTCTCTTCTGAACAGATTATGTGCCAAGTATCGATGTGGTATTCCAATGGTGAATGTTTATCCCTTTGCAAAACCTCCAGTCTCTGTAATGATATCTTTTGGGAATATTCCTACATGGAATATCATTTTCTTGACCTCCAAGGTCTCAATTTGGCACCTTATCTACTCGCAAGCCTAGTCGGGTCACATTTTTCCTCAAGTGCCTCCAGAATGCCAAATATGGATAAGTCCTTTGAACCTATGTTCTACCTTCCGTGCATGCCCTGGTTTCACCTAAACCCTTCTTAAACCTCTTTTTCCTGTGTGCATCTCCTTGTGTGCCCTTCTTCTCACTGGTCATGCGCGTGCACACCCTTTGGTACTTAGCCAAATTTTAAGGCCCAACACCAACCTTTCTTTTTTAGTTCTCCACGTTTCCCTCTACATTATATTTGGTCTTCTACACCTATTTTAGACTAATTATTTATTTTCCCTTAGACCAATCAATAATATTCCATGTATGATTCCTTTAAATGCAATAAATATCCTTACACATAGATCTTATCCAGTTTTCATCTTGAATTGCATCTTCTAAGTGAATTGGATCACCTTAAAATTAGAAATTTTTGAATAAAAGAAAAATTATCATCACCTTATGTTTCATCATAAATATCCCTCAAGATTCTTGTATTCCTTGAGGATTCTCTTTAGTGAGGGAAAAAATTGAAGTAGTCATTGGTTGGAGAACTAAATTTAAGTGATTTCCTACATTCCCAAATGATTTCGCATTGTCTTGTCTCATTGGATTCTAAACTAAAGGAACAATGGGAGGTGTCTCTACAGTAAAACCTTGTGGGGTTTCATCATCTTCAAACACCTCATCTTCATTTGGAGGCATCACTATTGTGATTGGATTAAAATATACATTTCATGATTCCTCTTCAATAAAGTTAACATCCTTGTTGATGATAGCTTGCTTTCTTGGTTATGGGGTTATATAGTCTATATGCCTTAAACTACTCTTTGTAACCCATGAAAATTCATTTTCCACATTTATCATCCAATTTCTTCCTTTTTCTTCAAGCATTAGAGAAAATTCCACACAACCAAATGATCCCAAGTGATAAATATTATGTTTCTTTTTTCTCCATACTTATTTAGTAACTATATCCTTTACACTCTTTGTAGGACTTGTTTATTATATATAGATCACAAGATAAAACTGTTTCCTAGTTTTCATTTGTTAATTGCTTGGCCTTCAACATACTTTGGATCATTTCCATGATGGATATGTTATTTATCTTTGCAAAATTGTTTTTGTAGTGTGTATCTAGTCATTAAATACTTTTTTATACCATGATATTTGCAAATATTCATAAAATCATTTGATATGTATTCACCTTTTCTATCAGATTTCAAAACCTTTATATATTATCCAATTCTTTTATCAACCATCTCTTTGAATTTGTTAGTGTAGGTTATTATTTATCCTTTTATTTATTTATTAGAATAATTCTTACAGTTGTTTTATTTCTACACTTGTTGTGTTAGCTTGTTTAGGTGTACTAGTTATGTTGAGTTAGCTTACCAGTTGTGTTGAGTTAGCTTACTAGTTGTGTGCAGTCATCTCTACTACCAGTATCAGTTAGTGAGTGTTATTCGCCACTGATCTATGTGGTACTTGAAATTTCTTCCTCCTATATGTACATCACTTTCATCATTCTAGTATGTAGCTTTGAGTTAATTTTTTGTGCATTCTTCATGGTTATGGTAATGTTTATTTTGCTTTAATGGTCTTGGGATGAGAAACATTGGATTCTATGATAGTATTCTCTAGAAAATCCAAACACGTATGTGTTTCACCTAATTCTTAGAGAGTTTCTTTGAATATTGAAAAAATAGATAAGGGTAAATGGGCTAAGAGGAATACCTGTTAAAGCTAGTTGAAGGTTGTTGCGCGCGTATGATTTCTTAATCCACAACTGATCATGAGAGCTTCCTTTTGGCAAGGAGGAACTACCTGAAATAGAAAACAAGACCACCCAATATAAGTTAAATAGTATATGCAGTGGACTACCTTGTGTATGCTAGATCCGAGAAGTATGATACTCCCTAGAAGGCTATCAATCCACAGTTTAAAAAAATTCAATGTTAACAATAAATGAAATCCTATTGTAGTTAAAATGATTTAGGTATCTCATTTGACTATAATAAGTAAATTTGTTCACAACAGGAAAAGCTAGGATTGAATTTGAAGGTCAAGGTATCTGTCAGAGTACTTAGTACTGGTCAGGGTCTAGATTCTAGGGTTGTTTTGGGTATTTGGTGGGGGTTTTGGGCTTTGTTCTTGGTCTGAAGGTAAGAAACATAGAGACCAACGTCAGATCTGGTATGACTAATGTCGGTTTAAGTTAATCAGTGAGGGTTATGGGTAACCGACGTTGGTATGGTCAGGGTAGAGGAAACTTATTAAAATCTCAATGTGAAGGCAGATCTGAGGCTAAATGGAAATGGAGAGGGAAATGGCAAGGTCTATGGAGATCTTAGATATACTTAGAGATCCTTAAAATTTAGGTATGGGTAATTTAATGGTGTGGGTGAAGGAATTATCAAGTTTGCATGATGGTAAATGGTGGGAAAATGGGAGTGGGAGTAGAAACTGATAATAGATATAACAGAACCTACTAAAATGAAAAATGGATGAATGTTGGTTAATAAAACACCTACTGTTGTGTGGTTTGATGGTTGGAGGGAAATGGTAGTCGATCAAATGGATGGAGCTTGATGTGGTGATGGTGCTTCCTTGGGTGATTCCGTGAATAAAAATGGCTTTGTGATCACTTCTGATGATGGCTGTGAATGCTCTGATGCATGTAAGAATGCTAGTTCTGCTTACATGTAGCTCTAGTTTCATCATTTTTCTCTTTGAAATGTGCCAACCTTGAAATAAGGTTGTTTTGGGGACTAAATGGTAACCGACGATAGTTCTGAGTTAATCAGCGGCAGTTTAGTGATCACCGGATCATTTTTCAAAAGTTCCCTAAACATCCCTAAATGGTGTTAGTGTAGAAGATCATCTTGAGAGCTTTCCAATGACTATGAGAATGAGGAAAATGGACATCGGGAGATCTAGATATGTCCGGTCAAAGTTCAGACATCGAGAAAGTCAACTCTAGTCAACTAGTCAATTTTGGACCAAGGGAACTATGACACGTGGTGAAAAGGTGAAAGGATTTGTTCATTGGTTTTTCAATCTCTGATCTTTGACGGTTGTAAAAAATTTCTCACCGGAACAAGAGGCTCAACTTTTGTTACGGAGGGGAGCCTGGCTATCATGTGGACTATGGTATTATCGCTGATGTGGTGGGTCCACGAGCCACCACGTGGCTTACCACCACTCATTGAATTCACTTGATTTTCCTATCGAGAGACGACAAGTGGGCTATATGTTATTTACCGAGTTAATTATTTCTATACCACATTGTATGGGTTGAAATTATATTATATTGGTAAGTCCACTTTCCAAATACCATGCATATATGCCAAACTGTTATATGTTAATGTTTATACATTAGTATTAAACCAAACCTAACCACAAACCCACATAAACTACCATATATGCCAAAGTCCACATGGAAGAACGTGATGCGGTGTTGTAGGGGGATGCTTATTCCATGCGTGGAAATCCACGTGGAGAGGAGAATTAAATGGGGGCGGTTAAGCTCATGTGGTCCTTTGACCTCTTTATTTGCATGGGAAGAGGCTTATTAAAGCCTAAAACCTTATCATTCCACCAAATTTGGGATTTAATCCCACTAAACAATGCAATCCACCAATTGGGAATTTTTATCCCAATTTTCATGTACAGGCTATGGTATTTTTAGCCTAAGGATTATATGTAATACATTTTTTAAGGGCCCTAAATTTGTATGAATAGGGGACCCATGCTATTGAGACACACACAACGTAATGGATAAGCTCAATCCTAGAGCTTGAAAAGGCAAAGCCAAGAGGAGAGTTAGTTTCCATGGGCATAATTGTGTGAACACACACACACACACACACAACGCAATGGAGAAGCTCATTCCTAGAGCTCGAGAGGCAAAGATAAAGCCAAGAGGAGGATGATAAATTGTAATTTTTTGATGACCTATTTATTTAAATAGGCATTACTGTGCTTAGGAGTTATTAATACTACCTATTCAACCCATAATGCCACACCAAATTATTGTGAATCCTAGAATATCAACCGGAGATCCATAGGGCGTTATGAAGCATTTGGAAGACCGATCAAGAACTGGAGGATTCTGAATAGTGGAGCTAGTTGCATCAATCTTGCCAAATATGTCAGGAAGGTGGAAGTTGAGTGCTATCTTTCACCCTTGTCTTCTGAAGGTTTGGTTATTCTTCTAAGAAAGTTCTTAATAGTTTCCATTAGTTTTTCTTGTGAAATTACTATTGTAACTTACAAGTTTTGACTAGTGGAATGGTTCGACCATGAACCTAGAGATGTAGGCAATTTCCAAACTCCGTAATCAATCATTGTGCAATTATCTTTAATGTCTTGCATTAATTTTTAAATTGATTACTTAAAAGGAGCAAATTTTCGGCAAATATTTAAAGCCTATAAGGGTCTGAGATCAAGTAGATAAAAACTTGATTATTTTCGGATCATTTAGGGTGATCGGTGTCGGTTAGGGTGGGATTTCCTACGTTTACTAAAATGGGCAGATCCCCTTGATTTCTTGGATCTCGTTCGTTTTCTTCCATGGATTATAATGGAAGCTTCCTTTCTAATGGGTAGGAATGTGGTTAGAGGGAATGTAGGCTTTGATTTTTAGGGTTTAGGTAGGTCTTAGTTAGTTATGGCAACATAATATGAATAGGTCTTAGGGTGAGGTGGCTAGATGAGGTGTACAGGTGAGGTGGGTGTGTGGGAATTATCTCAATTATGATATTTAAATAATAGATATTATGTGATCATGAATTAATTTAATTAATATTAGAGTGGGGTGAAAGGGGCCATGGTTAGGTGAGTCTTTTTTATTTGGTTATTTTTCAAGGGACCAAGGGGAGTGTGACCCAATTTTGGTGTCTACATTTTACCCCTTTTTGTTGCGTAGCTTGTATTGGTAAGCGACGCTGACAAAAATAAAATGTGGTTGCCCCATGTGTGGGTGAAGGCGATCCCCCTTAAATAAGGAACTGATGAGGTAGAAGGTAGAATCAGTGACTGGTTTGATAAAAGGTGAATGTGATGAAGAGGAAGGTGGGTAGCGGGGGTAAAAAAAGGGTAAAGGTCTAATCAGGTAATCCAGGTAATGGGTCATGGTCAAAGGTAGTAACAGTCAATGCACACACACATATAACTACATCACGGTACCAGGTTAAAGAGCATGCAAACTCTACATTGTCTAAAGTTGATAGGTTTATCCAAATAAGTTTGAGGTGATTCTAGTATCCAAGGTATAGGATATGGTCAGGAAACATGATGCAGGTCAGGTGCAGGAATGTTTAGGTATGTTCCAGTACACCAAAGGTTAGGTCAGGATAAACGGTCATGGAAAGAGGCAAGGTAAGGTCAGTATGTCAATCAACACGGGTAACAATGCCGCAAGGTATAGCAAGCACATGAGGTCACAGGTCACTATCAATGTTCTAGGTCTAAGGAACTAGGTCACGACATGGGTAGGGTCGAAGTATGGGTAAAATAATGAGTCCCCAAATGAGGACGAGGTGAGGTAGTAAATGATGAGCTTAGGAGGATAAAGTGAAGTGTCCAAGTCAGGTGTAGGTGAGGTAAAAAGGATTCAGGTCAGCAAATTAGGGTTGGGGGGTAGGAAAGAGAATAAGTAGGATAACCAATAATGGTTATAAGGAACCGATGCCGGTCACGATGGACCAACCATGGTAAGCTAGGGCGCAGGACCGATGTCGGTCAAGGCAAAACTATTGCCGGTCAACTCATGTAGGCTATAAAAAGAAAAAGTGTCATGTTTTTAAAATCATTTATCATTTACCAAATTGGAGAAAACAAAAAAGAGAAGAAGAAAGAGGTGGAAAGTGACCAAATAACACAGAGAGCTGATTTGGCGAGCCGCATAACAGGTGAGTAGTAGTCGATAGGTGAGTCCATGATATTGGTTTGATCGATTTGGTTGGTTAGAGGTGGTTAGGTTGATTAGGTGATGGTAGAGGCAAGAGAGGGATCAGGTGGACTACTAGTGCAGTGCACTAACGTGCCACCATGGTGACAATAGCATGATGAGGTAAGAGTCAATCCCTGTTCGTATTTTTGTGAGTTAGAGTGGTGTGCTGTGGAGGTCAGGTTTTGAGAAAACAGGTTTTTTGAGGAGGAAATGAAATTTGAATTTTGGGAGGGAAAATTAGGTAAAAATAGGAGAGGTGGGTGGGTGAATGAGGGATGGGGAGGGATTAAGGGGGTATTGAGGTAGAAATGGGTGGATAGAAGGGTAAAAAAGGGAGTTTTTTTTGGAAAAAGTATGGTTTGGGTGTCACAGTTTTCACCGCAACAGTAACCGGCATCGGTCGAGGGTTAGTCGACATCGGTGGAGGGTTAGTCGACATCGGTGGCATATAACTGGTATTGGTCATGAAATAGGTGACTGATGATGGTTTAGGGGAGACTGAGGTCAGTTAGAGATAACTGGTATTGGTCACGATTTAGGGGAAAAGGGGGCCAAATTTTCCCTAGGTTGGGTGGGTGAGGTAGGTAGGGGTAAGAGAAGACATTGTGGTGAAAGACGTTGTGTGGGCAAAGGGGTTGAAAGAGGTATGGGTGAGTGATAGTTGGTTAGGGTTGAGGTGGGTAGATAGAATATGTGATACACAGGTAGGTTAGGAGGGAAAAAGAGGTAGGGTGGTAGGTATAGGTGAGGTGCTGAGTGGGATGGTGGTTATGATTAAGGTGTATTAATGTGATGTCTTACTAGATGTAGGTGAGAGATCAGCTATGGATGTGAGATAGGGTGCCTTCCTACTCTTATCAGTTCGTGGGGCTGTGACAATCAAGGAGTGGCGACATGTGGTAGATGTGGGCCTGAGTGGGGTTAGACGCTACCTAAATGTAGTCCAGAAGCCGAGTTTGATGGTTTCCCTCATCAATAGATGGGATTCAGTGACCACCACGTTCCACCTACCAAGAGGGGAGATGACATTCCACAGCACCAACATGAGCTACAGAGAGATGTACTTGGCCCGAATAGAGGATACGAGGCTAGTAGTGTTATTGATGGAGGCAATCTACTATTTTGCACTACCGGATGCAGAGGGTGGGAGATTCCCACGATCACTGATGGGGGTGCTACATGATATGGTGATGGACATGACTTGCTTTGCATGGGCGGTGACATTCCTGGTGTAGTTATATAGAGAGTTATGGTCGTATGGGCGGCTCCGCTGGTTTAGCTTATGCTACACATTTGTTCTGCACTGTTGGGCCTACAAGCACATTGTGTGTGTTTTTTTGATTGGTATGCCCCAGGTGGATGCATTCGAGCTGGGTTTGGTGTGGATAGGTTACAGGTGATTGGTGCCTATGATTGGAGAGCATCGAGCAGACAGGGCTACTCATGATGTATTATATTACATGTGGTTATTGGAGGGATTGTCCAACATGGACATTATTTGGAGACCGTATGTGGGTTATCCCTCATAAAGACAGATGGCTGATGAGGTAGACGGCTTGCAACTACATAGGTGGATAGAGGGGCGTCGTGCAGGAGAGCAAGAGATGATTCCTATAGATAGGGTCAGATGATAGTTTGGGCTACCGTAGGATATACCCCCACCCTTCCCACAGTACAAGAGAGATGATGTGGAGATACCGCTGCCACTACCATAGCCAACAGTACCTATAGGAAAGGAGAAGCAAGTGAGAGAACAGCAGATTGATGATGTTGGGGTGACTGACAGGTATAGAAAGTGGTGAACGACTCATTTACGAGTAGTACCACCCAGGCCAGGGTAGCCAAATTTAGCCAGCATCATTATGTAGAGAGACGCCATATAGGGGCAGGTGGCGACCCTAATTACATAGTTGGGCATGGTACAGGGGGAGTTGGCAGGTTTATAGGCAGAGGTGGCTGCTTTGCATGCACGTGTGGCCATTCTACAGGCCCAGATGGTCCAGGGTGGATATGGTGATGATGATCAGGTGGCCACCCTACAGGCGCAGGTTATAGGTTTGCAGGGATAGTTAGCCACTGCACAGGCACCGATTGAGGCATTACAGGCCTAGATACAGGCACAGGGTGCGAGGCCGATGGCACCACCATAGGAAATGGGACAGGGTCCCAATTTATAGGAAGGGGCAGGACAGGGTCCCATAGGACAGGTACAGGGTCAGAGGCTGATGGGGCCACCACATATGGTACCTATAGCTAGATTGTGGGATGCCCTAGGTGAGGCCACTTATTATCAAGACCAATTGATGGTGGTAGGGATAGATTTTCTATCCTATAGAGAGTACAGGGCATAACAGGCCTTGAGTGAGAGGACTAGATCCTGCACCCACAGCGTGGAGAGCACAAGGGGCCATCGATCCCTGAGACAAGATTAGGGTGAGGCCACTAGTTCATAGAGGACAGCCCTAGATGATGTACCTACAGGGACCTAACCATGAACCATGATGGGTGGTGAGATTTTAGCAAGCCACCTGATAGGAGCCGAGGGGGAGGAGGAAACGAGAGAGACTGATATGGAGGATATCCGACAAGATGATGCCTGATGTATGTCCCTCCATTTTGATGTAGTTATTCATTTTTTATATATACCAGCCTACGTGTTGAAGATGGTGAGGCTATATATGAGAGTTTTGGAGAGATTCATATTATTTGGTATCATTGTATATTGTATGGATACATAGTTTTATATGATGAGATGGATGATTTGGTGATGATGTATCTATGTTGATAGAATTTGATTGTTATGCATAGATGGATGGATGATGGGTGTGTTAGGAATGGTGGAGTCAGGTTGTGGTTTAGGCATGGATGGATTCAGGTCATAGGCATGGATTGAGTTAGGTTGTGATTTAGGCATGGATGGAGTCAGGTCATAGGCATGGATTGAGTCAGGTTGTGGTTTAGTCATGGATTGAATCAGGTTGTGGTTTAGGCATGGATGGAGCCAGGATTGGTTGAGTTTGTAATTCATTAATTTGTGTAATTAATGATGATATGATTCACGTTGATATTTTTTTATAGTAACATGCATGATAATGGTACAGAAAAGGTAGACATAATGAATGTATGAATGAGGATGGTAAAGATGTGAAGCAATTATTGTTTTTGTTTTGTTTAATTTCTAATTATTGATATAAAAAGGAAAATAACTAGGGTAGAATGTGATTAGGAAAGGGAAAGGGGAATTGATTAGGGTAGAGAGTGGCCGAGCTAACCTCTAAGGGCCTCATGCCCTCGGAGTGCTGCCTACATAGTCTGAATGAAAAGGGACCTCAAGCCGATGTAGTTCTCCCATAAGCTAGGGAAGAATGCGAGGAAGTATGAGAATGAGTTGGTAGGTTATAGGCATGGTTGAGGCGAGGTTATTTTAGGCATGGGTGAATCATGGGCACATTGGTATGGGTAATTTTTGAGTTGATTGTGGTGAAAGAGGAAAATTACCCAAAGATAAGAGTTGAGGATCTAGTCCTGTATAAGATAATCAATACATAATGAAGAAGGTTAAAAGATAAAGAGGAGGCAAGAAAGCCACCTGGTTGGTAAGGATCATAGTGGGTGGGTCATACCTTAGATAGGCTGATGAACGTAAGACCCTAAAGAAATTGCATGATTGATCATTCTAAAGGTGAAGAGTAGTCACATGATCACCAAATGTCACGGTTCCAATAGGTCCCTTGAGGCGGTAGGAAATGAAAGTGCGAATGGTGAGAGGATGAAAAGTAGTTAGTTTATATGGTATTTAGTAGCATGCCTTTTAGCGAAAGATCCAAAATCACAATGAGCGAGTCCATGACGAATTTTTTTTTTGTTTTGACTTATATTTGAGATAGACTAATCAATGTGGGAAGTCTATATGGGATGAGAAAATTAACTCCTTGAGGTCTTCATGAAGCTGATCGATGCGGGAAGCTTTGGATTCTTTTTTTTAGCAAGCTTTACATAGCTGTCCTTCGAGGAAGCAGTCTATTTACAACAGCGATGTAGAGAGAAAGATGTCATTTTTGAGGGAGTCATCTTTTTATTTGAAGTTTGACTCAAGGAGTTAGATTCCATGTGAGGGATTTTAAGTCATAGAAAAGAATAAGGTGAAAAATCATATTCTTGTTCAGAAAGCAAGGTGAAATGACCATGGGATCTCATCTAAAAGTAGATAAAAAGTATCCATGAGAATCATGCCATGTGCAAGCGCTCGTGGTACAAATATTTAAGAGAAGATAAAAGAGTGACGGGTATGCACAAGATTCTTTTTTAATCATTAGAGGATGGCATAGTGAGAGGAGGGAAATGAAAAGTGCTCAAGGGATGAGCATGAAAATAGGCAGAAGGTGAGGTAGGACTGAAATTCAAAAGTAGAATGGTCGAAGATGCAATGAATTAATGGGCTCAGGTTTGGGTTTACCATGTAGAGTGAAGATAAATGATAAGCACATGATCCATAAGTATGAGTCACGATGTATGGTCCAAGAAAATTAGGAGAAAATTTTCCCCTGTTTACTTTTTTCTGCTTTGGTTACATGTTGATTTTCTTTTAGGACAAGGTCACCGATTTGGAAGGTTCGTTCATGGACACATTTGTCATAGGAACCTTTGATACATTTTTGGTAAACCTAAATATGGTCAGGAGCATTAAGATGACATTCGTCTAATAACTCAAGTTGTGCTAAATGGTCCTGATGCAAAAGTCATCATCATTGAACATAGTCATGGAGAGAAATGTAGAGTGAGGGAATCTGGATACTTCGAGAGGTAAAACAACCTCTGTACCATAGACCAAAGAAAAAGGTGTGGTAGTAGTGGAAGTGCGAATACTAGTACGGTACGCCCACAAGGTGAAAGGAATGTGCGAATGCCAGTCCTTCTCAGTATCATTAACCACTTTCATGAGAATTGTTTTTAAGGTTTTATTAGTGGATTTGGCCTAGCCATTGGTTTATGGGTAATATGGTGACAATAAACTTAGTTCAATACCAAAGGCGTCACAAATTTTCTGCAAGGTTTTATTTTTAAATTGTTTTTCATTATCAGTGATGAGGCAATGTGGGACACCAATAGCGACAAATGATGTGATGGATTGATGAAATCAAATATTTTCATCAGCTTTTATGGTAGATGAGAGGTATGGATTCAACCCATTTGGTGTAATATTCAGTAGTGGTGATTATCCATTGATGTCACTGGGAAGAATGGGGATTGATCTCTCTGACAAGATCCAAACCCCATTGAGAGAAGGGCCAAAGGTCACAAGTGACCTGTAAGGCATGACTGGGTGTATGATGAAGGTTGGCATGTTGTTGGAATTTTACACAATGCTTAATTTAGTCACAAAAATCATGGTTAAGGATCAGCCATTAATAGCCTAGGTGAAGAATGCGCTTAGCAACTGCAAGGCCACTGAAGTGACCTCCACATATGCCATCATGAACTTCCTTAATGGTATAAGGAATTTCAGAACTTGTAAGGCACCGTAAGAGAATACCATCAAAGCCACACTTATAGAGGAGGCCACCCATGATGACATAATGAGAGACCCTTTTTAGAAAAGTGCATGTTGTCCATTACAAGTGAGGTCGAGAGGCAAGATGGAGAGGGAAAGATATTCTGAGTATTTTTTATACCAAAGGTCACTCGGGTTGGGAGTAGCGGTTCTGATAGAGTAAACTTCATGAGGTAAATAAGAGGGTGATTGGAGTCTTTTTTACGGTGACAAAGATTTTAGAATTGGTGGAAGCCGAAGTGGGTATCTGAGAAGCTAAAAAGGCCATGGTATCTACAAATTTTTTTGGTAGAATATGGGAATGGTTTGAAGTGCGTAACAGTCAAAGGTGGCCAGAAGTGTGTCCACATGATGCTTATAATTTTAAAGAATCTTATTACAATATTGGTATATTCCATTGACTTGGTTTACGACCAATTGAGAATCACCAAAGATATTGATTGACTTAACATCTAAGGCACAAGAAGCTTGGAGACCCAATATGAGTACTTTGTATTCAACAATATTGTTTGTATAATAAAAAATTGAGTTTGAAAGACAAAGACATGGGTTCACCATCAAGTAGGAATGAGGATAACACTATCCCCATCCCCACACTGGTACTTGGAACCATCTAAGAAGAGTGTCATTTGGTACGTGGGTTCATCCAAGGAAAGGGTAGGAATAAAAATCATCTAGAAAGTTCAAAGTTAGAGGGTTAGTCCCCAAAAATAGGTGCATTCAGCCAATTGGTCGAGTGATAGCCTTGGCCCTTGATGGAATTTTGATGGGTAAATTTGAGATCGAGGTCAGCCAGGAGCATAAGCGAGTGTGTAGCTCATTGATTTTGGTAAGGTTTTGCGTATATGAAGTGTAAGGGGTGAGTGTTGGTCACAACATAGGTTTTGTGGTTAAGTAGATAGTGGAAGAGTTTGGTAGCAACAAAAACTAAGGCTAAGAAAAGTTTTTCTACATGGGTATATCAATTTCATAGTCCAAAATAGTATAGCTTATGTAATAAACCTTATGCTCCTTGTATTTTTCATCGCGATGAGCAAGCATGGCCCCCAAAGAGTGATCAGTAGCTGAGATGTATAGGTAGAAGGGTTGATCATCTTTAGGTGGAATAAGTGTGGGTGGTTGGAGGAGGTATTGTTTTTAAGGATTCAAAAGCTTCATGACAGTCCTCACCCCATTTAAAGGAAACATCATTTTTGATAAGGTGATGGAATGGTTGACACCGATTAGACAGTTGTGAAATGAAACAACGAATAGACTACAACTTACCTTACAAGCTACGGAGATGCCGCAGATTAGTGGGTAGAGGAATTTCAAGAATGGCATTGAATTTAGTAGGGTCAAACTCTATGCCACATAAGGAGACAATAAATCCCAGGACCTTTCTCGAGAGAACCTCAAAGACACATTTCTTGGGATGATAGTGAAAACAATACTTAATGAGGCTGTTAAAGATGGTTTTTAGGATGGTGAGGTGCTCGAAGCAGCATTTAGATTTGGCCAAGAGATCATCTATGTGATCTTCTAATATACAGTGCATGATGTCATGGAAGATGTAAGTCATAGACCGATGATATGTGGCACCATTGTTTTTAAGGCCAAAAGGCATCAATCAATAGTATAAGGTCCCCCAAGGGGTGATGAACTGTGGTTTTGTGTTGATCTTTTGGAGCAAGAAAGATTTGGGTATAACTCAAGAAACCATCCATGAGTGATAACATCTCGCGACCTGCGGTAAAGTCAACTAGTTGGTCAATACCAAGTAGAGGAAAGTCATCTTTTAGGCAAGCTAGGTTGAGGTCACAAAAATCTGTGTAAATGCAGAGTCTTCCTATCACCTTAGTGATAGGGAAAATGTTAGAAATCCATCGTGGATAATCTATGGGTAAGATGAAGGAAATAGAAAGAAGGTACTAAAGTTCTTCTTTGACTAGAAGAGTAATGTGAGGGTTCATTTTCCTTAGATTTTGTTTTATGGGTTTTGCATAGGGAATGGTTACGATATTGTGGACCACTATGGCGGGGTCAATACCGGGCATGTATGCATAAGACCATGTGAAAGCATGGTTATGATCTTTGAGAAAAGAAGTGATGGCTTCCTGTTCAACAGTATCTAAAGATTGGACAATCTTTGGAATGTGTGGGTCATCTTGAGTATGGATGTTGATTTTGATATTCGATTCATTTAACATGGTTTGCATCTCAGATGGTAATGACCGATGAATATATGAGTCTTCTACACTAAGGTAGATGAGTATAGATTCATTATCTTAACATTGAACAACATTAATAGAAGGTGTATCATCATCGATCATTTTGGGGTACAGGAAGGGAAGAGAAGAGGGAGCCTCACCCTCGCGTTGATAATTCAGAGGCCTCAAGGAAATGGTGTTTATGAAAAAAATTTAGAACGAATGGATTCTGGATCCATTGCCTCTGTCGGTGAGGGTGGTGATGGTGGTGAAGAAGGTGGAGAAGGGCTGATGTCCTCAATGAGTTTGATGTGGGCCTTCTTGGTAGGTGGTTCAACAAAGCCAATACCACTATGGTTGTTATGTTTGTAGGTAGCACATGGAATAACAATATTAAGGCCTTGCTCATAAAATCCAAAAACAAAACCCTTCCATGCACATCAATGTAAGAAGGTATAGGTGAAACGACAATTGGTGAGTGACTGAAGGTCAAAAAAATGGGCGTGTTTGTGATGGTGGTTTAGGTGTATAAGTGGGAGTATCAAGTCCCCCATAGGTGAGATTGGTGCAAAGGTGGGGGAGGATCGTAGAGGAGACACTCTTCCTATGTGGTGATCATAATGGGGGTGTTGGTGAAGGCTTCCATACTCTTGTGGAGTAAGGAATGTGTTGACATTAAATAGGCGATACTTCCCCAAAGTGAGGCATTGAAAAAACACCTTCCAAGGGATCGGTGGTCAATATGTGGGTGGCTAGGATAGAAGATGTGTTAGAGATTGGATCAGGAGGTGGAGGTAGCTGATTGGGAGGTTGATGGGTCAGCAATGGAAGTTTTGGGTGGCGGTAGGGATGGAGGAGTTAGGTGAAGTTGATGTAGCGGTGACATTGGTGGGAGAAGGTGTAGGTGAAGAGGAAGTGGTCATGTATGAAGACACTTTAATGGGTATGAGCATGTCATTGGGTTGGTAAAGCATGTTATAGGTTTTGAAAGGTGATGGATCATCTAGAATGGTATAAGTGTTCCTTTCATGCTCAAACTTTACACAATGGTGAAAAGTGGAAGGAACAAAACTCATGACACGAATCTAGGGTCTACCAAGCAACATGTTATATTAAAAATCCCCCTCCAAGATGTAAAATAACTCTAGAACAATGCGGGGGCCCACGTGAACATAGAGGATTATGGTGCCAAGTGCAGATGTTATAGCGTCATTAAATGAACGTTACATGACAGGATGTTTATGCATGCAATTATTGGGTATGTGTATTTGGTCAAACACATGGGAGGAGATGATGTTAATGCTAGCTCCTCCATCAATCATAACATGTCATACACGTATACCATCGATGTGAATGGAGATGAAAAGGGCTGGATCTGGGTCATCGGTTTGTTGCGGTGTGATCTCTTCATCTAAAAAGATGAGGGTGGCTACTTAGTGAGTGGGTGGAGATGTAGAAGAAGATGGTAATTTGGTAAGAGAGGCTACACGTGTAGGGTCATTGGGTAAGACCTCAATAGACTTAAGGACCTCCATGAGAGCTTGGCAATGGGATTCAGAGGTTTAGACAAGGTCATATAGGGACATTTTGAGGGAAGATTGGTGTAATTGTTTGAGCATCGTGTGATCTGTAACCCCATTAGAAATATGATATATGGGGCCACGTATAGTAACTTTAGGTGTGGGTGTAGATGGTATGGTTGGGTATAGGGGTGGTTGGTGGGTCGGTTGCCTTTTCCTTGCCTTTGTCCTTCTGTGCATGGGTAGCAACGTGGATCATGTTGATTTGAGGTGGGGAGGTAGGTGAAGTAGGTGAGCCGTGAAAGGTATAGTGATAGGAAGGGCAAAAGCCAAGTGGCAGGAAGGAACCTTGTGAGATGAGTTGGGCACACCAACATTTGGGTGGAGGTTTGGCAAGTTCTCTGATGCGCACCATGTTAATTTCAAATCTCAAAGGTGGATCTAAGTGTTTTGGGGTGGAGGTTTTGGTCACTAAGTAGGTAATGAGGGAATAACTTTGCAAACTGGTGCTTGCGAAATGGGGTCCTCATCAAGAAGGTCATCATCGTCAAAGTTTTCTTCAGGAGGACACAACTGGATAAGAACGGTTTTCAAATCCTTATAGTTCTCTACATCGTGTCCTAGCACATGATGCTAGGCGTAAATTTTGGTTTCGTCAAATCCCTTTGGTTTGGGTTTGATTGGGTCATAAGGTCTAAGAGGCGGTAATGTGATGACAAAAGTTTCGAGGAGGTTTGTTAATATTTTGGCATAGGATCTAGCTAGTGGATCACAATTAGAAGTGAATGTGGGTTTGGGTGTAGGCTCGACTGACTATATAGGAAGGGTCTTTGCAAGAGGGGGAGTTGTTCAAGCTACGGTTTTAGGTGCTGGTGTGGTCTTAGGTGTTGGTCATGTCTACTTAGGTAGGGGCATGGTAGATGAGCTGATAATAGAGTGTGTAGTTGGTTTAAATACCTTATTGAAGGGTAGAAATTTTTTTCCTTTAGGTTTCACCTTCTTGGGTAAAGGTGATATGGGTGCACAAGATCTAGAGGAAAAAAATATGGTGGAAGAGGGTGAGTTACCCATGAGGATATCTGAGGTGCTGTGGAGGTAGATGACATGGGTCATGCAGGAGGTGTGAGGGAAAGAGACTGAAGTGTCATGGGTAGTGAAGAAGTTATTGATGGTATGGGAGGTATGGGTGGTAAAAATTTCATAGGTGTAGGCAGAAGTTATGTCAAGTGTTTGGGTATGTTAGAGGTCTGCGAGGGAGGAATTGGATATTGCATTTTTAGTTTACCGGCGGGTGGAGGTTTCTTAGCCAGGATTGAAGGGTGAGGTCCTAAGATGGATGAAAGGGGTGAAGGTGATGAAGGTGTGATCAGTGATGTTGGGGTATAAGATCTAGGGGATTGGTTCTTTTGTTTGGGGGCTGGATTAGGTTTGGTGTTAGTTTTGGAGGATGTAGCTAAATATAATTTGATGGGTGGATGAGTAAGGATGGCCGTTGGTATGACCCCTAAGGTAGTAATAGGTATAGGCAAGGAAGATGATGTAGGTGTAGGCTTGGATGTAGAAGCATGTTGAGTTATGGGTAGAGGTGTGAGTTGAGCCACGAATGGTATCATGGGAGAATTTTTGATAGTTGTGGCTGTGTTTGGTTTGATCGGATGAAATATTTTTGGATAGATAATGGAAGTGTCAACGAGTGACATATACATTTGTGTTGAGACAGGAAGTAGAAGACGCCCCCAAAGTAAGGCTCTATCCACATAATCCAGGAGGTTGGATAAGCGTGATAACGACACTGTAGTGGGTGAGGTTGATGTGGATCCAATGGTAATTCCTATAAAATGTGTCTTAGAAATGGGGAATTTGCTAGCTTCAACCTCTGTGGGTAAGATAGCTCAAAGTAAGTCTACAGGATCTTGGGTGGCTGATAGAGAATGGTCACCTAGAGGCAACAACATTTCTACTGGATCTTTGATAGGTGGAGGAGATGGCGGGTGCTTCTTTATGGGTGAAGGAGATAAACAAGTGTCTCCCATTGGTTAGAAAGGTACTACTGGTGTCGTATCTCTAGGTGGAGAAGCCAAAGGGAAAGCGGTCTCGATGTTAACAGAAGGCTCCTTCATAGGTGAGGGGGAGATGAAGGGTGTTCCTCTGTGGGTGGAGGGATAAGTGAAGTGGGTTCATGTGTAGGTGGAGGACTTCGGGCTAGGATTTCCTCTATGGAAGGAATATGAGGTAATTGGGAAGTAATTGGTGCATCACTGAAAATAGCATGGACCTCATGGGTATGGCTATCATTATTTGATGTCTCTCCAGTTTGATCAGAAGAAGGGGTGTGATTTGGAAATGGTTTTTTGAAGATGTGTAGGTTTTGATTGGCAGGTGCATTGGGATTATCCAAAACTAACTCGCCATTTTCAAGCATTTCCTGGACAATGTTCTTGAAAGTAATGCAATTACCATCATTTTGGCCTTTTACCTAATGATAGTTTTAGAAGTTGTGCTCCTTGTACCATATGGGTGTGGGGCGAGCAGGATCAAAACTAGTGTGTGGTTTTATGGGAGGAAGGGTGATGGCCCCAACTTTAATGAGATTTTCTAAGACAGAATAATAAGGCTCCCCAATTGGGGTGTATTTTCATTGTTCTCATCTGATTTGAAAGGTTTGGACAAAAGAAAGAATAGATGAGGGGTTATCCTGATTGGATGGATGAGCTAGACTAGCCTTGAGTACCAATGCGTTAGCGATTCCCTTGGCTTTTTAATAATTATTCTATGGTTTTGAAGAAGAAGAGGTATCATTTGACTTAAATTTTGAATTCTTATTGCGTAGTTAAATTTTCTTTTCTTTAATGGCCGGAATCTCTAGCTTTTGTGCCATGGTGAATGCCTCATTGAAGGTTTGGAAAGTCTAGACCTACAGGGTTGGTGAGATATTTCTAGCACAAGCCTGATTGAAGAGATATATGAGCTCAGTTTGTGGTAATTAGAATGTGAGTTGATTGATCAAGCTACGCCAATGAGCAAAAAAAATATGATAGACTCGTCATCATATTGACACGTAGAGTAGAGGTCAGTCATTGTAAACTTCTTAATAATGTTGATGGAGAAGTGATCTAAGAAGGCTTGGGCTACCTGATTAAATGAGAACATAGAATGTCTAGGTAAGCCACTATACCAATCTAATGTGGGTATGGTTAAAGACATGGGAAAGGTCCTCAAAATAAAATCATAATCATGGGTGATCATATAATAATAACTTTTGAAAAACTGCAAGTGTTGTTGCGATTCCTCTTTTCTATTGAAGCAGTTAAATTTAGGTATTTCCCAATGCACGGGATATGGTTGAAAAGGAATAGATGGGTGTATGGGCTCATTGCAAATTTTGTCGTAGGTGTGAGAGTTTTGCGAGCCGGAAACCGATGCCTCTAGTGTCTGCATCTTGTCCATCATTAACTTGATTAGATAATTGGTAGGTGGTGATGGATGGGTACCTGCTATAGTGTAAGAAGGTTGGTGTTGGACATATGATGGAGGTGGAATTCCAGTATATGGCGATGCCATATAGGTAGATTGAGAAGGAGGGAGTGAGATATCAGGTATGTGGCTAGAATGACTAATAAATGAAATGGGAGGCTACTGATAGTACATACATGGAGGTGGAAGGGTCGAGGTGACTCTAGTAGTGATGGGGGCTAAGGACTATGGAATAGAAAGGACAATGTTTTGAAAAGGGGTAGTGGTCATCGACACTGGGGGTGGTTGTGTCACTATGGGTATATGTGAGACAATAGGCATGGATGAGGTTACGTTCTAGGTGGTGGATGAAGGTATAGTGGAGGTTACGGGTGTAATACACGTGGCAGATTGGTGGTCATAGAAGGTATAGGGCCTAGTTGTGAAATGACTGGGGGCAAGGTAGGTGCAGGTAGCGAAGAGCTGGCAGGGATTGACGCAAAAGTAGGAGCGAGTGTTGGGGGATAGATACGGACATGCCGTATATCAAATGACCCAAAGCATCTCGAGTGGATGAGAGGGAAAGATAGAACTATAAGGTGAAAGGGTTCTAGTCAAGGAGTCGTGTGAACTCCTCATCCCTTGTGGTGATAGTGATAGGTTGGGTAGGATCCATGGGTGATAAAATAGAAGGTGGTGAAGTACTAGGTGGGAGTGGTTGACAACTAGCATGGAATATGAGCACATTTTCTTGGCTACGTGTTAGCACCGTGTGAACAAGTACTGATGTGGTGGGACTACTTTCTATAAATGACACAAAAATATAGCAAAGATAGGAAAAACTAGGTGGTGGTAGGTGGATTAGGTATAAAATGTTAGATGGAAATTTGAATAGGCTAACCGATGCTGGTTAAGATAAACTAACGTCGATCATAGGTAACCGTGGCCGGTCACTGTGAAAAATGGACATTTTGTCAAAACAAAGCAAAAGGATAATAATCTACCAAGTAGATAAGATTCTGATGGAATTTATCAGGATAGAGAAGATGATGAGAGTTATAGAGACTCTGAACAGTAAAGAAGGTGAAGCAAGTGTCCTTTTGGGTAGGTTAACCAAAAAAAATAGTACACCAATGCCGATTGGGTATAAACGATGACGATGAGAGGGTAATTGATGATGGTCACTAGACCAACACCAGTTATTGTGAAATTGTAATAGACATGAAAAAAGGTGGTTGTGAGTTAAAATAAAATGTGGAATCAAACCCAAAATTCTAAGAATGATGAAAATAGGGTCCAGGCACACTAAGATGAAGCTGGAATACACCAAATATGATGAGGAGCGTGCAAGGAGAAATAAAAAGATGAATAACATGTCCTCTCACCTCAAAACGCAAGCTAAGCAAAAACACTAAGAAAAATACGATCCTAAGAGTGATTTTTCTATTATGTTTTTTCACCCTATGCTATTTATAAGACTGAATCATGAAATTTAGAATAGATTTTTTTGTGAGGAAGGATTCCTACAAAGAAGGAGATCTACTGGGAGAGGTTTCATGTATTTTATGGTGGGGGCGGGCTGTCCTCTGAGATAATGACTTGAAAGAAGTAACCAGCTGGGTGCCCACCATGTCGTGATCGTGTGATCACCTACAACTTCTTCTAGGTAATATTTTGTTTAAGAATGTGTATATTTTTCAATTTTGTGATGTTTGGATAAGACTCAGACAGAGAAGAAGAGAAAGGAAGTGATTTTCTATGATTCGTTTGTCAACCATCAGTTGGGCATGACTTCCAGCGTATAGGTTGCCCTCATTTAATGTGAGCTAATGCAATAAAGCATAATGAAATGTACTTAATTTTAAGCCCAAATCGAAATATTGAATTTGATGACATAAAGAAATGAACGGGAGAAGGGATGCTCTTTCACTAATGTGATACTAATGAAAGGAAAGAAATTTTTGTTTTTAAGCACCAAAACATGATTGCTTTTAGACAATAGAAGAATAGAAGATTCTAGGGAAGAGTTTTAATGTGAGAACCTTTTAAAAAGGAAATAAACATACAAATTTTCCCCTAGAAATGAATAAATGCAAGGAACCCTGAATGGGTCCCACCGGGCGTGCCAAAATGTTTCACCTGATTCCTAGAGCATTTCTTTGAATATAAATGAAACAAATAAGGGTAAATGGACTAGGAGGAATACCTGTTAGAGTTCGTTATAGGTTGTTGCACGCGTATGACTTCTTGATCCACAACTAATCATGAGAGCTTCCTTTTGGCTAGGAGGAAATACCTGAAATAGAAAATAAGACCACCAAATAGAAGTTAAACAATATATGCAGTGGATTGCCTAGCGTATGCTAGATCCAGGAAGTGTGATACTCCCTAGAAGGTTGTCAATCCACTGTTTAAAATAATTCAATGTTAATAATAAATGAAATCCTACTGTAGTTAAAATGATTTAGGTATCTCATTCGACTACAATAAGTATATTTATTCATAACAAGCTAAGCTATGATTGAATCTGAAGGTCAAGGTCTTTGTCAGAGTATTGGTACTGGTCAGGGTCTGGTTCTAGGCTGTTTTGGGTATTTGGTGGGGATTTTAGGATCTGTTCTTGGTCTGAGGGTTAAAAACATAAGGACCGATGTCTAGTATGACCGGTGTCAGTTTAAGTGAACTGGCGATGGTTGTGGGTAACCGGCGTCTGTATGGTCGGGGTAGAGGAAAATTATTAAAATCTCATAGTGAGGATGGATATGAGGCTAAATAGAAATGGAGAGGGCAATGACAAGGTATATGGAGATCTTGGATATACTCAGAGATATTTAAAATTTGGGTATGGGAAACTTAATGGTGTGGGTGAAGGAATGATCAAGTTTTCATAAAGGTAAATGGTGGGAGAATGGGAGTGGGAGTAGAAACTCATAATAGATGTAACAGAACCTACTAAAACAAAAATGGATGAATGTTGGTTAATAAAACACTTACTGTTGTATGAGCTTGATGGTTGGATATAAATGAAAGTTGACCAGATGGATGGAGTTTGATATGGTGATGGTGCTTCCCCAGATGCTTTGATATATGCAAATGACTCTGTGATCACTTTTGATGCTGGTTGTGAATGCTATGATGCATGTAGGAATATAGTTCTACTTGCATGTAGCTTTGGTTTTCATCTCTTGCTCTCAAAAAATGTTTCCAACCTCGAAATAAGGTTATTTTGGGGAATAAATGGTAATTGAAAATGGTTCTCGGTTGATCGGCGATGGTTTAGGGTGATCAGAGTCGGTTAGGGTGGGATTTCCAAGGTTTACTAAAATGGGCAGATCCCCTTCATTTTTTGGATCTCGCTCATTTTCTTCCATGGATTAGAATGGAAGTTTCCTTTCTAATGGGTGAGAATGTGGTTAGAGGGAATGTAGGAATTTTTTTTTAGGTTTTAGGTAGTCTTAGTTAGTTATGGCAACATACTAAGAATAGGTCTTAAGGTGAGGTGGCTAGATGATGTGTATAGGTGAGGTGGGTGTGTGGGCATTATCTTAATTAGGATATTAAAATAATAGATATTATGAGATCATGAATTAATTTAATTAAATTAATATTAGAGTGGGGTGAAAGGGGGCATGGTTAGGTGAGTGTGTTCGAGTTGGTTATTTTTCGAGGGACCAAGGGGTGGAATGTTTTTCCTTATTCTACTTTGCCAAAATAAAACCTTCACATGCCTTACTTTCCTTATATATGTATCAAAAATTTTGTACCATATTGTTTTTATGTAATAAATTGAGGCCACTAAAGCTTAAATGGAAGACTCTCAAATTCCAGAGCCAAGATTGGTCTTGGGATGAAACCTTGATTACATTTTGAGTTCTCTCTTCAACAATTATTTGATAAATTTTTATGGAAATAAAAAATTGGTTTGGGGATTTTCTATACTAACTACTTCATAAAATGATTTCACAATCTTTTTTACTCCTCCCCTTGAGTTGTCACTATCGTAATCCTTGAAATGCATTTGAACAATTTTTAAAAAAATCTTCACTATAAGATTTCACTCCTCTGACTATTTGATTTGGTAGATTTTAATTGAATGGAATATTTTCAAATATTCTTTTGTTTTTTATTGTCTCATCATGAGATCTAATTGAATTAACAACTCTCATTATTTGGGTAAAAATACATCTATATATTTTGAATCCTTCGTACATAATTTTTCAAAAATTATTCTTAAAATTTGTAACTTATCAATCTTAACTTATCTTATACCTTGGTATGTGTTATTCATGCTCTCCCATGTATTCTTGGACTTTTTCACTACTAAAACTTTAGGGAAGATTCTCTCATCCATTTCTTGTTGATTTAAAAAAAATTGCATCTTTCTTCTTTTTATCTTTCAACTGATCTTTTTCTTGTTGAGTCAAGAGTTAATCAATTTTTTCATCTTCAATCTCATCATATACATTCACAACTAGTTCTCATATATCTTGATATAAAAAAATATTTCTCATATACCAATAGTTATAATTTTTATCATTGAAAATGGTGGTTTAGGGCTTAGTAATGTTACTCATGACCACGATGAATGAGATGGTATGAGACTCCTAGCCTTAATTCTATAATACCAATTTTAAGGAATAAAGCCTTAATCCTTCTAAGGGTGTATGTTATGTGAAATAGAAATGAAGCAATATAAAAATATACTACAATATATTTTCACACACAAAATCAATTACAAAACATGATTTTTGTATTAATTTCAACAAAACTTGTGAGGGATCTCATTATCCTCCTTATTGATCAAGTGGATTTTTTCAAATCTAAAAGGGCATGAGGAAGACTATCAAGCTATTGTGAACATGTGCACATACAAGTTACATCCTCTCCTTTCCATTCTCACACCCAGAAATGTCTAATCAAAAACCTTTATTTAAACTTCATATGATGATATTTGGTGAACATACGCATTTACACAATGCTACTTATCTTTATGTACATATTTTTGTGTATTAAATTTATATATAAACATTTGTAATTTTTTTGTTAAGTGGCGATAAATGAGCTTTAATTTTTTCCAATAAATCTTCAACCTTCGGCCTTACCCAATAGTTGTTCTCCTTGTCTCTACTTTTTATATATGAAACCACTAAAATTTTATTTGATAGTATTTAATAAATATGAATTATAAAATATTTAACAATGATATGATGTTCACATTTTATATACAAATATGAACCTATCAATGATAGGGTATTTGAGATAATTTTTAAAAATTGGCTAATAAGACATAAATAAGTGAAAATTAATTCAATAATAATTTTATAAAGGTTGATTTATCTTTTGATTAATAGGTAAATTATTTTAACTTGATCTATAAACTAGTGTGAGAAACAAATAAGGGTTCCAATCCCCATAAAAACTCAAGACAATAAAGCTAAACAACAATAACAATACAAACAAATAACCCACGACAAAATATCCACCAAAATAATAAAATCATAAAAATGATTCACAAACAATTGGCAAAATTCAACCAAAAATGTGTATCTTTCATAGAGAAAATAGAAACTATATGTTGATGGCCTTCCTAAAATGGGAAATCACTTTTTGCAATGTATTTTGTGATCTTGCACCCACTATTTTAACCATTTCCAATTTTCACTTTTCTACCTATGGTCTACAACCTCTACTCCTGGTCATGGACCCAAGTTATTTTATGGTTAATTTACAATCTAATGAAGAAATGTTATTTTTACTTGAATCTCACTTCCATATAGTTCCATCCTCCCCTTTGAAAGGAGGTGTGTTGAAACAACCCCCTTACGCAGGGTGAGTACCACTTCATCTTCTTAATTTTTAATTTCTCCCTCTAACTACAAGGGATAATTAATGATTACAAGAGTCCTCCCATTATCAAGTAGAAAAATATTGGGAGGAGATCATTCCCAAAAAAATTCCCATGGTTTCACTAGACAAACATGTGGTCCTAAGGTTATAAATTTTTCCTCCAAACCAACTAATTAGAGGGGGAAAGGTTGGAAACCTCCTATGAGATGAACATGAATCCACTTGATGACCAAGAAAATTACATTATAAACATCTGAAGGGAATTCCTTCATAGTTTATACATTTAATCCATGGACCCCTACATGAATCCAATTTAATTAAGTGGAAAATATAAGTAGACAAGTCAATTAGAGCACACCTCTAACAATCCTTCCCGCCAAAGATTTAACCTTGGTATTAATATATGTACCAAATCTATTAACTAGCAACTTAATTTTATCCTCATTACAAAATAATGACAAAACATGGTAAAGACTCAATGATATGAAATTGTAAATTTTAACTGACTAAGTTTTTTCCCATTTTTATGGATATTTAATAAATTGTTTCAAATAAGCATGCACTTCATATTTGGAACTTAAACATTTTAAAATTGAAGTGTGATCTTCAATTTAAAATTTTACCCTAAATTCCACATTCATTCCCTTCATTTTCCATTTTCTTGTAAAATGTGTAAATTACGTGAATTGGTTTAAATGTCTAAAAATCATATCAGAATTGAAATAAATAGTTGTACATGAATGAAATTCAGAGACACATATATCCAAAAATTAATAACAAATTTCATCCATGAGGAACTACATCTCTGGGTTCGTAAAACTACAAACAGATCCTATTCATGATGCAAAATTAAACACAAATCTTGCATGCAATTCTCCATGGTTGAGAAAATAGGATCTGTAAGTACCAAAGACTATTTTTTGGAAGTTTTCATAGCCATCCTCAGATCTCGTCTTGACTGTGTTATCTTCCCGCACCAAATGGTCTACTTCACCTATAATTTATCTCTCTAGAAGGGCATAAACATCTCTCAAAAGACATAAATTCACTCTAAAATGGGTAATATGTCTCAGGTATATCTCTATTGTTTCATTCCTATAATAAAAAAATAACAAAAAAAAAATCTCCGAATAAATGGCCTAAAACTCCTTAGATAGGCCTACGACTTTATCATAGTCCGTTCACGACTACTCTTCATATAAAAAAATTTAGGTCCTCATATACTTGTTTAAGTCTCGTGGGCTATTATAAAATGATTATTTTAACACCCACCACATTATGGGTTTGAATCCCCTCCGTCCTCTTTCATGTTGCTTGGTTTTTGGAGAGTTAATCATGAAATTTAAGGGATAACACTAAATATGAGGGGCTAAACTTTTAACTAGGATACATGGTTAAGCCCTATTTCTGGGCGTGCATGGTTAAGGGGTCAAGCTCCAATGGATAATGTTTTTATCCCTTTACATAGGCCATATAAAAATATCCCACATGTTGTGGGTTTCTAGCCCTACAAGTATTTTTATAGCATTTATTGTATAGGGTGTTGCGTGGCTATGAACACATCCTTGGTTGAATTTTGTTTGGTTGACCAACATGCTGACTAACTTGGATATTCATTGATTATTTAGTTGTATTGGATCATACTTGATGCATGGATTGTTAGTTGTTGATTGTGCATTGAATTAGATCTTGATTGTAACCCGCAAGCTAAAATCTAGACCGATTCATGTGTTGATTTTTTAGGTTTATTTTTCCAAGAATCTCTCCATGTAACTTGGTTATAGTGAGTTGGAAATATGAAGTGAAAATATGATGTGCTCAATCTATGACAATTTGGAACTATGAACTCACTCATTTGACGAGATAACAATGTGATCTAGAAATATAATGAGGAGCTCAGTCCCATATACATGAGCTACTTTAAAATGTGGTGAGGCAACAAAATTATATGACTCACCATCTTGATGAAATATCTATAGTGATGAGGTGGCCAAGCCCCCCTCTTAATAAAAATTGGACCCCACCAACTATTCGGCCCCAATATGGAAAATGTTATGGGCCCTAACATCGAATGTCAAAGATCGGAGCTAAAAACCCCATATTTTTATCAAGCATACTTTTCCACTTGGCATGTTCTCATTCTACCACTTCATTTTTGTACAAAGTGTGCCACATTTTTACTAGCTAACTCTAAACTTCTACAAATGGTATCTTCCTTATACAATTTTGTTTCCTCCATTCAAAATCTATCAGAAATATATTAAAGATTACTTCCTTAAGAAAATGGTTTTGGGAGGTTTAGGGAAAAAAATAAAACCATGAACTTTCCTCTAAATCACACCTCCCCGATGAAGAAATTTTGTACCACCAAAATTCTATCTCTTAGAAAATGAAGGTACAAATTCCTCATCTCTATAATTTTATCTCTTATGTTTTAACACCAACTGAACTTAGAAAATTGTCTATGATTAGATTTACTAACTCCCTCTTGCTCTACCACTAACCCACACCATAATGTATCAGTTCTTTTGGTGATTTCTCTTAACCTTCATTGCACTGCACATGATTAAGATAAATAGTATCTCTTCTTATTGCTAAATACACAAAACAAGGGAATACAATATTGCATGTAATGGTGTTATAAAGATCATCACTTTTATGATTTCCGTTCTAGGGGTCTTACAACAACGTAATATTCAATTTATAAACTTAAGTCAATAATATAATGCTTAAAAACGTTTCCCAAGACATGGCTATTGAATTAACGCAACATACATATTGAGATATAAAATACTTGTAATGTAACAACGATTACAAAATTTCCCCTCAAGCTTAGGGTCTTAAACATGCATCCAATCAAGTTGTACATACTCAAATCAACTAATTTGAAATCTTCTTTCTAAGGAGTGCCTCTTTACCAAAAATTTCTCGACACTAAGAAATGGTAAGAAATCACGAATATAAGAATTCAAATGAAATGATACAACCTCATATATGGGTTTCCCATCATGATTCTCATCTGAAATGGTTTCTTCATGTTCACTCTCCATGACAATCTACCCTCTTGTATATGGGTTAGTTCGTTCATGAAAATAAGGAATCCCAAAAAATGAATGAAGTTGTGAAATAGCATGGTGATCACAACATAGCTATGCTAAAACTATCCATAACAAAAAAATATATTACCAAACTACTTTGGTAGATTATCTTCATGTACAAAGATGTGTTTTAGATTATACTAACAATATTTTGTCTCTCATTTTATGGAATCCAACTATCCCAAACTGGAATATGTAACTAGGTGATGAAGAAGTTTCACAAAATTTTCCATACGACCCTCTATACTCACGGTGTCTTAGTCTTTTCTTGTTAGTTTCTCTTAGATGTTGCACTGCTAGAGGGTAGAAAGGATGATTATATTATCCTTGTATACTGTTATCAACTAATGGAAAGAAATACATGGTAATAAAAGCATTTGCTTTGTGAATGTATGTTATCATCCTTAACACTAAAACCTACTTGTACACTTTTCCCTTCAATGGGGTATTATTTTTAGTTACAAATAGAAATGTGCTTTAAATACTCTTACATTACAAATGTTTCCCAATGTAGGATCTTACAAAAGTGAATTGAAATCACTAGACATGTCAATTGGAAAGAAATAATGCCAATGTACATTTAGAGAACAACAATGCTTATATACCTTAAACATTAATCTAGAGAATCTCCTCTAATTCGTACCTACACATTTTAACTTTGAAAATGGGATAGTTTTATTCACCAAAAATTTTGAATATGAGGTGCAAAATTAAAACATGCCAAACAAATTTCTGCTATGTAAATGTGTTATCCATAAAATACAAACAATGTCTTACTATTAACTAAAATTAATTAAACTAGAATAAGTATAATAATAGTTAATCTAATCTAGAAAGACATAAAACACCGTGAATAAATACTCTAAAGCAGTTTAAAATGACTAAATAATTAAAACTAATAGAAATAAGACCCTAATGTGCACGAATAAAGGGATGAAAGAACTCAACTAGTTACAGATGACCATCATAGGGTGTCACAGTCTAATAGGAAATTCCAGAAGTAGGAACGGCTATACAGATGTCCCAAAAATGGTGGATCTAGAAAATATGAGCATATTGGAGCACCCAAGAGGGTACTAGGGTACCCCAAGGTACCCTGGTATGGCAGAACATGCATTGCGGTCTATGAAAAGGCTCAGAACTTGATTCTTTTAGGGTCAGAAAATGACTTATAACCCTTGCCAGTTGATGCACTAAATTTTTTGAACTGCGCCGAATGTATCAAATGAAGCAAGATGGTATTAAAGACCTACAAAAGACAAAAAGGGTATCAAAAACCTAAAAAAAGATGTAAATGAATGGGTTAGATTGACCTCAGCTACCACAATAGTGGGCTTACTACTCTGAGTGTTGTACTACATTTCAGACCCAAATGTAGTTCCAATGTGTATGTCGTTTCCTATGTGCTTTTTTGCTAGTTGTACTATGTGAAGTAGCAAGAAATAACTAAATGTAGAAAATGTAATAGCATGTTTGCATGGAATAGAATAGAATCCCTCCCCCTATGAATTGTGTGTTGATGTAAATATCGTAGCCTTGATGCATGGAAATTTTTGGATGCATGTGATGCAATAAATGCAACTCTAGATGGATTGATAGTAGTATACTATGCTAGGACCCTCATTATGGTCTCATAACTTTATATTTATAGGGTTCTCTTGATCTAATTTCATAATAAACCCCGAAATGGCTGACTAGGAAAAAAATAAAGATGAAAAATGGTTAGAAAAGGCCCAAAAAGTGGCGAGGAGATTTGAAAAGGATTAGGGTACCCTAGGTGGGACTAGGGCACCCCGTGGCACCAAAGTACATGCATGAGCACCCCAGTTTAGGCTAAAATGATGGGAAAGTGCCAAAACAAATTGGGCATGTATATAAAAATGTGTGGGAATGATGAAATAAAAGTAAAATAAGATGGCCAAAAGATGGGATTAATTAGTACTTTCTTCACTCAAGAACCTTCTAAATAGTAGTATGAGACCATGATAAATAATGGCTAAATTCCTTAAATAATGATAAATAACAACAGAACCCGCAGAGAACATGAAATTGAGTTGTTCTTTGTGGGTAAGGAAAGGTGCACTTTCTTTATGGATGGTATTGCTAGGTCATGTATTCCAGGAATATGGAGAGATGTTTTCCTTCAAATCATGAAGTATATATCTATGGAAGGAAAATACCAAAAAATCTATACCCATCATATGACCCTTCTGAATATGTTCCGCCATAAGGTCATGGTGAGCATCCCTTTCTTCTTGTTTATGTCTTTGAAAAATTCTTTGATGGAATTCCAACAAGAGAAGGCTAAGATGCCTTTGCATGAAGGCTCATCCTTCTGCTATTTAAAAATGGGAAACCTATCATGAATTCTTCTTTGAAAGATAAGGTAGAAGAGGATGACCTCACTCTTTTGGAATGCCTTAATAAATGCAAAATAGTGGGGGAGGATTCTGGTAAAGAGAACAGTGAGGAAGGTCATGGGGAAGAAAGCACCTCGAGAAAAAGGAATTGGGATGGTAACTTTAAGGCTTTTGAGGATTTAAGTAGAAAGGTTAAGCACTTAAAGGGTGTGCTTCAGGTGATGGAGGAAACCAATGTTGATCAAAAGGAAACTATGTTGGATGTCATTAACGCTTCTAAGAAAATTTTCTCTTCTCGGGTGAAGTACAAGTAGAATTTTTTGGAGGTAGAGTATCAGGTCAAATAGTTGAGTGACAAGTTGGAAGGGATATAGGAGGAATCCTCTAAAAGGAGGAATTTCAACTTGTGCATCAGTAGTTCCGAGGATGAGCTGGAGGAAGATATAATGTCTAGGGTGTTGAGGGTGTCAAGATCAAAGTTAGTCATGATGGTAGCAATGAAGGATCTCCTAAAAATTATCTAAGTTGTCTGGTCTTTTGGCATACTTTTGGTGAACTTCTGTAGTTTTGAAGTTTTGGAGCTGGTTTTCTTTCTCTCTCTTTTTATCTCTAGGTTTAAATTCCTAATATTCATTGTTAGAGTTAAGCATGTTTAACTCCTTTCTTAGAATTTTCTGGTTCTTTCTTTCTCATTAGTTTATGTTCCTCCTTTTGTAATGGCCCTAGGATCTGATCCATGTTTTTACCATATCTAATAAAAAAATAATGTCTAAAGTGAATGATTTTGTGACTACATTTTTACCACACTTTATGTTGGTGAGATGAAATCTTGGTAACATAAAGTAGATAGAAGTGCGTACCTAATATCCATTGAGAGTGTAGTAGAAACATGCCAAAGGACTAGACTCAAGTCTGGAATGAAAAAAAAGGAAGATGGAGGAGCGTGGAATCTAAAGATGAAAAATGTGCATAATGTTTCCACCCCTCATTGGTTGTATTGTTAGTTGAAATGGTGGGGTAGCATGTAGTTGTTATGGTGAAGCAGTGACATCACCTTGTATGGTTGATAAAACCTGTCAAAAGATTGGCTCATGTTCTAAATGTTTTTGTTCATTGCCCTAGCATATGAATACTAAGTACTCCTCATCTAGCTGGGGGACCTACAAGGATTAGATTGCACAGTGAAATGGGTATGTATGTAAGAAACACTACCTGTAGAAGATGACACATGTGCACTAGTGAACGTCATGTGTAATTTGAGCTTGACTTGTTTAAGGGATACAGTGTGAGTGACCTGATTCAAGTTCTTTAATGCGTAAAAAAGTACCAACATTTGTACCCTGAATTATGAGGGTTTTCTAGCGGTGAGAGGTTGTCTGCCCACCCTGGTAAAAAAGTGAAGGTGATTGTTGTGTATTTTGATTGTCCAAGTGGTACCCACTTTTGTTGAAACCCGTGGGTGAAGAGATCTTACCGTACTCGTCGTATCCTAACATATTCAAGGGGTGATCCAAGAATACTCGGAGAATAAAGTAGTGGACGAAGAAAGCGGACACCCATGTAACCCCTAGAGCCAGTAACTTCTTCACATCGGGTTCACCAATTTTGCTAATGTAGACAATATCAGGTAACACATGACCTTCTGTGTATGGGGTTCATACCTGACTCCCGAGTTGTGAACCCACTCGCTATATGACAACCGGTGTGGAATGGAAATGGAAGTGAAATAGTGTAATTGTCATGTGTTAGAATGTAAACCCATAAATGATGCATCCTTATGTTTTCACACGCAATACTGGAATCTGTAAATATAAGGAGAATTCCCTCCTAACCTGAAGGGGTCTGATAATGCAGTCTATACTATGTACCCTGGAAACTACTTGTATAAACTCCAATCGATGAAGTTCTATCCGAGATTCTATTGATTGGTTGTGGAATACGTGGAAAAAATGTAGATGTCATATATAAAACATGGGTAAGATTCTGGCAAAAAAGGTAGAAATGTAAACACACAAGAGGTGTAGTGGAGTTACAAGAAAAGCGGGCTGATTTTATGGGTCATTGTTTAGAAATGTCACAAGACCATGATCGGCTGCTATATTCAATAATAATCAAGTTGTGCACATAATAATCGGGTGAAAATCCCTCATACAATTGCAAACAATAGAAGACAAGTACAGACAACCAAACAATATGTCATTTGAAACTATGTAGTCCTGGGATGCAAGGACCTCATGGATCACAACCCATTAACATCGTTGAGAGTTGATACCCTTTTATGGTCAATGCATGTATTATCAAAGTATTTTTAGGATGCTAAGTCCAAAATGAAACAATAGCACTTGGATTAGCAGACGATATTTAGTGTATGCTAACTATGACTAGTTTCAGTGAAGGGTTGCAGGTGTGCATGTATGCCACATGTTAGGACGTAAACTTGTGTCAATAATCAGTTACTTAGCTCTGGCCTGTTGGGTTGTGGCATGTGTGGATCACAACTGTACGTATAAGTGAAATATACAGAAATCCGTCTGATGGTCATGCAAGATAAATTGATTTTCTTTCAGTAAATAACACTATCTATCAAAAGGAAATGCCCCTAACCTATGCAACATGTCATTTTATCAATGATATCGAATACAAGATGGAATGATAGGAGCCATGTGCCCCCCATAGTGGAAAGTAAATGTATGCAATTAGGTTCATTTATAAATTTTCAAACAATGCATCTAATCTAATAAATGAAATGTAAACAATTAGTGAATGTAGCTAACTATGGTCAAGTAGTGTTTTGTGTCTACAACGTTGCGATTAATGTGTATGTGTAGTTGAATCAAAATCCTTCCAACCCTACCTCAGAAGTGAAGAGGATGTGCATGAATCCTAACAGAGCTGAATTGTCCCTCATAGCTTGACTGGTAATGTTGAAGAGGATTAACTTGATTTATTTGGATCTAGGTGAGATTATCTAGCTATATGATGAAATGAGGTGATAATGTCTAGCACTATTTGATATATCACTGTATGAGGAATTAACAATTCGTAGATGAAAATTTGATCCCTAAAAATCAAACCACTACACAGACTCCAACCTGGAAGAGTTCAAGAACCTTACCCCTATAGAAGTATATCACTATATGTATCCTCAGTTATGTGTGATCTCTTTCCCTGAGTGTTCATGTGTGTTGGTCGTCAAATAGGACTTTTCGAAGAGCAACAGTCAGGGGACAAGAAGTCCCTCCTCTTTAATGGGAGAGGTTCCCTTATTCAGAAATGAACTTATTTACAAATGTACAAGACATGATTTGTCTGGTTAAACTTGGATATTACGAAAGTGTCTTTCTATGAAGATCATCAATTACAAAAGGACTGAGGAAATGAGAGTACGGGAAAGAACAGAAAGGCAACATGCAGAATTATAGATATCAGAGTAATTCTTTATGTATGCGAAAGTCACAGTGAATTGAAAACAAGATCATTTGTATCGAATAAATAAGATGGAATTTAAGGACACAAAGTTCTGTAAATAACATCTACTTAGAACACAAAGTTTCTTAATGTAACACAGATTCATTAATCAAGGACACAAAGTTCCTTCTTGGTTATACAAGATCACCGATGTTTGCAAAGTTGAATAGTATGCAATTGGTAAGACTAACGAACTTGAGACAAATGATCTTCACAAAGAAAATAAACGAAAGCTTAGGAGATAACAGAGATCAGATAGACAAAGAATGGAAAAGTCCTTCTGTATTGATTTCTTTATAATCTATTTACACTTTCAGAAAATAAACCAAGTTCTTCCTCCTCTCTCCAAAATGGCGTGGAAAGGCCATTATATAACTTACAAATCAGTTACTCTTTGTAACCGCTTCTTTTAACTAAAGAATAGTTAAGGACCTGCCAATCCGCAATACCTCAACTGATTACAAAGAATCCGACGAAAAAGAAAGGGAAGAAGAGAAAAGAAAGGAGGAGAAGACAGGTGGCCGGTTACTGGGAGGGACCCACTGACTTCAGAATCCACTGCCTGAATTTCTTCAATGACTCAGCTATATCTCTGCCACGAGGGACTGACGTGTTGGCTGCATAGACTGAGTCCAAAATCCCAGACACTTCTCCATCTCTTTATCAAACTCGACATGAGTATGATAATCTTTGTTTGCTTCTTCAATGGCAGATTGAAGAGAGAAAATCTCCTTCATTTTCTCCTTGGAGATGGAACTTTCCTTGAATAAGTTATCTTTGACAAAAGCTCTGAATTGAGCTTTGATTTCTTGCAAGGAAAGGAAGCACCAGAAGTTTCATCTTGAAGATGACAGTGTATATCTTTGAAAGCAGAGATAACCAGTGTCTTGAAAGCTTCACCCTTCTGCCAACTGTTCTTCAATTCTCCCAAAGCCTCCTCCAAGACTTTGATCTTCCACTCCACGCTGTAGACCCAGGATTTTGACAGATTATCCTTTGCATCATCAAAAACCTTACTCGCCAGTAAAATGTTCTCATCTGTCTGTCCCATGAGGCGGAGGTCTACTATGCAACTGCTCCAGAGTTTGAGCTCTTTATCCATGATCCCAATAGTAGAGGAGAGCTTCTGTTGCAAATTGTCTCACCTTTCCATGGAGTTTGAAAGCTTCATCGATGAAGTTTAATCCTAGCAACAAGCATGTCATCCACCATGGCTTCAATAGCTCTGCCATAGACAGAATACTTGTGCATATCTTTGATACTTTGTACTTCATCTTGGCTTAGAATTACAGGAGGTGGGAGAGTAGTCAATGGGGTAGGGTCCAAAACTTTGTCCTTAGACAAAAGAGACTTGATGAAACCTGTGAGAACTTGGGCCTGTTCTTCCAACTGTTCAATAGTTTGCTGCCCTTTCTCTACCCTCCCAATGACTCTTGTGACTGTTTCCTGGAGGTTGTGAATTTCACCTTCAGGGGTAGACTCTCCCATCGGGATTCTCGAGAGCTCTAAGTCAGATGCCAGCAAGTCTGCTCTGATTTGTCCACTGTAGGCTTAGCAATCTCCAAGAATTGCTGACCTTGAGCATCAGACACTATTCTGGAGGTGGTTCTGGCTTTCTTGGCACGAGAAGGAGTGGTGCCCAACAAGGCTGCGACAGCATCAAAATTTGACCCAAGCTCTGAGAGGAAAATTTCCTCTTCCTTTTGTCAACCAAAGGTTGCACCCACACAAAAGAGGAAGAGGAATCAGCAGGAGGGGCAAGAGGACCAAGAGACAGAGAGCTCATGACACTCAAGGTCTGCGCAGTTGTTGACTCAAGCTGAGAGGTGAGTAGGGCACTGGAGGCAATTGCTGCAGAAGAATCAGTAGCACCTGGAAGTTCAGTGCTCTGGATTTCCTTATCTTTATCTGCTGGATCTTCAGGAGCATTCGCAGGAGTTGGCACTTCACTTTCTTCACTTTCACTGAGAACAATGATGTTCTCTGGTCCCATAGGCAACTCTACCCTGCTTTCTTTGAGGATCATTTTCCACATGCTCCTTCTTAACCTCCTTGAGTTTTCTTCTGGTACACTTGAGTGGATGGAGAAGGAGTAGAAGCTGCAGGTCCTTGTATTGATGAGGCAGGAGGGGTTTTCACTGGTGTTTCTGACCTGGAATAGATGCTTCTCTCCTTGGTGTTGAAACATCCTTGGAAGAGGATTCTCCTGAGTGCCTCTCTGAATTCTCGAACCTTTCCTATCAAACTAGACCTTAGTCCTGACTAAGACTGGAGCAAGGATCTCAGCCAGATCATCTCTCTCTTTCCTGTTCCAATCCAAGTCCTCCAAGGGGGTGTGCTTAATCACATTTTCATACTCATATGAGTATAGATCAGAATTGTCATCCTAGAGTCCTTCGGGAACTTGGTACAAGCCGAGTTCTTAGATAAATTGCAAGGAGAACCTGCCACAATGCCTTCTCCTGGCCTCAAAATCATCTACACAGTCAGCCCAGTAGTCTTCTGTATCTGCTCTATGATGGTAGATTATCTTGATGTTCTATTCAATGGACTTCTTCAAGTCGAAGCAGGTTCTTGGCTTGAAGAAATGAACGATGATAGGGACCAGGGATCTCTCTATGTTCTATGCGTCCAGGGCTATTTTACAAGTGTAATTTCCCAAAGAGATGGGAAAGTGCAAACCAGAAATCTTCTTATCTCTGTAGGTTCTGTACAATTTGTCTAATTGCCTGCATATTTCTATTAAGGCCATCTTATCATTACAGAACATGGGAAGCCTCAGAGGGGTGCTTTTATAGCCGGCAAGCCTGATATAGAAGAATTTTCTGAATTGTATAAAATAAGCACCGTAGTGCGATATCAGATTCATGGCTTCATCAGAAAATCTCCTAGCAGTATCACCTTTGAGCATCCTGACCACGTACATGGTGAAAGCATCATTGACCCTTCAGAAATTACGATTGCTGGTCTCCAAGGTGAACTGCGGGCAGTAGGCATATACTGGATCATCTTTGTGTGCATCTATATAGGAAAAACCAAACCACTGCCGTGATGCTGCCAGGGTATACATCAGGTAAGAAGTCATATAGAACTTCTTCGTTTGCTGTACATTGGACAGCTGCTCTGCCAAATTCATGCTGATGATCTCTGCCCAGTTGATATTTTGTGTTCCCTCACACACCATGCTGATGAGCGGGCACATCCAGAAGTGAAATTCGTTGGTAGAGGGCAAACCCATAACCTGAGCCAGCAAGAATTATGAAGTCAGACAATTCTTCATTGAAAGTCTACCCGGAAGAGGGTTTTGGACAGGCGAGAAGCTCCCTTCTTAGGGTTCTTCATCCAGGACTTCGCCACTCGTGCCTTGTATTTGTCACTGTCTTGGTTGAACAGAGCCTGTGCTTGATCCCGGGAAACGACTATGGCATTATCCATCTCTGGAATTCTCAGAGCAGTACTAATGGCGGTAGTGTCCAGCTTGGCGATGAGTTCCCCATGTATATTGGTTAATTCGCTCGAATCAGGGTCGAAGTGAGCTCCGCATGAAAGCACAGTATCAGCACACTATACTGAGATTGGGAAACCTCCAGCAAAAGCCAAACCACTATCGTGAATCATCTGTGCCATTGGTGTAGGGTTTGCCTCTGCCATTCTTGCCCAAAAATCACCGAAGTCAAGATGACGAGCTTCACTGTCCCCAATATTGGGAATGGTAGATTCAAGTGGAGAAATTTGTTCCTGTCCCTGGAACTTGATCTTCATATTGATAGTAACAGAGCCGCAACCTAAACTCGGGAAGGAATTACAGAGAAAAGGGATACACGCGCAGGGTTTTCAGATTACAAGGGTTCGAGCAAAAGATAGCATGGAAACAATGTGAAAAATGCAAAGGGGGTTTGCTCGTTATATAGCCGTTTAGGAGAGAGAAAGGCCATGAATGCGCATTTAATACATACCCACCAATTTGAATAAGCATGATATTTGGGTAGAGCGGGAAAAACTAAGCACGAATGACACTTGGTTCGCTTAAGGACATGTGAGACGCGAATGCACAAAAACACGCGGCTCGGCCGATTCGGGTGAAGTGGGGAGAAGATGCACAAATGCCATTTGGGACACGTGGGACGATGAGTGCGCAAAGTACGCGGTTCGGGTGTTTCGGCCGAAATTGGAACAACTTGCACAATTTGACTTGGGACATTTGGGACATGAAAGTGCGAAGTACGCGGTTCAGGTGTTTCGGCCGAAAATGGAACAACTTGCCCGATTAAATTTGGGACATTTGGGACAAAAAGTTCCGACAGGCCCGAAAATGGAACAACTTCGGGGAAATCGGCCGATCGGGGAACGGAACGCACTTTTGAACTTGGGATAGTTGGGACAAAAATGTCCGACAAGCCCGAAAAACACACAAAATGACCCAAAAATGCAGATTTTTTCAATTTCACGACTTTTAACATTTCAGTACAACAGAGAAGACACTTAAAATCAAAATTTTGAAGGTTCACTTTCTTAAGAGTGGGGAATTTTGAGTGGACAACAAGCGTATAGCACTACATGATGAAAGGATGGGTGATGATTTAACACTATGTGTATATCACTATATGAGGCAGGGATGAGTGGTGGTGTAGCCTAAGGTTTATACAACTACAAGATGATAAGGTGGGAGTGGTAATATAGCCTAAAGTATATACCACTACTAGATGAAATTAGAGTGAGTGATGATTTAGCTTAAAACGTATGTCACTAGCTTAGGAATGTCACATGATGAAATTTCGCATGGTAAGTGTAAGGTCCATTTGATTAGTAAACCCTTGGCATCCGAGTATGGACCGAGGAACTAAAGTGTGTCATATGGTGGTGAATGCAGCATGTAGAAGAAAACGTAGTATAAATGACCAAGTGATGAATAGGATATGTAAATGTGTGATATATTCAATGCAGTGATAAAGGTAAAAGATATAATGTGTAAAATGTGATAATAGGTGTAGATAAATTAGTAATGTAGAATGTAGGAATGAAATGTAAATCTAGACTCATAGGTAATGTAGACTAGCATAGTGTGTAGAACATAGATGATGTATAAATGTGTCATGTGAAATATTCTAATGGCAAATGTAATGCATAGAATGAATAATATGTGCATGATGATAATTTAGTATAATGTAGCATGTAGAATAAGTGTAGAATGGATGGTGTATGATGTGCAATGTGTGTGATGAAATGTAAATGTGTAGTGCCTATAGTGTGATGTGTTGGGTTTAGTGTAATGGTAATCCCTCAATAGTCAAGTGAGAACCGAAGTACAAGAGTGTGTCATCAGGTAAACAGGATGCCAAAATGTATGATGAAAATGTACATAGAAAAATGCACAGATAACAGAGTTATGATGGATATGATGAATGAGATGGGGGTAATTTGTTAGGTGTTATGCCTCCTCTTGGTAGTGTGCCAAGAGACAATGTAAACTCATGAAGGAGATTGTCATCCTCTGGATCAAAATTGAATGGATATGCATTAGTAACTTGGTAAGCTATAGTATTAGGTTGATCATGTAATGATTCATTGAGACATAAGTGATACATGCCCATAACATATTCCTCATCGATGAATGGAGGGAGTGGGCAGTCATGTCCGTATTGATAAGTGATATTTTTTGTATACCCTAGGAAATAACTATTGTAGATGAACATGCATCCAAAAGGCATAGGAAAGGATATATCTGTATGATCCGAATATAGGGTTCCCCCAATATAATCAAGTAATGATTTTCCTAACATGAGTGGGGTAGTAGTAGAAGTGTGTATAATTGAAATGTCAAGATGAAATACACAAAGCCCATAAGTAGTTGTAACATGGATCAACCCATGATATAAGTGAGGGTGATATGGTGGTGGGCGAATATCAAAAATAGAAAAAACTAAGATAGATAAACCTTCGTGCATACATATGGTTTTGGGTGAAGTACAATCTAATGGAATTTGTTCCCAATATGAATCATGTATGAAAAGTGTGCAAGTGAATGGTGGGTGAACGGATGATGAGGATGTAGGATGTAGATCAATGTCCATGAATGGGACATGCCGTTGATATGGGATAATGTTAGTATTAGTAGGAGGCATAGAACAAACGGTATATAGAAAATAATTAACACCATTAAGTAGTGGTAAATGTGGTGGTTTTTCTATAGGTTGGGAGTCATTTGTAGTATTAATGTGTGGAATAGGAAAACTAGTGTTTAGAGCCCGATCACAATACTGAAATGGATCACATTCATGTAAAATGGTATAGTCCATGCCCTCATGTAAGAACTTAATGCAGTTATGGATAGTAGATGCAACAACCTACATGGCATGAAGCCATATTCGACCAAGTAGATAGTTATAAATAACTAGGAAATCAATGATGAAAAAGACTGTGTGGACAGTCTTAGGACAAACAGTGATACGTAATGTAATGTGACTAAAACATGGATGATTGGAACCATCATAAGTACTTAGTGAAATACTAGAGGGACCAATGTCATGAGTAGTGAGACCTAAAACTTCAAGAAATGACATGGTACACAATTTAATATTAGATCCGTTGTCAATTAAAGTTCACTTAACAATGACATTATGAATGTGAGAGATAATATGTAAAGGTGGATCATTTTCAAAAGTAGCACAATCATTATGAGGAGTGGATGGGAAAGTAATATGCTGAGAGAATACATCCGCAAAAGTATTTTAGACTATATTTGGATGAGTGTTGTCAGGAATACGAGCAGTGAGTAAAAGATTAATAATTAAAGCTCATAGTTCGGGGGGAAGAATTAAAAATTCATGAATGGAGATAGCCATGATGAAGGAATCCTAGGGAGAATGGGGATCGGAAGATTTGTAGGTTGAGTCAGGTTCACCAAAATGATTAACTAAAATTAACTACACTAGGATAAGTATAATAATAGTTAATTTAATCAAGGAGGACATAAAACGTTGTGAATAAATACTCTAAAGCAGTATAAAATTACTAAATAATTAAAACTAATGGAAATAAAACCCTAATGTGTAAGAATAAAGTGAGGAAATAACTCATCTAGTTATAGATAATTGTTGCAAGGTGTCATAGGTCTGATAGGAAATTCTCGAAGTATGAACAGTTGCATAGAGGTCCTGAAAAGAGTGTATCTAGAAGCTCTGAGCAGACTGGAGCACCCAGGAAGGTATTGGAGTGCCTCGGGGTGCCCTGGTATGGTAGAACATGTGCTCTGGTCTCTAAGAAGGCTCAAAACTTGATTATTTCAAGGTCATAAGATGACTTGTAACCCTCGTCGGTTTTCACACTAGATTTTCTGAACTGTGTCAAATGTATCAAATGAAGCAAGATGATGTTAAAGACCTGCAAAAGACAAAAGGAGTATCAAAACCCTAAATAAATGAAGATAAAAATGAATGGGTCAGACTGACCTCATCTACCACAATAGTAGGATTACTAATCTGAGCATTGCACTACATTTCATACCAAAATGTAGTTCTGGTGTGTGTGTGTGTGTCGTACCCTAGGTGCTCTTGTGCTAGTCGTACTATGTTAAGTAGAGCAATAACTAAATGTAAAAAATGTCATAACATGTGTGTGTGGAATATAATAGAATCCTTCCCCCTATGAAGTGTGTGTTGATGCAAATCTCCTATCCTTTATGCATACAACCATGTGAATGCAAGTGATCCAATGGATGCAACTCTAGATGGAGTGATAGTAGTAGATGACACTAGGACCCTCATTATGGTCTCATTACTTTATATTTATAGGGTTTCCTTGATCTAATTTCATAATTAACCCTAAAATGGATGATTAGGAAAAAGATAAAGATGAAAAATAGTTAGAAAAGGCTCAAAAGTGGTGAGAAGAATTGAAAAGGATCAAGGTGCCCAGGGGCACCCCAGTACAAGCCTGAGTGCCCTAGTTTAGGCTAAAATGATGGGAAAGTGCCAAAACAAACTAGGCATGTATATAAAAATGTGTGGGGATGACGAAATAAAAGTAAAATAAGATGGCCAAATATGGGATTAATTACTAATTTCTCCACTCAAGAACCTTCTAAATAGTAGTATGAGACTAGGCTACACAATGTCTAAAGTGCATGATTTTGTGACCATACTTACCAACCCATTTCCATGGATGATCCTCTACGGGTTTTACTGGTTATTTTTTTTTCTTCATGAGACTGGTATCTTTATTGTTTTCCCACTTTCATATTACTAAGTTATGGGTGGATTTCCAACATTTCTTAATATTGTGTCTACTCATCTACAATGAGTACAGAAAAAAAAAATTATTCCCCGTATCTTATTTAGGAGGATCATATTTATCAATTTTCCTTTTTAAGGATTTCCTCTTCTAACACATGACCACATAATGGTTATCTAATCCAAAAAATGTACATGCAAATTAATACCACAAGCTTTGTGTTACTTTATTATTTACCTTGTCTGGACTTTCTAGGACTTTTACTTATGCCAAATTTATAAGGTGATATTGTTTTATTTCCTCTTTTTCACACACTCATATGATCACTTTGGGAGGCATGCCCAATATTAAAAAATATCATCCGCATTAGTATTATTATCAAAAAACATTGTGTTTACCTTTAATGGGATTATTTTGGAGCTCTAGTGGTAATAAATATTTTCCTGAAGTGTGTTTAACTTCAGTTATTTTGGATCTTTCCCCAGTTTCACTCTTACCACTTCCATATCCTATTCCTATATGAAAAGGTATTTCCTCTACCTGTATGGAATTATTAATACCTTAGCCATTCATTCAAAGGACCTTTCCATCAAACCACATCATATTCA
Organism: Taxus chinensis; assembly: GCA_019776745.2. Taxonomy (NCBI): domain Eukaryota; kingdom Viridiplantae; phylum Streptophyta; class Pinopsida; order Cupressales; family Taxaceae; genus Taxus; species Taxus chinensis. The sequence goes on from CM034149.1 coordinate 71,645,486, forward strand.
CTAATTGGATCCAATACCTTTAGTATGATTCTCAAACTTACCAAAATCAACATATGATTTCTGATGAGAGAAAGGACTATGTGGTTATTCATTGAAAATGCATACCTATGAATTATTTTATGAATATATAGTAGAGGGTTGTCCTTTGATGGATTTTTCCATCTCCTCCACTTTATCACCAGTTTGGAAATTTTCTAAGATCTTATCCTTGGTATTCAATTCTAATTGCAATGTTTCAATGACACTAGGAATATTTCTCCATGTCTTGCCAATTTCTCTTGAAGGTCCATAATTTCATTCTCCAACGAATGTGTTGTCATTCTAAATGTATAGCATGAAAAATTTAACACGTGATATATGTGGTGGAGACATATCTATATCTTTGGCATCGATCAAGCTACCCACATCCAATCCATGGCCACATATAAGTCCATCAATATATAGATAGCTACCCACTATCTCATCTATAGTCACGACCCATTTTGGTCATGAAAACCAAACCCGCAATTGATATTCCCTTTCCCAGTTAATGTAAACCTTTCCTTTGGCAATATTTCAACTAAGTCACCATCATTATTTTCAAGGGGAATGTGCTGACATAATTTTCAAGTGTGGTTCATGTAAAACATCTTTTTCCTAGCTTGATTCATGAAGTTACTAAAATCTAAGAAATAACATCACTCCCAGAGGCTTCAAAAGGGCTAATTTTTGTCTTTTTTTCACAAGAGGACATCCCTTAGAGGCCTAAAGGGAAGATTCAAACAATCCAAGATATTTTTTGGAGATAAATTAAGTGACCTAATGAATTTTATGGAATTTTTTTTGGAGATAATTGAGGTTAGGGACAAGTTCAGCAAAACCGGGGTTTTTTGGGCAAGGCACTATGAAAAGCATGTTCCAAAGGAGCTAATCACCTTGTTTGAAGGTTTTTATGAGCCTAATGAAGTGTTAGGATCTCATATCCTAGGAATTATACATTTGACAGAGCCTAATTCATGGTGCAATAATCAAGGAAGCATTCTAGGAGTACCAAAATGTGGAAAATTACCCATCAGTGTAACACAAGAGTCTTTCTACTAGATGGAACTTACTCGAAGGGTTTCAGACACATCAAGAAGATTTATGAGCCCAACAAAAGGTAATAGTGGATTGAATTATACCCTCCTCATATTCCATGTGTTATATTTTATCATACTCATTCTAGACCCCAGTGGCAACTTAGCTTTTTGAAATATGCACATAGATAAAAGTAGAAAATTGAATGAAAAGGAAATTTTCAAGTTGAATTAAGTCTTAAAATTTGTGTTACTTGATTTATTGGTCTCTTTAGAGTCAAAATAATTTAATTTTGGCCCTCTAAAATCCATGTCTTGTTCTTGGGCTCAAAAAATAACTCAATTTATTTATGCCTTGAGATTTATGACATCAGCATTTAAAGAAGCTTGGACGGGGTCTTAAAGGTCTAGTGTCCATTTTTTCCTTTGACCCAACATGCAAAGGGACATGTGGGACACAAAATTGCACTATCCCATTAATTTTGATGGTTTTTTCACTTAAGTGACAATATAGCGTTTGAGAAAGATGATTTAAACTCATGCCAGTTTAATATTAACTACTTTTCATGGAAAAGGTATCCCTTGGAGACCATTTTGAGGTCTAATGTCCCCATTTTCCTTTATCCTAACATCCAATGGGACATGGGGGACACAAAAATTCACTCCTTTTATGGAGGAGTTGGTTTCATCACTTAATTAATAGCATAAAGTTCTAGGAACATGTTATAAACACACCAAAACTCACTCTTGACCAATTTTCATGACATAAGCACCCCTTGGCAGCTCATTTTCAACACTTAAAACCACAACCTGAACTATTAGAAAAAAAAAATTTCAACTCACAATTTTGGCCCCCATCCTCATGATATCCTCACCCATGGAGAATATTTTGAGGGGTTGATGTCCCTTTTCCCCCTATTTTCTATGGTACAACCACACCTCCAACATCCACCAAACATGGGTTAGCTTGTTTGGGTTAAACATGAGTTAGGAGTGTAAATGGGAGGAAAAATAATTTTGAAAGGGTGGATGTAGACACCTAAATTGGGTCATGATCTCCACCCCACCTCACAACTAATTTAATCACCTTAATTAAACTACTTTTTACCTCACCTATCCACCTCATCTTTCCTCCTCACCCTAGACCTATTCCAAGTTCATTAATTATCCTAGAACAAGTCCCCCTTCACCTTAACAAACTAGGACTTATTCTAAACCTAATATTAATTTCCTATTAACCCTCTAACTACTCTCTCACCATTTAGCATCATTCCACACTTATGACCCAGAACCAAAATTTCAATCATGCAAAATTTAGTGAGAATCAAGCTATTTTTAACAAGTATGACCAATTATCCTTAACTAGCGATGGTTATTCCTTGTCCAGCGCTGACCACTTAATAATTTTCGGTTACCTTAAATAAGATTTCCAAACTCTTTATTTAGGTTCTGAATCTTGTTTTTCGGGCTCCTGAGATCTCCAGTGACCTTGTGACATACTAGAGACCTCTACAACATTCATACATCACATCATCCATCCACAGATTGATCCAGAGCTCCAATGCACTCACCAAGAAGCATTGTGTCCTATCATTGTTGCATTCATTCGGGATCACCTTCTCTTATAAACATCACCACCACCTGCTTTCTACCTGCATTTCATAAGTAAGTATTATTTCTTCTTGGTAATTTTTAGTAGATTAGTTATTGTATTAGCTATTTGTTGCATTCTATATTCTACCTTACCCGGATATCTCCCACACTACCTCCGTCTAAATATCTTCCTGTTTACCCTCCATACCTTACCTAAACACCAATCTAATCACCTCTGAGTCCTTATAATAACCCCATGACCTCACTCAAACGCCCCTCACTCTCTGTGTAATCATAGAGACTCCCCCAAAACCTCATTTTTAATATTGCTACCAAATTTCCCCTATCGACACAGGTCACCCAACCGGCATCAGTGACTTACTAGTAACTAGCATTGGTCACCTAACCGATATCGGTCTATATGACTGGTAATTTCTATTAAACCAGCAAGCACATAATTTCTTCAAAATAGCCTATAACCTCACCCAACCTTTCCCATACCTCATCTATAGTCTCTATGATACCTACAAACCCAGACTAGCCTATCAGCCCTCTAGATTTAATCATAACTTTGCCTATTAGATTAAATTTTCTTATTGTATGTTACATGAGATACCTAAATTTTATCAACTACAGTAGGATTCATTTATTTACAATATTTTTTCACATTAATTTGTTTACAACATTGGATTGAAAACCTCTTTAGGAAGTATCACACTTCCTAGATCTAGCGCACACTAGGTAGTCCACTTCATATAATGTTTAACTCTCTCTTGTGGTCTTGTGTTCTATTTTAGGTCATTCCTCATAGCTAAAATGAATCTCTCTACAATCAGCTTGTTCAACATTCTATGTGTGCATGCCATCTTATATTATCACACGTATTCCTCCTCACCCTTAGCTCTTATCAGTTTATCTCTACATTTGTGGTGAAACATTTTGGCACGCCCAGTGGGAACGCCCGGTGGGACCCTCATTTTTTGGGTTCTTTTCATTGTTCATATAGGTTGCATTTGTGTGTTTTTTTCTTTCCAAAAAAGTTCACACTAAATCTCTCCCTAGTTAATTTTATTTTCTTTCTATTTTTCTAAAAGAAATTTGTCTTTTGGTGCCTAAACATAACACTTTTTATTTTTTTATGTACTGCATTTAGTGAAAGACATTCTTTACCTATTCTCCTATTTGCAATATCAAATATCATTTTCGATTTGGGTTTTAAAATTTGTGCATTTCATCCTTTGAGTGCTGCATTATATCACATAGATTTAATTAGCAATCACACGGTAGAGTTCATGAACACTTGGTAATTGGTTTGGATATAGCGTAGTTCACATTTGTGCACACACTCCCAGGAAAAACCACTTAAATAATTTACACATTTCTTAAACATTCCCTTTTAGGAAGAATTTTTCAAGTATTTAACAACCCGTTGACGGTGGGCCTCGACCGGTGTTCTAGCCGGGTTTTCATATCAGAGCATGGACCACACATACTAAAAGATATATCGGGCCACTTTATCCAAAAATATCCTAAAACCAACCATTTCTTGCTTATAGGGCACCTTCGTTATCCAAAGATTCTAATTTTATTCATATTTGGTTAAAAAAGGCATAAGCCACTAAACATTAAAATTTGATACCTAGGATTTACATGTTTTGCTAGTTTTTGCTTGATTAAATTGCACTTTGAGTTGTGAGAATGATTCATCTCATTTTCTTTTCTTTCACACTCCACCATCATAGCTGATGTATTCTAGATTTTCTAAGTGTGATAGGACATCATTTTTTCCATACACAACTTCTGTGTTGGTTTGTTTTGACTTAATTCACCCCAAATTAAAAAAAAATCTTCATATTTTTAAAAAATATCAGTAACCAGAATCGGTCCCATGACCGTCGTTGGTTCAGTCATCATACTTGCATCGGTTACTTGATCAGCATCAATTTCTTTGTGTTTTTATTATTCTATCAAAAACACCATCATTCTTACATATTAAACTTTCTATCACTTTTTGTGTTACACATCTTTCAGAACACTTATTTCTGAGTCTGTGTCACCATTAACAGAACCCATTTTTCACCCTTTTTCTCTAAATTTTCAAATTTATTCATTTTTCACAGTCACCGGCATTGGTCTAACGACTGACATCGGTTCATTTTCCTAACTGGAACCAGTTACCTGACCGGTATCGGTCTCTATGTTTCTAATTTTTATTAGAAACAACATCCTATCGCCACCCTCCAAATTCTTCATGTCTTCCATTTATGTGTTTATGTAGCATTTTCAGAGCTCAGGCCACATATCTTTCCACCATTCACATGGTTTTGACTCACCAATAATCTAACATCTTATTCTTTCACACTAACCAAAAACCACTACCTCCTAGCCCTTCATCGCCTTTTATTTCTTCAACCATAGACCCCACTTCTTCTATTACTATAAGTGCAGGCGATGAGGAGTTTGCAAAACTACTTGATCACAATCCCGTAACCTTGCAGTATTACCTCACCGATTCTTCCTCCCGCGACTCATCTAGACAACTCATATACGAGATGAATGTCTCCATTCCTCCCGTTCTCGCCCCCACTTCCACATCAGCCAATACTAGTGTAGTGTTATCTGCTTCTACCTCTCAACCTATCATTTCTCAAATCATTCCTACATCTACAATATATGTCACACCTATATAATTTATCATATCTATAGCATTTATCATACCTTCAACTTCTGTCTCCCCTTCAACGTTCACCATGCCATCATCTAGAGCTCTTACTATAGGGATACCCACATCATCAACTTCTCACAAACCCATTACCTCCCAACCACCTTTGGTGTTGGCTTCTCATACCCCCTTTTAGAACTTAGTTCTTTCCATACCCTAGACTCTACTACCTATCGCCACAAGGGTCTTCAAACAAGTCCCTCCTACCTACACCTTTACTCAATAACCATCCATTGCTTCTTTTACCTATTCAGGTTATATGCTTTTGTTATCTATTCCTTCCTACATACCTGTTATCCAAATAACTCTCCTAGTTATTTAGATAAATTAAATACATATTATGGCTTAGAGATATTCATTACAGTGTCGTGCACCTCAGTTGTCTCCTTGGCACATTCACTTGGTCACTGTTTCCTTTCATGCCCTTATGGACTTCACCTTCTTCCTTTCCCATTTTCCATTTCCTCTTTGTTCCACTCTTACCTTGCACACATCTTCTGCGCATTCACTTCCTTCCTAGCAACTATTCATCCTCTGTGTGTGCCTTGCACTTGCTTTAATAAGCTAAGTCCCTGGCCCTCTCGTGCACCTTGCACATTACCTTGTAATAGTTACACCTTGACCATGCATTCCCCACTCATCAATTTTCCTCTTTTCCCCCATGCGCATTGTGTGTGACTTCCTTTTGCCTGCTTCATGTGCCAACATGGCACCGAATCCTTCCAATAAATCAATGAGTGACACGTGGCAGAAATGAAAAGAACATTTACACAGTTGAATTTTCCTTTCATCCAATCAGCACGTGTCATGTGTCTTGTGTGTGCATACAACTCTGAAAAAATTATAACAGCCATATCTTTTGCTACAGATATTTGATTAGCGTGCACCTAGTCTCAATCGGCATATGATGACATAGGATACAGTGCTAGACATTTAAATTCAAATTATTAGTGGATCTGGTAGGTGAGAAATTAGAAAACATCTTTCTGGGCATTAACGAGCATATTCAATTACTCCAACTACCCTATTTGATCTGATCCACCCTCTTTCCTTCTCGAACATGCCAAACAGACTTGGGGAAGCACATTTGATAGATTTTTAGGCATATTTATAGGAATTAAATGCTTCTTGTTGGTGGTTACATTTCAAATTCATATTTTCCCTCCTTCTCTTCTTCTTTCATTAATTCACCTATAAATGTAAGAGCTGGGCTCATTTGTTATGTTGGACATTTTTGATCCTTACACATTTTGCTAAGGACTTCATATTTTTTATATTTTAAGTTGCAGAACTCTATATATCTTGCTCGTGCATGTGGATATTGTCCTCTTTAACCATTGTAACAACTCTGTGAATTTCTAGAAGTAATGGAAGTATCATTTTGTGACTATTCTATGTCCTAACATGTTTGTATTCCTTTTTCTTTCCTTTTCTTTTGCATTGTGTGATTTTTGTGTCATTTTACGTCCCTTACAATTCCCTTTCTAGTTGTGTTCCATGAAACTAATCTAGAAATTACAATTTAGTTGTGCTACATGTGCCTAGCCTTCTTTCGTGCCTTTCCCTTCATTTTCACTCACAATAAATAGTGTGCATCCCTCTTTTTCTCGTGTTATTTCCTTTTAGTGTATTTTCCATTCATGTTATCCTTATATCCTTGGTCTCTTGGCATTGTTAGCTTAGTTTTACCTTTAAGCATTAGGATTAGAAGTAGTAGTAGAAATAGATAAAGGAACTGGCCTTCTTCGAAGATCCGTCTCAAGTGCATAAGGTCCCACAAATTAGAGACTATTCCATTTTTTCTCAAATGACTTGATCCTTCCAGATCTGAGACATGAGTGCAAGTTTGAACAACCAACAATTTCTGGCAAGCCTAGTGGGACCAACAGTGAAATCTTAAATTTAATATTGCTACATTCTGGTGTGTGAACTTAGTATTTCCAGCCTTTAGAGGCTTATTTAAACACATTTGGAAACTCCCAACATTCCAGAGCTCCTATTTTGCAGTCGTGAGCACCTTTTATGATAAGAGTGCATACTAGATGGAGTGTTTCAACTAAAGGATCCTTTGAATACCTCCATCTTTCAATGAGAAACACATGTAACATATCTTCCACATGTGCATCCCCATCTTCAGTGCCACACACACCCTACTTCTCTTAAAAATAAACAAGTGTGCCCTGTCATGGTGCTTCAACCTCCTCATCCTCTAAGGAACTTCACCAGCTTCACTGGTGGAATCCCACTCAATCAAAATGCTCAGCATGATATGTCAGTGGTCACACTCAAAAGTATTCTATACTTTATGGGAGAAAATCAAGTCACCCATGTTGAACACATTCAAGATGTGGCCAATATATGCTTTGTCTATCTTATTACGCATGATGATGTTGTTTTCAGGTTGCTCGCAACCTCTTTCAAGGGTAAACTCCAATGGTATCGTGGCCTAAGACCTACATCTATTGCTACCTGGGATGATCTTGGAACAACTCTTTACAATTACTTTGAAGATAAATTAGATCATTTATCACTAGTGGAGTATCTGACTACGACAAAGGGCGCGCCCAACAAGCGTATGACTATTTTCAACATCAAATTCTAGAAGACTTGGGATAAAATTCCTCAAGTGGTAAGGCCTATAGCCCAGCATGTTTTCTTGTATTATATAAGGGCTTTGAATAGTGACATTTTAGTCATGATTCAACCTATGGGAGGTAGAAGCTTACCTGTTGCATATAACATTACAATAAGGGAATAAAATAGTCTCATTCAGGCTGGTGAGTTTGTGCTTAGGCCTCCTACATCCTTTTTCCCAGAGACATCTCCAGCGCCCTAGCCTTCTATTTCTCCAACTCCATTGCAGAGCATGTAACTAGTTGCATCTACATCCTAGTCTCATGCACAACAAAAATAATATGAGGAGTTAAATGCCTTAATTAGAAACTTGTCCAAAAAGGTCATATCATTGGAGAAACAATAGGCGTAAGCCTACAAAGGTAGTTCCAATTAGGTGAAAGGATAGAAAAATCAACCTTGGCAAAATTAGTATGGGAATCAAAGGTACAGACAAAACCATCATAATCTTAGACGACATGTTAATGTGCACTTGCCTTTGTAAGTTATTCCTCCTGAAGAATCTATTCCAGCACCTAGCATAATTCAGTCACTTGTCCCAGTCTAGAACAATACGGCGCAGGAGTTTGAATGGTGCTTTCCTTGCAATATGCCTCATATCCAATATTATTGTGCTAATGTTGTGCTCACACAAGTCTATATGATTCAGAACACTTCCAACTGTGAGCCTTCAACAAGCACACCTGAAGTAGATAACCAAAAAAGGCCTGAAGCTCCTCCAGAGGAAAATTTTATGTTCTTTGGCACTAAGGACTTATTTGTAAACAACCAAGTTACAGAGGATAAAAGCAGACCATGCGTCCAAGTTACGGACAACACAAGATACAAGAAGAGAGTTCTCGATTCTAGCGAGTAGGTTACAGTTCCAAAAACACAAGCAGACCCTCAAAAGTAAAAGGAAACAACTAAGACATCTAGTAGTAAAAGAACTCAAGTTCCCACACCTGGAGCCTCCATGCAACTCTCGTTTAGAAGTGGCATGCACCCCTCCTTTGGTAGGTCAAGCCTCTGCGCCAGCTAAGGTTCCTACAGTTGTACCCAAGAAACCAAACAAGGATGTTGTTGTTCCTCGAATGCACAAGTCAATGGGTTTTCCATTCATCATTGTAGACCAGATGAAAAAGACAAACATAAATGTTATAATGTGGGATGCCCTGACCATTCCATCCCAGTGTGACTTGTTGCATGAAGCTCTAGCGCACCTCCCACACATTGATAAAACTATTCACAATCTACGCACTTCTATCTACATCTTTCAAGAAGAGGAGAAACAAGTAAGTAAAGTTTGTAAAACGCCACCCTTCTATATGTCCTTGAAAATAGGAAAACATCTTGTCCATAACTACATGATTGACTCAGGTGCTAGTACTTCTGTCATGCCTAAGAAGATTGGTGATGTCTTAGGACTTAAGTATATCCCCCTCAAAAGGATTCCTACAACTCAATGGTTCAACTTTCACTACCCTAGGAATCATCAAGGATCTTGAACTAACTCTCCATGCATGTCCAAGTATTACAATAACTTAAGATGTGTCAATCATTGATTTTCCTCCTATGTTTTCCTTTATGTTTATCAAGATATTTTACTACTAAAGTGGGTGGTTACTTGTCTTCTGATTGGTCCCATATGTTACTCAAGACAAGGTATGGTACCCAATTTACCATACAAGCTGAGCCAATATTTTCCTATCATGTAGAGTCATATGTCCCATCCCCTCTCCAAGCAAACTGTTTAATCCAAGAAGAACAAGCTTCAGTTCCTGAAGAGCAACCTCTTCCACCTTCTATTTTTGATCTAGTACTTAATGAGTGGGCAGAGAGGCACCATAAATTTGACCCATATGCTGAAGAACTGGAAGCTTATGAAATTGGGCTTGGTACTTACTACATTCTTAAAGAATAAGTTGTGTTACTGCGCACTCAAGCAAAGTGAAGAGAACCCTAGTCTCTATGGAAGTTATAATTTGATGGATCTATAAGTAGAAATGACACGGGATCAGGAGTGGTTCTCATTTCCCCTAGGGATAAGAAATCATTCTTCCTTCACAGGTTTTAGTTTACATGTCATAACAATGTGGCAAAGTATGAGGTGCTAGTGCATGGTTTGCTTATTGATGAAAAGAAGAATATTAAGGTGTTGCATATCTTTAGGGATACAAAATTGGTTATCCACCAAGTCGCCAACAAGTGGATGAAAAATAATAAGCTTCTCAAAGCTTACAAACACTAGATTTTGGAACCTCCTTGAGAGATTTGATGCTCTAAATATGTAGGTGGTGCTGCACAAAATGAATAAGGAAGCTGATTAAATGGCCACGCTTGGTTCGCAGTTCTCTGCTATTGAGTAATTTTCAAAGGAAACACTCAACATATTAAGATGGTGATCAAACCATCCATTCTAGACAATAACAATAGCTAGAAAGTGTTTTATATTTACTTGCAGATCATCTAGTTCATCCAAAATGAAACCAAGTTCTCATCAAGTATGTAAGCTGATTTGCATGACAGTTATGGTGACCAAGTAATACAGCTTAAGAAAAACAAGTTTCTAAAGGGCTGGTCACCTTAGAGAAAATGTTTATCCCTGATGATAAGTTCAAGGGTGAAGAAAATTATATGTGGACCATGCAAGAAGACTGCTCCCTAGTCACTATTGCACGTGGAAAGGAATTATTGTTCAGTAAAGCTTGTGCGCACAATGAAAAATAGGCCTTCATCTCTCTCTGTCAAAAATACAGTGATATCTTCTCATGGGAGTATGAAGACCTCAAATGTTTTGATCCAATTGTTTCTCAACACTCCATTGACCTTGATCCTAGATATTAAGCTCATCTGACAAAAGAAGTGACTATTCATTCCAAAGATAGAGCCCCTCATGAGAAAGGAATTATCCAAACTCATTGAGGTGAAGATTATTTTCCCCATCAAGTACTCTACTTGGGTCACGAATCTAGTTGCGGTGCGCAATAAGAATGGTGAAATCAGACTCTGTGTTGATTTCAGATATTTGAACAATGCATCTCTAAAGGATCATTATCCTTTTCCTTCAATGGAGCAGATTCTAAAGAATTTAGTCAGCATGCAAAGATTCTCAATGTTAAATGGGTATTCAAGTTTCAATCAGATCCTGATCAAGGAAGAGGATCAATTCAAAATGGTGTTTACAACCAAGTGGGGATCATATGCATATCAGAAGATGACCTTCGATCTTTCAAATGTAGGTGCAATGTTTCAACATGCCATGGACATTGCCTTCAAAGGTTACATAAATGAGTTCATCTTGGTCTACCTAGATGACATCATTATCTTCTCAAAGTGGATCATATGGTGCACCTGGAGAAAGTATTTGAGAGATGCATAAATTTTGGGGTATCTCTTAACCCTAAGAAGTGCAATTTTTTTGTGGCGTATGGAAAACTTTTGGGCCATGTGGTTTCAAAGGATGGCATCATAATTGATCATGAGAGCATTTCAAAAATCCAAGATCTTTCCCTTTCTTCACACAAAAAGTCCTTGCAGTCCTTCCTCAGTAAGATTGATTTTGTTAGGTGGTTTATTCCTAACTTTGCAAGACTGGTAAGGCCAATCACCCTGATGCTCAAGAAGGTCATATCTTTTAGATGGATAATAAAAGGAAAGGAGAGCTTCAAAAAAATCAAGTAATATATTTCTTGTGTGCCATCACTCATCAACCCAAATTACTCAAAGGATTTTATCTTTTATGCTTATGGAGCTAATGTAAGTGTTGTTGTTTTCCTGACACAAGAAAATGAACAAGGGCTAGAACAACCAGTGGCTTTCTTTAGCTAGACACTGAAGGATTATGAATTAAAATAGAGTCACATGGAGAAGTAGGTATTTTCCATCATGCATGTGCTAAATAAATTCAAATTTATGCTCTCCACAAATCATATTAAGGTGTTAGTCTCACACTCTTTTTCAAAGACTTCATCATGAGAACATAAATTAGTGAAAAGAGAGCATGATGGGTGACCAAAATCATGGAGTATGATGTGACTATCAAAGCCACAAAATTGGTAAGAGGTAGTGCACTCTATAAACAGCTTGTTGAGGATGTACACAATTAATATGAGACCTTATTATTTCTTGATGAAGGTATCCCATGCGCACAACTTGAAAAGAATATAGATCTTGGCTCACGTGACTGGATGAAGGACAAGATCACATTCCTTTTCGAGGGTGCGTACCCTCCTAGCTTAAACAAGGAAAAGAAAAGAGATATAAGGTTACAATCTATCCCTTATGTTTTGATTGATGGAATTCTCTTCAAGAAGAATCTTGATGGTGTGTTGTTAAGGTGTATCAATGACATGCAGACTGAAAAAGTGTTAGCAAAATTTCATGATGGATTCTCTGGTGGACACTTCTCTGCCAAGACTACAATAATGAAAATTATAATGGCAGGTATCTTTTTGCCTACTCTATTTGCAGATGTACACAAGTGGGTCACAAAATGCAAGGAATATGCTTTATTTTTAGGAAATAAAAGATTGACAATGCTTCCCCTTTGAACAATCCAAGCGGATCAGCCTTTTGTGCAATGGGGTCTTGACTTCATTGGAATGATCAATCCACCTTCAAGTGATGGACACAAATGGGTGTTAATAGCTATGGACTACTTCATCAAATGGACATAAGTTGTCGCACTCAAGGAATCAACTGATTCACTCATCCTTGACTTTCTTGAAGGTATAGTCACAAGATTTTACATTCCTCAAACCATTATCTCTGATAATGCAAAATCCTTCCTTGGCACTAAAATCACTAATTGGGATGTAAATCTAGGAATCTATATGAATACTTCTTCTAACTATTACCCCCAAGGAAATGTCCGAGAAAAGTTAATAAATAAGAACCTGATCAGGATCATGAAGCACACAATGAACATTATCCAAATGAAGTGGCATAAAAAAGTTCTCACATGTGCTTTAGGAAGATAGAATCACAATTAAAAGGGCAATAATAACTTCTCCTTTCAAGCTTGTCTATGGAAAATAGGATACTCTTCCTTTGACACTGGAGTTAAACTCATTGGCACTTTCCTAGTGGCTACAGCTTAAAGGTGTAGACCAAAGGGAAATTAGAATGATAGAGAAGGTTAATCTTGAGGAATCAAGCAACGCTGCCATGATCAAGCTAGAAAAGTATCATCAACCAACAAAGAAATGGTTTGACAAAAAATCCAGGCCTTAAGATTTCAAATTTTGGGACTTGGTTTTGAAATGGTATGCTAACAGAGATAAACCAGGGTGCCATTCAAAGTTTGATGAACTTTGGAGTGTCTCATACACCATCATTTCATAAAAGGAGGCTCTAACTCTTTCGAGTTAACTCATATTGATGGAGGCACATTGAAAATCCCAGTAAATGGGATCTATCTCAAACCCTTCTATTAAATTTGTTGCATCATTTTGTACATATTAGAGTAGCTTTAATTCCTCCAAGTGTGTTACATGTAGTTGTTTTTTCCTACATAGTTCTTTCTTCTTGCATGTTTCATGCACGCGCTCTTCTTTTGCAATGTCCAATTCCCAGTGCCAACAATTTCAATATTAAGTGCAGTTTTCAATATTGACAAAAAAGATCCAGAATAGAGTCAAGAAATGATACTTCAAGTGATTTCAGGGGAAGTTCTTCAAAGCCAAAAATTAGAATTTCATGATTACATAGTAGACTCCATGCCCAATGGATGCTATAGGCTACTGATCTCCTTCATCTAGAAGAAGATGGCCCCAAAAGTCACCAAACCTATTATATAAATAACTCTCTTAGTAATTCAAACAACTTACATATATATTATGGCTCAGAGACCTTCATTATAGTGGCATGCACCTCAGTTGTCTCCTTGGCACATTCACTTGGTCATTGTTTCCTCACACACCCTTACGCACTTCCCCTTCTCCCCTTTTCATTTTCCTTTTCCTCTTTGTTCCACTCTTACCTTGTGTGCATATTCTATGCATTCACCTCCTTCCTAGCAGCTATTCATCATACACATGCACTTTGTACTTGATTTAATCAGCGAAGTCCCTAGCCCTCTCTCGTGCCCCATGCATTACCTTCTAATAGTTGTGCCTTGACCATACGTTCTCTGCTCATCAATTTTCCTCATTTTATCCATGCGAGTTGTGCACGTCTTTCTTCTTCCTTCTTCCCAGACCTCATTCTTCCGTGCATTCCCTCCTCTGTGGCATTCCATGTCATATCATTTTGACATGCTTGAGTGTGCCACATATAACTAGTCAAAGTGTATTAATAGGGCACCAAATCCTTGCAATGAATACATGAGTTACACATGGCAAAGATCAAAATAAAATTTGCATAATTAGTCATCCTTTTAGCCAATCCACACATGCCATGTGTCTTGTGTGTGTATATGACCTTCAAAAAATTCATACATCCATATCTTTTGCTACAGAGCTATGATCAGCATGCACCTAGTCTCAATCGATAGCTGCTAACATAGGCTACAATGCTAGACATTCAAATTCAAATTCTTGGCAAATCTAGTAGGTGAGTAATGGGAAAATTTATTTCAAGGAGTTAATGATTAGATCTAATTGCTCCAAACCACCCTATTCGACCTGATCCTCCCTATTTCCTTCTCCAACATGCCAAACAAACTTGGGGAAATGCATTTGACAAATTTAAAGGAGGATTTGTAAGCATTTAATGCTTGTTTTTGGTGGTTTCATTTCAAATTCATATTTTCCCTCCTTCTCTTCCTCTTCCAAAAATTCACCTATACATGTAAGATTTGGGCTTATTTGTTATGTTGTACACTTTGGATCCTTATGCACTTTGCAAGGACTTCATATTTTTTGTATTTTGAGTCATAGACCTCTAAATTTGGCTCATGCATGTGGATATCAACCTCTTTCACCATTGTAATAGCTCTATGAATTCTTGGTAGTAATGGAAGCATTGTTTTGTGACTATTATCTATCTTAACATGTTTGTATTCCTTATTCTTTCCTTTTATTTTTCATTGAGTGCTTGTTGTCATTCTATATCCCTTATAGTTCTCTTTTTAGTTGTGTTACATCAAACCAATCTGGTAAATATGTTTTAGTTGTGCTACATGTGCCCAGCCTTATTTCATGCATTTCCCCTCATTTTCTCTCAGAATTGATAATGTTCATCCCTCTTTTTCTTGTGTTATCCCCTCCCTTAGATTATTTTTCCTTCTGTTATCCTTCTTTCCCTAGACCCTTGGCATTGTTAGCTTAGTTTTACCTTTCAACATTAGGAGTAGCAATAGCAGTAGAAATAGATAGAGGAACTCACCTTCTCTACATATCCATCTCAGGTGTAAAGTCCCACAACTTAGAGATAGTTCCTTTTTTTTTCTCAAATGACTTGATCCTTCTAGATCTAAGACACGAGTGCAAGTTTGAATGACCAATAATTTCTAGCACACCCAGTGGGACCAGTAGTGAAAGCTTAAATTTCATATTGCTAAGTTTTGGTGTGTGAACTTAGTCTTTCTAACCTTTAGATGTTTAGTTCAACATATCTTGTGACTCCCAACATTCCAGAGCTCCTGTTTTACATTCCTAAGTACCTTTTATAAGAAGAGTGCATACTAGACAGAGTGTTGTAATTGAAGGATCCTTTTAATACCTCAAGCTTTCATCAAGAAAAACATGTAGTAGATCTTCTGCACATGCATCCCCATCTCCACCGTGTCGCACACACTTTACTCCTCCTCAAAATAGACAAGTGCACCCTATCATGGTACTTCAAGCTCATCCTCCTCCAAGGAAATTTTTTAGCTTCATTGGTGGAAGCCTGCTCAATCTCTATGCTCAGTATGATATGTCGGAGGCCACACTCAAAATTATTCTATACTTCACAAGAGAAATTCAAGTCACCCCTATTAAACACATTCAAGATGTGGCCAATGTATGTTCTTTCTATCTGATTACACATGATGATGTTGTTGTCATGTTGCTCACAGCCTCTTTAAAGGGTAAAGCACTCTAATGGTACCATGGCCTAAGACCTGCATCTATTGCTACCTGGGACAAACTTGGAACAACTCTTTGTAGTTACTTTAAATATATATTAGATCATTCATCACTAGTGGATCAGCTGACTATGATGAAGCGTGCACCCACCGAGCAGATGACTTATTTCAACATCATATTCCAAAAGACTTTGGACATAATTCCTCAAGTGGTAAGGCTTATAGCCTAGCATGCTTTCTTGTATTATCTAAGGACTTTGAATAGTGACATTTCAGTCATGATTCAATCTATGGGAGCTAGAACCTTACCTGCTACATATAACATTGCAATAAGGGTAGAAAATAGTCTCAATTAGGCTGGTAAGTTGGCGCCTAGGCCTTCTGCAACCTTGTTCCAAGAGACATCTCCATTGCCCCAACCTTCTATTGATCCAGATCCAATACAAAGCACACATCTAGTTACATCTACATCTAAATCTCCTACACACTAAAAAGAAGATGATGAGTTAAAGGCGTTGATTAGAAACTTGTCCAACAAGGTCATTGTACGTACCCAAAATTGTAAGGTATTGTACTACCAGAACAACATTACACGTGCCCCAATGATGATACAGGTCTCCTTGCAAGGTGTTCGAGATCCAGAAAAGCTCTCCAAGTGTGCGTTAACATCCCACATGCCCCACTTAGCCGCTGCGTGCTTTTTTTTCCCTTTTCCTCTCTTTTCTTGGCCTTTTTCTCTTCAGTGACGAAACCGCCGCCCTGCCTGGGCGGCGGTCTCGTGACCGCCGCCCTGAACAAGGCAGCGGTCCTGTAACCGCCACCCTACTCAGGGTGGCGGTCCTTTACGCATTTTCCAGAAAGATATTTTAACATGACTCACATAAATTCAATGTTTTACCAACTTTCTTTCACCGCCATAAGCTTGCATTTATGATTCCGGTTCCCTGGAATAGTGTTTTGCCATTATTTATAGTTTAAGAGTTCTATTTGGCTTTTACCTTGGGTAAATGCAAATGCTATAAATAGTTGGCTTGTGCTCAAGCAAATGGCCCCTCAAAATTTTCCTCTGATTTCTCTTTGCAATAGATTTAGTTTTCCTTTTGCTTAGAATGCTTAGTTCCTTTCATTGTATGCTTAGTTAGCATTGTTTTACTGTTGGTAAGCCACATATCCATCTTATGCAAGCAGTGTTGTTATTTCATCCAATCCATTAGAGTATAATAGCTTAGGAAGCCATTAAAGTTGCAGGTTTTTCTCCTCAAACAGGATAGTTTCAGGTTCTAGATGCTTTATGTTGCATGACTCGCAATAGATCCCGCTAGGAATTGCATAAGCCAAGCTCTGTACTCTTGCGCTAGCCCTCTCCTACTCGCATTGTATTCAGTCAGTGTTCTGAGCTGCCTTCATCCCAATATTTACTTCTGTTGATGCTAGCATTACACGCTTTTCTAGATCCACGTTAACATGAAGGAACGAGGAGATTACACTGAGGGGACAAGATCACACACACCAGTGGATTCGCCACTGTTCTACAGAATCTAGGTTCTAGCTTTCAAAGTTCTAATTAGAATCATATCAAATAGAGTAGTTAATTGCTTTATTTTAGTTAATTCTATTCTCGATATTGCCATGGAAGTTGTGGGGATTGATAGTTTCTGAGAGACTATGATTCACTCCTCACTTCTGAGGTAGGTTTGAGAGTCTTGCAAATAGATTAGATAAGCTATTTTATTGTTTAGAATAGATCTACAAATTGCACAGACAGATAGCTACACTCGGTTATTTTGTTTGTTTTAAAATTATTATATTAGCTATCAATTCTAGATATTTTAAATAGTTACTTTCTTAAAATTTCGTAAAGCTCGTCAGAAAACACAAAAAAATAGAGAAATCATAGATGCTATAGATATACTTCTCATAGTTAAATTTTATTTTACTATAGTTATCTTTACTTTGTTGCTTTTGTATGACAATCACGGGACCTAGAGAGCCTAGGGAATATGTATTCCACAACCTATACATCGAATCACGCCAGAGCTTGATATTGATTGGAGCCTTCGAGCAGTCATCCTTGCCGATCGATCTATCACACTAGTTCAGGTTAGAAGGGCCTTCTTTGCCTTAGATTTGCAAATTCCACTAGTGTGTATTGAAGACATTAGATTGTCCACATCCCATACCCATCTAACTAGTTTGTCCACATCCCATACATATTCCATCCCCGCCGGCTGTCTCGGCATGACCTCGGGAGGTCGGGTACGAGGAAGAGTTTCTTGTAGATTCCCACGCTCACATGTCACTTTTCCGTCGTAAAAAATTGGTGAAACCCAACGTGAAACAAACAACTGTTTCACCTTTTGTACCTCATTAGCCTTCACATCAGCTTCACCACCAAAATTGGTGAACCTGACATGAACTTCCTACTTTCTAGTTCAGAGTCATATTATTACGTGTTCTTCCAAGTTAGTATACTCTTTCATCTTTTTTGCCTCATTGGCTTTCACCATCACCTTCACTCATTCCCATTATTCTGCGGGTATTCATATACCCCCTGAATATGTCAAGATTTGATGCATATGGCAGACCTCTCTTGGGTCTTGAGGCATACTACGCCCAAAAAAATAGACAATCATCACCCTCACTCTTAGTATGGGGTGAAAACTATTCAACTAACTAGTTATCAATGCAAACTCCAAGGATCAGATATAACTCTTCCTTCCAAACAGAGGAGTTGGAACAACTCGCTCAAACACAAAAAATAGAGCCTTCAAGCTCGAATAACATGACATTCACCGAAGAATCTAGTTCATCTCCTCAGATGCTGCTTAGACCACAAATTAGTAGACAATCAGACTCATACCGAGGTTTAGACAATGGATACTCGGTACGTTATGCCAGGAACAACCAACGTTCTCGAAGTATGTATCCACCCATAGGAGGTCTACAAACACAACCCGAGGTCTCTTTTCAAGAAAACACTTCCATCCCATTACATATAGTAAATGCCCTCAGAGAAACTTGGCAGGGCAGTGATCAGTTTATAGTGGGGTATCATAGACCTATACAACACCATGATATACAACAAACGCCACCAAGGCAGAATATCGTGACTTCACCAAATGAAGTCATTTCAACGTTGGTAGAAAAAGTGAGAGGGTTAGAACTTGCTCAAATAAATCACCATTCTCAATTCATACAAATAGAAAGTTCCAATCCTCCACACCATCCTAGCCAAGTATATCTCCTCACAGGAGTAGGCACGTTAGGCATGACTCCTCAGTATTCGCAACAAATGCCAACTAGACCCACCATCTCTAGCACTATTCCTCCCGGTCTAGTATAAAACAATCCATTCATGGACAGTACCCCGTCATACTTAAACATGTACTCCAAATCACCACAAGGGGATATATTCTCCTCTCCCGGCATGTTTTCTCAAACACAGGTGCTCCCTTATGCCCCTACCAACGCATACGCTACGTCGTACCAACAACCCATTCCACCACCGCTCCCTCAACAAGCACCTTCTATGGTCGAAACATATGCGATAGGGAATTACTCAGAATATTTGAAAGAGCCCTTGGATTTCACCATACAAAGAGTCATGCTTCTAAGACCTCTCCCTGATTTTCCCAAATACAAAGGTGAGGGAGATCCAAATGCACATATCAAAGCTTACGCTACAACCATTCGAGAACTACTCCCATGGGATGGGGTTGTTGCTAAAATATTCCCAAAAACCTTGGAAGGCATCACTCTCAATTGGTATTATAGAATACCTGAGGCTTCCATACAGTCATTCAAACAACTCATGTCAGAGTTCATCAAGGCCTTCGACATGAAAAAATATTAAGAACAGGAATCAGGGAGTTCTTACACATCAAACAAGAACACAATGAATCTATCACCCATTTCATTCAAAGGTGGCATACAGTTCTTTATTCTTCGGCAAGTGCTCCCAACATGGATCAAATGGAACTCTATGATTTATTCCTTCATTCTCTTAACAGAGAAGTGAAGGAAGAAGTCCAGAAGTTCCCATTAAGAACTTACGATGAAGTACTTGAGAGCGCTCTTCGAATAGATCAAGCAGCAATTGACAGTGGTCATAAAACATATGGAGCAAACGGGAGGTTAATCGCCCCCAACCAAAACACTACAACTTATCCTACTCCCACGAACGTCAATCAAGGACCTAAAATCCTTAGCAAAAATCGGGTTGTAACAATAGATGGAGTAACCGATCAGCCTAAAAAGGTAAATGTTGTCAATACTCCATCACAAACTTACAACCAATGAAATAACAACTTCACCCCGACAATCAATACAGTGGATTTTAACCATCCACAACAACAACAGTGAAATCCCATACAGGGTCCAAGCCAAAATTCAACTAGGTACCAAAACCAGAATTCAAACCAAAAACAACAAACGTGAAATTTTAATAGACAACGGTTTAATCAAAATTTTGGGCCACAATACACATCAAACCAACAAACTAGGAATTACAATCCTAATTTGTATTGTGGTTTCCACAAAATTTGGGGCCATGACACTAGAACGTGCCATGACTATAATAAATTCATGCAACGCTTGCCAGATGAACAAAAATAACTTTTCATGGATATGTTCTTAGCAGATCCTACGTCACCAACGTCAAATACCTTTTCAGGGGCAGTTTCCCCTCAAAACGCACCCCTGAAGATCTTTAATGATCCACTCCCAAATCACGATAGCAACAGGCTAAATCTAACTAGGACAAACAAGGGTGCGATGACAGGAAACAATGATCATGAAGCCTCGACCTCGCTAAATCCATTAGTTGCGCCACAACTAGGAAGTCAGCCACGACCTAAGGTAGTCAATTTAGTGGAATTAGACACTGAGCTACCCATCGAAGCTATAACAAGGACGCAAGAGTATTTCCCTCAGCTAAGCCCAAGCCACCTGCCAGAGGCGGATGACATCCAATAAATCGTAGCAAAACCTGTGGGTGCCTATGATTTAATTAACGATCTAACAAAAACCTTCTCACACATTTCATTCTTAGACTTACTAAAGAACTCTCCTGCCCACATGGCTGCTCTTTTAGAAGCATTAGGTTTAGGTCATCTAATTAACATCACTCCACCACCTGAAACACAGGTAAATCATGTGGACTTTGATGTTCATCCTCCAGGGTAGGCAAATAGGGATGTCGAATTCATATTCGAGATAAACAAAATGCCGACAAATGCTAAGATCACACGCCGAGGTGATCCAGCCTTACATTTGCAAGTATGGGTTTATAACAACTATGTAAAGCATGCAATGGTTGATGATGGGGCGGTAGTTAACATAGTCCCCTTCTCTTTCCTCCAAAATCTAGGGTATGGATAAACCAATTGTTCCACAACTCGAAACACACTAAGGGGCTATGATAGTCTTAAAGCCACCTCGGTTAGAACTATAATATTACTAGTCACCTTAGGACCCAAAACCATCTTGACTGAGTTTTATATTATAGATCAGGAAACTAACTATAATATGACCCTCGGCTGACCATGGATACACCACATGAAGGCAATCCCTTCTACACTATTTCAAGAAGTAAGGTTTTTACATTTAGGAAAGGTATTCATGGCCAAAGGTGATCTAAAACCATTTGATGTACACCTAGCTGACTTAAAGAAAAGACCAGGATTACACTCAGAGTTTGAACTCCCAACAAACCAACTTAATAAGCCTACCGATGCAAAAACAAAAGAAAAGTTGGTACCTACGACAGATCTTGAAACTATGAGCCTAGCCAAAGCAACCCCAACCCCCAAAGATGAGGTTAAAACTATAGAAACAGTATCATTAGGAACTACTACAAAGATCATTGAATTGCTAGAAAATGATCTACCAATATTCTTACCATTCGATTCAGTAGGCATAGGATATTCCCTAGGCATTGGCTCTCTTCCAGCAGAGGATCTCTGTATGGTGGAAGTAGAATATGCAAACACAACAGATATCCCACCATCCATATTCCTAGTCAAATATTGGACACTCCATTTTGATGGAGCTAGATGCCATTACGGAGCGGGGGCAAGTATAATCTTTACTTCCCCTGAAGGAAAAGTTTTACCTTTCACCTTTAAACTAAATTTTGAGTGCACAAACAATGGTGCTGAGTACGAAGCCCTCCTCCTTGGCCTCATCTTAGACAAGAGAATTGGTGTTGATAACATCAGAGTCTTAGGAGACTTGCAATTAATAGCAAACCAAGTCTATGAGGTATATGAAACCAAAGCCGAGCACTTGCAGCTTTACAAAAAAGTTGTATTAGATTTAAGCAATAAGTTTGACTTCATATCAATTGAAGCAATCCCGCGAGAAAAAAATATTCTCGCCAATTCAATAGCAACTTCAGCATCATGTTTTACTCCAAGCAATGAGTTAGAGGATACCCATTTCATGGTATCCCTTCGTGATGAACCATTGATAAAAACAATGACAAATTCTTTTTTAAACGAAAATGAATCTACTATCCTAGACCATGTTGATAGTGATATGGCCACTCTGGAGTACTTAAATGCCTATGTGGCACTACATCTCTCCTATCATATGATAGATTTTTCCTTAATCCCACATTCATCTTCCTACTTCAGAAATCCCATGATGGATCTTCCCTCACAAATGGAACCTAGCATATGCACAGTAGAAAATGGGGATGATTTGGATTTACCTCCAGCGCCACCTGATTTTGAAGAGGGTAACGCCTCTTTGATCGAAGAAACAATTGATATTAACATCGAAACAGAAGACAAACCAAGGATATTGAAACTAGGGTCCTCGTTAACCCCAGAGGAAGTAGAAATACACACTTGGATCCTCAAAGAACATCAAAAGGCATTTTCATTTAATTATAAGAAAATGACAGGAGTTTCACCCCACATCGTGGTGCACAACCTCGCCACTAAATCTGATGCAAAGCCAGTTAAACAAAAATTGAGACCCATGAAGCCCAAGGTAGCTCTCATGGTAAAAGAGGAGGTAATAAAACTCCTCCAAGTAGGATTCATCAAGCCAGTTGATTACTCCCAATGGGTATCTAACATTGTTCCCATTCTCAAGAAGAATGGAAAGATATGCATCTGCATAGATTTCCGAGACATCAACAAAGCATGTCCTAAAGACGACTTCTTGTTACCATCCATTGATGTCATTATTGATGCAACAGCTGGGTTTGAAATTTTGTCTCTCATGGATGGATTCTCGGGATACAATCAAATTAAAATATCTAAACAAGATCAAGCTAAAACCACATTTATAACTCCTTGGGGAACCTATTGCTACGCTGTTATGCCATTCGGTCTCAAGAATGCTGGTGCTACATATCAGCGAGCTATGACATATATATTTCATGATTTAATTCATAAAATCATGGAATCCTACGTAGATGACTAGTTGGCTAAGGCCAAGAAGCGTTGTGACCATCTGGAAGTACTCCGCATCATTCTCTCACATCTGATAGAATACGGAGTCACGCTAAATCTAGAAAAATACATCTTTGGTGTAACAGGAGGGAAGCTCCTAGGTTACATCATATCGTCACGAGGGATAGATGTTGACCCAACCAAAATTCGGGCTGTGCTCGAAATGGTTCCACCTTCGGATGAATCTGGAATCATGTCATTCCTCGGAAAGCTGGGTGCAATCCAAAGATTCATCCCAGACTTAAGTTTCACCATTCATCCAATCAACAATTTACTCAAGAAATACTATAGCATTGATTGGACTGAATATTACAATAAAGCTTTCAACGTGGTTAAGCGTTTCTTGTTGTCACCACCTACGCTAATGCCACCTAAGCTAGATCACCCATTAATTCTATACTCATGAGCTACCAATGTCTCACTAGCCTACATGTTGGCTCAAGAAGATGATGACAAGAGAGAACGTGTGATTTATTTCATTAGCTGAACATTGCTTGACTATGAAACACGTTACACACAAACAGAACGAGAATTCCTTGCCATAATCTTTGCAACCAAACACCTAAGACATTATATGCTAAATCAAGAAACAAGGGTCATGGTAAAAACAGACCATTTACGAACTTTCCTCACACAAGGGTCCTTATCTAAGAAGGATGGACATTTTATAACCTTCATGGGAGAATTCAAATTAACGTTTGTAAATCAGAAGTCAGTTAAAGGACAAATCATTGCAGATTGGTTAGCTGATAACCCATTAGATGGAGGCAATCTAGTAGATTTAGATTTTCCAGATGAGTGTGTATACTACATCGAAACCCGACCTTCTATCCCTGAGTGTCCCTATTACACTGATATCATTAATTATATCATGGACCATACGTATCTAGAAGGAGCTACACCGCAACAAAGAAGGCGGTTACCTATTATCGTAGCTAAATACATCATTATAGAGCAAGTTCTCTATCGGAAAGAGTTTGATGGAATGCTCTTAAGATGTGTCGACATAGAAGAATCCAAGAAGATTCTCCATGAATCCAATAGTGGAATGTGTGGAGGCCACTTTGGTGGTCATGCCACCGCTTGTAAAATACATCGAATGGGCTATTTCTGGCCCACTCTAGAGCACGATGCAGTAGAGTTTGTACGCAGGTGTCATAAGTGCCAAGAGTTCTCCCATGAGATCCACATGCCAGCACAAACTCTACAACCAATTGTTACTCCATGGCCCTTTTCTACGTGGGGCCTAGATTTAATAGGGAAATTCTCTCCCTCATCCGCAGACGGCCATAATTTTATAATCACGGCCATCGAATATTTTACCAAATGGGTAGAGGCTATGCCTCTTACTACTGTACTTGGTTTTGTAATCGCCAAGTTCATTTTGAACCAAATCATTTACAGGTATGGTATCCCGCAAATCATTATCTCTGATAATGGAACTTCTTTTAAAAATGAAGAGGTTTGCGAGCTATGCAATAAGTTTAAAATAAGCCATCATACGGCTTCCTTGTATTACGCTCAAGCCAACGGACAGGCTGAAGCGACGAATAAAACACTAAAATCCATTCTCCTTAAAACGGTGAAAGAAAACAAACAAGATTGGCACTTGAAGTTATATCTGGCCTTATGGGCCCACCAAACCTCAATAAGAACACCAATGGGAGCAACTCCTTTCTCGCTAGTATTCGGGGCAGAGGCAGTTCTCCCACTCAAGGTTGAAATACCCAGTCTCCGCATTTCATTACAAGGGATTTTGGATGAAGACGCTTACAGAGAAGCACGTCTTTCCCAACTAGAAATCCTAGATGAAGCTAGGTTAGATGTTGAACAGAGACACAAAGTCTATGCTGATCAGATGTGCCGGAAGTATAACAAGAAATTCTATGAACGTGACATATATGAAGGTGATCTAGTTCTAAGACTAAATAGCCGGATCGACAAGAAGACCGGTGAAGGAAGGAAATTCCGGCCTAAATGGTTGGGCCCATAACAAGTCATGAAGGACTATGGAAATGGTACATACCTCTTATGTACGCTAGAAGGTGAGGAATTTGGTGAAACAGTCAATTCCCTACACCTCAAGCGGTTCTACGCATAAGCAGCTAGCACTACTTATATATATATATATATATATATATATATATATATATATATCTACATTGCATCTTCATATAGATTAGGATCATATTGTCCACTTGTTTCGTACACAAATTGTGATCAAGGAATCTATTCTCAAAGAAATTCATTACAAGCTCATGATGCTATTGGCATAAACTCTTTAATCATACCTCTCCATTTTCATGATATCATCAAATTATCTCAGAATCATTTTATTAAATAAAGCTAGACATGACAAAATCTTAACGGTAACCATACCAAGATCTGCAAGTTTATTCTCACTGTTGGTTTCTTCTTAGGGTAGGTGTCTTGCCTACGGTCTACTCTAGAAGCTTCGTGGTGTCACATCTATCCCATATGTATATCTCTTTAGAAATAAACACATACTGACATTTTACTCAAATCAACAAGTCAAACATTGATCAAACAGAAAATTTTAATTTTACACATTTCCTTGCCCCACCAACCTTTGGTGATGAGCTTGCATCTCTTACTAGTGACGTAGGGTTGGGAAAGGATGGAAATTCCCTTACTCGCCTATGCTTTTCCCATGGTGATAAACCCACGCTTCTTACTAGTAGCATGGGGCAAAGTGTAGGGGGTCCTCTTGACAAATAAATGTAAAAGGTCATAAACAAACAGTTCAAACTTTGAAACTTTGAGTAAAAAACAAATGAATTAGATGTCCAAAATCCTAAGAGAGTTAAAATCCTAAAAACCCATATTTTGTCTACTATGTGGCCACCTACGGGTCTAACTCTGGATAAACCGCAAAGCAAGTTGCATCCAAAACTATGAAGTCACTTGAGTGGAGTAGACTTGTGGTGTCCTAATTTGGTTCCTCCAAAGCTTTGTCTGTCTTTCATCACTATCATTTCACTACACCTAATAACTTACGCCCTTCCCAACTCTTGGTGATAAGCCCTCGTATCTTACTAGTTGTGTGGAGTTGGGGGTAAGGGCGGGTTTATCTGTTCATCGTACCGGTTTATTTTCAGCACTTCACCAAAACAAACATGAAGTATCCAAAATTGCTTACAGAAACTAAGATTCAAAATCACATTATATCTACATTATCATATATCAGCATCATGAAACACAAAAGGAAAGTAAAACACTTGCATCATTTTTTCACCATTGCATATATTCTAAAAAGAAACATATAAACATACACCATAGCATACATGAGGAAACTGGAAATAGAAAGAAAGCCATGAATGCCAAGATTTTGATCTAAAACGAATACATATATATAAATGATCAACGTTTATATACAATGTCATCATGCACTAAGCATGGTCAAAATTCTCAAAGAGCCTGGGATATACAAAAGAATATATAGTACAAAATCTACGAAAGCCAAGTGGCTTCTCAATCCCTACGAGACCCCTCTGAAGGTGCACGCCCATGCCTAGGACTCTGGCTACGCCAACACTCTAAATGCACGGAGGGCTCAGGATCTCGAGGGGCAGCCGTAGTCTCACCACGAGAATGGATCCTCATCAAGCGCTCAGCCGTCCTGTACCCCGCTAACTCTGTGTGAAGGGTCGATACCATCCTAGCCACATGCCAGACTGGAGCAAAGACATTGCTATGTCTGCCGGCTGCTGAAGGCTCCCCAGCATCCATGGACAGCTCTGCGCAGGTCCTCTCCATGGGGATCATCAGGGTATCAGTGCATACCCTACGAATCAAGTCTGGCCACTCATCGGTGGTCTCTGCAAACCAAGGAGAAAAATTAGAAACCAAATAGGAGATTAGAAATCCAAGATAAAACACAAGGAGAGATAGTAACTAAAATGATCTTAAAATTAAACAAACACTAGAAGGGAGAGAGGGTAACTTACTCAGATCACCAGGCCTCCAAGATGGATCTATGGGATCAGCGCCCGCCACGGATGCCGCTGCTGACTGAGGGGCTGCTCCTATGGCTAGAGCAACGTAACACCCCGCAATGGACTCATCCTCCCCATGGACTTGGGAGAGTGGCTCCTTTGAAACCAAAGTCACCCTCTCTGCACTCTGCTCGGCCCTCTCCACCTACATGATATCCTGGGTGTCGTGCCACTTAGGATCACTGTCCTTAGTCTCCTCCTCTTTCTCTCCCCTTGTAAACTCCTCAAACTTGGAGTCTACCTCAATGGGGTCATCACTGCTATGGGCAGTACCTGCTGCAATCTGAAGCAAAGGTGCCTGAGGCACACCGGCTCTCCCTCTGGCACGTACTATCCTCCTGGCTGTAATAGGAACGCCAGCAGTAACCACTGTCCAACCTCGGCCTCTAGGCCCCCCTCTGGCCTCTCGGACTAATCTGTATACTGGTGCCACTGGGGGAAGCATACCCATGTATGGTAAGCCAAACTGCTGAGGAACACGGCCAAAGGGGTGCATCTCCACTCACCCCACTCTATCAATAAGCTGCCCTATGGTGGAGCAGGAGATCAAGGTAAGAGCCTCCTCCCCCCATATACCTGCCATAGTCTGGTATGGTGTGGCCTCCATGTCAGTAGTAGTTAGGGAGGCAACTAGCTGATGAGGTGCTCTAAGCACCGACATGTCTGTCCATCTAGCTACCCTCACAGCTCCAGGATCTGCCACCTCCACACCCCTGCCATAAGGGATGAAATGCTCATAGACCCAACTCATGACTAGGGTCGGGTGGCTCAAGGACTGCCCTTGTAAATGGACCACCCTGTATAAGTCGTGGTAGGTGGTCCCAATAATATTTGCTACCCAGGCATATATCCGACCGTGCCCCTCTATCTATGCAATAATGGGGGACCAGCAGTATAATAATGTATCTCCTCCCTTGTCCCCGATCAGTCTCGAGGCAAGTATCCCCATAATGGCCTGGCGAAGTAAGGGGATGGGCAAAGAAGGAATGGATCGAACTCTAACCCCCTTCTTCGACCCCGTAGAGATGACTGCATCTCCCATATATGTGGCCCACTGTGCAATCTGTGCCCGTGAACCTATTGTCTCTAGGGTGATTCGTCTCCCGATGATCGGGACCCCTAGAATACGATAGACATCCTCCAATGTAATAGTCCACTCACCGCAGACCCCTGGCAATCAGAATGTGTTCCGATCAGCATCCCAATATGAGAACAAGTCACAAAGAATGTGACTGGAAGGAGCAACATGGGGCACACGTGAGATGCGTAGTATCCCAGCCCTCTGAAGAGTGTCCTCCTCATCCTGTGAAAGGGTATCCAACACTCCTGGGAGCTAGTCACACTCCCTCTCTCGGCTCCACTGGATATTCTCCTCTCTCACCTGCATACACCCAAAAACACACAAAACAGAGCAAGTTAGCATCCAAGTAATACTGGAAAAATCATGAAAACACGTAGAAATGCTAAAAATACAAACACAATCTCAAATAGATGTTCCTTTGCATTATGTTCAAAACCGCCACCCTGAGCAGGGAGGCGGTTTTGTAACCACCGCGTTAAGGGCAGTGTTCGTGTAACTGCCGCCCTGAACAGGGTAGCATTCATGTAACCACCGCCCTGGGTAGGGCAGCGGTCATGGTCTGAAAACCCACGCGGGTTTTTAAAGTTAAAAGGCCTAAAAAGTGCAAAAAAATGACCATTTTACCTAAAAACAAATCCTACCCAGTAGGCGCCCCCCCTAGATGGACCTTTTAACACTAACATTTTCAAAAATTACCCCCCCATGACAAAGTATTTAGCATTTCAAATTTAAGGGGGTAAAAGGGATAAACTGAAGAAAACTAACCTGTGATCTCACGGGTCGATGTTCCGCACATGGAGGCATGATCGCTATCTCGTCACGGACGTTTCGGCTCTACTCACGCAAGAAACTGTCACCATGGGTCCCAGAGCTCAAAATCAATCAAATTGACTCACACAAATGAATAGGAAAATGGGCCCACTTTCATATATATAGTGCCCTGATTCATTTTAAATGACTTTTTCACAGGTTTGGAGCACCGATGGAGGTAAGTTCCTATCCCCACACAAATGGTACGTTCTCATTCCCTATTATTTTAGCATTTATTTTTCAAACTATTTTGTCTATCTGCACTTGAGTTCTCTTTTCATTTTGCAGGTAGTGGGAATTTTTGACGACGTCATTTCAACACACAGATGTATTAGGTATAACTTCTAAACTTCCCATTTCGGGACTGCCATACTCAGACCCACCGTTTTACACCTCTTCAACGGAGCAATATGTACGTACCCAAAATTGTAAGGTACTGTACTGCCAGAACAATGTGACACGTACCCCAATGATGATACAAGTTTCCTCGCAAGGTGTTCAGGATCCGGAAAAGCTCTCCAAGTGTGCATTAACATCCCGTATGCCCCGCTTAGCCGCCGCGTGTTTTATTTTTCCCTTTTCCTCTCTTTTCTTGGCCTTTTTCTCTTCAGTGACGAAACCGCCACCCTGCTTAGGCGGCAGTCTCGTGACTGCCACCCTGAACAGGGCGGCGGTCCTGTAACCGTCGCCCTGCTCAGAGCGGCGGTCCTTTACGCATTTTCCAAAAAGCTCTTTCAACATGACTCACGTAAATTCAACGTTTTACCAGCTTTCTTTCACTGCTATAAGCTTGCATTTATGATTCTGGTTCCCTGGAATAGTGTTTTTCCATTGTTTATAGTTTAAGAGTTCTATTTGGCTTTTACCTTGGGTAAATGCAAATGCTATAAATAGTTGGCTTGTGCTCAAGCAAATGGCCCCTCAAAATTTGCCTATGATTTCTCTTTGCAATAGATTTAGTTTTCCTTTTGCTTAGAATGCTTAGTTTCTTTCATTGCATGCTTAGTTAGCATTGTTTTACTGTTGGTAAGCCACATATCCATCTTGTGCAAGCACTGCTATTATTTCATCCAATCCATTGGAGTAGAATAGCTTAGGAAGCCATTAAAGTTGCAGGTTTTGCTCCTCAAACAGGATAGTTTCAGGTTCTGGACGCTTTATGTTGCATGACTCGCAATAAATCCCGCTAGGAATTACATAAGCCAAGCTCTGTACTCTTGCGCTATCCCTCTCCTACTCGCATTGTATTCAGTCAATTTTCTGAGCTGCCCTTATCCCAATATCTACTTTTGTTGATGCTAGTATTACACGCTTTTCTGGATCCACGTGAATACGAAGGAACGAGGAGATCATACTGAGGGGACAAAATCACACACACCATCAGATTCGCCACTGTTTTGCAAAATCCAGGTTCTAGCTTTCAATGTTCTAGTTAGAATCATATCAAATAGAGTATTCAATTGCTTTATTTCAGTTGATTCTACTCTCGATATTGCCAGGGAAGCTGTGGGGATTGATAGTTTCTAAGAAACTATGATTCACTCCTCACTTCTGAGGTAGGATCGAGAGTCTTACAAATAGATTAGGTAAGCTATTTCTTTGTTTAGAATAGATCTACAAATTGCACAGACAAATAGCTACACTCGGTTATTCTATTTTTTTTAAATTTATTATTTTAGTTGTCATTTCTAGATATTTTAAATAGCTACTTTCTTAAAATTCATAAATCTCATCAGAAAACACAAAAAATAGAGAAGTTATATATGCTATAGATATACTTCATATAGTTAAATTTTATTTTACTGTAGTTCTCTTTACTTTGTTGCTTTTGTATGACAATCACGGGACCTAGTGAGCCCAGGGAATACGTATTCGAGCCAATCATGCTTCAACCCAATCTCATCACAGCGATAACTGATATAGATCAAAATATTAGGATTCAAGTCTTCCGAACAACGATAAGCTTGTGACAAATCAATTCCCAGTTGAGCGGACTAAACATAGAAGACGACCAAGCACACACATTTTAGTCGAATCAACTGAACTACAAATTACCCTAGGTAACATTCATATGACTGTAGAAGGGTTCGAAAGAGAACAAACCTTTGGTTGTGATCCTTTGGTCCCACAGCCAGACGAATCCATAGGATAATTATACATAGACACTGGCCTATGCACACTAGTATTCCGGTCTACCCCACTTCCACCTACCATCATCGAACAATTATCCTTGCTAGACACAGCAGCTAACAGAGCTAGGGAATTCTGGACTAGGCCAGAGAATCGTCCATAGAATTGACTATTTTTACCATCCACCATATGACCCTGTCCAGAGAAATACACAAAACTATCCCGGGTCATTTTCCACATATTCCACAACCTATAGATCAAATCACGCCAGAGCTCGATATTGATTGGAGCCTTCGAGCAGTCATCCTTGCTGACTGATCTATCACACCAGTTCAATTTAGGAGGGCTTTCTTTGCCTTAGACTCACAAATTCTGCTAATGCGTATTGAAGACATTAGATTGCCTAACTAGTTTGTCTACATCTCACACATATTCCATACCCACCGGCTGTCTCAGCACGACCTCGGGAGTTCAGGTGCGAGGAAGAGTTGCTTGTAGATTCCCACGCTCGCATGTCACTTTTCCGTCATACAGTCATATAATTTGAGAAATAGTACACACAAGCATACAAAGGCAATTCCAATCAAGTGAAAGGCCAAAGCAATCAAACTTGGTGAAATTAATATGGGAATCAAAGGTATGAACAAAAGCAATAGAATGGTAGATGGCATGCTAATGCACACTTTCCTTTGTGATTTATTCCTCATATACAATCTCTTTCAGTGCCCAACACAAGTTAGGAACTCGTCCCAGTCTAGACAATATGGCACAAGAGTCTGAATGGTGATTTCCTTTTAATATGCCTCATAGATAGTATTATTGTGCTAATTTCGTGCATGTGTAAGCCTACATGATTCAGAATACTTCCAGCTGTGAGCCTTTAACAAGCACGCCTGAAGCAACTAACCAAGAAAGGCTAGAAGCTCCTCCAGAGGAAAATTTGATGTTTTTTGGTGCTGAGGACTTCTATGCAATCAATCAAGCTGTAGAGGATACAAGTAGACCATGTTCCCAAGTTGCGGAAAACACAAGATACAAGAAGAGAATACTTAAGTCTGATGCACTGGTCAAAATTCAAGAAACACAAGGACACCCTCAAAAGAAAAAGGAAGAAGATAAGACATAGAGGAGTAAAATTTATCAAGTGCTCACACCTAAGGCTCGGCACAAAGCTCCTCTGGAAGTGGCGTGCACCCCTCCTTTAGTAGGTCAAGCCTCTATGCCAGCTAACTACAATTGTACCTGAGGAACCAAGTAAGGATGTTGTTGTTCCTCAAGTGCATAAGTTAATGGGTTCTCCATTCAACATTGTGGACCATATGAAAATGTAAAACATAAATGTTATAATGTGGGATGCCCTAACAATTCCATCCCAGTGCGACTTGCTACATGAAGCTCTGGAAAAACTCCCACACACTGATCTAGTTATGTAGAAGTCTACCAAGAAGAGGAGAAAAAAGTGAGTAAAGTAGTTAAAACCCCACCCTTCTATATGCATTTGATTATAGTAAAATATCTCATCCATAACTGTATGATTGAATCAGGTGCTAGTACTTCTTTCATGCCTAAGAATATTACTGATTTATTAGGACTTAAGTATAGCCCCCTAACAAAATGAGTCCTAAAAATCAATGGTTCAACTATCACTGTCTTAGGAATCATCAAGGATCTTGATATAAATCTCCATGCATGTCCAAGTCTTACAATAACTCAATATGTGTCAATCATTGATCTACCCCCTCTGTTTGCCTTATGTTTGTCAAAAGATTTTACTCCTAAAGTGGGTAGTTACTTGTCTTCTGATTGGTCCCATATGTTACTCAACATAAGGTATGGTATGTTTACCATAAAATCTGCCAATATTTCCCTATCATGTAGAGTCATATGTCCCATCCCCTATCCAAGCTAATTGTTTTATCAAAGAAAAACAAGCTTCAGTTTCTGAAGATCAGCCTCTTCTACCTTCTATTCCCGATCTAGTACTCAATGAGTGGACAGAGAGGAACCATAAAGTTTACCCATATGTTGAATAATTGGAAGCTTATGAAACTAGGCTTGGTACTTATTGTATTCTTTAAGAATAATGTGTGCTTCCGCATGCGCTCAAGCAAAGTGAAGAGAATTGTGGTCTATGGAAGTTATACTTTAATGGATCCAAAAGAAGAAATGGCATGGGAGTAAGAGTGGTTCTCATTTCCCCTAGGGATGAGAAATTATTCCTCTCTCACAGGTTGCAGTTTACATTTCTAACAATGTGGCAACGTATGAGGCACTGGTGCATGGTCTGCTTATTTTTGAAAAGAAGAAGATTAAGGCGCTACAAATCTTTGGGGATACAGAATTTGTTATCTTCAAAGTCACAAAAAATTACACGACAAATAATAAGTTGCTCAAATATTATAAACATAAATTTTGGGACCTCCTTGAGAGCTTTGATGATCTAAATTTTTAGGTGGTGCCATGCAAAATGAATAAGGAGGCTTATCAAATGGTCACGCTTGGTTCACAGTTCTCTCCTGCTAAGGAACTTTTCAAAGGAAACACTCAAAAAATTAAGATGGTGATCAAACCATCCATTCCAAACAACAACAACAGTTAGCAATTGTTTTATAGTGACACACAGATCATCTGGTTCATCCAGAATGAAGATGAGTTCTCATCAAGTATGTAAGTTGATTTGCATGATAGCTATGGTGACCCAGTAATACAGCTTAAGAAAAACAAGTTTCCTAATGGGCTGGTCACCTTAGATAAAAAAAATTATCCCTAATGATGAGTTCAAAGGTTAATAAAAGTATATGTGTGTCATGTAAGAAGACTCCTCCCCAATCAGTATTACGCGCAGAAAGGAATTGTTGTTTAGTAAAGCTTGTGTGCACCATGAAAAACAAGCCTTCATTTCTCTCTATCAAAAATACAGTGATATCTTCTCATGGGAGTATGAAGACCTCAAAGGTTTTGATCTAAGTGTTACCCAACACTCCATTCACCTTGATCCTAGTATTAAGCTTGTCTGACAAAAGCAATGACCAGTCATTCCAAAGATAGAGCCCCTCATGAGAAAGGAATTATCCAATCTCATTGAGGCAAAAATCATTTTCCCCATCAAGTACTCTACTTGGGTCACGAATCTAGTTGTGGTGCACAAGAATAATGGTGAAATTAGACTCTATGTTGATTTTAGAGATTTGAACAATACATCTCTAAAGGATCATTATCCTTTACCTTTAATGGAGAAAATTCTATAGACTATGACTAACATGCAAATATTCTCAATGTTAGACGGATACTCTAGCTTCAATTAGATTCTAGTTAAGGAAGAGGATCAATTCAAAACAACATTTACAACCAAGTTGGGATTATATGCATATCAAAATATTCCCTTTGGTCTGTCAAATGCAGGTGCAACATTTCAACGTGCCATGGACATTGCCTTCAAAGGTTACATCAATGAGTTCATTTTGGTCTACCTGGATGACATCATTGTCTTCTCAAAGTAAATCACGGATCATATGGTGCACCTGGAGAAATTATTTGAGAGATGCAAAAAGTTTGGGGTATCGCTTAACCCCAAGAATTGCAATTGTTTTATAGCACATGGAAAGAGATACATAAATTTCAGGGTATCCTTGGTCCATTGGTATTGTTTTCTTAGTTTTACCTTTCAACATTAGGAGTAGCAGTAGCAATAGCAGTAGAAATAGATAAAGGAACCGGCCTTCTCCGAAGATCTGTCTCAAGCACAAAAGGTCCCAAAACATGGAGACAGTTCCATTATTTTCTCAAATGACTCAATCCTTCTAGATCTGAGACATAGGTGTAATTTTGAATGACCATAAATATCTCCATCACAGTTTGTATACTTGGCACCACCACATATTGGAGTGTCATTCATGCCTTATTCATCTTACCCATCCCCTTATACAATAGGGGGTGTTCCTCCATATAATCCTATGACATATCTTATAAAGATGATTATGGATAAGATGTAAACCCTAGAAGCATCTATCTTTAGCTCTCGTAGTGCCTTGACTTACAACAAAATCTATAATGAGCTTATTCATCCATCTACTCTTATTCATCCTTATCCCACACATTGAGAGATGCCTAAGTTTAATCAATTTAATAGTAAGGAAGATCTACAACAACATTTTTTATCATTCAAACATGTCTTTTATTTGATTTCTC
This sequence comes from Taxus chinensis, assembly GCA_019776745.2. Classification (NCBI taxonomy): domain Eukaryota; kingdom Viridiplantae; phylum Streptophyta; class Pinopsida; order Cupressales; family Taxaceae; genus Taxus; species Taxus chinensis. The sequence goes on from CM034149.1 coordinate 71,681,168, forward strand.
ATGACGATGCCTTACTCCTTAGGAATTTTCCCATGTCCTTGACAGGATCGACTCTAGATTGGTATAGTGCTCTACCTAATTACTCAATATTCTCCTTCAATCAGTTAGCACAAGCCTTCCTTGACCAATTCTCCATCAATATTTTGAAGAAGGTCACCATAACCAATGTGTATTAGATACACCAGTACAAAGACAAATCTATCGCAAATTTTTTCACACGTTGGTGGGGCCTTATTAGTCAGCTCACCTTCCAACTTCCTCAAACCGAGATGATAGAGTTGTTCACTAGCGATTGTGTCAGACACATCGCTCTAAATATTCATGTTTGATGAGGCATTCACCATGGCTCAGAAGCTAGAAATTTGTGCTATCGAAGAGAAAGAAACTACAATTGCACAACAAGAGCAATCCATTTAAATCGAATGACTCCTCTTATTGTTCTAAACCAAAAAAACAATCATTCTAAGGAAAAAGGGATCTTCGAATGCACGCTGGTTCTGAAATATGGCCCCTCTCCATCCATCAAACCACCAGCTGAAACCTTATTCTAATCTTTCCTCTTGTCTCAGAATTTCAAATACAAGCATGAGAAAACGAAGATATACCCACATACGAGAGACCTTACTCCTCTGTGTTAGAAAATATTGTTAAACATTCGGGATCAATCACTCTACCACCCCTATCAAACCACATAATGGGGTTTTGACCCCTTCCCTTGTCCTGTACCCCACATTATATAAGGAGAATGATTACTGTAACTATCAGCACATTAGATTTCATAGTGATGGTATTTGTAAAAAAATTTAAAAACATTGTCTAGGAAATGTTAGATAATGGAGATCTTGTCTTGGACAACCCCCAACATGCAGGCAAATCAAAACCCTGTACATATCTTCAAGAAAAAATTCCCAAACCATACATCTTCATCAGAACCACACTATTGAGACCTCTACTAATGACACTATATCCATGCCCATGAGGTTCATATGTCCGTCTTCAACATAACACATGCCTCTTTTTCCTCACTTTCCTCCCCATCCCATTTATTGAGGAAATTCTTGTTTGAGATCCTCTACACACATGGAGGATCTTGTTTTACCTACTCCTCTACCCACGAAGGAGCCTGCCACACCTACTCTTATACCCACAGAGGAGCCAAGCCTTACCCACTATTTTTACCTACCAAAAGCATTCTCTTACTTCTTCTACGTCCTGTCATCTATAGAGGAGCTTATCCCTAATAATCCCTCCAACTATCGAGAAGCCCTGCACTACTCTATTCTTATACCTGCAGAAGATCTTATCTTATCCTCTTCTCTACTTAAAAAAGAGTCTATACCACTTACCTTGTCTTATCCTCAACCCATAAAGGAGTCATTTTTGTCTTCTCTTCCCATTGACGATCAATTCTCCATAAATCTTTTCAAAGGTCATTGTTAGCCTTTTGACAATCACTTCTACCTATCAAGTCTGAAGATAAATAAATTCCCTATCTAAAAAACCTTCAGAATTCTTCACATGAATAACCACCAAGGTGTCATCATTTTCCCCTACTTCTCTACGTCATTCTCTTGTTTTGTTGATCACGTAGAGTATGTGTCAACTAATCCATGCATTCTAGGGCCTGTCTTTAACCCTTCACCAGTTTCGAACTCAAATGCAAATGTTATCTTCATGATACTTCGACAATCTAATCCTAAAGTATTCAAGGCAACATACCAAATATTTTCACACCTAATCTGGTTGTATTAGTCTCTCCTTCACCACAACCCCCACCTACACCCAAACCTTCACCTACACGTAAACCTACCACTATCATTGGGGGTCACTTGCTGACACCTAGTCTAGATCCACCCCTCCTATGAAGATCTAGATTTGGCCACCTTGTCACAAATCTGCTACCAAGACTATCCCTAAAACTAACAGGAGCCAGACCCCAACCTCTTACGCCTCACACACCCGTTTCTCTCGCATCTCCTCTTTCACCTTCACCTCTTCCATCAATCTTAGGCCCACATCCATCGACCTTGGTCAAGCAACCTCTTTTCCAAGGTAAACCTAAAGTGAAGCAGCTCACACCCATATCCTCACCTCGATCTTCTAATTTCACCTATGCATCTTCTCCATTACCCACACCTTTATCTTCCCTTTCAACCTGACACCTTCTGTATTACCCTCTACCACATGATCTTCACCCACACCTCTATTATCACCTATAGTTGACTCATACCCCTACACACATTATGCATCCCCTTCTTCTTCACGCACTACCTCAGGATATTTACCCAAGAAGGTGCCACCCACAGCCAAAAAACCAAACTACTACCTACTAAAAAGGATAGTTAAACCAACCCAATTTCTAACTCCACCTCCAGTAGAACCTCTTCTACAAAGGTCACCCCAAACCCTCCATCTCCAAACCCCATCTCTCACTTATCACTGGAGATCCCTTGGCAGGCGTCTTATTCTAGCATCCTCGCTCGGCTGTTAGAAACTTTCCGCTATTACAGTGCCACCTCTCCGGTATTATGACCCATTAAAACCCAAAATAGAAGGGTTTGATGATACTAAGATTTGTTTCCTATCATCGTGTGCCAGGGCATGATGTTGAAATTTTTAAGGTCCTTCAATAACCATTCTCCTTCAAATAGTTGACTTCGGAATGGTTTCTTTCATGAAGATGACCTGTTAGAGGATAATGCCATTCCCCCTTCACTTATCCACCACATGAGCCTCACCCTATATCTATTTAACGGTCTTCACCTACACTTCCATAACCCTCTTATCCTCCTATAATTTTTGAAATCAATATGGGTTGATTTGTCCACTCAATCACAAAAATACAAAGGAAAAGAGAAAACCGGTAGCCCAACCAATGCATCTTTACCCACCATTCCACCTGTACCTTCCCCCAAGGTAACCGTCTACAGGATCGGCATATCATGTTTCTAATAGAGTCACAACATCAGACCATGATCAAAATAACTTCATGAATCTCCCCTCAATATTTCTTTGTACAACCTTATCCAAACATTTGAGTCTCATCATCGGGCCCTCATTCAGGTCTTGCAACCTATTTATGTTCCCACCTAATGATCCAAAACACCTACCCGTCGCCACCATCATTACACCTCATCATGTTGCCACTCTTGCCACTTCCACCCTCTATCTTTCTACTCCTATGTTACCTTTTATCAAAATTTCCGACAGTTAGTTTTTTCTTTACGAACATATTTTCCTACTCTTCAATCTAGATGATCTTGACCCCCCGGCCTCTTCATCTCTTGCCTACATTAATGATTACACATGTCTTTGACATGCTTTATGATTGATGGAGGTGCCACTATCAACATCATTTCCTCCCATGCATATCAAAAAAATGCTGTATCACAGCCAATTATATACATAATAACCCATTTATGTTACGTTTCCTTTAATGATGCCATGACTTCAACTCTTGGCACCCCGTCATCCTTCCACATTTGCGTGGGTCCTTGTATCCATTCCTTAATTATTCTATATCCTAGAGGGGGATTTCCAATACAACATGTTACTTAGCTAACCCTCGATTCTGTTCCATGTAGTTATGTACCTTAAACCTTACAACCATTGTTTAAAAATTTGATACATAAAGGGAACACCTACACCTATTTGGGTAGATCCCTCACCATTCAAAACTTACAACATGCTCTATTGACCTAATGGTATCCTTATACCAGTTAAGTCATCTACCACCACTGTTGCTTCCTCTTCATCCTTGGCCTCATCCACCACTTCTGCTACTACATCTTCCACAGCCAACTCCTCTATTCCCACTACTATCCTAGCTTCCGCAGTTGGACCGTCAACCAACCTACCTATTTCACAAACACCTGATGCTTCCCCTTCTCAGGATTCTATTGGTTCATCCATTCTTTCTAACCAAATACTAACCTTTGACTGCTTGGTAGACATTTTTCAATGCCTTACCTTGGGGTAGTATCGTCTCTACAACATTGAAACCTTCTTTAATCCTCAAGAGTATGAAAGATTTAACCAACATCCACACTACAACCATCATATAGGAGAGGTATTTTCTTATGGTCCACCCCACCTTCACACCAAAATGACATATGGGGGACTTGACGCTTCTTCATATACCCCTGAACCACCTACCAAAACCCAACCATTCTCATCCAACTTCCAATACTTCACCTATCGTTACTTCACCCACACTTTTTTGATCGATGTTCCTGGTAAGGCTTTGGCTATAGTCTTTATGAGCATGTTCATCACACAGTCATACCTTGAACCACCTGAAAACAAAAAGAATGCAGTGGTCCTGGATTTTTTGAGGAACCTTCTTCTAAGAAGGCCTGAATCAACCTCTTTGAGGAAGATAAACCTTCTCCACCTCACTCACATGCCACACCACCTTCGCCCACAAAGTCCACGGATCCAAAATCCATCCTCCTAACTTTTTTTCATGAACATTGTTTCCTTAGGACCTCTGACCTATCAACGTGATGGTGAGCTCCCTCTTCCCTTCCTTTCCTTTATCTTAATGATTATATTCTTTTGTTAAGACTCTTTTATTAAGATTTTTTTCCTCGACTCTAGATTCTTTTGATCGCTCAAGGCCAAAATTGACTAAGTATGAAAAGGCACATGAAAGCTCTCCACGTGTCTATCTGGAACATGTTTATTATAAGGCTGGGGAAAGAGGACCCTAAACAAGTGCAAGCCCTCCACATGGCAGGAAAAGGGAGCTTCACCATCCAGAGACTCAGCGGCAATACCGAGTAGATAGCGGATGTATGGATTCCTCTAAAGGAGTAAAATCTTTATTCCATATCTAAATTAAAAATATTGATAGTGGTAGCACTGCATTTTAAATATTAGGGGTAGGATCCATAAGGATAAAATCAAGGACTTATCAAAATTGAAAGCAAAAAAGGTGGTAGCTGAAAGTAACAGAGCAAAAGAGGTCCTTAAATTGAGGCAAAAATGAAAGAAAGGAGAGAGTTTTTTTTAGCAGAAGAATACGAGGAAAGTGAAGAGTTTTGGATTTTTTGTAAAGTCTAGCCTTAGTAAGCCTTTGCCATAGAATAGAAGTGTAATCTATGCTTTCAAGGGCCTTATGTACCCATTCTCTATATGAATAAAGAGTTCTTAATTATGTGTAACTCAGATTTTTTATATGTTCTGAATCTTCGTTTCTTTTATGAGAAGTAGTTCTAAATGAGTCAGGAAATTCATCGTGCTTAATGCCCTTAGATTTTACCTATTTCGTTTATCATCTAATAAGCAATCATTTCAGTTCCTCATAAATTTTCATTATCAGAGTAGTGGATTGTGTTATAGGCCCTTCAACTAAGCTAGATAAAGATTTCAAGTATCCTAAAAAATTTACGTTATCTTAGAGTAGTGGATCACCTGTGTTATTTTTAGTCATTTACATTCTTTCCTCTAACCCTACCCCAACCACTAGATAAGAGATTTCAAGTATTCTATAAACTTTCCTAGAGGTCACTCTTAGGATGCACGTCTCACCCAAACCTAAGGTTTCCTACGACTTTTACACAGTCATAATAGTACATCTCTAAGGATCATCGTCAATAGTTTCTCCTAGCCCCAACCACCCTATGAGAAGATCTAGCTTCTATAAAATCTAGAGGTCACCTTAGGGCATAAAAAACGTCTAGGCAGCAGACCTAAGGTTTCCTGACGACTCTAATAGTATAACATCTATATAGTGATCATCGTAAATAGGAATTTCCCAGCAAGTAGCAGCTTATTCCGATGGTAACAGTATCAGAGTTTCCAAGGTGAGCTGACCCAGCTTATTCCTCTACATACTAGAATACTCAGAGGCAGCACCGACCACCTCAATCCATGAGATTTTTTATAACGAGATAGTGAACCTTGAAAGGAATCAGGCATCTTATCCAAGGTAAAATTATCAGATTTTCTAAGGTAGCTGACCCGCTTATTCCTCTACATACTAGAATACTCAAAGGCCACCGACCACTCAACCATAAAATCAAATATTCCCTATACCAATGCCTCTTCGAACCGCTCCCCCCAATAGTGGAAGAGATGTAACATTCCCATTTTTAGACTTTAGAAACAAGGGAAAAAAAAATTTAACACAATGTTCTTTGTTCTAAATAAAACATAATTTAGAACACACATTCCATGCCAATCAATCTCATAATAGATAACCATATGCAGTTGTAATGACTTGGTGAATTACTGATCTCTCATTTCATGACTCGGCTTCTAACCGGTCTCTCATGTTTTTCTTCAAGTATTAAATGCTTTTACGTATACTTGGTTTTTTCTTACCCTATTCTGGATACTAAGTGATCTATTTAAAGAACCTATCTAAATATTTATTACCAATATTCATCTGAAATCAGGTTCCTTAAACTAGATGACATAAAATAACACAACCAACAGCTTGCGATACTTTGGCCAAATATTTCCAACATATTGTTCACGTTATTATTCCTAGATGACATACTCGTCAGATTAGAATACGTCCTTTACGTCGCTCTATTGTTATCTAGAATGGTCTTTACTGACTTCTGTCAGTCCACATGCCCAAGGTTTGACCCTAACCTAGGTTAGCGACATAATTTTTTATAGGGAGATGCTCATGATGACTTAGGGTATATGGGCATATTCGACTAACTTAAGTCGATCAAATGTTCCTAGGTACCCCAAGTCATATAAAGCTACTTCCTATACAAGTCATGCTACTAACTTGACCTAGAGAGAAACTAAGTTTAAATCTAGACGTGTGTAGATCTAGATGAACAAATGCAGAATGGTGTTTCCACATGTCAACTACAACACTATATCCATAAGAAGTCCTTAGTCTTCTCGAAGGTACATTCCTAAATTTGGTGTGTTCCAACATCCCTCAGAATTTCTTCATCACAATGTACATACCCCTAGGTGGTCATTAACACATAATTAAATTTAGATTAAAATTCAGATTATAGCAACCTTGCAAAACCCTAAATCCAACATTCCTTAAGTTCTTCTTCCATATTTTATCTTATTAATATTAATAACTTCATTAACTCATGATTGATTTTATGTTCATTAACTTTGGGATAACAAGCAGTTATCCAAAAACAGGGCAGCAAACATCATAAGGTTAGTTTAATGTAACTTAACTATTCAAAGGTGTAGTATACACATAGGTTTAACTAGAGTAGACTTCATACAAAATCAAGTACAATGATTAACGATCATAAACACCATTCCTTTTTTTTTACATTCTTTTCAGAGAGCAAGAGTCTTCCTCTACATGATTAAGTATTAGGGTTATCATACCCTTTTTATCTTTCATAAATCCTATAGTCTACTTGTATGTTTGTTACACATTCCATAATTATACTATAATTGTTTCGATAATTAACAACATTTAATGCAACTTAGCAATTTTTATCTTAGTAAGGGATATTGAATTATTTCCCTCCTTCCAAATTAATAAATGATAAAAAAAGATAGGTATAAAAACAAATATGAAGAATATCAACAAGATATATTTCAGTTTCCTCAATAAAAGTACAAGAGACCATTTGAAGTAGATCTCCAAAATTTTCAATTCATCGTGATAAAATACACAGTTTACGATTCTATGCATTTCAGACATACTTCATGCCAATCATCATTAAGATCATAACAGAATACAACTTTTCTTTTTTTTCAATACAATTCAAGAATGAATCTGAATTCACTACATAAGAGCCAAACTTTAAATCAGCCAACACATCATAAAATTTATTTCCTTCTTTTATCACTTATGAAGTCCATCTACAAAAATTGTTGGCACAGGTCAGTTCATTGAACTGAGCATGATAAGAACCAAGCATTAAAACAAAGTGCATTAAACTAATTGTTTCATAAAAATAACTCTGCTTTAATGAAACAATTATTGTAATCATACAAATAAGCATAAGTAATAACAACCCTAAAAGAAGTACAATAATAAATCAGAATTCACTTTTAAGAGAAAATCATAATATAATCAGCAACTACTGCATTATATTGAATAAGTATTCTCCCAAACAATTACTTATTTATATCAAACAACAACTCTTGACAATTAATTATTTCATAATTCTTTCTAAATATGAATTACAAAATTAACTTTACTACATAAATAAAAAGAGTTACTTTCAGCATCAAATACCTTCTTGTCATTTTTACCAAGTTTCCAGAAATCATGTATAGACAAGTTCATTTCAGCATAGTACATATTTAGGATGAATCATCCAACAACTAAATAAATAAGAAGAAGAATCAACACGAACTATCCATAACTCACCATTCTTCTAAGAGATAGAAATCAGGTTCAGAAAGTGCATAACCAAATACCCACATAATTGCATCAGTTAAGGAAACCAATAAAATATTCACCATTTAAGAGACAACAACCATTAACAAGAATCCCAATCCAATTTGAGAAGGGAGTGAAATAAAACAATCATCAACTTACTTGCAACCCTTATGAATTATTCAACATTATTGGAGATATCAGTCAGTGATCTAAAACCTTACATTGAATAAACAAAGTAAGACTTACAAAAGGATTATTTTTTATTTGTGTCCATCTAGGGAAAGATCATATTTACTATTGAGTGCACAGAGAGGAGTCCATCATAAAACAATTTCTTAATGATGCATGACTCAGCCATTCAAAAACAGTCAGACAAGAAATGAATACGTTTTCCTTTCTATAAGGAAGACTCATCTATACACTGCCCTGAATCGACAAGACAATTGATTCCATACAAAATAGTTGAGATCAAGAAAGATCAAATGGGAACGGTTTGGTTTTCCCCTGTAACAAAAATGATAGTCCAAAAATTTTCTTAAACATTCTATTATTCCCATGAACTTTCCACAATCAACTAACAACAAGTTAAGTTAAAACAAGCACAAGGAAGTTTCCAGTTCTGGGGAGTGAGTTCTCATTACCTCATCTAAGATCAAAAGGGAAGAGATCCAAACTCAATAAGTCAAACAATCCTAGGATGGTAAACACCCTAACAACTTGGAGAGAGAGAGAGAGAGTCGATCTACAGAGTAGTTCAAGAAAACCGAACTTCAACCATTGAAAAAAACTTAACTTCCCAAAATTTAAAGGAAACTTCAATAGAAAAGATCTGAACCGAGAATTCATTTGACATTGTTTTCAAAAAAATTGACTTCCAAATATTTTTTTTAAAAACCCAGAAGTCCATTTAAAAAGGTTCTGATATAGAATACAAAAAACCCCCAACACAAAGTTTAAAGTCAAACATTGTTTCTATATTCCTCACAAATTCGAACTATAGCAGTTATTCCAATTACAATAACTTACAAAGCTCCATCAAAAACATAAAGTTTGAGGAAGAGAAGTTCAGTGCAGAGAAAGGGTAATTATAACTTCCAGATTTAACACAAGTTGAAGTACAAAACACAACACTTCCAAATACTTCAAATACCCAATAACGATTGCTTTTCAAACAAGCTTGAGTTCATATTGAAGAACAAAGTATACAATACAATCCCGAAATAGAAGTACTATATCTTCACAAAACAAGATATAATTTTATAAAAGGATATTCACCTATCTTTCAAAACAATCAAAGACAATCAGTTAAAATAATGTAGGTTACCCAAAATAGAGGGAAATAAGATATCCTTAACACATTTTCATGCAAGTTTGAGTTCTTGGAATACATTAAATATATACCCATACAGACTGAAAGAGAAGTAATAAAACTTTTAAAACTCAAAGATGCATCATAAAGAAGTATCCCCCTTTTTTTCTTTCAATTTCTAAAGAGACTTCCAGTTCAAAACTCAAACCAAAAACCATTTACTCAAGCTCTTTTTCAAGCAAAACAATTCAGAATGCATGTTCTAATCAAAACACTAAAGTATCAAAAGTTATATATACATTTCACCATTAAACTTACTGAGAGAGAGAAAACATCCAAAACCTACATTATCATGCAAAGGTTTCCATAACCAAAAGAATAGATATTCTTTCCATATGAAGCAAGTAACCAAACAAAGATAGAAACCCAAGAGCAGAGTTATTTAAGTGAAACATTTAGAGAAAAGAAAGAAATCTTAATGGGTAGAGCCTATCATACCTGATAGTGCTTCTTTAGATTTGAAGAAGACTTCTAGTCGAGATTTCAACAATTCTTATTCTCCAAGCAAGATCAACAACTAAAAATATCTCTCCCCAATGCCTCATATACTTCCCTTGAATCAAAAATAGACCAAGGAAACCAAAAATAGCCACAAAGTGAAAATCAAACTGCTGCTTTGAAGTACCAGATAGCTCCATGCATAGCAAAAATCACAAATCATGCAAGACCAAACAACCCCCAATGAATCCTCCTGCATGGTTTTCAAGATGGTTTTGCTCGCAAAAACTAAGACTCATTAATGTTAGTTACTCTCAAATTCTGACCTATCTCTCCTTGCCACCGCCATCCAAAATTGGGGAAGCCTATTTGGAATTCTGCATGCATCACTAAACCTTAGTGATGAATCCATGTCAGCTTCCTCCAAATTCCACGCCATTTCCTGATCTGGCAGTACATTGCCCCATTAATTTTAAAAAATCAAATCACATTAATAGCTTAGGAACCATCACCTAGCTTCCCACTTGCCTTACAACCCTTAGATCCCCCCTTTCAATAGTTTAGGATAGGTACCATTATCTTAGGATAAGACCTTAGGCTATTTTTTAAAGTATTAACCTTAAGTTATAAACATGGCAATAGGTAAATCACCATCTTAGGTTAGATCATATTTCATAACAAAATAGTATTAGATATTAGGTTAGAAATAACCTAGCATCACCTTGGGTTATTTCCCCCTTAATCCAACTTAGTACAAACAACTTAGGCTAGGATGCCATCCCAACAAAATAGACATAGTTAGAAAATATGTATAAATACCTTAGTTTAGAATCCCACTAGGATAGATCTCATAGGTCAAGGACTTAGTTTTTATTTTATTTTATTTTTAATAGTCCTGACATAGGCCTCTTTTCACTTAACGTCATTAAGCGTTCTGCTGAGATTAGTCAAGAAGATCCGATCACAAAACATACAATAGAATGTAGGCATGATCTTACAAGACAATAAAGAATTTGTAAACATACAAAAGTTCAGTCCATTATGTCTCTCTAACCTCTGAATGTTAGTTTTCCATTCAGATCGGGTAAGAAGATTTATAACATACCTTGGATTAATGGAATTGATCCAAGGATGTATTAATTAAAAAGAGATAAGTTTGCAACCATCATTACCAGATACAACTCACTTATCAGAAGTGAAAATGGATTCTTGGAAGAAACCTCTTTTCAGCCTAACGAATCTAAGAGTAGAAATGATTTATCTATGGCAAGCATGATCTTTAGCAATCAAAGGAACACGTTGCATCAAGAAAATCACATGTCAATGCTTGCAATGCAAAAGAGAAATATAACAGTTTGTTAAAGGTGTTACAAGAGAACTCATCCTTGGATAAAACCATATGGTTGAGGAACCCAATGCCTGGTGCTTCCCTTGTAATAATTAGCATATGCTGAGAGACTGCCCCCAAGGGAACTTATAAATAAGGATAGCTGAGAAATAATCAAGAGAAGGTTATGATGCATATACAGCTAGACCCCATCAATCGTAGGGAGCCCAAAGTGCATCTTTCACCACCCAGATATAAGGGATGTCCCTAAAAAAAGAGTCATAGATTGCACCAGAGAATGTCATTTTCTCTTGGGTAAAAGGGGAGGATTTTGTCTTCATAAATGAGGTATATTTTCCAAAGCCTGTTCAGTTTAACTACAACACCTGCTTCAAGAAAAGGAACATTGAAGCAGATTTACCAGCTTTGATTTCGATCGACAAGGTGCATAAAGAACCTTCGATTATCGTGAGCACGTCGTCACCAAGAATAAAGCAATCTCCAAAACCAACTATATAGGATGAAGAGGTCCATCACCTTGATAAGGAAAGAATGAATCATCAATCACCTCTCAAAGCATCACAGGTTGGACCCATCAACGTAGTCCAATAGTTGAAAAAGGCACTAGCTAGCACATCTTTGTGGGATATTCTAAGCATTCCCCAGTAGAAGGAGTTGTTCCAAGAAGCACTAAAATTAGAAGGGGATGCGACCAAGGTGGGTCCCTCGAAAGGATGGGTCAAAGATGCCTAGGTGCCTATAGAAGCCATATTACTAAATCAACAAGGAGAGGTGGGTAAGCTGAGGTCCAACCCCTTCTTTTTAACTCTTATTATAGGTAAGAAGTTATTACATAACTCAGATTATAGTGCAAATACTACTGTCATGCCTCAGGCAATAGCAGATGCTTTAGGATTTTAATATGAACCCTTGAAGAAGGGAGTTATTCAATTGGATGGGAAATATATTCCAACCATAGGAATTATCAAGGGACTCCCATTATAGCTCTATTTCTACCCGAATATAACTGTTGGCCAAGATATCATGGTGATTAATGCCCCGCCAGTCTTTAGGCTTTGCCTCTCCTGAGATTTCACAGTTAATATTGGTGGGTATATGTCTTTGGATTTTTCCCATTTAATCTTATGAACCAAGTATGGGTCCAAGATGAAGGTCTTGTCAGAACCACTCTCCAAAGAGCATATAACAGACCAAGTGCCTTCTGGTTTCGAGGCCTCTGATGCTATGATCACTAGAGAAGAGGAGTTGTATGTAGAGGATGGAAAGCCCCAGGAGAGTGATCATATATCTAATCTTCCCCCTAGAGTTCCTTTTCAGAACTTTCAATTCAACCGGCCTAGGCACTTATGTTATTTTTAACGAAAACCCCACAATCCCAAAGGTGAAAAGAGAGGGTGATGCACAGGAGACAAGCTCTCCTAGTGACCCTCCAATATGGACCCTATATTTCTACGGGGCTAGAAGAAAAAATGGCTCGGGAGCTGGAGTTTGACTCATATCTCCTACCGGTAAGAAGATACTCCAGTCAGTTCATTTTCAGTTCTCCTATTCTAGTAATGAGGTAGAGTATGAGGCCTTGGTGCACAGTTTATGCACCTCCCAGAAAGAGGGTATCAGAAAGCTAAGTGTATTCGGTGATTCGGAATTAGTGGTCACACAAGTAAGAAATACCACTGCCACTAAGAACCTAAGGATGAGATCCTATCGGCACCGGGTATGGGATTTAATAGATGATTTTGAAGCCTTCTATATTAAGGTAATTCCCAGTATCAGAATACAAAGGCAGACAAGATGGCTACTATTGGGTCTCAATTTGACCCAACCTAGGATCTACTTTAAAATAAAGATACCATAAAAGTGATCATTCGTCCCTCTATCCCTAATAACATACACCATTGGTAGGTGTTCAATAATGACTGATAGATCATACACTTCTTCCAGTAGTCTAATCAATTCAAAAATCAACTCCAGCCCAAGATTAAAGAAGCATATGGGGACCAGATAATACAGCTAAAGAAGAAAAATCTCCCAAGAGGATTAATTACTCTTGAAAAAAATTTCAACTCAGATGATGTTTGTTTGGATCGAAGAAGGTTCGAGGCATTAAAAGAAGACTATGTAGAACTAGAAATAGCTAGGGACAAACGACTGAAAGTTGGAAAGTCAATGACCCAAAAGGAAAGAGACCAACTCATGGCCTTGTGTCACAAGTGTGATAAATTAATGTCCTGGACATATGACAATCTCCATGGTTATGATAATGACATTATCCATCCCACCATTGACCTGGAGGAAGGGACTAAGATCATGTGTCAAAAACAGAGGCCTGTGAACCCTAAGGTGGAAGCCCTCATGGCTGAGGAGTTGAGAAAATTATTGGAAGCTTGTATCATTTTTCCAATTAAGCACACGACGTGGGTCTCCAACCTGGTTCTAGTGAGGAAGAAGAATGGTGAAATATGACTCTGTGTAGACTTCAGAGATCTAAATAGGGCCTCCCTGAAAGACCATTACCCCCTGCCCTCTATGGAACAAATTTTACAGATGGTCTGTTGGATGGTTTATCGAGCTCTGAGATGTTTTCTCTGTTGGATGGTTTATCATGTTTGGGGGTTATAACCAAATATGGCTCGTGGAAAGGGATCAGCATAAAACTACCTTCACGACAAAATGGAGGAATCTTCACCTATGCAAAAATTCCTTTTGGGCTCAGCCTGCAAATACAGGGGCTACTTTCCAAAGAGCCATGGACACCATGTTGCTCAATGAAATTATAAATGCTTTTGAGGGCAGACAATATGCAGTCATTTCAGCTTTTAGCATTCCCCAAAACAAGGTAATCCTCATATACCTTGATGACCTTACTGGCCTGTGTTTACTAAAATGGATTTTGGGAGGCTCTTTCTTTTCTTGTTGGAGAGAATTTTGATGCTTTAGAAGCCGTGTTTAAAAAATGTCAAGAGTTCTACGAATGATTCTCTGAGGTAATCATAAAGAAATGGCTAGTTATCTTCCACCTTGAGGGAATTCAAGATTCTCTCCCCTTCCAAAAAAGGAAAGCTCCTAGGATATGTTGTGTCAAAGGAGGGAGTTTCCATTGGTCTGAGAGCCTTGGATCCTTTCAGGGAAATTTTGGAGCTCCTTCTTTCCCTCAGGATTGTGGGTCGGTTCAGTCATGACGGCCCCCCCATGTTTCCTCTGCAAAAAGGTTGTTCAATCCTTCTTAGGAAATATCAACTTGCCCCGCACCTCGGCTTTCCTCCTATGCCAAGGTTTATATCAAATTTCAACATGTACTTGGGGAACTATCAAAAAAACAGCTGTTAGTTATGATTTTCACTGCCCAATCACTATTCATGGGCAGAACGCTCCAAAAAAAGACCTAGTTTCAGCTACCCTATTTCCTTCCAAATGGACTAATGAGGGTCGTTAGACTTTTGAATCAATAAAAGAGGCTTCGGAATAATGATTATTTCATTGCAACATAACAGCCCCCATGTATTCCCCCTCCTCCACAACCCTTGACTTCTTAAATAATTTCATTATGTATGTATACGAGGGGCACAACAATGATAATTTCCTTATATAAAATAGCATAGCCTTCCATCCACATAGTGTGCTAACTCATGCAAAAGGAGAATTGCTCCCAAGTCTGAAGGTAGGTAAGGGGAGCAAAAACACCCAATCAATGGAGGAATAAATGCTTTCTTTTTGACACATGCAAAACCCTCCATTAGTTAATCTTGCCATTAATATTAGAAACAAGATACAATTTTGTGCAAAGAAAGGCAAGCCTACGCCATAGTCAAAGGTCTGAAGAAATTCAGACACCTAGCTGTTACACACCCCTGAACAAAATTTGGGTCATGGTGGCTCACCCCAGTGTGAGAAGAATACATAATGGAGGGACTGAGATAACTGAAAAAAGGGAAAATTGTTTGTATAACCAAGATCCTGGAATAGTCTCTTAGGACATAGAATTAAAATTCCGTGCCACGAAGTGTTTTTGAATCTTCTCTTGTGAAATGCTGAACAAGGGACTGCTTTTGTCAATATTTGACTTTCTTTGAAATATCATAAGAACCTATCCTGCCAGAAGCTAAGTAATAGCTGTAGAGAATTAATTGTGCATCCTGAATAGCGGAGGAGATAAGCTTTTGTACCTACAGGATGGCCTTTGATAGACCTAGCAAAGGGATGGGTCTCTGGAGGGAATCCTTTTATAGAATTCAATTTTATGATCTGCTTAAACCGGAATAAAAGAGGGGAGAGTACCCAGTATACCCATCTCCCCAGGTTTTAAAAACAGGAGATATTATAGGCAACAAGGGACTCATTTTGCTATGATTGACATCCCCGCCTTTTTACTTCCTTTTTAAGAGGAATTTTGAATCTTCTCTATGGGTTAATGTTAAGATGATCCTATAGAAGATGAAGACCTTGATGCCAAGAGATGCTTTCTTAAGGGAATTTCATCACTTTGGAGACTCTAGGATAAGTTGGTGGCATTGACTTTTTGGATCTTCCCCTGCCCAAACCACTTTGGCCATAAAGATCTTGCAAGTTTTCAAATGGAGGATATTTCTAGCCTAGCTTCTTAAATGTTCATTATGTATTACGAGGGGAAAAATAGCCATCTATGCTAACTCAGAAAGGAAACAAACAAATGTAAGGTTTGTTCAAGTACGCTATAGTCAAAGGTTTCTGGAGAAACAAAATTTGGCATTTCCCCTAATGGAGGGAGAATCCCATCCTAATTGACATAGGAACCCCTCGCATGTCAAATGATGGTGAAGCAAATTTGAATTTCATTGGAATGGTTAACAAACCGGAGAGAGTCCATTCAAGTTTATAGGACACCAGTGGATTCTCATGGATTCTTAAAATTTCATGATTATTTCACCCGGCCATGGACGATATTTCTAGCCTAGCATGTTCGATTAGCCGCTCAAGGAGTCCACTCAAAAATGTGATCTTGATTTCATTATGGTTAACTTGACTCTTGGATTCTCAGGCAAATGATTATCACTACAGGCGATTTTGGTCCCCCCACACCATTATATTTGACAATGCTAAGGATTTCCTAGGAGCTAAAGTGTCTGATTTTTCCATCAAACACGGGATATATCTAAATACGTCCTCTAACTATTACCCTTAAGGAAATGGCCTGGCAGAGTCTACAAATAAGAATATGATAAGACTCATCAAAAGGATGGCACATGAGCATAAAATTTTATGACATGAGAATGTTAAAATAACCTTATAGGTCAATCAGATCAATCCAAAATAGATCCTGAAAGCTTCGCCATATGAAATTGTCTATGGAAAAAGTGTTTTGATGTTGATTTCTCTGGAGATCCCCGCATTACAACTATTGAAAGGATTTGAGATAGAAGAAAATGGAGCAATTCCAGTAAGGCTCATCGAGGTGGTTGAACTCTAGGAGAGGTGTGAACTCACCCACGAAACCATGATCAATCACCAATAAATAGTCAAGACATGGTTAGATCAAAAGACATCGGAGCCAAACTTCCAAGTCAGAACCATCATCTTAAAGTGGGATTCTATAGCAGCCAAGCCCAGGAACCATGAGAAGGTCGACCCCTTGTTAATTGGACCATTCAAAATCAATGCATGTAAGCAACATAATTCGTTTGAACTTGAAACCATGGTGGGATATCCTTTGGCTATCCAAGTGAATGGGATTCACTTGAAGCCCTATGTTTAGGTTTCCTTAGAAATTGTATCATATGTACATATCTACTTCCCTTATTTTTGGTCTTTGTTTTGTACCTTCACTTTATTTTGGGTATTTTTTCCATGTGTTCCACCACCCCTGTCCACATCTCTTTTGTTTTTTTTAGGGAGGCACCCCTGCCTTTTCTCACATTAAATTCTTCATCAAGGGTGATGCCCACTTGTCTTAGTGAAGAGATCCACAATTAATGCAAGATATACCAAAAGGCACCAAGTTTGGTCCCTTGGGCCTCTAGCTTAAGGGGAACATTTTAAGAAGTGACTCAAAGTACGTGTGAGCTTTTACTCCCTAGGTAGAAATGGCTATAAAAGGTACCTTGAGCTGTTTGGCAAGGTCATTCTGAAGCATTTAAATTTTCTGAGTTAATTGGTGAATATCAAAGTCTCTAAAGCCTCCAGATTCATTTTTCATAGACACCATGGCCACCTCTAGCTATATTCAGGAAACAAAATCCTATGCAGGACAACCCATTCCTCCTCGACCACACCAGTCTAAGTTAAAATACCTAGATCCATTGTCTCGGTACAATGACCCTTCGCAGGTCAGCGACCCAACTGACGATATATTCGACCCCAGTATCAACAAAATGCCTAAAGCTTTAAGAGAAGTAGCATGCGTTAAGTTCAACCTTCTGGGAGATTCTGAGTCATTCGGCTCAAGGACTTGGAGCACAACTCTAACCCAATATATGGCTCCTCTTATGCACCCATGCTTAGAGCTCATACAAATGTGCATGGCCTATTTCATCTCAGAGAGCCATACAATACAAGGCCAAAATATATCCATGACAATTACACCACAGACTATCAGGGACATGTTAGCCCTGACCTATGATCAGACGGCCAGTTTCTATAATATAGTTAAACATTGAAACATATGGACCCTGTTTCAAAAAAAGGTCCCATTCCTCACCAAGGAGTTGAGGTTGTCAAATTCTAGTGTTTCAACGATTCCAGGTTTCCTCATTCCCTTAAAATATCTCATGCATGATGCTCAAGATGCCTATTCTATGTTGGCTTTTATTTTTGGGTAGGACTCTGACAAAGGTGTTGAGGATTGACAGATGGTGACACTGTTCTAGATGAGGACCATCAGCTAGAAGAAAACATATAAATTAAAATTCACGGAGGTCATCACGAGGTTAATTTTTGAGCATATCAGACATTTCTCTGATGGCGTCTACCTTAAAGTATTCATCTTTTATTTTCCACCTCATCCTATACCAAAATTCTCAATATTTTAGCCAGTTTATGACTATGACCTTGTGGGACGTGGAAGTAAATCCCCAAAATATTATCCTAGTATCTACATGGACCCATGTACTTTCTCATTCTTCAAATGTCTACAAATGTTTCAATGCTTTTTTAGAGCCTCTTCTACTATAGCTTGATCCCGAAGGGATCAATAATAGAATGAATGACTCTGCATGGTTTATCTTCTCATACCCATTACACACCTGTGACTACTTATTTTCCAAAGAGTAATTCCATGATTCAGGTCCAAGGATTCAAGGAGTGAATCCTTTATGCTCTCAAGGATTCCCACACCTCAGATTTCCAATCTCGAAGTCACTAGACAACTTGTCATCCTGGACCTGGAGGTCGGCTCTACTAAAAAGAAGAAATTAATTTATGAGCTTCCATTTAGTAGGGGAGGGATTACCATACCCAAAAGGTGAGCGGACCATTTTCTATCACAGAAGTTGGCCTCCTATGGTTTTAACTTGATCAAGAACTCATGGAGGTATGATCCAGATGGGAAAATGGTTACTACTTTGGCTACAAATAAAATCTCCAACTCTTGCAAGCATGAGTCGAGGAAATTTTTTGATTCGCGACGGATCCGACAGGCTGAATCACATGATATTTTCATCAAAATCTAGGACATCCCAACTCCAGAATGGGAGTCATTCCACCAGGTCAAATATGCATTTGACCCTACTCTAAAAATTGGAAAAGGGCTTCGATCGGCCTTGAAAAGAAGGGACTAGAGCTCCAGGAAAATTTAGGATTTTTAGAAATATAGGCAGGAAATTGGCCAGACCACATAGAACCTCGAGAAGATTATCAGTGACAATCAGTGGGAGGATAAGTGGGACGCGAAGCATAAATCTGATCTAGACAATGAGGATATGGTTGTGCTCACTTCTGAGAAATCTCTCAGGTCAACCACAGAATCCTCCGAGCTTCCACAACAACAGATACCGGAAGCTCTTTCATCTTCCGCTCCTCTTCAGACTCCTCCGCCAGTTTTTCCATCACCTAACTTCTTGAAATAAACAATAGAGGGAGACTCATTTTCCAACCAGGCCCATAAAAGGTTGAAGTCAGTTCGCAGTCCCCATGATGTCCACACCACAACCTAAAACTTCTCTCTATATAACGCCTCCACTTCTACCTTTCTCTTCAGAAAGTCCCCTTTGGTCTGTCACTCCATCTTAGACTCTTCCTCTGCCTATCGACTCCTCTACCTCTGTAGTTCCCCATGGCCATCCCAAGCATTCTCACCTCGCATGATCACATGCCCCCTTCTTCGATCCCTAGTATCTGTAGCGTCTCAATTACCAGTTACTTTTCCATATGGCCCTGCCACCCTGGTTTCCCATTTGTAGGAGGAATAGTCTCTTCTCCTTCCAATTTTTTGAGCTAAGAAGAGTGTACTAAGTCCTCCTGGGATCAAAGGAGATTAAAGTAGAGGAAGAAGGAGATGACAAATCTATCAACTAAGCAGGAGTGATCCTTGTATGATCATCAATAGAGCTCTTTGATCATTGCCTACCTTGTCCCTTAGGTATCAAATCCCGTAGAACAAATGCAACATGATGAATATTCCATTAGTGATATTGCGGTGGACCTTGTTGAATTCCCACCTCAAGATAAGGTCGAGCTGATGAATGAAATTGTGGCAGTAGTCACTACCAACTATTTGAAACTGAGGAAATCTACTTAAAAAGGCCCAAGCCATCCTTTACGAAAGGTAGAGGCTATAGCAGCGTTGGCCGCAAGGCCAATCTTAAGGCTAAGGACAGAGAGGTAGATCAACTCAAGAAGGAGTTAAAGGACACATCAACCAAGTAAGCCCTTGTAGCTTCTCAAGTAGAGGAAAAATCTCTAGAAACCAAGCTTGTTGCATCTGAGGCCTTGATCAATTCACTCTTGTAGGAAAAGAATGGACTTCAAGCCAGGATAAAATCTTCCGATGAAGAAGTCAGGGACTTGAACAACCAATTGGGGAAATGATCCCAAAAGGTAAGAATCGTCTCATTAGTGCAGGGATTGTATGCCTCTTATTGTGACACGATTTCCATCACTGCTACAAATCTAGCCCCAACACTCAGATTTATATCTGATGCATAGTTGTGCTCTAAGGTAAAAAATGTAGTCTCCACCATCAACAATGCCTTATCCACCAAGGTCAAGGAATTGAATCTTTTGATTCAAAAAATATATGATGCCTCAAACACCGCTCTTCAGAAATTAGAAATCACTGACAGGCAATCGATAGTGGTGAAGATCAATGAGATTTTGAGTTGTAACAAAGCTTCTATCAAATGTCAAAATATCTTGGCACAGTTTCACCAAGGAAGGAAGAAAAGAAATCAAAATTTCAATGAATTAGTGCAACTAGGTTTCACCCTAGTTCGGTATCCCACCATTTAATTGTGCGTCTCCCATTATTTTCAAACTCTACCCTGATAGAGCTTTTCTCGATGAAGCCTAGTGATATTCATGCACCCCAATGACATCCGTATGTATAGTATTCCACTCTAGAGAGTTCCTCAACCTCCTCATCACCTTTCTTGGCTCAGTCTCCAACTCACCTTCAAAACTTCTCGACACGTGTTTGTGCTTCAACTCGGCTTAACCATTGTGCTTCTCCCCGGTGACTTCACCTTGGACCCCTCTGGCAGCCAACTCAACACCACTCCCCAGCCATCCACATGTTGACTTTCCCAAGTCCCTGACACAACTTGCTAGCATCCTCTGTGGCACCTTGCAGATCATCCCAACCCACATTCGACATAGCTCCCTACTCAACCACATGGCCAACCCATTTTACATCCCTTAGCTCTGGACACCCCCTTCCTCCCCTTTTTAATTTTTTTAAATTTTTTCCACCTTTTTATCATTTCCCAACTAATGTAAAGAGGAAAACTATAAAAACTTCATTATATAGGGTGGAGTATCTTTTTCCAAGTACCTCATACAAGGTTATTGGGATTTCTAGGCCACTTTTTTTAAATCCTGGTATTGTAGAGCTCCTCTTCCCTTATGGCTAGTGGATGCATCTACCACAGCCTCGTGGTAAGAGAGCCTTCTATTTTGCACCGTGATACACCTTTTCTCTCACGCTGAGTAGTGTACCATGTATTTTTTTTTCCTTTTGTGCCTAATTGTGTGTGTTCTTCTGCTTCTGACTAGGAATTTATTGTGGCCTCCACTCTCACATGACTTGTCACCTACTACGAGGTGAGTGGTCAAATGTTTGATGTCACATGAACACACCCTATTATAATCATGCACTATTGATAAAATTTCACGGATATGAGGTTATCATTATTCTTCTCGAGTGTCGTGTTTCTTGCAGACACATTATTGGCTAAGTATGACGTCTTTCATTCTTGCACCCTCTTCTTCTTCTGAACCTTGCACTTCTTGCTTCCACTTCCACATCATAGAGGATGTTCTTTCCATACTTGTGCTTCACAAGATCGTGTTACATCCTCCACCACTTCTTCTTGGGAGATATAACTATACATCATTGTGTGCTTCCATTGAATGTTACTTTTCCTATGAGGGTCTTACACACTTCTTGTTTGGGCAGCTCCTACACCCACTAATTTCAATCATTTTGAGGAATTTATTAACACATGTGACCATGTTATTGTTCACTTTATTTTGTTTATCAGCACACCTATCTGAATTCACATGGTAGACTTAGATCCTCCCTACCACATCTAGAGCATCTTTCAGTCCTTATTTGCTAACCCTTCATGTAGTGCTACCATTGTTTCTATTGATGATATAGTTGTATCCTCTTCTTCTTCATGTGATGGTAGTTTCGCTAACACAAACTTGATTGATTCTTCTTCTGATTACAAGGATTGCGCTCACAGTTTTGATTTCAAGAGTACCACTGAGGACTCTTCTCCTCCTCTCCCTATTCCAAAGATTGTTGACACATCCCACATACCATTAAACCTTGAGAATTCTCCTTCTCAGCCTCATACAGGAATTTCACCAACCTCCTTTCCACTTTCAGTGAGTGAGGCCCCTTCCACTCATCTTCCTTCGTGCATGGATGACTTATACCTATCTGACATCTCTCTTTTGTTTGTTAAGCCCCCTCATTGGGATGAGTATCTTCCTAACCTTGGTCGTATTTTCATAGTTTCCACTTTTGATTTACTACATGCTCCTCATCCTTCTATAGGTTTTTGAGGATTCCATCATCTTTGTTGTTGGGATTTCCCCTTCCAAGACTCTAATCACTTCCACTTTTCAGGAGACCGTTATTGATCCACCCTTGCTTACGAATTATTTTTCTATTGTGGGGGTTATTTCATTTTCTTCACATCACTTAGACATCCTTTTTGTAGGTTTTCCTCTTCTTCACTTTGATATTTCTACATGTGGCATTACCTTCAGTTCCTTACCACTCATTTTTAGACCTATGTCACACTTTCGTGGACTAGACTCAGAGTTCTTCATGTTGTTGCCTTTGGTTTCCTTTGTAAAGTGGGTGGACTTCCATCACTCCGTTTATGTCTTTCCTAATGACATGAATTCAATTCGGTGTCGGTGGATCTTCTTTATTCTAGAGGTAGAGGACCACGTCATTGACACTCTTCTGGGAGACTTCCTAGAGTTATAGAGTTCAGATCAATCCATGGCATCTTCTGCGTTCCTCTCATCTCCCTCTTCTTCTACCTTCTTATTCTTTTCAAGAGATTTCCTTTTTATATATGGGAACCTTATCAGGCTCCTCAATGGCTAGGACCCATCTTTGGCATCTTTTGTAGATTAGAGAGTGTGTTTTTATTCTTAGTGGATTTTTTCCCATTGGGTTTTCCTTCATTGTTTGGGATCTCTTGTTATGCATGGGTACCTCATTATGTGTCACTTCAAGGACCCACCTATCTATTTTCTGACTTATCACCTCATCTTAAGTCATGATGAAGGGAAGTGTTGGTGTGAATCATTTTTCACATCATTAGGCAAGACATCTCACCTAGGTGAGGTCATAGGTCTATGTTTCATTTAGGGGTCATTATGATATTAACTTACGCGTCAGTGTGTCAATGTGTCATTTGCATCATTAGGAGTTACTTTCTTATTCTAGGAATGTAACTCCCCCTCTCCACTTGAGAGGTCATCATTTCACCACTAGCGTTTACTCAACACCCTCTATATGTACACCCCTTCATATCTATGAGAGAGTGGACATTTTGAGCTCAACAAGGTTCTGCCCCTTTTTTGAATCCTTACATGAAAATTATGGTTGATGATCACTCCTTCATGGGACCTCATCATGTTTTCAGTTCACACTTATATTGGTGTTCACACTATCCTTCTTGATTCCCTTAGGTTTTCTAGAAAAATTGGTGTTAGATGTGGGGGAGTGTTAGCGAAGTACTTGATTTTTTTCATATGTAACAACTTACCTTTACATTCTTTCAAAATATGGCATAGATGGTCAAAATATCAAAACATGTAAAAATTTACCAAGCCTTTCAAAGGAGAAAGCAAACTCTGTGTATATAAGTCTTACAACTCACTATCAGCTAAAACATTATTCATTTTGGTGAGCATAGTTTTGTAGCAGAACACATAATTGTTAAGAGGTTCATTGGACCCTTGTGGTTGTTTATCCAATTGTATATAAGAGATTTTGTCCCTGATTTTGATGGAAAATTTTTCCATAAATATATTTTCCAAAACATCAAATGCATGTGCAAAATGAGTTAGGAGATCATAAACCCATTGTAGTGTAAATTCTTTAAGGTTGTGAGGGAAAACCTTTGTGAGTAAGATTTCATTTGAAGAATAATCAAAACAAACTATGTGAAATGAGCGAAGATGTTCAATGGGATCCCCTTTTCCATCATAGATAGGAATCTTAGGAGAAAGAAACCAATATGAAAATGATAAGAAACTAATTCAAGTGTGAGAACATTATGAATCAACTATATAAAAATCCATAGATTGAGAAGAATAAGATACACCTTGTTGCAATTATAAGATTTTTTCTTGTAAAGTATGAATAAGGTATTCAAGGGCGTGTGTGTTGGAAGATGGTGTTGATCAAATTTTCTCTTTCATGTTCAAATTAGTGTACTAGATACTAAATAAAATTAAACAACTCCAAAATGCAAGGTTTTAAGGTACCTTGATATATGATGGATCCAAATGGATGGGCACAAAGTGGATGACCTTGCTACAAACTTGATGAACCCGTACAACAAACATAACTAGAAATAAAATGGATTAGATGGTAGATAAGGGGGTTTCCTGACAAAGTTGGTTCCAAGAATCATTAACTTCCTTATGCATATGTCAACCCTCATATTTGATAAAAGAGGATAAAATCAATGGGAGGACTTAATAACATGTAGAAACTAAACCTAGATAGAACCTGTAAATTACATAAATGGATGAAAAATGCATTAATAATATAAATCAACATAAAATAAATCATACCTAGCTGGTTTGATGGTGACCCAAGCTGTAGAAGGAAAATTGAAGGTGACCTGAGCAAGTGGATTTGGACAGCAAGTTAAAAATGCAAATTTAGAATGATCTGAGTGTGGATTAGATGATCACAGAGGTCTGAGAACATTAACATAAACCTGTAAAGGAAAATATGAAACAATGAAACAAAAAGGATGCAAGAAAATAGATATTTGGATGGATTGGGTGGAAATAAGGCTCACGTAGATGGAAACTTAGCTGAGTTGGCTAGTCGGAAGTGACTGGAGACAGGAAGAGTGGATTTGGACTGACAGAGAAGTAGAATGACAGATATGATAACTAGAGATAGTAACAGAATAGATAAACATATTGATGAAGTTCTGGGAAGAAATAACTGACAGAATAGCGTTGGGTTGATAATGACTTGGGAAGTCCTAAACAAGGCTAAAGGTGGATGAGCTAGATACACAAAATGTAAACAACATGACTTAAAGGAGAAACTAAAAATAAATATCTGATGGTAGTTGAACCTGAAAAAATGTTATTTTCTAAAATATAATAGCAATAAGAAGAAACGAAAGCATAAACCAACACAAGGTTAAGAAAAACTCCCCAAAGTCTCCATAAATGATGGAAATAATCTCAAATGGACTCTAAGAAGACTGAAACATCTTCAAAGAAGCTCAAGCTTAAATATAAGTTTGTACATCGCAAGAAAACTCTTATAATGCCTCATTTTGAAGGGGGGTTAAACCATATTTATAGGTTTGATGGTGACCTAGGTGGGTCGCCACCAACTACATGGAACCATCCCTTTGGGTAGTGGAAGGATTGTTTATTCGATATATGGAGATTTTATGGATTAAGATAAGTGCTTTAAATCATATATATGGGTTAGGGTTTCCTAGGGAAGTATCACAGGTAGGTGGGAGGTGAAATGAATTAAATAAAATCTAGGGATAAGCAACTAGATATTTAGACATAATAAACAACCTAGAGAAGGGAAACTAGAAATAATTATCTAATGAGATGAGGATTAGAGGATGATCAATGAGTATTAATTAATAATTAAAGTTGATAGGCTAATAGATGGGAAAGATGGGAATAAAAATATGAATCATAATAAAAGGGGCCTAGATAGGACCATGGTGAAAGAAGCGGATGCAGGTGATAAGGGTAGCGATACCAAATTTTGGTGTCTACATTTTCCCCTTTTTATCGAGTTGTTTGCACTAGAAAGCCATGAGATAAAAATGATGAGATATAAAGAGTAGGATGAAGGATGATGATGGCTTAATGATGATCTCCCCCTCAAATGAGGGATCTATGATATAAAGGGAAATCAATCATGAGGTTGAAAGAGGTAGATGAAGAAGGGTGGGTGGGAGAATAAAGATGGGTAAAATGATAAGGCGAGGAAAGATGACCCAAGAAAGAAGGATTCAAATAAAAAAATTAAAAATATGGGGGTGTTATGAGGAGTCACATCCATAGGAAACAAATCTCACGGTCTTCAGGGAGACTATGGAAATGTCCTATGGGCCCGTGAGTTGGAAAAAATCATAGTGAAAATGGAGGGAATCCTATGGGATACTGCTAGAATGGATGAAAGTCGTGAGGACCAATGGGTCATAGGAATACATCTTTATGTGCAACCAAATGTGAAAATAATGTGATATCCTTTATGTGTGAGGAATAAATGGAAAATTATATATCTGCAAAGGACAAGGATGGAAGCAATGGTGCCCCAGCAAAGGGCATGGATGACTATATAAAATTAAAGTAAACTATGGGAAATTATAATAGTAGTTTATCTAATATATGAGGACTAAAATGTTGTAAACTACGCTAAAACATTATGGAATGCTTTTAAATAATTATATCAAGTGAAATCAAACAATAAGTATGTAAAGATGTAAAAGGAAAGCACTTATCTGATTGCTGAAGATTTTCAGAAGGTGTCATAGGTATGATTTTGTGACTACATTTTTCCCCCACTTTATGTTGGTGAGTGGAAATCTCAGTAACATAAAGTAGATAGAGATGCAGACCTGATATCCATGTAGAGTGTAGTAGAAAATGTGTGTAAGGACTAGACAAAAATGTGGAATGATATAAATATGGGGTAGCATTGAAACTATAGATGAAAAATACACATAGAAAAAAAAGCGATGAGAGTGAACCTAGGGTGAAATGCGTGTGTAGGCGATACGATGTGTAGTGTACATGCATGGTTAATAAAGGCAAGTGTCATCATTGCACTGTCGTCATCATCGTTATTTTTTGCCCCCAATTTGACTGCTTGTTTCTCATACTGACAAACCTGTAAGGAGAAAATGATCAAGTAGTCAAATATGTATGTATGTAAAAAAGTTGTGTAAAAGATGAATCTATATAGAAATGTGTAAAATACGTAAATGTAAAATACAAAAGTGTAAAATACGCTGAATGAAAAATTAAATGGAACATGTGCACCTGATCCATGTTGAGAAAAGGGTGTAGAAGGATATCTTGTACTGTCGTGATTTTATTGGCCGATCTCACGCCACCCTGGCTGAAGAAGTATAGGGAGGAAATGCTCTGTGTCCTCCAACATTTGACCGCTTCTGCTGAAATGTGTGTGAAGAGATCTCTTTATTGTCCTATTTTTTTGGGTGATCTGATGCTAGCTAGCCAAATTAGTGTAGAGAGGCACACCCACTATAACCCCCAAGCCTGTAACTACTTCCCTAAAATGCTAAAGACACCATGTCTTGTAAAATCCGTTATGTATGGAGTTCGTATACTAGTCTAAACTCACTCATTGCATGTAAACCCTCAATGCCAAGGGCAGAAAGTGCATTGTACTTAACCAATGTAAATATGTTGTGTTAGTATGTAAACCCCTCAAGGATGCCCCCTCTAAGGGGGTGTATGTGACATTGCTGAAAGGAGAACGTGGGCCCAAAAGAGGACATGCCACACTCTGACCTGTAGAACTCTGCCTTGCAGGGGGAAAGGGAAAGTGCTTGATAGAGACCAAGGCACACACAAAGGGGATTGCTAGCTAAAACAAGTGTTAGTCTGAAAACACATGCATGTAATAAGACAAGTGTAAAATAAATAGACAATGTAGTAACTATCAAAAAAAGTAGTGTAAACACACAAGAAAAGAATTAGACTACATAAAGTGGGTTGCAAACATGGAACATCACTCACAATGTCGTAAGACACGCCAAGCCTTCATGGCTGCAAACAACAAACAAGTGTGCACAAAAACATAGGGAAAATCCCAAATACAATGGCAAACAATGGAAGAAAAGTATAGTCAAAAAATAAGTAGTCATGGAAATATGTAATCCTGCAAAACAAGTGTTGCACATGGAACACATGTTAGCATGTTAGAGAAATAACCAATATGTCAAAGTGTGTATGACCCAATAAATGTAATATGTTAATTACAAAATGAAACAATAGCACCTAGATAAGACGAATGTGTATGCCTCCTTACCAGTATAGGAAGGGTAGAAGGTGAGCATTTGAGCTGCATGTAAGAGTCTTGTATCTTTGATCACACTAAAAAAATGTCAATGCACATGTGTGTATGATATAGATAATGACATATAAGAAATCAATCTAACATGTGTAGTAAAGTGAACATGTAAAATAGTAGCAAGCAAGAGTAAATTCCCCCAAGACAATGCACTATGTGGTGGATGGATGGAATGGAATAAAAAATGGAATGATAGGAGCAACATGCCCCCCAAATGTAGGGAAGTGTATGCAATGAGGTTCATTTTTTTCCCCTCAGCAATCCAGAATGAACTGTAAACAAGAGTGTGTCATCAGGAAATGGTCGAGTAGTGTTTTTTGTGTCTAGCACACTATGATGAATGTGTATATGTAATGATGATGATGTGTGACATGTGGGGATATGTGTGTGAACCCTATAGCTAAAGCATATATCATGACATGTTGAATGGGTGAGTGATGAATTATCCCTAAGTGTATATCACTATAAGATGGAATAATGGGTGATGATTCAGCACTAAGCATATATCATTATGAGATGAAAGGATGAGTGATGCTTTATCACTAAGCGTATATCACTATAGGATGATGAAAAGAGATGATGATTTAGCCTAAAGTGTATGTCACTATTAGAGGAAATGATGGAGATGCGTGATGATTTAGCCTAAAGCATATGTCATTATCTGATGGAAGGATGGGAGTGGTGATGTAACCTAAGGTGTATACCACTACAATATGAACAAATAGGTGATGATTTAGCCTAAAGCATATGTCACTAGTCTTAGGAATGTGACATGATTAAATGTTGCATAGTGAGTGAAACTAAAGTGTGGACCGAGGAACTAAAGTGTGTCATAGGGTGGTGAGCGCAATGCGTAGAACAATGTGGTGTATGTAGTAATGATAAAATGGCCATAGTATAAGTAGGATGTATAAATACACAATGTAGGATGTGTAGGATGTATAAAAATGTAATATGTAAGATGGGATGATAGGTGTAGATAGAAATATAATATGTATTGACAGAATGTAAAGCTAGACCCATATATAATGTAACCCAGCGTAGTATGTAGAATGTATGTGGAAATGCATAGTATGACTATGTATAGGTTATGCATGGATAGCCTAATAATGTATGTGGTCTTTAGGGTAAGGACTAGGATAATGTATAATGTAGGGATGTAATGTAAAACTAGACTCATATGTAATGTAGACTAGCGTAGTATGTAGAATATATGTGATGGATAAGTGTACGGTGTATGTTCTAACTATGTATAAGGTATGTGTGGGTAGCGTAATAATGTATGTGGTGTGTATGATGTAGAATAATTATATAATGAAGAGTGTATGATGACATATATGTTAGGAAACTAATATTAATTTTTACATTATTTACGTATTCATTAAATACAAATGTTAGTTTTATATATATTGTTATAACAAATATATAACAATATATATTCGGGTGTGTTGTAGTTTCCTATTTTATAGGAAGTCAGTTTTCCTATTGATATGGCTATATATTAGCCTGTGATTGTAGTTCAAGGTGTGTGGAATACAATATCAATTTATTTTTTCTGTGTGACAATATTGCTGTCCCAATATTTGGTATCAGAGCGATCAGAGGTCTGAGGTTGTGTCCAAATGAGAGTCATTTCTCATTGAAAAATGTTGTCCATCAATTGGTTGCAGACCTGTTGCATAGAAATAAGGTGAATTCTTCACGTCCTGGAGGCAATTTGTATATCCATGTGCTTGCGCATATAATGGATCGTGGTTTCTACCTCCAACGAGTCTAACAGATCTGGGCGTTTCTTTGCATGCCCATGGCTATCATTCACATTATTTTATGCTTTGATAGTGTAGAATATATCATTGTTTATCAAATGATCTCCACGCAGCAATTTGGACACAAATTTGGAGTTTCTGAAGCCATATGAATAATAGGAGATAAGTTTTTTGCTTTGGTTTGCATTCAAATGTTTAGACCCAATCGCACATGCATTATTAGCATTACTGGATTAATGTAATACAGTTTTATATTGAATTCTGATCTACCATTGGGTGATTCAAAATTGCTAAATAATGGTAGGATATTATGGTTTTTCCATCTAATTCTCGAGACATATGTGCCACAGCTATCCAATGAAGAGTGCTAATTAAATCAAGGTGAAAATGAACAAGTCTTGTATTGCATGGTCAATTCAGGCCTTCCAATGGAGATTATTCTAGATGGTGTTTATTCAATGTGCATGGATGGGTTATGCTCCACGAAAAACTCAATGCATTGAATGATGAATATGCTTTGATCTCTGTGGATCAAAACAGGATCCCACAAATTTTATTTGCATGTGGTTTTAAGATTCAAATATAGAGACCTGCATATGTATTTACAGGCATTCATGTGTGGTGCATTGCATGCACAAATTTGAGAAAATTTGCATCTACGTAATTGCATTATGTTTGGCAGTCTTTTATTTCATCAAAGCATATTGTATCAAATATCCTCTATTACGCTATTTCTCAATCTATTCAGCATGGGCATCTGATCAGTTTTGTTAGATCACTTTGGGACAGAAAATATAATACAGAGAGTGAATTTTGTTGTGCGAATCCCAATCTTGCGAGTTGAATTGAATGCATGCATGCCAGCTATCAGCTTCCCCTTGATCATAGGAGAATCGACAAGCACGTGGTCTTGGGTTACCAAATGACAAAGTTGCACTAGATTTATCCACACCGCAGGTCCATGCATGGTGCACCGTCAAATTTCATCACCTATGGGAAATATCAATGATCGTCATGCTCCCCATGGAGTTTCTTCCAAGTCTGTAAATATACACGAGTTTTTCCAATACAATTGCTAAGCTATCCTTTGATCTAGTTATGCAAAGTCTACGGAAAAAGTAGGTAGTACTTTATTTGTTTAAAGTTTGATAGTATTTGGCATACTCTTTCCATATATGTTCTTAATTAAAAATTCGTGGAGGTGAGAGAGTGAAAAGACTCATGCAGTTCTATTTTTGTCACTAGATTCTATTCGACATTTGAGTCATTTTGTTATTTTATTTGTATATGTCAAAATTTTAATCAATAGCTTTTAGCTATATTAAAATTTTAATTATTTGTAAAAAAGAGTGCATTTTCGGTTGTATCCGACACCTTTTTTTTTTTAATTTGTGAAGCGTCATAATGGATAAGTTGAGTCACATTGAAAAATTTGAAGGTAAATATTTTCATACCTGGCAAGTACGAACTCAGCTGTTCCAAATTAATAAAGACTTGTGGGATATTGTTGATGGAAATGAGAAGAGACCGACAAATGCAGAAGAAGCAGCAAAATGGGCAAGTAGAGATCGAAAGGCTACAGTGATTATTGGATTGGGTCTATCAAATTCCTATTTGCATCATATAGACTTAAAAAAGTCCTCTCACACAATTTGGGAGACATTGAACAAATTGTTTGGATCATAAGTTGGAAGTGCAGCAATATCTTTAAAGCAGAGATTGTTCGGCCTCAAGATGGAAGAAGGCGATAACATGGTGGAACATATTAGTAAGTTTCATTCTATTTGCAATCAACTAGTAGGAATAAGTGTAGATGTCCCTGATGATGATGCTAAATCAGTGTTACTCAATAGCATGCCTCCATGCTATTCTAACATGGTCTTTACATTGAGTAAAATAAATCCAAGTTTAGAACTTATTTCTTCTTTGTTAGATGAAGAAAAGAGAATCATGTTTGTGGAACCAGAGGAAAAATCCTTGTATGGTAAGAAACAAGATAAAAGAAGATCTAAATATTATTTCAGACCTGGATCATCTTCTAAATATTCAAAGAAGTGGCTCACCTATTATTACTGCAGACAATCTGGCCACTTGTCCTTAAATTGCAAGAAAAGAGCACAAGACTTACTTGATGGAAAACTGCAAGATAATGCCATGGCTGCTGATGACAAAGGAGAAAATGAAGAGGAAAGAAATACTACTTATACAGAAAATCAAAGTGATGAAGATTTTCTCTATTAGATAATTACAAATGGAGGATGGAGGCATCGGAGGCTGGAGGTCAGATAGCGACCTCTCGTCAGTCACCAATGACGAGGCCGCACGAAGCTATGGTTGCACATTTTGTGGTGTGAGTGTGCTTTCAGTATTTGATGTCTAGTGTGATTCTTTTTCTGATTTCCTGTTGTGTGTTGAATAAGTGAAATGTTCACATTGAGGGGGGAACATGATCAACATGATCCAATGTTCCATTTTCAGTTTTTCAGTTGAGTATGTGGTTATTCCTATTTCCCCAAATGCAAAAACATAGTGCAGAACAAATAACACAGTGAAATGCAGCATCATGAGGCTTGATGAGGTAGAACAGTCTCAGATGTGTTCCTGTTTGTACCTAGGTTTGTGGTTATCCTCTTGAAAACCATTGAAGGTTGTTCAGATGTGTTCCTGCTTGAGTTCCCACACTACTAGGTCAGATGTTTTCCCTAGAGTGACTAGTTGATAAGCAGATGATTCCTGAGCATGTTCCCATCCTCGTCGATCAGATGTGTTCCCGAAATTGCTTGGTTGATAAGAATTTTATGTGTTCCTTCTTCTACCTTCAGTTCGAGTGTGTGTCAAGATCATGAGCGCGCAGAGGCGGCAGGTTGCAAAGGAAGTGTGAAAGTTCTAATGTTACCATGTAAACATTAAGGTGGGGAATGTTAGGAAACTAATATTAATGTTTACATTATTTATGTATTCATTAAATACAAATGTTATTTTTATATATATTGTTATAACAAATATATAACAATAAATATTCGGGTGTGTTGTAGTTTCCTATTTTATAGGAAGTCAGTTTTCCTATTGATATGGCTATATATTAGCTTGTGATTGTAGTTCAAGGTGTGTGGAATACAATATCAATTTATTTTTTCTGTGTGACAATATTGCTATCCCAATAATATAATGTGTAACGCATAAGTGTGGTGTGTGGGTTTCAGTACAATGGTAAGCCCTCAACATTCAAATGTTAACTGAAGCACAAGAGTACTTCATTACGTTACGATGGTGTTAGGATGTGTGATATGGTATGCTTATATGAGAGGATAGTGTGACTAAAACATGGGGGGGTGATTGTTATGCTCCCCCTGAATGTAGGTGACACATATAGCTAGGAGATGACATCAAGTAGATCATTGTTGTCATGATCAAAACTAGTTGGAGCTGCATCAGAAACCTTATAAGCTATAGATTAGGGAGGGTCATATAGGGACCCATTGCGACGGAGTGAATAGACATTCATCGCATATTCTCCATCCGTAAAATCAATTGGTGGACAACCATGAGCATGCCAATGCAAGATATTAGGAACATATGCAGGAGAAGAATCATTAGTAATAGATATAAAACCAAAAGAGATGGGGAATGAGAGTGAATAGTGGAAAGGGTCTATTGTACCACCGATATAATCGATCCAATACTATCCTAATGTAAGTGGAGAATCATAATGGGTACATGCAATAAATACTTTCAAATGAAAAAAACGTAAGCCATAATCTGTTGTGATGTGGAAGTAACCATGATAAATGTGAGGTGAATGAAGGGGCGGTAAGATGTCATTGAGTGTTATATTGAACCTAGGCAAGCAGTCTTCTGTACAAATAGTATCTAAAATAGTGAGATCGACAGGAATGTGTTCTCAAAATTACCTATTTATAAATAAGGTACATCTAAAGGGAGGTCATGGAGTAGCCTCTGGCAAAGAAGAAGATGAAATGGCATTAACATTGTTAACAGATCCTTTATATAATACCATATCATTAGTGGAGGGAGGTTTTTTGAACCGGTAGTCACTTGGGCCATCAACTACAAAGGTTTCTTCAAACTAAGAATTATCTATGCCTATAGGAGTAAAATAAATTTGTCTTAATGACTCATCTATGAGTTCTATTACATAAACTTCATCTTCAAAAGCATCAGTGTGTGCATCATAAGTTTGGATTGTACTATATAGGACATTGGTAAGTGGCACTGAAGTGGGAGGGGTATAATAAGTAGTGGATGGCAGAGGTGGAGTGTTAGTAGGGACAAATACCATAGGTGAAATGATATCCAAGGTGTGAGTAGATATAGCAAAAGAATTAATAATAGGATTGGTGGAGGAGGAAGCACTAGATTAACTAACATCATATTTATCAAGACTAGCATGCGGAATACGTTGTAGAGGTGGAATGGGCATAGAGGTTGTAATACCCCATTGTTTTACTATTTGTTGTTATAGCAATGATATCACAAATTGACTTGTCCTCTGATGTTTGAACCTGTGCGTACCAATAATCAATGTGAACCTTGATTTTAGTATTGTTATGTTTACTTGGGTTAGATGATTGTATACGACTTGGTTGGGGTTCTTATAATTATACCGCACAATCTTGTCTGATAAAAGATAAATGAGAACCAAACAACTTTGGAATGGGTGAGATGATCTCATCATTTAAAGGTATGAACCTTAGCTTAATACTAAGCTTAGTGGCTACATTAAATCTTTAATGACCTAACATCTAGGAAGGTTTTAATGATGTTACCCTTAAGTTATATCTTTGTACCCTAACTTGAATATGAAGGGGAAACCTAATCATATATCAATCTAAGTATTATGTTTCCAAACTTACTAAGGGTATACTCTCTGAGAGAGCCAAGGCACTAGCATTATAAACATACTTATCATATTGATGCACATGAAAAGAGGGCATAAATAGTGCAGGCAAGTTACAATGCATTGTGTTAATGAAAAGGTGCTGAATTAATAAAATATTTAATGTCAGTTCAATCGACTATCTTATGGATATAAATATGTTTTATGAAGCAATTTATTAATATTTTCTTACATCATGATTTAAATTTAAATCTATATATGAAGCTTTGAATTCTCAAGGATTATATATAAGTTGACACATGCAAGTATAAATCGAGGCTATGGTCAATATTGACTCTATAAATATTATCTAACCTAATGAGGAATGACCATGCAAGGTCAAGATGCTCATGATTATTATTTGAAAACTAAATGTAGCCTCAGTTGAATATGACAAGAGATTAAGCGGAAATAGAAATGGTGGTAGATTTAAGTTCAAGGCCACAATGTGGCAGAAACATCAATGGGAGCATTAAATATTTTTACAGAACTTGGGAAACTCTATGCTTCCTTGAGAAGTTATCAAGTTAGGTCATGGAAATTTATCGTTCACTCCACTTCTATGAGTTCGAACTCTGTGGAACTTCACGTGAAGGCTTCAGTTGATATTTCAGTGAAGATTAGGGCTTTGTATGCAATTTATGACTATCAATGAAAGGGTATTCTATGAAACACTAATAAATAACTTTCTATATAATAGGATGGAGATTTGTTAAGGGTTTTTGGTTTTAGGAATCGACTCCAAGTTCGGGACTAGCAAAGGGATTTTGGTAACTAGAGAAGAATAAATCAAGTTCCTTTCTCAGGCATGAACTGATCTCTCTCCCCCTTTACAGTTTATCTTATTTACTATTTGACTAGAAGAAATCTCTGCATCGATTCTTGCCTACTAATCTTATAATGTTGGTTTATCTTTTTGCCTTGATTATTCCTTTGAATGATGGTTTTTGTAGAAAATATTATGGAGCCTAAATGAGGTTTATATTTTTTCTTGTATTGTTTGTATTATGTAGAGCATGGCTTGAAAAAGGGAATTTCCCATATGACTGTATTTGGATTTTACTATGGATTTATAATAATATAAACTCCCATTAGGATTGGGGGCCTCTATTTGGGAAGAGTCGTACTATTTTTACTAGTCTTTCTAGATAGCTCCATCCAAGTCATTCGATTATCATTTACCTTGGGGATTATTGAAAACCCCTCACTAGGCCCTCTGCTATTATTATTACTATGAGTTTATTATTAGATGGGAATGCTCCTAAATCATGGATTAATGGGTTTTCTATTACCTTTACGAATATGTTAAGCACTCAAGTCATTATCCTGTGTGGATAATTCCATGGCTTAAGTTTGAGGCACTACTTGGATCTTCGAATCGGTTAAAGTAATATTGAATACATCGAACTCTCATGAATGTGGACATTCTTCAAGTTTGATTGATATGTGATGTCCTCATGCATATGAATTCAAGCAATGCTTGAAATATGAAATTATAAATTTATCTTATACTTTCACCTTGAAGCTTTTCGAAAGATTTTTTGGTAGGAAAAAAGATGAATAGGGAAGTTAAGATAACTACCCTAAAATGGAGTCATGCATAGCCTTAAGTAAAGGTGACTGTACGTACCCAAAATTGTAAGGTACTGTACTGCAAAACAACATAATAAGTTCCCCAATGATGATACAGGTCTCTTCGCAAGGTGTTCGGGATCCAGAAAAGCCCTCGGAGTATGCGTTAACATCCCGCATACCCCACTTAGCCCATGTATGCTTTGTTTTCCCCTTTTTCCCTCTTTTCTTGCCCCTTTTCTCTTTAGTAACGAAACCACTGCCCTAACTAGGTGGTGGTCCTATAACCGCCACCCTGAACAGGGCGGCGGTCCTGTACGCATTTTCCAGAACGTTCTTTTGACGTGACTCGCATGAAATATCAGCATTTCACCAGCTTTCCTTGCCGACTTAGGCTTGCAATTATGTTTTTGGTCCCCTGGAATAGTGTTTTTCCTTTGTTTATTATTTAGGAGTTCAGTTTGATTTTGATCTTTGGGTGATTGAATTCCTATAAATGAGTTACTTGTGCTCAAGCAAATGGCCCTGAAGTTTTCCTTTGAATTTCTCTTTGTTGTAGATTTAATTTTCATTGTTGCTTAGAGTTCTTAGTTCAGTTCTTTGCATGCTTAGTTAGCATTGTCCAGATGTTGGTAAGCCACATATCTAGCTTGTGTAAACAGTGTTACTATTTTATCTAATCCATTAGAAGTAGAATAGCTTAGGAAGCCATTAAAGTTGCAGGTTTTGCTCTTCAAACAGGATGGTTTCAGGTTCTGGATGCATTATGTTGCATGATTCGTAAAATCCCGCTAGGAATTGCATAAGCCAAGCTCTGTACTCTTGCGCTATCCCTCTCCTACTCGCATTTTCAGTCTGCATTCTGAGTCATCCTTGTCCCAATATCTATTTCTATCGATGCTGGGATTACATGCTTTTTTGGATCCACGTGAACACAAAAGAACGAGGAGATCATACTAAGGGGATAGGATCACACACACCATCAGATTCACCACTTTCTGTGGAATCCAGGTTATAAGCTTTCAAAGTTCTAGTTAGAATCATATCAAATAGAGTAGTTAACCACTTTATTTCAGTAAATTCTATTCTCGATATTGCCAGGGAAGCTGTGGGGATTGATAGTTTCTGAGAAACTATGATTCACTCCTCACTTCTGAGGTAGGATCGAGAATCCTGCAAATATATTAGTTATTTCATTGTTTAGAATAGATATACAAACTGCACAGACAAATAGCTACACTCGGCTATTTTGTTTGTTTTAAATTATTAGTTTAGTTGTCAATTCTGAATATTTTAAATAGTTTCTTTCTTAAATTCTTATAAATCATCAAAAAAATACAAAAAAGAAGTCATATATGCTTAAATATATTTCGTATACTTAGAGTTCACTTTATTACAGTTTGTTTATATTGTTGCGCTTGTATGACAATTACGGGACCTAGGAAGCCCAGAGAATACGTTTTCGAGCCAATCGTGCCTCAGCCCAATCTCATAACAGCAATAACTGATATTGACCAGAATCTTAGAATCCAAGTCTTCCAAACAACAGCAGACTTCCAGCAGATCAGATCTCAGTTAGAAGGATTAAACATAGAAGACGACCAAGCACATACGTTTTGGTCAAATCAGCCAAACTACAGACTACCCTAGAAAAACATCTATATGACTGTAGAAGGGTTTGAAAGAGAACAAACATTCAGGTGTGACCCTTTAGTTCCACAACCAGACACAGGAGACACCCTCACAGATATAGATACCGGCCTAAGAATCCAGGTTGCAAGAACACCTGTGAGGTATTATGAGAAGATCACACAACTGTTGATTCTAAACATAGAAGCTGAGAAAGCATATGATTATTGGATACTAGGGATCAGGACTTGACTCCACACATGATCATAGTTGGTCCACAATAACCACGAACCTATGGTTGTGACCCACAGATCCTGCAACCCAACGAATCCATAAGAGAATTAGATATAGACACTGGCCTACGCACACTAGTATTTCAGTCTACTCCACTTCCACCTATTATCATCGAACAATTGTCCTTACTAGATATAGCGGTTAACGAAGCTAGAGAATTCTGGACTAGGCCAGAGAATCGTCCATAGAGTCAATTGTTTCCACCATCCACCATATGACCTTATCTGGAGACATACACGAAACTATCCCAGGTCATTTCCCACGTATCCCACAACCCATAGATCGAATCACGCCAGAGCTCGATATTGATTGGAGCCTTCGAGCAGTCATCCTTGCTGATCGATCTATCACACCAGTCCAAGTTAGAAGGGCTTTCTTTGCCTTAGATTCACAAATTCCATTAGTGCGTGTTGAAGACATTAGACTGCCTAACTAGCTTGTCTGCATCCCACACATATTCCATCCCAACTGGCTGTCTTGGCATGACCTCGGGAGGTTGGGTACGCGGAAGAGTTACCTATAGATTCCCACACTCGCTTGTCGCTTTTCCGGCGTTTAAAATTGGTGAACCCGACGTGAAACAAACAACTGTTTCGCCTTCTCTTTAAGAAGTTTCATCTCATCTCAATCACCTTCGCTCCTTCCCATTATTCTGCGGGTATTCATATACCCCCCGAATATGTCGGGATTCGATGAATATGGCAGACCCCTCTTGGGTCTTGAGGCATACTACGCCCAACATAATAGGCAATCATCACCCTCGCTCTCAGTATGGGGCAAAAATTATTCAACTAATCAGTTGTCAACACAAACCCCAAGACTCAGATATAATTCGTCTTTTCAAACGGGGGAGTTAGATCAACCTCCTCGAATGCAACAAACAGAGCCTTCGGGTTCAAACAATATGATGTTTACCAGGGAATCTAGTTCGTCTCCTCAGATGCTACTTAGGCCACAAATTAGTAGGCAATCAGATCCATACCTGGTCTTAGATGATGGACAGTCAATACGTCATCCTAGGAGTGAACAACATTCTCGGGGTATGTACCCACCTATAGGAGGTTTACAAATACAACCCGAGGTCTCTTTTCAAGAAAATACCTCTATGCCACTGCATATAGGAAATAATCTTGGAGAAACTTAGCAAGATAGCAATCAGTTCATGACAGGATATCACATGCCTATACAACACCAGGATATACAACAAACGCCGCTCAGGCAAAGCACCGTGACTTCACCAAATGAAGTCATTTCAACGTTAGTAGAAAAAGTGAGAGGGTTAGAACTTGCTCAAGCAAGTCAAAATTCTCCGTTCATTCAAGCAGGAAGTTCCAACCCTCCATACCACCCTGGCCAGGTAGATCTCCTCACGGGAGTAGGCACGTTAGGCATGCCGCCTCACTATCCACAACAAACGCCAACAAGGCCCATCATCTCTAACACTATTCCTCCCGGTCTAGTATCAAACAATCCATTACTAGACAATACCCCGTCATACTTAAACATGTACTCCAAATCACCACAAGGAGATATGTTCTCCTCTCCTGGCCTTTTTGCTCAAACGCAGGGACTTCCCTATGCCCCTGCCAATGCATACGCTGCGCCATATCAACAACCCATCTCACCACCACTCCCTCAGCAACCACCATCAATGGTTGAAACATATGCGTTAGGGACCTACTCAGAATATTTAAAAGAGCCCTTAGATTTCGCCATACGAAGCGTCATGCTTCCAAGACCCCTTCCCGATTTACCCAAGTTTAAAGGTGAGGGAGATCCGAATGCACATATCAAAGCCTACGCTACAGCCATTCGAGAGCTACTCCCATGGGATGGGGTTGTTGCTAAAATATTCCCCAAAACTTTGGAATGCATCGCTCTTGACTGGTATTATAGAATACCTGAAGCCTCCATCCATTCATTTAAACAGCTCGTATCAGAGTTCATTAAGGCCTTCGACATGAACAAACTATTAAGAACAGGAGTCAGGGAATTCTTGCACATCAAACAAGAACACAACAAATCTGTCACCCATTTCATCCAAAGGTGGCACACAGTTCTTTATTCTTCAGCAAGTGCTCCAAACATGGATCAAATGGAACTATGTGATTTATTCCTTCATTCTCTTAGCAGAGAGGTGAAAGAAGAAGTCTAGAAGTCCCCATTAAGAACTTACGATGAAGTACTTGAGAGCACTCTTCGAATAGACCAAGCAGCGATAGATACTGGTCATAAGACATATGGAGCAAACGGGAGGTTAATCACCCCCAATCAGAATGCTACAAATTATCCCACTACCACAAACGTTAGTCAAGGACCCAAAATCCTTAACAAAAATCGGGGTGTAACAACGGATGGAGTAACCGACCAGCCTAAAAAGGTAAATGTTTTCAATACTCCATCACAAACAAACAACCAACGAAACAACAACTTTACCCCGAAAATCAATACAGTGGATTTTAACCATCCACAACAACAACGGCAAAATCCCATGCAAGGGCCAAGTCAAAACTCATTTGGTTATCAAAACCAAAGCCAGAAACAACAAATGCAAAATTTTAATCCTAATAGGCAACAATTTGATCAGAATTTTAGGCCACAATATACACCAAACCAACAAAACAGGAATTAGAATCCCAATTCTTATTGTGGTTTCCACAAAATTCGGGGTCATGATACTAGAACTTGTTGTGACTACAATAAATTCATGCAACGTTTACCAGAAGAACAAAGATAGTTCTTCACAAAAAAATTTTTGGCAGATCCCGTCTCATCACCACCAAATACGCTCGCAAGGGCAGTTTCCCCTCAGAATACTCCTCTCAAGAAATTTAACGATCCACTCCCAAATCATGATAGCAATATGCTAAATCCAATTGGAACAAACAAAAGTGTAATGACAGGAAACAATGATCATGAAGCCTCGAATTCATTAAATCCATCAGTTGCGCCACAGTTAGGAAGTCAACCAAGACCCAAGATAGTCAGTTTGGTAGAATTAGACGTTGAACTACCTATCAAAGCTATAACAAGAACGCGAGAATATTTCTCTCAACCGAGCCCAAGTCATCTACCAGAAACAGATAAGAGTCAGCAAATAGTAGAAAAACCCGTAGGTGTCTATGATTTAATTAGTGACCTAACAAAGACCTTCTCGCACATTTCATTCTTGGATTTACTAAAGAACTCTCCTCCTCATAGATCTGTTCTTTTAAAAGCATTAGGTCTAGGTCATCTAATTAATATCACTCCACCTCCTGAAACACAAGTAAATCACGTAGATTTTGATATCCACCCTCCGGGGCAGCCGGACAAGGATGTCGAATTTATATTCAAAATAAGTAAAATGCCCACAGATGCTGAGATCACACGCCGAGGTGATCCAGCCTTACACTTACAAGTATGGGTTTATAATAACTACGTAAAATGGGCAATGGTTGACGATGGGGCCGTAGTTAACATAGTCCCTTTCTCTTTCCTCCAAAAACTAGGATATGGGGAAACAAACTGTTCCACCACTCGAAATACGTTGAGAGGCTATGATAGCCTTAAAGCCACTTCGATAGGAACTATAATACTGCCGGTCACCTTAGGGCCCAAAACAATCTTGACTGAGTTTTATATTATTGATCGGGAAACTAATTATAATATGATACTTGGCCGACCATGGATACACCGAATGAAGGCAATCCCTTCTACGTTATTTCAAGAAGTAAGATTCTTGCATCTAGGAAAGGTGTTTGTAGCCAAAGGTGATCCAAAACCTTTCGATTTGCACCTAACTGATTTAAAGAAAATACCAGGGGTGCACTCAGAATTTGAACTTCCAACAAACCAACTTAATAAACACACTGACCCAAAACCAGAGGAAAAGTTGGTACCTACGACGGATCTTGAAGCTATCAGCATAGCCAAAACAATTTCAACCCCCAAAGATAAAACTAAAGAAACAGTATCATTAGGGACTACCGCAAAAATCATTGAGTTAATAGAACAAGATTCACCAATGTTCTTACCATTTGATTCAGTAGGTATAGGATATTCCCTAGGTGTTGGTTCCCTTCCAGCAGAGGACCTCTGTATGGTAGAAGTAGAGTGCGCAAACACTGCAGATGCCCCAACATCTATACTCCCGACTAAGTATTGGACTCTCCATTTCGATGGAGCTAAATGTCATTATGGAGCGGGGGCAGGTATAATTCTTACTTCACCCGAGGAGAAATTCCTCCCATTTTCCTTTAAGTTAAACTTTGAATGCACAAACAACGGCACTGAGTACGAAGCCCTCCTCCTTGGCCTCACTTTAGCCAAGAGAATTGGTGTTAACAACATCAGAGTCTTAGGAGACTCACAATTAGTGGCAAACCAAGTTTCTGAAGTATACGAAACCAAAGCCGAACACTTGCAGCTTTACAAAGAAGCCGTATTAAATTTAAGCAAGGCATTTAACTTCATATCCATTGAAGCAATCCCGCGAGAGAAAAAATATTCTCGCCGATTCAATAGCAACTTCAGCATCACGTTTTACTCCAAGTAATGAGTTAGAAGATATCCATTTCACGGTGTCCATTCGTGATGAACCATTGATAAAAATAACGACAAATCCCCTTTCAAGCGGAAGTGAATCTACCACCCCAGACCATGGCGATAATAATATGGCCACTTTAGAATACTTAAATGCCTATGCGGCATTACATCTCTCCTATCATATGCTAGATTTGTCCTTAATTCCACATTCGT
Organism: Taxus chinensis; assembly: GCA_019776745.2. NCBI lineage: Eukaryota > Viridiplantae > Streptophyta > Pinopsida > Cupressales > Taxaceae > Taxus > Taxus chinensis. Next base: position 71,724,537 of record CM034149.1, read on the forward strand.
CTTCCTACTTCGGGAATCCCATGATGGATCTCCCCTCACAAATAGAACCTAGCATATACGCAGTAGAAAATGGGGAGGATTTGGATTTACCTCCAGCACCACCTGAGTTCGAAGAGGGTAATGCATGTTTAATCAAGGAGAACAATCGATGTCAACATCAGAACAGAAGATGAACCAAGAATATTGAAACTAGGTTCTTCGTTAACCCCAGAAGAAGTGGAAATACATACTCAGATCCTCAAAGAACATCAGAAGGCATTTACATTTAATTATAAGGAGATGACAGGAGTCGCACCCCACATTGTGGTGCATAACCTCATCACTAAATCAGATGCAAAGCCAATTAAACAAAAATCAAGACCCATGAAGCCCAAAGTAGCTCTCATGGTAAAAGAGCGAGGTAATAAAACTTCTTCAGGTAGGATTCATCAAGCCAGTTGACTACTCCCAATGGGTATCTAATATCGTCCCCATTCTCAAGAAGAATGGGAAGATATGCATCTGCATAGATTTTTGAGATATCAACAAAGCATGTCCTAAGGACGACTTCCTGTTACCATCCATCGATGTTATTGTTCATGCAACAGCTAGTTTTGAACTTTTATCTCTCATGGATGGATTCTCGGGATACAATCAAATCAGAATATCTGAGCAAGATCAAGCTAAAACTACGTTTATAACTCCTTGGGGAACCTATTGCTATGCTGTTATGCCATTCATTCTCAAAAACGCTGGTGCTACGTACCAGCGGGCCATGACATATATATTTCACAATCTAATTCATAAAATCATGGAATCCTACGTAGAGGACTTGTTGGCTAAGGCCAAGAAGCGTTGTGACCATCCCAAAGTACTCCGCGTCATTCTTTCACGCCTAATAGAATACGGAGTCACACTAACCCAAAGAAATGCGTCTTTGGTGTAACGAGAGGGAAGCTCCTAAGTTATATCATATCATCACGAGGGATAGATGTTGACCCAACCAAAATTTGGGCTATCCTCGAAATGGTTCCACCTTCGGATGAATCTGGAATCAGATCATTTCTCAGAAAACTGGGTGCAATCCGAAGATTCATCCTAGACTTAAGCTTTGCCATTCATCCCCATCAACAATTTACTCAAGAAAGACTATAGCACTGATTGGACCGAAGACTACAATGAAGCCTTTTAACGCAGTTAAGCGCTTTCTTGCTGTCACCACCTACACTAATGCCACCTAAGCTAGACCACTTGTTGATTCTATATTCACGAGCTACTAATGTCTCATTAGCTTGCATGTTGGCCCAAGAAGACGATGATAAAAGAGAACGCACTGATTTATTTCATCAGCCGAACGTTGCTCGACTATGAAACATGCTATACATAGGCAGAATGAGAATGTCTCGCCATAGTCTTTGCAGCCAAATGCCTAAGACACTATATGCTAAATCAAGAAACAAGGGTCGTGGTAACAACAGACCACTTACGAACCTTCCTCACACAAGGGTCCTTGTCTAAAAAGGCTGGACGTTTTATAACCTTAATGGGAGAATTCGAATTAACATTTGTAAATCAGAAGTTGGTTAAAGGACAAATCATTGCAGATTGGTTAGCTGGCAACCCATTAGATGGAGGCGATCTAGTAGATTTAGACTTTCCAGATGAGTGCGTATACTACATCGAAACCCGACCCGCTATCTCTAAGGTGTCCCTGGTACGCTGACATCATTAACTATATCATGGACCATACATATCCAGAAGGAGCTACACCACAACAAAGAAGATGGTTACGCATAATCGTAGCTAAATACGTCATTATAGAGCAGGTGCTCTATCGAAAAGAATTCGATGGAATGCTCCTAAGATGTGTCGACACAGAGGAATCCAAGAAGATTCTCCATGAATCTCACAACAGAATATGTGGAGGCCACTTCGGTAGCCACGCCACTACTCGAAAAATACACCGAATGGGCTATTTCTAGCCCACTCTAGAACATGACGCAATAGAGTTTGTACACAGGTGTCGTAAGTGCCAAGAATTCTCCCATGAGATCCACATGCTGGCACAAGTCCTGCAACCAATCGCTACTCCATGGCCCTTTTCTACATGGGGCCTAGACTTAATAGGGAAATTCTCTCCCTCATACCACAGACGGCCATAATTTTATAATGACAGCCACTGAATATTTCACCAAATGGGTAGAGGCTATGCCTCTTACCACTGTACCTGGTTTCTGTAATCGCCAAGTTCATTTTGAATCAAATCATTTGCAGGTATGGTATCCCGCAAATCACTGTCTCCGATAATGGAACCTCTTTTAAGAATGAAGAGGTTCGTGAGCTATGCAATAAATTTAAAATAAGCCATCATACAGCTTCCTTGTATTATCCCCAAGCCAACGGGCAGGCTGAAGCAACAAACAAGACACTAAAAGCCATTCTCCTTAAAACGGTAAAAGAAAACAAACGAGATTGGAATTTGAAGTTATATCCAGCCTTGTGGGCCCACCAAACCTCAATAAGAACACCAATGGGAGTAACTCCTTTCTCGCTAGTATTCGGGGCAGAAGCAGTTCTCCCACTTGAGGTCGAAATACCCAGTCTCCGCATTTCATTACAAGGGATTCTGGATGAAGACACTTACAGAGAAGCACGTCTTTCTCAACTAGAAATCCTGGATGAAACTAGGTTAGATGCTGAGTAGCGACATAGAGCTTATGCTGACTGAATGTGCCGGTAGTACAACAAGAAAATCTATGAACGTGATATATACGAAGGTGATCTAGTTCTAAGACTAGACAGCCGAATCGACAAGAAGACCGGTGAAGGAAGGAAATTTTGGCCCAAATGGTTGGGCCCATATCTGAGTCATGAAGGACTACGGAAATGGTGCTTACCTCTTATGTATGCTAGAAGGTGAGGAAATTGGTGAAACAGTCAATTCCCTTCACCTCAAGTGGTCCTACGTATGAGCAACTAGCACTACTTGTATAATTATCTACATTGCATCTTCATACAAATTAAGATCATTTTGTCCACTTGTTTCTTACATAAATTGTGATCAAGGAATCTATTCTCAAAAGTAATTCACTACAAACTCATGATGTTGTTGGCATAAAGCTCTTCAATCATACCTCTCCATCTTCATATATCATCGAATCATCTCGGAATCTTTTATCAAATAAAGATAGACATGACAAAGTCTTAACGGTAACCATACCAAGATCTGCAAGTTTATTCTCGCTTTGATTTATTCTTAGGATAGGTGTCTTACCTATGGTCTGTTCTAGAAGCTTCATGGTGTCACATCTATCCCATATGCATATCTCTTTGGGAATAAGCACATACTGACATTTTACTCAAGAAAACAAGTCAACAGGTAATTAAACAGAAAATTTTAATTTTACACATTTCCTTGCCCCACCAACCTTTGGTGATGAGCTTGCGTCTCTTACTAGTGACGTAGGGTTGGGAAAGGATGGAAATGCCCTTACTCGCCTATACCTTGCCCACGGTGATAAACCCACACTTCTTACTAGTAGCATGGGGCAAAGTGTAGGGGGTCTTCTTAACAAATAAGTACAAATGGTCATACGCAAACAATTCAAATTTTCAAACTTTGAGTCAAAAACAAATGAAACAGATGTTCAAAATCCCAAAAGAGTTAAAATCCTAAAAACCCAGATTTTGTCTACTATGTGGCCATCTACGGGTCTAAGTCTGGATAAGCCACAAAGCAAGTTGCATCCAAAACTATGAAGTCACTCGAGTGGAGTTGGCTTGTAGCTTCTAATTTGGTTCCGTCAAAGCTTTTTCTGTCTTTCATCACTATCATTTCACCACATTTCATAACTTGCGCCCTTCTTGGCTCTTGGTGATGAGCCCTCGCATCTTACTAGTTGCGTGGAGTTGGGAGTGGGGCAAGTTAATCTGTTCATCATACTGGTTATTTTCATCACTTTGCCAAAACAAACATGAGGTATCCATATTGCTCACAGAAGCTAAAGATTCAAAATCACAATATATCTACATTATCATGTATCAGCATCATGAAATACAAAAAGAAAGTAAGCATTTACATCATTTGTTCACCATTGCATACATTCTAAAAATCATATAAACATACATCGTAGTATACACAAAGAAACTGGAAATAGAAAAGAAACCATGAGTGCCAAGTTTTGATCCAAAACGAATGCATATATATAAATAATCAATGTTTATATACAATGCCATCATGCACTAGGCATGGTCAAAATGCTCAAAGAGCCCGTGATACACAATAGTACAAAATACACAAGGGCCAAATGGCCTCTCAACCCCTACGCGACCCCTCCGAAGGTGCACGCCCTCGCCTAGGACTCCGGCTACGCTGGCGCTCTGAATGTACAGAGGGCTCAGGGTCCCGAGGGGCAGCCGCAGTCTCACCATGAGAATGGCTCCTCATAAGGTGCTCAGCCGTCCTGTAGCCCGCTAACTCTGTGCGCAGGGTCGACACCATCCTGGCCACGTGCCAAACGGGAGCGAAGACATCAGTATGTCTACCAGCCATTGAGGGCTCCCCGGCATCTACGGACAGCTCCGCGTGAGTCCTATCCATGGGGATCATCAGGGAATCGGTACATACCCTGCGGATCAGATCCCACCACTCATCAACAGTCTCTACAAACAAAGAAGAAAAACAAATCAGAAACCAAGCAAGAGGCTAAAAGATACAAGATAAAAACACAAGGAGAGATAGCAATTAAAACAAATCCTAAATTAAACAAACGTTAAAGAAGGAAGAAAGGATAACTTACTCAGATCACCGGGCCTCCAAGATGGGTCGCTGGGACCGGCACCTGCCACGGATGCCGCTGCCGACTAAGGGGCTGCTCCTGTGGCAGGGGCAACATGTTGCCCTGCAACTGACTCATCCTCTCCACCATGGCCCTGAGAGAGTGGCTCCTCTGAAACTAGAGTGTCCTTCTCTGCGCTCTCCTCAGCCCTCTCTGCCTGCATAATGTCCTGAGTGTCATGCCACTCAGGATCACTGTCATCAGTCTGCTCCTCCAACCCTCCCTCTGTAAGCTCCTCAAAGTCAGAGTCAATATCTATGGGGTCATCGCTACTATGAGCAGGACCCGCAGCAATCTGAAGTAAAGGTGCCCGAGGTGCACCAGCTCTCCCTCTAGCACGAACTATCCTCTTGGCTGCAATGGGAATGCCAGGAGTGATCACTGTCCAACCACGGCCTCTAGGCCCCCCTCTGGCCTCACGAACTGATCTATAAACTGGTGCCACTGGGGGAAGCATGCCCATATACGGTAGGCCAAACTGTCTGAGGAACTCTACCAAAAGGATACACCTCCACTTTCCCCACTCGATCAATGAGCTGCCCTGTGGTGGAGCAAGAGATCAAGGTAAGAGTCTCCTCTCCCCATATGCCGGCCATAAGCTAGTACGGTGTCGCCTCCATGTCTACAGTAGTAAGGGAGGCAACTGGCTGGTGAGGTGCTCTAAGCACTGACATATCTGTCCATCTGGCTGCCCTCACAGCCCCAGGATCTGCCACCTCCATGCCTCTGCCATAAGGGATAAAACGCTCATACACCCAACTCATGACTAAAGTCGGGTGGCTCAATGACTGTCCCTATAAATGGACCACCCTGTATAAATCATGGTAGGTGGTCCCCAAAATATCTGCACCCCAGCCGTATATCCGGCCATGCCCCTCTATTTTTTGCGTAATGATCGGGGGCCCCAACAGTATAACAATGTATCCCCTCCCTTGTCCCCGATCAGTCTCGAGGCAAGGATCCCCATGACGGCCTGTCAAAGTACGGGGATAGGCAAAGAAGGAATGGATCGAACTCTCACTCCCTTCTTCGACCCCATGGAGATAACTGCATCTCCCATATATGCTGCCCACTGTGCAATCTGTGCCTGTGAGCCTGCTGTCTCTAATGTAAGTCTCCTCCCGATGATCGGGACCCCCAAAATACTGGTAGACATCCTCGAGTGTGATGGTCCATTCACCATGGACCCCTGGTAGTCGGAAGGTGTTCCGATCTACATCCCAGTAAGAGAATAAGTCACAAAGGATGTGACTAGATGGTTCAACATGAGGCACACGCGATATACATAGTATACCAGCCCTCTGAAGTGTGTCCTCCTCGTCTTGCGAGAGGGCATCCAGTACTCCTGAGAGCCAATCACACACTCTCTCTCTGCTCCATCTAATATACTCCTCTCTCACCTGCATACACGTAAAAACACACAAAACAGAGAAAGTTAATATCTGAACAATACCAAGAAGGTCATAAAAATGCGTAGAAGTGTAAAAAAATACAAACACAAACTCAAATATAAGTTCTTTTGCATTCTGTGCAGAACCGCCACCCTGAGCAGGGAGGCGGTTTTGTAACCACCACCTTAAAGGCGGTAGTCATGTAACCGCCGCCTTGAGCAGGGTGGCGGTTGCATAACCGCCGCCCTGTCCAGGGCGGCGGTTGTGGTCCGAAAACCCACATGGGTTTTTAATCTTAAAAATTCTAAAACAAGCAAAAAATGACCATTTGACCTAAAAATGGAGCCTACCCAGTAGGCCCCCCCCCTAGGTGGATCTTTTGAACCTAATATCTTCAAAAATAACCCCCCCATTACAACAAATTTAACATTTCAAATTTAAAGGGGGAAAAACACAAAATTGAAGAAAACCAATCTGTGATCTAGCAGGGCGGTGTTCCATGTGTGGAGGCATGATCATGATCTCGCTGCGGACGTTTTGACTATACTCATGCAAGAAATCGTCACCATGGGTCCTAGAGCTCAAAAACAATGAAATCAACTCATGCAAATGAATAGGAATATGGGCCCACTTTCATATATATAGCACTTTGATTCGTTTTAAAAGACTTTTTCGCAGGTTTGGAGCGTTGATGGAGGTAAGTCCCTATCCCCACACAAATGGTACATTCTCATTCCCTATTATTTTAGCGTTTATTTTCCAAACTAATGTATCTATCTGCACTTGAGTTCTCCTTTCATTTTGCAGATAGCGGGAATTTTTGATGGCGTAATTTCAACACACAGATGTGTAAGGTATAACTTCTAAACTTCCCATTTCGGGACTGCCATACTCGGACCCACCATTTTATACCTCTTCATAGATAAAATGCTTCTTCTGAGGGGGCAATATGTATGTACCTAAAAATGTAAGGTACTGTACTGCAGAACAGTGTAATAAGTGCTCCAATGATGATGCAGGTATCTTCGTAAGGTGTTCGGGGTCCAGAAAAGCTCTCAAAATATGTGTTAACATCCCACATACCCTGCTTAGCCCCCGCGTGATTTGTTTTCCCCCTTTTTCCCTCTTTTCTTTCCCCTTTTCTCTTTAGTAACAAAACCGCTGCCCTGACTGGGCGGCGGTCCCGTAACCTGCCGCCCTAAACAGGGCAGTGGTTCTGTAACCGCCACCCTGAGTAGGGCGGCGGTCCTTTACGCGCTTTCCAGAATATTCTTTTGACGCGACTCACATGAAATATCAGTGTTTCACCAGCTTTCCTTGCCGACTTAAGCTTGTATTTATGTTCTTGGTCCCCTGGAATAGTGTTTTTCCTTTGTTTATTGTTTAGGAGTTCAGTTTGATTTTGATTTTTGGGTGATTGAATCCCTATAAATGAGTTACTTATGCTCAAGAAAATGGCCTTGAAGTTTGCCTCTGAATTTCTTTTTGCTGTAGATTTAATTTTCATTGTTGCTTAGAGTTCTTAGTTCAGTTCTTTACATGCTTAGTTAGCATTGTCCAGCTGTTTGTAAGCCACATATCCAGCTTGTGCAAATAATGTTGCTGTTCTATCTAATCCATTAGAAGTAGAGTAGCTTAGGAAGCCATTAAAGTTGTAGGTTTTTCTCTTCAAATAGGATAGTCTGAGGTTTTGGACACATTATGTTGCATGATTCATAAAATCCCACTAGGAATTGCATAAGCCAAGCTCTGTAATCTTGCACTATCCCTCTCCTACTCGTATTTTCAGTATGCATTCTGAGTCGTCCTTGTCCCAATATCTATTTCTATTGATGTTGGCATTACATGCTTTTTTAGATCCACGTGAACATGAAAGAATGAGGAGATCATACTGAGGGGATAGGATCACACACACCATCAGATTCGCCACTGTTCTGCAGAATCCAGGTTCTAAGCTTTCAAAGTTCTAGTTAGAATCATATCAAATAGTGTAGTTAATCACTTTATTTCAATAAATTCTATTCTCGATATTGCCAGGAAAGCTATGGGGATTGATAGTTTCTGATAAACTATGATTCACTCCTCACTTCTGAGGTAGGATTGAGAATCCTATAAATAGATTAGTTATCTCATTGTTTAGAATAGATATACAAACTGTACAGACAAATAGCTACACTCAGCTATTTTGTTTGTTTTAAATTATTAGTTTAGTTGTCAATTCTAAATATTTTATATAGATGCTTTCTTAAATTCTTATAAATCATCAAAAAAATACAAAAAAGAAGTCATGTATGCTTAAATATATTTCATATACCTAGAGTCTCACTTTATTATAGTTTTTTTATATTATTGCGTTTGTATGACAAATTTGGATCTTTGTTAAAAATGGGCAATACCTTTCTATATTCTGACCAATTAGAAATCATCAATTTGACCTAGGGAGCCCAGATAATACATTTTCAAGCCAATAATGCCTCAGCCCAATCTAATAATAGCAATAACTGATATTGATGAGAATCTTAGAATCTAAGTATTCCAAACAATAGAAGACTTCCAGTAGATCAAATCTCAGTTAGAAGGATTAAACATAGAAGACGACCAAGCACATATGTTTTGGTCAAATCATCCAAACTACAGACTACCCTAGAAAAACATCTATATGACTGTAGAAGGATTTGAAAGAGAACAAACATTTAGGTGTGACCCTTTAGTTCCACAACCAGATGCAGGAGACACCATCACAGACATAGATACCAGCCTAAGAATCCAGGTTGCAAGAACACCTGTGAGGTATTATGAGAAGATCACACAACTATTGATTCTAAACATAGAAGCTGAGAAAGTGTATGATTATTAGATACTAGGGATCAAGAATTGACTCCACACATGACCATAGATGGCCCACAACAACCACGAACCGATGGTTGTGACCCAGAGGTCCCACAGCCCCAATGAATACATAAGTCAATCATATATAAATACTGGCCTACACACACTAGTATTCCAATCCACTTCACTTCCACCTATTATCATTCAACAATTTTCCTTACTAGATATAGAGGCTAACGAAGCTAGAGAATTCTGGACTAGGCCAGAGAATCGTCCATAGAGTCAATTGTTTCCACCATCCACCATATGACCTTATCTGGAGACATACACGAAACTATCCCAGGTCATTTCCCACGTATTCCACAACCCATAGATCGAATCACGCCAGAGCTCGATATTGATTGGAGCCTTCGAGTAGTCATCCTTGCCGATCGATCTATCACACCATTCTAGGTTAGAAGGGCCTTCTTTGCCTTAGATTCGCAAATTCCACTAGTGTGTGTCGAAGACATCAGACTACCTAACTAGCTTGTCTGTATACCACGCATATTCCATCCCCACCGGCTGTCTCGGCACGACCTCGGGAGGTCGGGTACGTGGAAGAGTTACCTGTAGATTCCCACGCTCGCTTGTCACTTTTCCGGCGTACAGTGACAACTACCATAATGGGACTATGCATACCATGTATGATATTAAGGATATAATTCCACTTGAAATTATTTAACTTCACTTTATATAATAATAATTAATACTCATAAATTGAGATATGCAAGTGGAAGCTGAATTATGTGTGTGTGTGTGTGTGTGTGTGTGTGTGTGGGTGTGTGTGTGTGTGTGTGTGTGGTGTGTGTGGGTGTGTGTGTGTGTGTAATGTGTGTGTGTGTGTGTGTGTGTAATGTGTGTGTACTGTGTGTGTAATGTGTAATGTATGTATATAATATGTATGTATGTTTATGCAAACATCCTTAATTGTTAATATGTTGGGCTTGATCTATTTATTTTTCAATCTTAAGGAAATGTGCTAGAAATGAAGGGATTATTATTAATTTTGTTTGTTCTTCTTGTATTATGCCTTAAAGGTACCCTAAATATAAGTAGTGAATATATCTATTAAAGATACAAGAACATGACTTTGAGATTACATTGTTTTATTTCAATACTCATCTCATAATATGTGGTTTGACTTTACAGATATTTCCTTTATTCAAATAGTAAATGAAATAAGAAGTTAAGAGGGATAGAGGTCATTTCATGCTCAGTTCGTGTGAACTGACCAATGCTAACTTTTTTGTAGGTTTTTTGATGTACTCTGAATGAAGCTTGAAGAAAAAATTCTTGATCATTTTTTTTATAGAAGATGCTTGTATAGTTCAATGATTTTGTAATTAAAGATATGTTGCTAACTTGTTTATCTGGCAAAGAGGTAGAAAAAATTCATTTTGTTTTACTGTTGGAAAAGAAATAATAAAAGATGAAACTCTTGTACTCTATTAATTTTTGTTTGTTTTAGAGATTTCAATGATTGGATACGATTATGAAACCTTATTCAAGTTTATATATGGATCTAATGTTATGATTAAAGATTCCAATAATGTGTGAGATTAATAATTGGGTATGACGTGTCTACATGGGATTATATACATTATGGGTCAATAAAATATTAAATTGAACCTGGAGTTCATATATGTATGTAAACTTATTTACAGTCAGTCCAAACACAGATGTAAAGATATTAGAGATGCAATGAAAATAGATTGTACCAGAAGAAAGACTTCATAGTTGCATGATGACTTAAAGTTCCCTATGGGCTTGGTTTATTTACTTTGATCGTGGATGCAATATTATGTTACGTAATCTATCATAATTAGGTGCGGAGCTGAGATACAAACATGCTTAAGGATTAACATACCAGCATGGTGTGAGTCTATATAAAGCTATACATTATGAGTTATGAAGTGAGTAAGAAGGGTTTACTTGAAAATGTGTATTGCAAATTTACATTGTTAAGGGCTTATTGGAATTTAGGATCTCCGTGAGATATTAAATTAATACAGTACATACTTAAAGATAATATTTATAAGGGTTCCTTTAAGAACATGAAATTCATATATATATATATATATATATATAGTATATATATATATGTGTGTGTGTGTATTTCTTTAAAGTATGCCTTAACAATTATGAATACCCTTGAATCTAAAGTGCACCTACATTTTACCATGATCAATATTCCTTACGACAAATAGAAATAGGATATATCAGTTAAGATATTACATTTATATGAGGGTAATATGACTATAAGGTTGAAGTATTTATCAAGGTTGTAACTCAAGTATAAATGTTGATATATTATACATATAATACTAATTCAACCATTGATGTAACTACTATGAAATTAATCTGATGATAAAAGATTCACAGTTACATGATGTTATCAAGTCTCAAATAGACCTAGTAAAGAAATAGGAAACAAGGTGAGTAATTGAGATTTGAAGATTATTAAGGTGCTCCATATAAACATATGAAGGGAATATAAATATGTATATATAACTCCTAGTGAGTGAACACCATATATCATTTGATTATATGAATGCATAAATATCGATCTAATTGAATAATTACAATACTTTACATAAGTACCTTCTTAAGAAAAAATAAATGGGTACTTGAGGAGTAATAACCATTAAATATTTATATTCCTTTTTACCAAAAATTAGGGCATAATATAATAGAGAATATAGTACCTTGTTATGGAATCTAGAGAGTGTTCAAACCACTTAAGATAAGTTAAGGCAAGCTTAGGCGACATGGATATCTATCCTTGGGGGAAAATAAATATAGGTCCTCTAATATGTATTAACTCAGAGATGATAATTGTTTACCAAAATCCATGATGGGGTTTTTCATCCTATTCATAAATGGCTAATGTAATCTCAGGTACATGAATTAAATAAAATATGTACCACACTTACTTAAGGTCAAAAAGGGACTCCCTTGAAGGTTGTACAACCTATAGTCCATTATTTTTTAAATGCTAAGTACATAGCAATGTCTTAGCAAATGTATTAATGTTAAAGATACCTGAATGGTATTCAGGAATGGTGCCTTAAACAGATAGGAACTAGCTATATGTGGATTAACAGGGATAGATTTGTTGTCCTCTTTAACAACATCATATAAAATGAGATGTTATCAATGTGGTGGATTACTTGGTTCCTCTATAGCAAAAAATAGTGCATTGATACAAAATAAGTATATTGGTATATTAACAGAGCAAGTATGTTTAATTTCATAAATGAAGAAGATACATATGCATGTATGTTAGACCATATTTGACATAAAGGAGCAAGAGTGAACCTGGATAACTTTATTCAGTAGAATAGAATAAGTGTTATTAAAAGGGGGCTAGTGAAATTAGTACAAAGTATCATAATTACTGAGTAATTATGTAGCTTTTCATGATTACACATAAGAGTAAAATACAAAATTGATAGTTGATTACTCCCTTGATAATGAGAGCCAATCATTTATACAGATTAGAAATGAATCATTAAATTTATATCAATAAAGTCTTGGAATGCAAATCTAAGTCAGTGAGCTAACTTAAATCTAAAATTTATAGGTAGAAATAAATGTAAAGTACTTAATAGAACTACATTCGACCTGGTGGAATAAAATGGTGTAGGACCCTAAGTACGATTCATTCATGGTGAAGAGTCGTGGAATCTAGGGTAACTTGTTGTGAGTAATTTAATTAAGATATAATGATTCAATTTAGAACCCGTGGTGGGTCAACTCACTATAGCCTCTACATTTTTGTACCCATTTAATGACAATAGTCATTAATTGGGTATTGATATTTAGCATATGTATTGTGTTGCCTCATCAAGACCCTGAATTGTGTTATGGTAATGTATTAAGTACAAGCTTTGTTATAGTTACAAGCTTGGATTGTACCTCATGGACTCATACCTTGATGCCAAATTAGAATGGATATGAGAAGGGAAGCATTCAAATAATGATGTAAATAATTATGGGGACACTGACCTTCCCACAAGCATTCTAAGTTTTCATAGTGGCACATCTTCCTTTTGGTAATTCTAGATTTGTTCCTTGTACGAGACTTGTAGCTGTTTATAGAACCATTATTGAATGTTAATCCATATAACTAAATATTTGATGAAGGTGAGATGAAAAATTCCCAATGGCGAGTGTTTCATCATGGAATTGAGCATGGCATACATGTCTTTGAAACTTTACGCAAAGAAGTGTAAGTTGTTGATTACATTGTCATGATTTCACCAAGATCTAAGCTATGGGATGTCATATGGGATTCCATGGTGGAACCTAGGTAGGCACTTAGAGAGAATCACTTAATTATCATTTCTTGATAAAGGAAATACCAAAGGATACATCTGATGTATTTCCTCACAAAGAGCATTGAGGGGGGTCGAGTAGGATCTATATACTCTCATATAGTTGCACATGGTTTATGACAGTTATCAGAAATGGATTACATTAAGGTTATATTAGATTTAAATGTATGGGTGTTTAAATCGTGAATCATAAAGTGTAGAAAAAAAATTCCCTAGATGTGAAGTGACACAAGTGGTTGTTACAAAGGTAATAGGATTGATGCGATAGTATTTGAATGGTTCAGGATCAGCATTAATAGTGTGCTCATAGCCATCATGAAGGAATTTAACACATTGATGTACAATAGATGGAATTTCTTGCATTTTGTGAATCCAAGGCCTACCTAAGAGGACATTGAATTAAAAATAAGGATCGAGGATGTAGAACTCAGTGAGAATAGTTTTAGGTCCAACCTAAATATGTAAGGAAATAGTCCCTAAGCATGTGTGAATGGAAGAGTCATAACCACGAATGAGAGTGGAATTATGAGATATGAGAGTGTCATTTATACCTAATTTTCATAATAGATAGTGGACACAAAGATTAAAGAAATATCCATTATCGATTAGAATGTGCTTGATACAAGTAGTGCTAACAACAGTGATAATGAGAAACAGAGCATATGGTTTGTTTTTTGCAAAGGGAGACATATCCTCATCAATGAAAGAGATAAAACATGGTAAATTACGGAGAAACTAGATGATATGTGTGAAATCCTCGATGGAATGGTCACCCTCAACATGAATAGCATGGAGGGTAGCCTCTAGTGTGGTACAAAAATATGGCGCATTTCGCAGTAAGTCATAGAGAGAGATATTAGTTGGTGTATTTTTGAGTTGGTCAATAATGGCATAGCCCTTAGAAGCTACTAGTGGGGCTACCTACATAATGGGTGGTAGAAGAGAAACAGGTGGAGTGATTGGTGGATTAAAGCGAGTGTGACGACTAGTGATGACATTGATAGACAAATCAGACTTATGTGTGACAAAGTGAGGAGGGTGTTGGGTGCGTACACGCATAAAATTAGTGACGGTAGTAGCTATACTGGTGACCTTAGTAGGTGTATAGGTAGGGCAAGAAGATTGAGCCATAACTTGATTAGGAGATGAAATGGTGCAAAGGAGGTGTTAAAGCATGGGGTTCACCAAAATCATTAACTAAAATTAAAGTAAACTATGTGAAAGTATAATAATATTTAATCTAATATAGGAGGAATTAAATTTTGTAAACTATGCTAAAATAGTAAGGAATGATTTTAAATAATTATATCAAGTGAAATAAAACCCTAAGTATGTAAATATGTAAAAGGAAAGGACTTAGCTAATTGTCAATGACTATCGCAAGGTGTTGTAGGTTTGATTATAGATTCCAAAAGAAGGAATGACTGTATAAAGGTCCCGTAAAGGTTGGATCTGGAGGATATGAATGGACTGAAGCACCCATGAGTGTACTGGGGTGCCCCGGGACACCCTGGTCTATAAAATAAGTGCCCTAGTCTCTATAAAAGTTCATAATCGGGTTCTTTCAATTTCGTAAGATGCTCTGAAATATTCCCTATTTGTCACACTAGATCTATTAGACTGCACTGCATATATCAAATAATGTAGGATGAAGGAATGACCTACAAAAGATAAATCAATATCAAAAACCTTAAAATAAAATATGTAAAATGAATGGGTCAGACTGAGCTCAGCTACCATAATAATGGGCTTACTAATCTGAGTGTTGGACTACATTTCAGACCTAAATGTAGTTTTGATGTGTGTGTGTGTGCATGTCATTCCCTAGGTGCTCTTGTTTCAGTCGCACTTTGTGAAGTAGCAAGCAATAATAACTATAGAAAATGTACTAGCATGTGTGCATGGAATAGAATAGAATCCCTCCCATATGTTGCGTGTGTAGATGCAGATATCCTAGCCTTGATGTATGGAACTATGTGCATGCAAGTGATGTAATGGATGCAACTCTAGATGGAGTGGTAATAGTAAGTGACGTTAAGACCCTCATTATGGTGTCATAACTTTATATTTATAGGGTTATCTTAATCTAATTTCATAATTAATCCCGACATGGCTGACTAGGAAAAAGATAAGGATGAAAAATGACTAGAAAGAGCCCAAAAAGAAGCAGGAAAGTAAAACAAGGATCGGGGCACCCTAGGTGGGACCAGGGTACCCTAGTTTAGGCTAAAATGACGGAATAGTGACGAAATATCTAGGCATGTATATGAAAATATATGGGAATGACAAAATAAAAAGGTAAAATAAGATGGCCAAAAGGTGGGATTAATTAGTACTTTCTTCACTTAAGAACCTTCTAAATAGTAGTATGAGACCAGGCTAAACAATGCCTAAAGTGCATGATTTTGTGACTATAACAAAAATGGACAAAAACAGAAAATATAAAAAAGTGATGAGCTAAAATTCCCCAAGGGGGAATAAATATGGCCACAAATGTGAACTTTGAGAGTAGAAAGGGATGAATAAGTGATTCCCTATAAAACAACATGACATCGGAGGAGGGCAAGCCAAAACGACGGCTGCTAAAGTGAGTTGATGGTACCCAAGGCCTATTAACGGAAACCCAAGGGGTTGACGATGACTTGGTTTGGTGGCTATATAAGCCTAAAATTCCATCGACGATGCTCATTTTGATGCTTATAAGTGAAGATTGACAGTTGAGAGTTATAAAAGGAGATTGAGAGATGGAGGCTGGATGAGTAGCCAGGAAATGCAAGAGGGTTCACAAGATATTGAGTAAAGAAAACCCACACTTTTTAATTTTATTTTATGTTTTATTTATTTTTTTGAATTTTTTTGGAAATTTGGATGACACCAGGGGTAGTCGGTGGTGACTGGGTAAGGTCTTCATCAATCGGCCCCTAAACACATCAACCCAACATAGTTGGCGTCGATTGGGCATGATGGGATAAATGGATGAGTAATTTTTATTTTAGATGAGGTTTAATTATGAAAGGATCTAATGTTTGATTGGTTGATTGGTGAGTGCAAGCCCGAGAGAACTTATACCTGAGAGACCGAGTCCCGACATTATATGACTAGATCAGAGGGAATGTGGTAGATGATGAGTGGGATCACTTATCAGCTATGGGGCTAGGAGGATTTTGACATTATCATAGTATCCCACGTTATGTGGGGTTGATGATCGCATTGGTTGATATATGTGATATGCATACATGCAACTTCTGGTTTAGGGCGGGTGAGATGAAGATCACCCTGGAGGATGTATACCACATCCTGAGATTACCTCTATAGGGTGAGTAGATAGTCCCCATCACAGCTGATAGCATACTGGCTATTGACATGACGATGAAGAGCTGATGCGCCCCATATTAGATTCTCTTCAGGGGATTTTTCTTATGATTTGAGGTATGAGCCTAGGGTACCGCAGAGCTGATTGATTTGTTTGAGCATGATGGTGATTTCTTGTTATGAATTGTTTGAGTCTGGGGGATCTAGATTCCCATGGACATTAGCAGGTGTCTTAGCAGACATAGTTGATCATCAAATAGTGTTCTCGTTTGGTACTTCCTTACTAGCACATGTGTATCATGAGCTAGCCATGTACAGAGATGGGAGGAGGTTGGGATTGGATGTAGTATTTCTTCTACACTACTGGGCCTATGAGCACATTGTATTTATCTGGCCACCTGAGCTATCATGGGTCACAAGGGACCATATAGAACTCACAGTAGAGTTTTTGAGATGGCGAGCTGACTAGGGTCATGGAGATAAGGGGGAGAGAGATGCGGATATGTATGGTGACATATTTGTAGAGATCGAGGGAGAGCATATTAGATGGTGTCCCTATAGAGACTTCCCTACATGGCCTAGGGCGGATGTAGAGTTGAACAGTGTGAGGAGGATGAGATGGTTATAGGGTGGGAGACCAAAGATGATCAAGACCATACAGTTTGACAGGGTGCAATGAAATTTTGGCATCTTAAAGGCTATACCTAGGAAGACAATTTCCTATATGCGAAAGGATATTGATAGCGAGTAGCCGAGTCCTTACATGGAAGATCCGTTGGAGGTAGAAGCGCCTTGGGATGAAGATGATGGCGTAAGAGTTGGAGTTGTGTTTGTTGATTGGATGATTGTATCTTGGGAAGCTTGGGTAGATGGAGAGAGATGAGATGAGTAGGAGTAGGAGGAGATGGAGATTAAGGTATAGGTATCTCTAGGATGTGGTGGAGATTGGGATAGATGAGATTCGGTAGAGATGACACGATTATGTGAGGAGCTAGAACAAATGCACATTGAGAGGGACACCATGATACAGAAGAGGGATGGAGTTACACAGGAGAGGGATCGAGTCACCCTAGATAGGGACCAGTACCACATGAAGAGAGTGGCCTACGAAGCTTGTTTTGGAGATCTGTATACTATACTTTCCACAGAGTCGGTAAGTAGTGCATAGACGGCGTCACAGGGGGTGGGATAGGTGGAACCTCTTGGCATTATTTTCATGGATCGATACAAAACCTTAGCCATAGAGGCTAAATATTTATGAGGGGATTGTGATCAAGAAGTTTCTATAGGCACTATAATATTGGGAGCATGTGCACAGGCAAATAGCAGTGGGAGTTGAGCCATCTGGGAGTACAGCAAGTGGGGTACAGCCACACCAAGAAAGGGGCCAGGGTGGAGGGGACGAGGCCGAGAGATAGACAGAGGGAATTTCCTCAGGGGGTAATATTTGAGGATATCTGACAGTTTACTTATTTTGATTATATCTCTACTTTGAGAGAGGGCCCATAGAGGTTGATTACGTTGTATCTAGATACTTATTCTGATATATGTGTTATTTTTTATTTTTTTCGTGGTTTAGCATGGGTTTATTATATGATGTGATGTGAGGATAATGATGATTGTATGCTTTATATTTATGATAGTGATGATTAAGTGCTTAATTTAGACTTGATAATGATGGTGAAAGTAGATACATGGCTTTGATGTATAATATATGATGTTAAGAGAAAGTAATTTGAAAATAGATGTGATGGATGGTTTATATAGATGATGATAGGTAAAAGTATGTGATTAGATGTGAGATTGTGGATAAATAGCATATAGATGATTTAGATAAAATAGATGTTCTTGTAATAAAACAAAGAAGAGATAAAAAAATAGATGTGTAATATTTTAGACTAAAATGCAACTTGACGATGGCGACCTATGGGTATGAATGATGATGCATCATATCAAGGGGCACATGAGGAAAATGTGTCTCCAACTACATTAGAGGTAAACAAGAGGGGGATGCAAGTAACATAAGGCACATGCGACCAAAACAGGTGTTAGCATATAACCAATGATGGTTAGTTAAACCAAAGATCATACAAGAAAGATTGATGGAATGATCTCATAAACCTAATGTCAACACGACAAAGGATTTTTTGATGTAACTTTTAAGCAGGAAGAGGTTTCTCCATAAGTGGTGTTCCCTAAGTCTATGTCCCAGCTCTAGGTAGGGGAAAGAGTAAATTGATCAATGCGGGAAGTTTGGTATAAGAAATCTTATCAATGCAAGAAGCCTTAGATGCCATGATTTAAAAGAGTAGCCATCCTTCGAGGATATGGTATACTTTATACATATATGATATAGATGGAAAGAATGATATACATGATATCCTTCCTTTGAGGGATCAGTCTATCTATTTGATTTTGATTTTTTTTTGACATGAATAGCTATCCTCCTAGGGAGCAGTTTGTTTTTTATAACTTTGACTTTTAATAAAAGCATCCATGAATTTTGATTTTTTACATGGGGAAGAGCTATGATTATCTAGGTATACCATCGAGAAGGGGAAAATGAATGTACAAGAGACACCCATGGACCCTTAGCATGGTTTTAATAGGTAAAAAAGAGGGTAATGGATTTAATGATCGTGGAGTTCTCACCAAGAAGGGAGAACCTATCCATAAGAAAAATTCTATGGGCATAACCGTAGTGCCCATATTTAAGGTCATTCCTAGGAAAGTGACAGTAGACCACATAATTCCAAACCATTACATGGATAGATGGAAGAGGCTATGATGGAGGAATGATCTAAGGATATGACTAAGTGTTCACTGGTAGGTGTGCTATCAATAGAATGGTAGCAAGTGCAATGCGTTAAGTGGTTCCACTTCCAGTTTACCATCAAGGGAGACCAAACTATAGGCTCCCAACCCATACTTATGCATGATAATATAATGTACAATCCAATTGAGGGAGAAATTTCCACGTTGGCTCCTTTCTAGAGTAGTAACATTCTAATTTTCTTTTAAGGACGAGGTCACCAACATTGAAGTCGCAATAGGATAGACTGACAACTTGAAAAATATGGGATATGATAAGATAGATGAGCTAAGATAAAATCTATGTGCTACCCGTTATCACCAAATCACAGCACCCCTATGTTTGTACAAGTGCATATATTTGAACTCACGGTGTGATTTGGGATAACATGGGTACTAATCTCCAAGTTGTGGGACTTGCTACTTGAGATAGACCTCCAGAGAAAGCTGGTTCTTTCTCCTAAACTACCTGCCACAATCTACTCTAATGCAGGGGAAACTAACTATCCTAATCTAAATTTCCAAGAGACCAGGGAGAGAGAATGCATAAAATTAAAGCCTACACTAAAGCAGTGATGCACCAGAAAAGGAGGGTGTGAGATTAGTCTCCAAATGTGTGAAATATAGAAGCAAAGTGCACACTAGAAGAGGTGATGACAGTTCTCCATAATTTAGCAAAACGCATTCACAAAAATATTTCAAACATACACAATGATAATGGATCCCTACAAGAGCATAATAATAGACACAATATTCTTGTAAAGAAGAGGTTGAAGGGGCAAGAAGAAAGCAAGAAAACACATCAGGGGAGGATACATCCACAAACTTATTTTTTATTGCTTCCTGATATGCACAATTCAATCGGCCACAAAGATAAGGGCCTAGATCACCATGCAAGATGTCCACAATAAGGGCCTACAACACATTGGCTTCACAAAGCAAGGTTGGCTTGGTAGAGCTTTGCTACAAAAACTACCTCCACTTTACAATGCAGCCCAACACTCCAATTTATAGAAAAAATGAGAAGTAAGAGAGAAGGGAAAAATGGAAATCCTGAAATCTATCCCTTCAACCACTTGTAAGAGGTATTAAATGGAGTAAAATGATTATATATTACTTGGCAAAAGGCTCCCCATACTGTCCCAGGTGCTGCAGCAGAGAAAGAATGATGACCATGCCTCTTAATTGCACTCCCAACCACCAAATAAAACATTGTTATGAACCCAAGCCACGTTTTCTAAAAAATATCAATCAATATCTCATCAAATCCAAAATTTATTAATTTTTTTGCGTTGGACTCAGAGCCAAAATTCCAACAGGTACCAATTTTGTGCGATTTCGTTGAGAAATGCAAAAGTTATGGCCTTCTAAATGCAGGCAGCTGTTTTGGGTCTGGCAGGCGTTTTTCTGTCATTTGACGGGAATGAGCATTAACTAGACTGGAGCCGAATATTTTTATTTTAATTAAATATATCTACCCTCATTAAAAACAAGTGGCGTAGAGGACATCGTGCTCGTTCTAGAAAGTCCAATTTTGTGAAAATCGGAGCTCGGAGTCAAAAGTTATGGTCGTTTGAAGTTCATGGGTCAAACGTTGACTTTTCTTCTTTGCCTTCGGGCCATTTTGGCTTTTTTGTGTCCCCTCACGTCCCATGCATACCTTTGTCCCAGCTGTCCCAGATGAAAATCTCCTGCTTCGGCCGATTCAGGCTTCCTTGTTCCTGTTTGCGGCTTTTTCACCTTTTCGCGTCCCACGCGTCCCTCGCGTACTTTTGTCCCAACTGTCCCGGACTGCCTGGGACAAATATCTCCGAACCGCCCGAAATGGACTATAAATATGATGATCTGTCGAGTCCCGTGCATACTTTTGTCTCGGCTATGTGAAACAAAAACTTGACGATTTTCCCTGCTCTCAGTCGTTTCGACTTTTCCTGTCCCGATGTCCCAACTGTCCCGCGGACCGCCTAGGACAAAAATGTGCCGACTTAGCCAATTTTCTTTGTTTTTTTCAAGGCCCCAAGCTTGGTATGATGAACCTCAGTACAACCTGAACCCTTCAGACCCGAAATGCTTTAAACACAGCCCTGCAACCTGTATTTGTTTGCGATTTTTTCCCTTTTTTCCAACTCGTTGGGATTTCTTCTTGGGTGGGAGAGTTAGAGAGAAGCCGAGGGGACCCCAAAAAACATGATTTTTTCCTTGAATCAATCTACTTGCTCGGGACTAAATAATTTGATGCATGTTATCAAAATTACCTTAAGGGGTGAATTTTGGATAACACTACCCTTGAGGAAGAAAAGAAAATATGTGTCCCTAACTAGATGAACAGATAGCCAAAAAAGTGGGCTTAAGACAAAAATATGGTGCCCCGAGAAGGGCAGAAACATGGCCACAAAGGTGGATTTAGGATTAGAATGGTATAGTAAATAGATTTGTTGGCTAAGATCAAACAATAAATTGGATGATATTGGATGACATGGGTTTGATAAGATTGGATGAGGTAAATAAGACAATGTCAAAAATGAAGAGGAATTAACCTGATGTACACCATCCTAAATTAAAGTCCCCCATCATCAAAGGAGTTATTCGGCTAAATAGGGGGATGAATTAATGTGGATAATATGTGTGGATGAGGAAAAATATTCAAGAGGATCAATAATAAGGTGAATATGCTCCCCCGTTGAAAGAGACTATATTATATTTGGAAACATAGATATAGATGAGTTAGTGGATGTCAAAGGAGATTGGATAGGCAATCGTTAGAAGGAATTTTGATGATACTCTTTAGCGGATTTGGATTGGATAAATGGTTGGAGATCATAGGGGTGATTGGAAAGAAAAATAATATTGATGAACAAGGGAGGAACCTCTATAGGAGGTATAATATGATGAGGAGAGATGATAAGGGATGATGTTGATGAAGGAAGAAACCTAGAAATTTTGTTGGATGGGTGCATAGAAATAGGAATTGGATTGGTTGTGGTGGATGGAGAAGGAAAATTCCCTTGGAAGAGAGAGTTTTTGTCCTATATAATATCATAAATGATGTTTTGCAGGTCCCTACAACGCTCAGTGTAATGACCTTGGGTACGATGATAAACGTAAATGAGATTGGGACCAAACCATGATGGTTTCTTACTATGAGGATCAAAATATTTAATAAGGGGAATCGTGACGGTAGATATTCAAATTAAATGTTGAAGGGTATCTATGTAGGACCTGATTAAAGTGTTGGGAGGAAGATGGATCTTGTGGGTTTGGATTTAGGAAATATTTGGACTTGGATTTAGGGGAAGGAGTGGGTGTAGATTGGATGGGTAAATTATATGGTCTTAGTTGTAAGATAAATGCAAATTTGGGAAGAGGATTAGATGTCTGTTTGGATTTGGATTGATCATTGGGAGATGTATTTTATGATGGATCTAGCCCTACGAAGTTAGATGATTTGGGTGCTCTTAGGATGCAATACCTAAGATAAGGGCTTTGTGTACAATAGATGAGCTGAGGAGAGGTAATATTTAACTTCTTACAAGTATGCATAAGAGACATTTGTGGAAGTGCTTAGCAAGAGTCTTAGGTTTTGATCGAAAAGGAAGTCACCTTTGGTAAGGATGAAAATAATCTCAACTGAAGGATCTGAATATTATGGTGTAGGGGTGGATGTTTATCGTGAGAAAGAGGAGTGTTTGTATGATGTGTTAATGAGGGTGTATATGAGATGTGGAATGTTGTAGGTTTTGCATTAGTTAATGTGGAAACCAATTGGTCAAATGTAGAGTTGAGACTGCGAACACCTTTTGTATCAGGTTTTCTTAAGTGATTGTGGTAAAGGTTTGTTTCATAAATTTTTCAAGGGGAATCATTGATTCTATGATGGTACAAATCAAGAATGGATGTGATTAGTGTGGTAGCGTGTATCAAATGTGGAAATGGTAGATGTTGAAGGATTAATGGGGGTGTAGAATATTGGGATAGAAAATAGGTGATGATGGCCATGAGCAAAGATGTAGTTCATTATATTTTGGTGAGGAATCAGAGATGTTTTCAAGGTAGGTACTTGTAAGTGAATTTATTGATGTGGTATGTATAGAGGCAGTTGGGATTGATAGGGATGTGGGTATAATTGGGATGTTTAGGGATGTAATTGATGTAGTGATAGGTGTGTTTGATGTATATGTGGATTTAAGGGGATAGATATGATAGGTTGGGCATGATAGATGTGGTTGAAGTGGTAGGTATAGTAAAAGTCGATGTGGATGTGGTAAAGGTAGATGAATAGGATGTAAAGGTACGGAACAAGTCGGTAGAAGTTGATGTGATGGGTGTGGTATTGGGGCAGTCAATGGAGGAATGTTGTGGTAAAAAGTGATGTAGATGTAAGTGGGGGTAGATATTAAAGCCAAAGTTTGTAGAGCAGTAATTTTTAAGGTAGGGGTAGATGATGAGGTAGATGAGATAGGTAAGGATGGAGGTGTTTGATATATAGTATTTATTGTATAAGTGTTAAATTTGTAAGATGTGGAAAGTGGAAATTGATTTGTCGATGGTGGATTAGGAAAGGGGTGTTTAAAGATGTCAAAGGGTTGGCTAAGAGATGAGACATAATTTTATATTTGGAGATCCCCCTAATTTATAAGTTTTTGAATGTGATCTTTAAAAGAACGAGACTTTTCGATGTCATGACCCATGATTCGATGATATATACAATAGTGACCCTCATGATACCAAGTGGTTTAGGGGTGTTAATCATCAATAGGTCTAATGTGAGGAAGTGTGATGAGATGGACCATCATTAACTTATCAAAGATCTAACTATAAGATTCCCCCAAAAGGGTATAATTAGAAGATGGTATAAAAGTTTTGTGTGAGGGAACCGCATAAGAGGTAGATGGTTGTGGCTACATAACATGAGAAGTGGATGGATAAGGATGTAAAGAAGCTTGGGGTATGTTAAATTTGAAAGGAATTTTTGATAAGAGGGGGTATAATTAAGGGGTGGTGATTGAGTTGGTTGGGGGAACGTGTGATGCTCGAAAGTAGGAACATGATAGGACGGTTGGGATTGGATGCAAATATTTTATTTTTGAGGCATGTGAGAAGTAATCAATGTTAGTAGATTGGGATGGTTGGATACTAATTCTATTAATAATATCAAATAAAGTAGGGATAGTGTTGATATGAGGTGATGGGGGTGGAATAGGATCCACCGATTGAGTGTATTGATGCGATTGAGAGATCGTGGGAGATCTATGAAACATGAAGTCATAATGGGGCTAGAAGGAGGCCCAAGAGTTTCAATAAATATTGTTATAAGATTGGGAGTGTGCCTCGGTCCATGGGAAAGGGATTCATGAGAGATTTGAAGATTTTTTATTTTGTAGTAATAGTGGATTGTGATATGTTGTTGGACTTTGTGTTATCCATATCACATGAAATACAGATCTACATTTCTGCTACAAAAGCTTTCTTCTTTTCCCTTGCTGAGGTACAACAAGTGTACATGTCAATCAAGGAATAGAGTTTTTGCTTTCCAAGATGTATGAATGTGTGCATACTTTGTATGCATGGTTTCTTCTCATGAGTTGGTGTGATTAATAGGCATGAGTTGTTATAAGCATCTATGTTATTAAATTCCACTGTCTAACTCAATGTATGCACTTTGCAAAGCATAGTGATGTAAGAGTTGATGTATCTTCAGTAAGTGATTCGTGAAGACGTAAAAGTGTTTTGATAACGATAGATACCTAAGCTAGCTGGTCATCTGAGGCTTGTCCTCTAGGTAGTTGAATGGCTATGAATTACTCTAGTATACCCTGGGGTACGTGAGGCCTCTGAAAATCTACTCACTGTAGTAATCTTATAACATTGACAGAATGTTGTATGTGGCTTTCCCCTCATTGGTTGATGAATTTCCTACCCTGTTCCACCTCATACAAGAATGTTTTGCCACAAGTTTAGTGGAATGTTCATGTGTGATCGCTAGCTAATTTGGCCACCCACAGTAGTTAGATAGGACCTATAGGATTAGTTAGATGCAATAATTGGAGTTCTACCATTTCAATGCAGAGGGGCGTAGCCCCGTGAATGTTGGTGGAGACACCTAATTTTTCCACCCCAACAAATATTTCTCACCAACAAGGAAGGAAAAATGCAATGCAAAAAGGAGAAACTAATACAAAAAGGGGGGAATACATGGAGAACACTTTTTCTTTTTATCTGATCTTTAAATTAGAGCAAGCGAAGAGAAAAATCCAAGTAATCCATAAATCCCAACATGAACAGGCAAAAAGCAAAGCCTCTACCTGCAACGTTAGTGGAAAAGCAGAAGAAATATAGAATAATGAAAAGAAAAATGCAAAAGACTCACCTAAAAGGGTGGTCCCACCGGGCACGCCAGAATGTTGATCAGTTTTTCTCTTTCTTGTTCAAATTAGTGGACTAAATACTAAAGAATATCAAACAACTCCAAAATGCAAGGGTTTAAGGTACCTTGATGTATGATGGTTGTAAATGGACGGGCACAAAGTAAATGACCTCGGTGGTAAACTTGATGAACATCTACAACAAAAATACAGCTGGGAAGAAAATGGATTAGATGGTAGATGAGGGGGTTTTCCTAGATGAAGTCGGTTCTCAATAAGCGTTAGCTTCCTTATGTGGATGTTAACCTCCGTGTTTGATAAAAGGGGATAACATCAATGAAAGGACTAGGTAACATGCATAAAATAAAGCTAAATAGAATTTGAAAATTGGACATAAAAGGATTATAAGGTGTGCATATTTGATCTAAATCAACATGAAGTAAATTGTACTTGGCTTGGTTGACGGCAACCCAAGATGTAGAAGATTAGGTCGACGGTAACATGAGTAGGTGGATTTGGACAGCAGGCTAAAAATGAAGATCTAGAAGGATCTAAGTGCAGATCAGATGATCACATATGTTTGAGAACATTGACAAGAAACATGACAGAGGAAAATTTTAGACAATGAAACAAAAAGGATGCAAGAAAATCGATATTTGGATGGATTGGGTGGGAATAGGGGTCAGGTCAACAGTGACTAGGTTGATTTAGTGGTGATTGGAGATAAGAAGAATAAATTTGGACTGACAGAGAAGATAAATGATAGATCTGAGAAATGGAGACAGAAATAGAATAGGGAAACACACTGATGAAGTCCTAGAGGATAGAATAAGTGACATAACAGGGCTGGGATGGCAGTGACACAGGGACGGAGTGATGGTCGACCTAGACATTCCTGAGTCAAGTGATGAAGGTGGACCTAAGTTAGATAGACAACCTATAAATAAGATGACTGAAAGAAGAAGCTGAAAATGAAGCTATGATGGCAGTTGAACCTGTAAAATGTTAGTTTCTAAAAGATAATAGCAATGATAAGCAATGGAAGCATAAACCGATATAAGGTTAAGAAAAACTCCCCAAAGTCTCCACAAATGATAGTGTGAACAAGCTCAAGTGAATTATAAAAACACTGAAACAGCTACAAAGAAGCTCAAGCTCGAATATAAGTTTGCACACAGTGCCATACAACTCTTGATTATGCCTCATTTTGAAGGGGGTGTGAAACCAGCTTTATAGGGTCGACGGCGACCTAGGTGGGTCACTGCCAACTATGGGGAACCATACCTTTTGAGTTGGTAGAAGGGTGATTTATTTGAGAGATGGGGCTTTAATGGATTAGGATAAATGCTTTAAAGCATATAAGTGGGTTGGGGTTTCCTAGGGAAGTGTCATGGGTATGTGGGAGGTGAAATAGATTAAATAAAATCTAGGGATATCCTAGGGATAAACAACTAGGTAGTTAGGGATAATAAATAAACTAGAGAAGGGAAACTAGGAGTAATTAACTAATGATATGAGGATTAGAGGATGATCAATGAGGATTAATTAAGAATTAAATTTGATAGGCTAATAGATAGGAAATATGGGAATAAAAATATGAATTAGAATAAAAGGGGCCTAGATAGGACTGCGGTGAAAGAATCGGACACGAGAGACAAGGATAGAGATACCAAATTTTGGTGTCTATAGATGGTACATGTGAACTATGAGGATTATATTTGGGTTATGTGGTGACCATTATAGATGTAGGGATAAGCATAAAAACATTTAGTGATGATTTATGAGGTGTCCCCAAGGATGTAAGCACCATTGATGTATGAACAATAGACGTAGATAAAGTGGAAGAGGGTTGGGGCTTCCTAACAAGGGACTCATCAATATATTTCCAATCACAAACCATTTTAGCACCAAGCAGGATTTTAATGATGGGCTTAATATGGTGAGAGTTCTAATGAATTTTTTCATAAAAATTAGGCACAAGTTTCACTTGATCATTTTCCATGATGTTATCATCATCGTGGTCATAGTCATAATAATGTTCACTATGGGTTTCAACAGGACCTCATTAATGGGTTCAAGGATGGGTGGATTGATAGAAATATGCATAGGAAATGAGGGCATAAGATTATGATGGTTGTGAATAGGAAAGGAAAACTCAGTATGCTCAATGGGTTGATTAGAAAGGAGAAGACTACGCCACAAAGGCATAGATGGAAAGTATATATATAATCTAAAATAAAATAAGATAATGAAGAAAGAATAATATCATAACCCCTAAGATAACTCGGGTTGTCATATCATGAGGCATAATATATAAGGAACTAAGAAGATCCTAAATTAGGTGAAATTTTCGATAAAAATAAGGTTCACCAAAATGTTTACGCCCTTTTTAGATTTAATAATAATCTAAATTTGATTTAGTGAAGTTAAGTTTACACTAAATGGATGTAGGTTAGATACAAGTGACTTTTTGATTAATTAACTTCTAACATTAATCATAAAATATAAAAATATCATTCTAAAGCATACAATACATGACATGAACTTGTGAACATCAGGTAATCAGTACATTTATCTTGTCAAAGAATATTTTGGGAAGTTCTACAATTATACACTGCTAAAAATGGATTATCTGAACCTAAATGACCCTCGCAACTGGAAGTGTGACTATAAATGCACATGGTCCAGGGACATACCAAATTTCCAAGGTCATACCATATGGTCCTAAACATATTTTATAGTCTTGGACTTGTTTTGCACCTCCCTGGATTTGTATGGAACTGTCAAACCCTAGTTGTCACACATACAACGAAGCTCTCTAAATGAATTGATATTTTTCTCAAACCATAACCATGGATGGAGATTCAGACAACCATATTTGGCACTATTCCGAAGAGGCCTCAAAATGCACATCATTCTCCACCTATCATGTGATATCTAGATAGATCAAAAAAATTACAACTTCTTTGACAAAGTTTGCTTTAGCTTTGGATATTTCTAAAATACTTGGAGGAGGGATGTTTGAATGCTTTCAAATGAGAGAGAATGTTTTCTTGGCCTAATAATAAGTTGCATACCTGATGTGGGTGCTTCCCTAATGAATTCATATGTGTTATTTTGAAATTTAGGGAGCTTTATATGTATTTTGCAAGTGTATCAAGTGAGTGCTCTAGTTTATTATCTTATGATTTCTAGGTTAGAAAATGAGGTGATGTTTACTTGTTTAGATAGGGCTCTCTAGGGGATTTATCCAAGAAATGTTGACCTAGATGAAGTATAAGACCCAAAAATATATATCAATTTGAAATTAGAGTTGGAGGACATGTCATTCCAAGACTATATAGGTCATTTAGGACCGGATACAAATTCCTGACCAACTATACGGCCTTGAGTGGGGACAGAAAACATGTAAATTGAATTTTAGATATTGTCAACTTATGTTTGTATATGGATTTTTGCATTGTATTTACAGAGTTTGTCAATATGTCAGCCTGCAAAGAGACCTTGGAAAGTGCTAAGTGGGAATGAAGAGATCAAGAGATGGCATTTATCATAAGAAGAGTGCATTATCAAATCAAGTGTTGTTAAAGTTTAAATTATCAAATTTGAGTGTCTACACCAATAGCATCTAAGGAACATGTCACTTTTCACAATGCTCCAAAGAACCAAGAAATGTGTATATAAGATAGATGCCACCACTTGAAGGGGTAACATAATATGTCCAAATAGATCTACAAATAGCTTGAGAAGTGGGTTGTAAGTGTTTCTCATTGTTTCCCAAAGAATTAAGCAATGTCATAGTACATGTATTTTCACATGATCCAGTTTCAATTTTTAACACTATAAATAGGTTGTTGATTAATACAAGCTTGAATACAAACTATGTGGGTCTATACAACATAATCCACAATTTCGTGTTCATTGAATGGGATGGTAGGTCATGTAGGGGGAATAGTAGTTCCAATAATGGCATCTAATAGATGGCTATTATAAGTTATAGGAGGGTGTGTATTGTAAGTACAATGAACTTAAAAGGTTCCTACAAGGTTTTCCATATGCTGAGATAATGGGTCATTGATTATTTTAATAATTTTTATTCTTATTGATAATAGGTATATAATCTTATTAATTGGTTTCACATTCGATAGTTTGATTATCAATGAGATCTTGAATGACATGTTTTAGCTTACAGTGATGATTTATAGAATGGCCAATACACCAGTAATAGTCACAATGCGCATTATCATTAAATGATCTAGATTAGATCCATTTTTTACCCTCTTTAAACCAACATTACAGGGTAAAACAATTATGCAAATATAATTCAATAAATAAAATATATAAAAACTTACTATCATTGTTTGTAATTACAAATAATTATATTAAATCGTATTTGTCGGTATTTACATAAGATATTAGGTATAATAATATAACTATTGTGTTAGATATAAATTTATATAATAATATATATTTCATTTTTTATATTAAAAAAATTGATATTTTTTAGATTTAATAAATACATATATACACATACATATGCACATGTATATAGATATAGACACATATATACATATATACATATGTGTGTGTAATTTAACGTGTGTGTAATTTAACTTGTGTATAATTTTAAATAAATTAGAAATAATTAAAATAAATGTTGTATATAATCAAACAAGGAAATAATTAAATGTAAATTTGATTTTATACATTATTCATACTTATAGAGTTTCTACTTATAAGTGATCAATGAAATAGTACAAAATCCATTTTAAATCATATAAAAAATAAATTTAAAGTAACTATTCTTCCCCCCAATCTTCGTCATCCTCCTCATACTCATCCTCTTGGTCCTCATCCTTCTCCTCTACCTCCTCCTCCCCTCCAAAAAAATAATTATACTTCTCTTCCTCCTCATTCATCTAAAATTGGATTCGCAAGTGTAAATATATAATAATAAATCTTTGTGATTTTGTAAATTTATAATTTACATAAATCACAACTAAACATCATGTTTTACCATAACATAGTGAATATCGTTTTCTCATTCATTGAATGTAGGTATATTTCATCCCTTTTATTTCAATATTGTGTGCACTTTTTTTTTTTTTGTGTACATTATAACTTGCTTCCTACAAAAACAATGATATGATAAAATGGGCTTAAATAAAAAAACATAATCGTATAATAACTTTAAAATGTACTTACAAATTTATTTTCCAACTCATCATGGTTGTATTTCCCCATTTTATGTTTCATGATCATTCCATTTTCATGTGGCTTTGTAACATTTTCACTATATATATTTATTCCCTAGATTAATAATAATATTTGTAAAATATATTTTAGATATTTTTAATATGGATAACCAACATAAATTCATTCTCCTTTTCTCTTTGATCCATTTGTCACAGGCCATTCTAATATTATTTACTTATATTATAAGGTTGAATAATTCTCCTATCCACATCAATGTTTCTTTTGTATCAAAGCTCCAATTTATAAATATGAAAAACTAGTAAAATATTAAACCATTCAAATACAAAATTTATATTTATCCAATATAATTATCTTGAGATTCCTATTCATTCTCCTGAACCCTTATGTTGTATATGATTCAGTTGCAGACTTTTTATTATTAGCTTTTTTGAAGTCCTTTTATGTTACATCAAATTAAGGGGATCACTTGGTAATAAATTTTCAAAACATGTGCGATCATGGGATTTTAAATATTATCCCTTATTTTATATATATATCATTGCATCCTCCCATTCTTTGGGCCACCTTTTACACTATTGTCCCTATTTCTACCAGTGCATAAGTTGTATATCAAAATTATCCCTATATGATCACACATGATATGTATCATCTTACCAAAGTGACCCCCTTAACATCAACCATGTTTTAATGTTTTTCAACCAATGTTTCTTTCCACTCCAAATGAAAATGTTTACCAAAATAATGATCAAGTTCAATCAACTATTATATTTTTAAAATACTTGAAACCAAAAAATATAAATGTTAACTATTTCATTTTTTAACAAATCATTATAAATAAATGACAAAATAATTCCCTTCTTTCCAAGGTTGGATGGAAGCTGTTAAAAGAAGACAATCAATGGGATGATATTCTTAAAGCCAAGTACTTGGGTACTTATTTTTTAAAAACTTTTATATTGAGTGAAAAACCACCTTGTGTGTCTAGTGTTTGGAATAACATAGTGGCTACTAGAAAATTGCTTTGGAAAGGATGTAAATAGAAGGTTGGGCTAAGTAATAATTAACTTTTTGGTGATGAAACTTGGCTTGGAAATTTCTTATAGGCATATTTAGAACCTTCGAATAGGATTGAAATATCTATAAAGAGATATGTGGGAGAAAAAAATGAAAATTATAGTAAGGAAAATAATTCAAGAAAAGTGTAGAAGAAGATTAGATTAAATTTTGATAGTTCAATTGAGCTTCAACATATTAACTTTCTCAGTGATACCTGTTGTCAAAAATTCCCCCCCCCCCAAGGTAATTTTTGATAACATGCATCAGATTGTCAGTCCCAGGCAAGTAGAATGATTCAAGGCCTAAAATCATGTTTTGGGGGCCCCCTCGGTTTCTCTCTAACTCTCCTGTCCAAGAAGAAAATCCAACAGGTCGAGAAAATGGAAGAAATGCAAAAAAAAAGCTTGGAGCAGAAAAAAATCAAGAAAATCGGCTAAGTCCTAGTCCAGGCAGTCCTTAGGACAGTTGGGACATCGGGGTGCGAACCGGCCGAAAAGCCTCCAGGCGGTCCATGCAGCAAAGGGACGTCCGGACCATCGGGACGCGCGGGACGCGAAAAGCCGAATCGACCGAAGGAATGAAGAAAATCAGCTAAGTCTTATTTCGCAGAGTCCGGGACAGTTGGCACAAAAGTACGTGGAAGGCGCGGATCGGCCAATTTGGTACAAGTCAGTCCATTTCGGGCAGATCGGAGAGATTTGTCCCAGGCAGTCCAGGACAGTTGGGACAAGAGTGCGCAAAGGACGCGAACCCGCCGGTTCGGCCGAAACAAGAGAACTTTTGTTTGGGACATCTGGGCCAAAAGTACGCGCGAGATGCGAAGAACCAAAGGAGCCGAGAGCCAATTAAATCTTTCCATGTGTCTTCAACGCAAAGAGGGACAGGGAAGCCTGAATCGGGTGGATCAGAGAAATTTGTCCCAGACGGTTTGGGACATCCGGGCCAAAAATACGCGCGGGACGTGAAAAGCTGGGAGGCCCGCAGACGAATCAAGAAACGCCACGTGTCCTAAGGAGTAGGGAAGTGCGGAGCTTGGGGAGGACTTGGAAAAATTTGTAAAATTCTTAGGCCCAAAAAATTAAAAGACAAGGAATGACCCCGTGCCCCGTCCTCCAACCAGATCACGCCACGTGTTCCAAATGGCGGGGGCGCGGGGAAAAAATGAGAATTTTTCCAAAGTATGAAAAAAGGTCAAAATTTCAAAGGAAAGCCCATAGAAAGGTGGAGGAGAGAGAATTACATGGCCAATCAGTACCTGACATGTGTCATCCAAGTGGCAGAGCGCGGGAAAAATTTCAAATATCCGTTTTGGTCTGTTTCTGCCCTAAATCTTCATATCGCCATAACTTTCGATCCAGAGCTCGAATTTGCACGTTCTTTATATCAATGGAAAGCTGGAGAGATTCTCTACATGATTCCGGGGTCAATCTTACATTTTGGTTTAGTTTGGAGAGATAAAATTGAGAAACATCTTTGTGCGTGGTAATGGCCAGAACCGACGTTTCAACAACCCGATTTAATGCACATGGGTTGCATTCTTTTTCAGTACGGCCAGAACTGACGTTTCAACAACCTGTTTTAATGCACATGGGTCACATTCTTCTTCAGCATGGCCAGAAGTGATGTTTCAACTACCGATTTTAATGAAGAATGTGTTTTGGTCAATGGTTGGACGGCTTACACATTTTCCCGCGTTTCCTCTCTCCTGGGCTCGACCCATGCATTGTATAAGGCCATATTTGGCTCATTTTTAAGGGAGATACATGAGGTGTTCATATTTTCAGCTCTTCCCTCCCTTCTTTTCTTCTCCAGGGTTGAAAATGGAGTTCGAACTGTCATCACCAATCCGGCACTATGATAATTCTTCACCTAGAACTCCTCGTGCTATGATTATTTACTAATGCACAGCCTTTAGTTTGGTGGATGTAATCTGGAAACAAAACAACAACCGAACACAAGAATACCATTGACTATGATAAGACAGAATGACGACAAATCTGAAATATCAAAATAAATTATAATATTAACATGAAACTGTTACAATCTCACCCATGAGATACTTCAACAAGACTATGGGAGAAACTTTACAATTACACCTCTTGATGGCTTCTTCAACACACCTTTAACTAATGGCTTCCTTCGCACACTTCCTACAATATTTCTCACTACTTCTTTCTATGCTAAATGAGGGGGGGTGGCCTCTCTATTTATAGAACTTCCAGGAGCTTATCCATCCTATCTCTAAGATAGGATAAGAAATCCACTCTGACGAATCATATTCCATACCTTAACTCTTATCTGTACATGTAAGCTTATCTCTTAAGATAAGATAAACCTTATCATTTTACATGGGTTCCACATTTTTAGACTTTTTACAAATAAAATACACAAAATATTTATGACCTCACTCCTTGTCCTTATTACCAATATAATATTTCTAATTCCTAATCATGTAGACCCTACTTCTCTAATTACCCAAACTTTGACATTTTAACATTACCGGACCACTTACGACAAATATTTACTTTTTACAACATTCCTATTGTACTTTGACTGTTACCGTACTCCACATTATTGGTGACACCGTACTGATGGCGCCGTTATCTTCTATCAGACGCTACTACTAATTATACTTAACAACATCATATTCCTAATACATACATTAATGAAATAGAAATTATGGAGGAAAATTTTAGTGTCGACATCTTCCCCCTTCCTAGCTTCTACTCCGTCCTCGGAGTAGACTATTCTGGTGCTTGGAAAATCTTCAACTTGTCGTGGTTGACCCATTTCGTAATGGGAGTGCCATCCAATTCCTCCAGTCGGTACGTACCATTTTCATGCACAACTGCTATTTTGTAGGGCCCCATCCATTTTGGAAGAAATTTTCTCTGTCTTCTTTTTTTTGTATCTGGAATCATATACTAGGACCAAGTCATTCACATGAAATGGAGACCACTCGGATCTTTTGATCAAAGTATTCCTTCTGCTTCATTTTCTTCTTATGGCTTGTATCCTTTGCTATTTCCCTCATTTCCTCTAGCAAATGAAGATGTACCAACCTTTCTTTTACTGAATCACTTTCATCCATCCTTTCATTTTTCATAACTCTCACAGTGGGAATATCAAACTCAATAGGAAGAACTGGATCA
This sequence comes from Taxus chinensis, assembly GCA_019776745.2. NCBI lineage: Eukaryota > Viridiplantae > Streptophyta > Pinopsida > Cupressales > Taxaceae > Taxus > Taxus chinensis. The sequence goes on from CM034149.1 coordinate 71,759,863, forward strand.
ATGCCATAGGCCAACTGAAATGGGGAGTATCCTGTTGCTGACTTTGATGTTGCCCTATATGCCCACAATGCTGCATGAATCCTTTTATCCCATTTATGTACCTGCAAGGCTGCATCTTTTGCTAGAATTTGACATAGCACAAAATTTGTTCGTTCCACCTGTCCATTTGTGCTTGGCTTGTATGTTGTTGCCTTCCTGTGCTTAATAGAAAACTTATTGACTAGGGCTTCTACCACCTCATTAATGAAGTGGCTTCCTTGATCTGTTACAATTTCTAATGGACAACCAAATCTGGTGACAATGCGTTCATATATGAACCTTGCCACTTCATCCATGGAAGTTGTTTTCAATGGCCTAGCTTCAACCCACTTGGTTAAATAATCTGTGGCAACTACAATATACTTATTTTGGCATGATGTAGTTGGAAGTGGACCTACAATGTCTATTCCCCACTTTTCAAAGGGACCAAGGGGAAGAATAGGACATAATGGAGCTGATGAAGTCTTACGGTTACCATGTGTTTGACAAATATCACATGTCTTACAATAATTATAACAATCTTTAAAAAGAGTGGGCCAGTGATAACCTGCATCCAAGATCCTTCTTGCTGTAAGTTGTCCAGAGAAGTTCCCTCCACATGTACCATTGTGGAATTCTTCTAGCAGCTCCTTTCCTTGATCACGTCCAACTGCCCTCTTGTACTGTCCATCAGGTCCTATTCGAAATAATGCTCCATGCAGAATAGAATATGGACGACTGGCTTGAGTAATCTTTCTCTTAGTCTTTGCATTGGCACCATCAGGAAACTTGAATTCATTCAGATAATTCCAAATATCTATGTATTCACTAGGGATTGTGTCAAGGGAGAACAATGCTGCATCGGGAAAATCATCATCATCACAAGATGATCCTAAACCATCATAGGCTCGAGAGAGTGCATCTGCATTGACATGCTTCTTTCCTGGCCTATCTATAATATCAAATTCAAATTCTTGTAGCAAAATTATCCATCTTGCTATCCTCCCTGATGGGTTAGGCTTATTGACAATATATTTCAGAGCCTGATGATCTGTTACAACTATAAATTTCTGCCCTAGCAAGTAATTTCTAAACTTCTTTACAGCAAAAATGATAGCCAAAGCCTCTTTTTCAGTTACAGTATAGTTTACCTCAGCACTGCTCATTTGTCTGCTCCCAAAGTAAATTGGATGTTCATTCCCATTTTCATCCTTTTGGCTCAAAGTACTTCCTAGTGCTGCATCTGAGGCATCAGTGTACACAATGAATGGCTTGCTCCAATCTGGATTCTTCAAAACAGGTGAAGACACCAGGGCTTCCTTCAGTTGTCCAAAAGCTTCATGCGCCTTATTTCCTGGTTCATAAGTAACATCCTTCTTCAAGAACTGGGTTAGTGGCTGTGTAATCTTTGAGAAATTCTTGATGAACCTTCTATAGTAACCCACATGGCCTAAAAATGATCTCAACTTACTTCTATTAATAGGAAATGGTAAATCTTTGATTTTTGAAACTTTATCAGGATCAGTACCAATACCATCTCTGGATACAACATGCCCTAACAAAACACCTTTAGAACATCCAAAGACACACTTTGTAGGGTTTAGTGAGGCTTGTGCTTCATCTAACCTTTGAAATGCTATCTCCATCTGGTGCAGGTGGTCCAACTTGCTCCCATAGATGCAAAAATCATCCAGAAATACTCTGATGAAGGTCCCAATGTAGGGTTCGAACACCCTATTCATCAAACGCTGGAATGTTGCTGGAGCATTACACAACCCAAAAGGCATAACTCTATAAGCAAACGTTCCCCAAGGAGTGGTGAACGTGGTCTTCAGCTGATCTTTCTCTACTATACGAACTTGGTTGTAGCCGCTATATCCATCAGCAAAACTATAGCACTCTTGGCCAGCTACTTCGTCCAAGATCTGATCTGAAAATGGAAGAGGGTAATGATCCTTCTTTGTTGCCTTATTGAGCTTCCTGTAATCAACACAAATGCGTAGCTTCCCATTCTTTTTTATTGAGATCACAATGGGAGAAACCCATTCTGAATTCTCCACAGCAAATATGAATCCTGCATCAAGCAACTTATCTATTTCTTCTTTTACAGTCTTGGAAAAATTAGGATTCATTCTATATGGCATTTTCTTTATGGGCTTAGCACCATCTACCAACTCAATACAATGTTCTACCCAACTTACTTGGCGGAGTTCCTTGTAATCAAAAGTGAATAGGTGTATGTACCTTCGAAAGAGCTGGAGGTAGGATTCCTTCTCACTCTCCATCACAGCATCACCAATCTTTATTTGTTGGAGACGATCATCAACTTCTTCTTCAGATAATTTTATGGGGTCCTAGGTTGGTGTGACTGGAAGAATATCCATGACTGAAACATCAACCTCACTTTCTTCATCTTCAGTGTCCACTTCACTGGTGCTAGAGTAATCAGAGGATGTCCAATCATCAGTTTCATCACTTGAATCCACAGGTTCTGCTTTATGATGTCGAGGGATCACATTTATCTTCACCCTCTCTCTACCACGTCCAAGTGTCATGAAACCTTCATTCCAGTAGTTTCTTGCATGAACTCTCCTTAGCCATGGTCTTCCCAGCAGCATTGGGTACGCAACAGTACCATTTTTCATCACCTGAAAGTCTACCACACATACAACACCCATAACAGATATTGCCACATTTGAAACTACACCTTCTAGTTTAGTTTTTCCCTTATTTAATGACCTTAACATAAGTGTTGAAGGGCGATCAATTTTTAAACCCAACATATTCATTACAGACTCGGTCATTACATTAACTGCAGCACCTCCATCAACTAAGACATCATGAATTGAAATACCATTACATAATACCTCAGCTTGTGGAGCATAGGGATCTGCCTCTGCCTCCAAAACAGGGACCTCAACCTCCTTCCTTCTTCGAGCATTGAGTCCACCTCGCAACTCCCGCCTCTTCTCAGAAGACATAGCCAAGAGTTGACCATATGTAATATTTGCAGGCCTTTTGGACAGATCTTCCAAGATGGAGTATGGTCCTTGCCCCTGTGAAATCAGAAAATCCTGCACACCCAACTTTCTTCTCCTATGTTTCTTACTAGTTTCTCCTTTCATCTTCTTAGGATCAGTTCCATCTTGATTATCTTTTTCTTTCTTTCTTTTTGTTACAAACACATCTACTTCATTATTTCTACTCTTATCTACTACATCAAGAGAATTCACAGGTGCTTTTCCTTTATCATTATCTCTTGTACCAGATGTAGAAGCTCTATCTGGACAATTATACTTATAATGACCCTTTTTATAACAACCATAACAAACAACTTCAGAAATATTTCTTTTTGGACCTCTATCTCCTCCCTGAGAACTAAATTCCTTTCCTTGAAGAAGATTAATAGTTAACTGACCCATCTTTTTGAGCAGATCTTCATACTCAGTAGATGTACTAGGAGAAATATTTGTGCTCACCGGGAGTGGTTGTGGATTCTGGACCAAAGGTGCTGGTGTAGGCTCTACTTTAGCAACAATTTCTTTGGGCTCCTCTTCCATGCTTTCTTCTTGCCTTCTTGCAATCTCCTTTGCTTGTTCAATGGTAGCTGGGCGGTCATACTTCACTCGTTGTCTGATCTCTGGCTTCATCCCAAGAATGAAGTGCTTACAGAGGAGATTATCCACGCCATTCATCAACCCATCCGCTAGTCCTTCCTTCCGGATCTGGGCATCGAGCTTCCTCCTTAGCTCTAGAACACGAGCATGATAATCCCTTATCTTCTCCTTCTCTCCTTGGAATAGCTTTGTGATCTCGATCATGAGATCTGCATATTTCTGTTGTTCACCAAATTCTTCAAGAAAACTTTCAGTTAATAAATCCCATGAATTTTTCACATTATCACCTAGTGTTTCAAACCACCTAAGTGTTGAACCATCCAAAAAGGTAGGAAAAAATTCAGTCCATTGTTCCCTTCTTATGAGGCCATTACAAATACAAGATCGTTTAAACTCTTGAATGAAAGAAGAAGCATCTTCATTAGATTGAGCTGAAAAAACAGGAATCTTTCCCATTTTCAAAAGTAACCACCGTGAAATACCAACCCACAAGTACAATCAACAAGACTTATGTGCACAAATAATTGGAATTACTATAGAAATGACCACGGTAAACTATGGTAAAACTTGACTTACTGCGGTAAAAACTGATTTTACTGTGGTAAACACTATTCACAGTAAAAAGTGAAGTTACTGTGGTAAATACTATTCACGGTAAAAAGTGACTTTACTGTGATAAATACTATTCACAGCAAAAATGACTTTATCATGGTAACTACTATTCACGGTAAAAATGACTTTACCATGGTAACTACTATGCACAGTAAAAACAAGGTTACCCTCCAATTGATTTTTGACTAAGTGGGAATATCTCTCCAGAAAATCCACCAACGAGGAATGGTCCCGGCAACGGAACCAAAATGTCATCACCAATCCGGCACTATGATAATTCTTCACCAGGAACTCCTCGTGCTATGATTATTTACTAATGCACAGCCTTTAGTTTGGTGGATGTAATCTGGAAACAAAACAACAACCGAACACAAGAATACCATTGACTATGATAAGACAGAATGACGACAAATCTGAAATATCAAAATAAATTATAATATTAACATGAAACTGTTACAATCTCACCCATGAGATACTTCAACAAGACTATGGGAGAAACTTTACAATTACACCTCTTGATGGCTTCTTCAACACACCTTTAACTGATGGCTTCCTTTGCACACTTCCTACAATATTTCTCACTACTTCTTTCTATGCTAAATGAGGGGGGTGGCCTCTCTATTTATAGAACTTCCAGGCTTATCCATCCTATCTCTAAGATAGGATAAGAAATCCACTCTGACGAATCATATTCCATACCTTAACTCTTATCTGTACATGTAAGCTTATCTCTTAAGATAAGATAAACCTTATCATTTTACATGGGTTCCACATTTTTAGACTTTTTACAAATAAAATACACAAAATATTTATGACCTCACTCCTTGTCCTTATTACCAATATAATATTTCTAATTCCTAATCATGTAGACCCTACTTCTCTAATTACCCAAACTTTGACATTTTAACATTACCGGACCACTTACGACAAATATTTACTTTTTACAACATTCCTATTGTACTTTGACTGTTACCGTATTCCACATTATTGGCAACACCATACTGACGGTGCCGTTATCTTCTATCAGACGCTACTACTAACTATACTTAACAACATCATATTCCTAATACATACATTAATGAAATAGAAATTTTGGAGGAAAATTTTAGTGTCGACAGAACCTCCTCCCCTTCTCTGTAATGGCATTTTTTGCCTTTTACTATTGAAATGATGTTCTCTGTAAACTTCTGAAGCAACAAAAACATGTTTTGTGATGCATATGTCCATCCTTGCTCATTTTTTTCTTGTTTTCTTCTTGTCTCTCTTCATTGCAGGTATTTGTGCATGTTCTAATGTTCATTGCAGGTCTGGAGCTGTGTTCATGGAGTTTTGGGACATTCTCTGTGAAATCTATCCTTGGGCCTATGATTCATCTGTCCATCCTTCCCATTGCTCACCTCTCCTTATTCCATGGCAGTTTTGATAGATGTTCAACATTCTCCTTCTCTGGTGTATCACCATTTTAGTGTAGGCTTTTGCTATTTTTCCCTTTTCTCTCTCTCTCTATCTCCTTGGCATGGTTAGATTAGGATTAGATTAGCTTGCCTACACTGGAATAGCTTGTGGCAGGTAGTTTAGGAGCAGGAACCAGCCTTCTCTGGAGATTCCTTTGTCATTTCTACAAGTCCCACACTTGGAGAAAGGTTTCAATGTTGTGCAATCACACTGGATGATAGGGTGGTCAAACTAGAAATCTGATCAGCGTCCAGGGGTGCTGTGATTTTGCATCAACAATGCCCTCTCTGCTATTCATATCAATCAGATTGAGAGAGATGTTAATCTTGTTTTTTTCTTAACCACATATGGTAATTATAATGTTAGGTTGGGATTTACTACAAACTTATATTATATCCTAGATGGATTTCCTTGGAAGCTTATTTGAGACAAATATCTAATCCTGAATATTAATTTATTCTACTAGATTGATGTACAGAACCATTTTTTACTTTCGAGAACTTGGATAAAAGAGGCTTAATGATTCCTAGTATGGGTTTCCTTTAAGATAATGATATTGAGTTAGCCATACACATTCTTATGGAATGCCCCTTTATCATCCTCAAGAAATTGTATCTTGGAATTGGTTGTTTTATGGGACTCTCCTTTTCTAGGTACACTATCAAGCAATTGTGGCATATTTACCTACCTCATATATTTGGGGCTTAGTATGGGAGAAAAACCTAATATTATTCCAAGATAAGAAGAGAAATCCATATAGAGTTGGAAGTAGAATCGTAGAGGCCATTAAGGATAATTTTTTTACTATCAAACACAAGGACAATGAAATGAATAAGGATTTTGATTCCAAAATTTCAAACAATTAGGGTCTTTAGACAATTTTGAATATGAAATTAATACCATATAGGGTGGATATGACATTGGTTAAGTGGCAACATCCTTCTCTCGATTGGGTAAAAGTAAATTTTGATGCTAACTCTAAAAGAAACCATATACTTCTGGAAGAGGGGGCATTGTGAGATACAGTAATGGGAAGTTTTCAACTACATATGTGGGCTACTTAGGAATTCAATCTAACTAGTTTATGGAGTCCAAATTTACTTACTAGAAATTAATTTATCTATTCAAATGGGATTCAAAATCCTCTTTTTGTATGGAGACTCCCGTAGCGTTATTTAGGCTCTTAATAAGAAAATATTTACATGTTAGCCTATTAGTTATATTATTCTAGATTCCTATGAACTTTCGAGCTCCTTTGACCATGTTATTGTGAGTCATGTGTATAGGGAAGGGAACAAAGTTGTGGATTGGTTTAACAATTGGGGGTGTCTTCACTCAATTTCAAGAACTGGTTGGTGTAGACACCACTTTTTCACCTGTAGGTGATCCAACATACACTAATCACATCATCATAATTATCAATATTATCCTTATCCTAGGTGCATTATACATTACCTTCAAAAATCCTAATTTACCCATGTAAATCTCATTTCCCTCCCCTAACCATCTAAAACCAACCTAGCCTAATTTATACTACCCATCCTAACCCCCTAACCTCCCACAATTTATCAAACAACTTAAAACCTCATATGGAAATTGGTTTCAACCATTTGATATCTTTCCCTTATTGGTTTGTAACCTCTCTGGACAAACTGACAGTGATGCATGATCGTCAGTGATCATTGCGGATGTCATCAATCCTATTCATCCACCCTCTTCCTCCATTTTCCAATTAGTTGGAATCTAGATTCGACAATGAACTGCTGCACCTACGAATAACATCATTACGCTTTAGATCATCAACACACTACTATCAAAGTATAGGAGATCCTCGTCAAATCATCAACCAACATTTTTTTGAGTTTTTCAACCCTTGCACACATTCAGCAAAGTTAGTACATTTTTCTTCACCTTTTTTAATTTTATATTGCATTGGTTTTTTTCTATTATCAGTCATCTATACCTTCCTTATTGCCTCTTTTACACTCAATCCCTCATTTGTTCATTTATTCCAACTTTAGAAAATCTACAGTTTTCCACAGTGATCATCATCAATCAGTTCTTTGACCTCTCTTTCCCTCTTTATCTTCCTAAATATATCTGAAAATCTGTTTTCTAGATCCCACCGATTTCTACAATCCCTCTAGTTTACCATAACATGGTCACATTTTTTCTAGCATCAATCATTGTCTTTTTATCATTATTTTATCAAAGCAAGTGTTTCAACCCCAATTGTCATTGATCCCTATCTTCTTTATCCATTTTTAGCATTATCACATTTATATCAATCTTATTTTTGTCTAACAAGTTTTTCGCAAGTTGTATGTTTTGTGGATGATTGTTCCAAGTCCTTCACACTTGATCACCATCATATATGATCTCTTGATCATCCAACATACTTTTGTGTGGGAAAAATTTGACATCTAACATGAGCTCAGCATGTGTACCATCACACTCACACCTAAAATCAAAGACATTGAAGATCAACTTTAAATCATATGAGAGATACAACAAATTCAAACAAGTTTGGTTCAACTAATTCCTAAATTTTGAGCTTGTTACTGCCCTAGCTTGGGCCACTTACAATGTTGAACAGAATCTTTCCATCCCCCTTGATTTCTAAATCATTATTGTCATTTATTTTATTATTATCAAATTACTTAATTGTATCAAACGAGTTAACACCCTTCAAGGAAGTCCTTCATATTCCTAGGATCGGCATTCACTGAGTAACTCGTTATTATATTTATCTAATATTTGTTTGTTTAGATATCATTGTATCCAGGTATTCTCACTTGGTGATAGAAGGAACCTCTTTAATTTATCACGTACTCGATCATCCTGACATTTTGATTTTGGACAAAGTTATCGGTAAACCCTTCTGTATTTGAGTTTTTGGTACTTTCAGCATTTCTAGCACTTAATTGTAAAACACCATAAACATCCTTTATAAATTTTCATAGACTTCTAATATCTTAATCTTCCATGTCTTAAAGATCACTTCCCTCTTCATAATATTGATCATCTTGTTGACCTCGCCGCTAGCCATGAAATGTTATCTCTTTTGGATGGCTTCTCTGGCTACAATCAAATCCTTATCACAACCGATGACAAACATAAAACCTCCTTCATTTTTCCTTGGGGGACCTTTTTCTACCACGCCATGCCCTTCAGACTTAAAAATGCAAGGGCCAGCTATCAATGTGTCATAACTTGATTCTTCCATAACCTCATCCCCAAAACCATAGAAGACTACGTTGATAACCTTTTAGGTAAATATAAACAACACAGAGGCCATCTCGCCATCCTTGACGTCATATTTACAACATAGAATCCAATCAGTATGCTTCATTTCCTAATTTTTGTATCATTATCAACCTTTTCATCATCTCCTCTAAAAGGATGTCCATTTCAAATGGGATCAAAACTATCAAAAGGCCTTTGAATATCTCAAATGATACCTCTTATCACCATCTTTGCTCACACCTCCATGTGAGGGGGAGTCATTTTATCTATATATCTACCATTGACCATGTCATAGGTTTTATGCTAGCACAATGAGATGATAAGGGTAGAGAATAGGTTGTCTACTACATAATCCACACTCTTCATGACTATGAAACCCATTACACTGAAGTAGAAAAGTTTTGTTTTGATTTGTACTTCGCAACTTATAAGCTTTGTTACTATCTCCTTAATCATAAGACTTACATTGTCAACAGTTTTAATCCCCTCAAATATATGCATTCTAAACCATACCATAGTGACTATATCACTTGATGAATCATGATCATGATAGAATTTGATCTTGAATTCATGTCGTAAAAATTCATTAAGAGGCAAGCCATCACCGATCAACTCCTAGAAGCTCCTCGTCCTAATAATCAACTACCTAACGAATAATTTCCTAATGAATCCATTAAAACCATTGATCAATAATACACTCCTCTCAGAATGACACTTTTCTTCAATGGTTCCAAATGTCGACAAGGGGGAGGTTCCAGTATTATCACCATACCTCCTTGGAGGAATCTTATCCCTCTATCATTCAAACTAAATTTTGAATGCACTAATAACATGGTTGAATATGAATCCCTCATCATGGGTCTCCAAACACCATTCATACTTGCTTTTCAAATCATGGACATCTATGAAGACTCTCAACTTGTTATCAACCAAATAAAAGGAATTTATCAATGTAAAAACAATGTTTTACATAAATATATAAGAGCATTGTTAAATTCCTCCTAGAATATTTTGATCAATACACCATCCAAATAATTACATGATCCTCCAATAAATTCATGGACATTATGGCCTCTCTTACATCAATCATTTCACTATCAACTGAAGATTCCAAATTATTCATTGTTGTGCATAGACTTGATTAACCATCTCACACTAATGAAATCCCTTCTATCAACCTTATCGGAGATAATCAAACAGATATTTGGTACACACAAACCTATGATTATCTCTCTTGAAATATAAAATTCCCTCTAATCTATCTAAAAATTTTAAAATATATTTTCTTTAATGTGTTACCCGATACATCATCGTAAATGGTGTTCTCTAAAAACAAGGATTTGATGGCCTCCTGCTATGATGCCTCAAATCTCATGAATCCACTAAATCTATCAAGGAAGTCCACAATGGTATGTGGGGGGGACACTTCAGTGGTATGGTTGTTGTTAAATGTGTCATACGGATGGGCTATTACTGGCCTACCCTTAATCAATATTTTTGTGCATACATCAAGAAATGTGTTAAATATCAACAACATTCAACGTCATTCATATTCCCAGTTAGGCCCTACAACATGCTCAAGATTTGTGGCCTTTTTCATAATGAGAACTTGATCTCATTGGCCTCATCAACCCTCGTTCATCACAACAACATCACTCTATCATCATTTTTACTAAATATTTCACTAAATGGGTGGAGGTTATTCCCTTGGTCTCCACTAAAGAAAATAAAATCATCAATTTAATCTATCAACATATCATATGTTGTTTTGTCATCCCTTGCAAGCTTATCACATATAATGGAAATATTTCAAAAATAAGGAATTAAAAAAATTATGTGACACTTTCAACATCGATCTAATATTTTCATCTCCTCACTATCCATAAGTAAATTATCAAGAAGAAGCTTTTAACAAAACACTCAATAATATCCTCATGAAAATCATTGACCAAGCAGGAAGTAATTGGCATCTTCAAATTTCATTTTCTCTATGGGCCTATCGAAATAACATATGTACTCCTATAGGATCTACACCCTTCTCTTTAGTCTACGGCTCTAAGGCGGTTCTGCCCCTTGAACTTCAAATTTCATCTCTCTACATATCCCTCAGATATTTTATCTTTGATCAGGACTATCATCAAGAATAATTAACATAACTTGAATTGTTAGATGAACATTTCCTAAAAACCCTCAAACATCATCGTGTCTATCAATAATGCATCAAACGAGTATAAAAAAACATGTCAAAGAACATGACTTCAACAGTAGTGATCTCATCCTCAAAGAGAATCAAAATGCCACTACTCTGGAAAGGATTAAACGTGGAAATTTTTCCCCTAATTAGATTGGTCCATATGTCATCACTCATAAATATGGGTTGGGATTCTATCACTTAGCCTCCCTCGATGGTAAACATGAAAATAAACTTCTAAATGCCTTGCACTTGAGTCCTTTCTATTGTTAACACATCTACTTTCATGACATTAGTCACATCAAAAATCTTATTTTACTGCCCACCTAATATTTACTACTGTAATGATTTGGAATTATGTGGTCTTACGTCATTATCCTATATTTGTGACCTTAAATATGAGCACCATGGCTTTGTTTATTACATCTTCCACATGGAAAAGTTCCTCCTTAACAAGAACCCCGCAATCATTGCTCTCATCTTTCTTTGGTCTGTCAATCAAAAACATGCTAAGGGGTCATATGTGTAGTTTGTACACACATCTTTTCCCCTCCTCAAATGGTCTACTAGGCCTACCCTCATCTTAAGAATAAAATTTAAAAATATACATATGGATGCACATTGTCAAATATATAGATTGGTCCCTCAAAGGACAACTATTAATCATACTATCAATATACAGACTGATCCATCATTAGGACAAGTTGTTAATCAAAATATATGAAAGGAAATCTACTTTCAAAAATCAAAATAAAAATCATAGACCACTCCCTCGAAGGATGGCTACCCATATCGTTGCAAAAAATCTTCCCACATTAACCAACCTTCATATCAAAATCAGATATCGAAAGCATCCTAGGAAAGCTTTCCATGTCAATCATATTTCCTATTAAAAGAAAACTTCCTGCATTGATCAGCTTGGATAGTAAAATATAGTTAGGGTATAAGCCTACAAGCCATCAAAAGGAGAACCCACTCCCCCTCTACAAACTACACATCAATACTTCCCATGTTGCAAGAAGGTATATAAACTCATTTCCATCTGTATCCAAGATCCTACATGTGACTAATTATTTTTAGTTATATGTAAAAATATATTACAAGGCCTCAAGTGAATTATTATTCATATTTAATTTACCATCAAATAACATATGTATCAAATACAGTTAAAAAAGAAAACATTTTGCATTTGCTATCAACCATGATTAAAGCACATTTTTGAAACATATATCAAGATCACTATGTTTGAGTCACATCACATCAACATCAAATATCATGTCAACATTTATACATCAAACACCATATCAACATCTACACATCTAACATCATATAAAATACATCTAAACTATTTAATATTTAAAAATCAACATCAACATCAAAAGTAATCAACAACTTATGAATCCAAAATCATAATCATCTATATATCTCATCAATAATGTTTATACAAAAATCCTCAAAAGATCTTATATACAAAATCATCTACATCCGAGTCATATACAAAATCCACATACTAAGTGGTGAAATCAAAACCGAACACTCGCTCACTACCCTGGCATCATGTGGTTCCTTCATCAGGCCTCGAATCTCTCCGAGGATGTGTAAAACTCCTATTGCTCACTAAGGTGTCATGATGAGTCAATCTATGCTCACTCTCTTGAAACTCCACATAGCATAGTACACCAGGTAGGTACTCTATCACTAAGTGCTCATAATACCTCATTTCCTCTCCTAGTGCTCGATACTGGTCAAGAGTAACAAAACTAGGTGGCCACATATGCCCTCCTGCTAGTGACACTCCCCCTACAGGTACTACAGTCTACCCTACTTTAGTCCCTCCTCCCTGTTCTACACTCCCTGTAGCCCCCAAATTTTCCACCGCCTCTTCATAATTCACCTGCAGTGCCTCCTGTTGTCAGTGATATCTATCTTGTTACTATTGATATGTGTCCCACTCTAAGCGTACCTGGTATCTATCCTATTACAACGTGTCTCACTCTTGATGAGTGGTGTCCTGCTCTACCACCAGCATATCCCTCTCCAACTATAATACATAAACATATGCCTATAATTGGGCCATCTCTTCATCCCCATCACCCTCCTTCTCCACCTCCACACCCCTCTACCTCATCCCTGCCCTATCTCCTTGAGCATCCCATTTTTGTTTCCACCACTCACTAAATCTCTCCACCACACCAGCATCATCTACATCTATGGCCTCCACCTCCCTTTCCTCCTCATCCTGTCCCGCCTCATCTGCTACTGGTGTAGGTAAGTCCTTATTCAAATCATCTCGTTGATAGACAATTGACTCACCCAAAATATATTGGAAAAACATGAACTATCTCTGCACACTAAGGAACTGTACCACCTTTATCACCTCCTCCCTCTTCCCAAATCCACCACACCTGCCTCAGCCTGACTAACTCTACATCCCTGCATGTTCATGCAAGAAATATCACATATTTCCTCCAAACTATGTCATCTAGGATAAACTTTTTAGTTGATCAGGATAGTAGGTCTGGTCTCTCTCCACTTCATCATCTCTAATCCAATCAAATCTCCACCACATAAACCCCACCACATACTTTGTTGGGTCTCCTTCCCTCCAAGGTAGACATGGTGGCCTCACAAAAACTATATTCTCATAGTCCCAACAATGTAATATGAACCCCACATCCAATCCATACCTCTTCCTATTTACAAACATCCACATCTCATGGTATACTTGAGCCAATAGTGCACAACCCCAAGCATATATTTTCTATTGGTCCATAATAGCTACCACGACACCTGCAAGTGTCCATAGAAACCTACCACCCCTTGGATCTGGTAGTGCATGGAAGAAAATTACCAACATCACTAGTGACATAATCCAGTTTTTTTAAACCTCTACATCATAATAGATCTCAATATATAATCCCCTTGTTGTATATCTAATATTTGGGGCATCATCTCCACACAACCGTATGAAGGTCTCAAGACATGCCTCTCAAGTGATGGGCACTATCTACTCACCCTAGATAGGTAATCGTAAGATCATGTACACATCCTCTAGAGTGATGGTCCTCTCACCAATACAAAACCAATTTTCCTAGTATTTATTTGTCCCAGATATCTATCAATGTTACCATTATCCCTGCATCTCGAATAAATCCGCTGGTAGTGGCAGAATCCTCCTAAACAAATCTTCCATAAAATGGGCAAGAACCTCTGCATATGTCACATCTACTTTGATCCTACTCTTTAACATCTCTATATACTTTTTCATGGTCATCAGATACCCTATGGTGTCTTTCACTTGTGAAACACATACAAAAAACACACCACTTAGAAACTTCATCAAAATTGAAACCAATCACCACCAATTGCTAATTGGTGACATTTTCACCAAACCAATCAATGGTGATCCACATGATTATCATTGATCATATAATTGGTGTCGATCGGGTGTTCTTGCCCCAAATTTCAAAAAAATCACAAAAAAATGAAATAAAACACGAAAATCAAACACAAACAACAAAATTTTAACCTACTTACCCCTCTCCTAGTTTGTTTCCTCTTTCTATCATTTTCACTCACCTCCATCTCTCAAAAACACACAAAAATGACTAATCAGAGCTCTCAAATTGCATAATAAAACATTACAGATGAATCATTTTTGCACCCAGCATGGCTTATATATTTTTTGTTTTCTAAATCACCGATGATCATAAAGAGTCACCGATTTCCTATCCCCAAATGTCGACGATCCATAATCACCAATATGTATGATTACAACCCTTTTTGCACACCTTACATATTTTGGTCACCTGGACCTCTCTTATCGACATCACGATACCATCAAAATCTTATGTGGGAATACTTTTTCTATTGACACCCATGAAATTTCTCAAAAAAAATACGCACCATCACATCAAGTTTTACAAAGATATCGGATGTTGTTTTTTGACCCTTTGAAATCATACCAGAAGATATTCACACATTCTCACAAGCTTAGTTTGACTAATTCCTAAATTTTGAGCTTGTTACTACCCTAGCCTAGGCCACTTACAATGCTAAACAAGATATTTCCATCCCCCTTGAGTTCTAAATCATTCTTATCATTTATCTTATCGTTATTAATTCACTTAATTGTATCAAATGAGTTGACACCCTTCAAGGAAGTCCTTCAGATTCCTGGGATCAAAATTATCCAAATAACTCGTTATCATCTTTATCTAACATTTGTCTGTTTAGTTTTCGTTCTATATAGGTCTTCTCACTTGGAAATAGGAGGAGCATCTTTCATTTCTTGGCTACTCAATCATCCCAACATTGTGATTATCAGCGTATGTATCGGTAAACCCTACCCTATTTGATTTTTTTGTACTTTCAAAATTTATATCTCTTAACTAAAAAACACCCCAAACATCCTTTATGCATTTTTACAGACTTCTGAGATTTTAATCTCACATGTCCTAAAGATGAATTCCCTCTTCATAACATCGATCAACTTTTTGACCTCATCGTTGGCCATGAAATACTATCTCTTATGGATGGCTTCTCTGGCTACAATCAACTCCTTATCATGACTAGAAACCAACATAAAACCTCCTTCATTACTCCTTGGGTGATATTTTACTACCTCATCATGCCCTTTGGAATTAAAAACACAAGGGCCACCTATCATCGCGCCATGACTTACATCTTCTATGACCTTATTCACAAACCCATAGAAGACTATGTTGAAGACCTCTTAGGTAAATATAAACAACACAGAGGCCATCTCACCATCCTTGACGTCATCTTTACATGTCTTATTTAATAATTTATAAGCCTTAACCCTTCCAAATGTGTATTTGGCTTCCTCACTAATAAACGTTTGGGTTTTATCATTTTCATTAGGGGTATTGAAGTAAACCCTTCCAAAATTAAAGATATCATCGAAATGCCTCCTCCCTCTAATATCAAATAGATTTGTAGTATCCACGGTAGACTCCAATCATTCTGCCACGTCATTTCCCAACTTTAATATCATTGTTAGCCTTTTCATCGTCTCCTCTGAAAGGATGTCCATTTCAAATGGGATCAAAATTATTAAAAGGTTTTTAAAGATCCCAATCGATATCTCTTTTCACCACCCGTGCTCACACCTCCACATGAGGGGGAGCCATTTTATCTATACATATCTATCACTAACCATGCCCTAGGTGTTATGCTAGCACATAAAGATGAGTAGGGTAGAGAACAGGTTTTCTACTACATAAGTTGCACTCTTCACGACTATGAAACATGTTACACTAAAGCAGAAAAGTTGTGTTGTGATTTGCACTTTGCAACTTCCAAGCTTTTTCATTATCTCCTTGATCATAAAACTTACATGGTTACCAATTTCAATCCCCTCAAAACTATGCATTCTAAATCATACCACAATGACAGTATCACTCGATGGCTCATGCTTACAATTGAATTTGATGTGGGATTCATGTCACAAAAATCCATTAAGGGGAAATCCATCACCGATCAACTTGCAGAAGCTCCATGTACTAATAATCAACTACCTCATGAATAGTTTCCTGACAAATCCATCAACACCATTGATCAAGAATACACTCCTCTCAGAATGACACTTTTCTTCTACAGTTATGAATGTAAGCATGAGGGAGGTGTCGATATCATCATCATACCTCTTTTCGTTACTACTATCCCTCTATCCTTCAAACTAAATTTTGAATGCACTAATAACATGATTGGATATGAAGCCCTCACCATAGGTCTCCAAATAGAATTCATGCTTGGTATTTAAATTTTGGACATCTATGGAGACTCTCAACTTCTTATCAACCAAATCAAAATAATTTATCAATGCAAAAACAAGGTTTTAAAGTTGGATCTACATGTCCTACCTACCACCATAAACTAGTTAAATGAAGACTATAGTCATAATTTGGTCATTGATGTTTATTTTGGGCCTTCGGGGGGTGGTGACTCATATTTGAGCCCCCTTAATGTAAGATTATATTTTATTTTATTTTGGACCATATTTGGCTTGTTATTAAGTTGACATTGTGATAAGATATGTGGATTTTTTAAAGTTATTGATGGAATGTTCACCCATGTGGAGGAAAAAAACATCTATTTTTACATTGTAGGCTTTCCATAGGTTGGATCCTTTCTGTTTTCATCATTCTCAACCTATCTTTATGGGAATGTTGTTTATTAACTATTGGGTGGAAACTTGACCTGTGTTGGTGTGTTGAGCTAGTGTTGGCCACAGAAAATCATTTTTTCTAACCCTCACGCACATTCGCAGGGGGTCAATTTAGTTGGCGGGGGGGTAGAATTTACCTTAAAACTGACTGCAGCGCATTGGCAGGGCTTGTTCCTATTTCGTTGGCCACCCAAGTTCAATTTTGGCCAACTCCCTCACAAACATATGTGAGGGATAGGCTCTTCTAAAAAAAATAGTCATAACAGGTGTTAATATGTTCGCATGCCACCAACCTGTGGCCGCCTACTCAAATGCTTGACTTATTCTAAGAGATGATTTTTACTTGAGGATATTTTAAAAATTTGTCAGCAAGAGTAATCGTTAGATTTGACATCTCTTTTAGACTCCTTGATTTTTCTCAGAAACCTAGAACATCTTTTATGCACAATATGAGCAACAGGGGAAAGAGGTATGGTATCGGTCTTTGGATCAGCTTTTATGTATGTCATGCAAGAAATCTATGGGGACAAACTATAGTGAACTAGTGAGCAGGTATTTACTGAGGAATTATCTGAGGTCTAGTGATTTAAATGATAAAAATTGGAAGAATTTTCAGGCTAAAAAATAATTTCAAAAATACTCAGCATCATTTATACTCATTTAATGACCGCCATTACTATAGGGATAAATCCCCAGGTAAGTAGGGAATTCATCATATGTTTCCATTTCCCAGAAATTTAATTGAGATCTCAAGGTATTGGTATTCAATCTATGACCTCCTAGAGTGCCCTTCAGCTCCACAACATACTCTTGCACCCCTATGGGAGTAGCTGCTAGTTTATAGGTGTGGTCATCATTGGAAAAGTTAAGTAGTGTTTCCCCTTATTTTTAACTAAAACCTTGAGTTCAAAGTTAAGAATTGTTCCTAACTTGAACAACAAGTTTTTGAAAGTGATCTATATGTAGAAAATGGGGGGTGAAGGCGTGTTAATTGAATCCTCCTCTTGTGACGACTTATATATTGATGCCATGGTTAGGAAAATTCTATAACATGGGGCAATCACTCTTTTTATAGAATGTATTTGATTAAACTAAAATGGAAACGTGGGGATATATTCTAGATTAATTTGATGTTATAGAACGTAGTAAATGATAGCTAAATAAATGAAATAAATGACCCAAGAAACTAAGTAAATAAAAAAATGAAACCCTAATGTGTAAAGAGGGTTAAGAATGTCGTAGTTGATTCGACAATGTCTCAGGATTGTATTGCAGTGGAGAGCAGCTGAAAAAAGGAGGAAATGACCCATCAGGTTCATAAAAGTGTAGATCTAAGCTGTCTAGCTAGACTGGGGCACCTGGAGAGGGATGAGGGTGCCTAAGGTGCCCTGGTCTACAAAAATGACTAGGGAACCTCCTCTGAGGTGTTGTTGAGTGACCACCTACCTTAACTTCCTGTCAGGTTTATGTCGTTACAAATAAGAGATGAAGAAGAGACTTGTAAGAACCCAAACAAAGCATCAAAGCACTAAAAAAGAAAGATGGATAAGAATGGGTTAAACTGTCTTTAGCTACCAAATGGATAGACTTATCATTGAGCAATGCACTACATCTCAAACCCAATGTAGTTCTAGGAGTGTGTGTGTGTGTGTGTGTGTAAATTATTCCCTAGGTGTTCTTGTGTCAGTCCCACTTTGTGAGTAGCAAGCAATAACTAGATGTAGAATGTAAATAAATGGTGCATGGAATAGAATGAACTTCCCTCCTATGAAGTATGATGTAGATGAACCAACCTTGTCCCTTATGATGGAGCTAGATGGACACAAATGGAGCTCTAGATGCCTTGGATGGATGTAACCTTAGGTGGAGATAGTAAGTCCTTAGTGTTTGGTCCCTCATTATGGTCTCATAACTTTATATTTATATGGTTCTCTTGTTCTAATTTTGTAATTAACCCCAAAAAGACTAACCACTAAAAATATGGAAAGCTCAAATGGCTAGAAAGTACCCAAAAGATAAGAGTAAAGTGCAAAGAGGATCAGGGCACCCCAGAGGGGACCAGGGTGCCTGGGGCATCCCAGTCAGAGATATGATGAACATAAAATGACAAAACAGACTGGGCATGTGCGGGTACAAGGCTGAAACTGATGACATAAAGATAAGTAAAATGGTCGAATACATGGGTTAAGTAGTACTCGTTTTCACTCAAAAAGCATATGAATAGTAGTATGATACCGAGACTAAAGATTACACAAAGTACGTTATCTAGTGACTACATTTTCCCCCACTTTATGTTGGTTAGAAGAACATTTGGTAACATAAAGTAGATAGAGATACATACCTGATATCCATGTAGAGTGAAGTAGAAAACGTGTTGAGGGACTAGAAAAAGTGTGGAATGAAAAAAAGAAGATAGAGCCTGGATACTAAAGATGAAAAAGTGTAAAAAGTGATGAGAGTAAACCTAGGGTGGAAGCACATGTGTAGTTTCCAATGTGTGTGATGTACCTACATGTTAGTATGAGGTGTGTGACGTAAAATGATGTAGTTTTTGTTGACTACTTGCTTCCCATATAAACGGACCTGTAAAAGAGAAGACAGTCAAGTAGTCAAATACGCATGTATATATGTAAAAATTGTGTGTAAAGATGCATGTATATAGTAAAAAGACTGTAATGAAAGTATGAAAATGAAAAAGGAACAAGTGCACCATATCCGTGATGAGAAAAAGGGTGTAAGATATCTTGTAACTGTCAGTGAAGTATGATTTTTTTGGGAGACCTCACGCCACTGTGGCCGAAGAAGTGTAGGGAGAAAGTTGTGTTATTCTCCAACATGTAACTATTTCCCTGAGAATGTGAAGATATCTCTATACTACCTAGTTTTTTGGGCTATCTGATGCCGCTGGCCGAAGTAGTGTAGGGAGGAAAGTTTTTTGTATCCTCCAACCTGTAACTACTCTCCAGAATGCTAAGGACAACATGTCATGTAAAATATGTTGTGTATCAGATTTCTATAGAAAGGTCTGAACCCACTCGTTGTATAACTCATTGTGTCAAGGATGGAAACTGAAAACTAAACTATACCGGTACTGCATTGTGTAGTATGAAAAGCCCAAATGATTCCCTCCCTCTTTTTGGGGCATATGCAATGTCACCGATAGGAAAATATGGCCCCAAAAGAGGACTGACCAGGTAAACTATAACTTTTCCCTTCATGGGGGGAATTCACTTGGTAGAAACCAAGGCACAAGTAAACAAGTGGCTATAAAAAAAGTGTTAGTATGAACAAGCATGCATGTAGAAGACAAGTGTAAGTTGCATAAACAATGCAGAAGCTAGTAATCAAGTAAACACACAAAAAGCAAGTTCATAAACCACCAAATCGTTACAAATATGGGACATCACTCAGATTTCGCAAGACACTCAAGGCTGTAGTGGCCACATATATACAAACAAGTGTGCACACTAAAGACAAATAAGTACAAACAACAGATAGCCATAGAAGCAAATAATCTTGCAAAAAAAATGTTGCACATGAAGCACCCATTAACATGTTAGAAAAATAATCCATGTGTCAAGAGTGTGTATAGCCAATAAGCTAGTGTGTTATGAAACAATAGCACCTATAGTATACGAATGCAGATTCCCCCAGTAACTGCTTTGGGATTGGTGGTAGCCAAGCATCCATGTTTCATGTAAGAGACTTGTATCTGTTATCACAACTAGCAAAGGGTGTGAACACGCATGTGTGTATGGTAAAGATAATGACATATAATATATCTATCGAGCATGTGTAATAAAGTGAACATGAACAAGCAAATACAAGCAATAGTAAACGCAACCAATATATGCAACATGTTGTGGATGGATGGAATGGAATTGAAGATGGATGATAGGATCCGTGTGTGCCCTGAGTGAATGCAGTTGTATGCAGTGAGTTTCATTTGGTTTTCCCCCTCAGTAGTCAAGAATGAACCATAAATGAGAGTGCGTTATCGAGAAATGGTTGAATTATGTGTTGTGTGTAGCGCGTTGTGATGAATGCATATGTTTTTTGATGATATGCAACCTAGAGATGGTGTTTGCGTGACCCTATAGCCAAATTGTATATCATGAGAAGGTGATTGAAGGAGTGATTATCTAGCCTAAAGTGTATATCACTACAAGACGAATTGAGGGAGTGGTGATGTATCCTACATCATATACCACTACAAGATGATGGGATAGGTGAGCATTAATCCTATAGTGTATGTCACTAACCTAGAAATGTGGCATGATAAGAGAGTTGAATGATGAACTTGTGAGTATAATAAGGTCCATTTGATTTGTAAACCCTCGGTAATCGAGTATGGACTGAGGAACTAGAGTGCATCATAAGGTAGTGAGTACAACGTATACAACTAGATGTGTGTAGTAGATGCAGTGATGAGAGACGATCATGTGATGTGTAGTATGCAGATTGATGGAAAGATGTAGTATGAGTTTTGTAAATCCTATTGTGTAGGTGTGGGGTTCATGTGTGTAGGTAGCCCTCAACAGTCGAGTTTGAACCGAAGCACAAGAGTGTTTCATTAGGTACTAATGATACGAATGTATTAAGAGGTTTGAAATCATTCTTAGAGAATATTAGTCATTAAGTGCGAAGTGTTAAGTGCATGAGAGGATAGCAATGCAAGGGGGAGGAGCTATGTTATCCCCCAAGTATGTAAATAATGAAAATTTAGTCAAAATAAAGTAAGTAGATCAAAGTATAGAGTATTTTTCTTAACAAAAGTGATGGGATGATGAGGTGGTAAAGGTGTGTGACCTTCAAATGGTTCATCATCATAGTAAGCTTCATCTGGGTCCAAGTCGTCAACATAGGTATGGTCTATAAAAGATGGTGGAATTACAATTTAAACTATAAGAGATGGTTTTTGAGCATGATCGTGTGATGTCGCAAATACATTTAATGAAGGAGAAGTGAGATCAACCTTTTTTGGGATGAGAAAATATAGCCTAATTACTAAAGGCATGTAAGGATTGGGCACGTGGAAGTATAGTGAAATAGGGCACGCACGAGGGAAAGCGAAGAGTCAAGACTTAGTTGTTTTGTAGTATGAGGCTAATTTTAGACATGGAGTGCAGAGCAGGTTTTGTATGAAGACTTGCAGAACATGCAAGGCTATTTTAGGCGAATGGTAGATCAATTGACAAGCATAATTCTGAGGCTATTTATAGGATTAAACTTTAGCTTAATATTAGATAATCTATTATTAGTGAACTTACATGCTCTTGTATTTATCTTGTAAGGGTGCATGGCTATTATTAGCATGTAGCCTATCTTTGGAAGGTGTATGGGCAGTGAAGGGAAAGTCCTCAACCTTATATATATATATATATATATATATATATATATATATATATATATATATATATATATATATATATATATATATATATATATATATATATATTTACACGGTTTAGGGATCACTTTCATAATAAAGTTATGTTGTTGGTTTATGGGCGTGCATGACTTGTGATGACAACATTATGTATTTATGAAGCTTCTGTGTTTTATAGGAATTAATATAATTGATCTTTGTGGCTGGATATTGATTGTTGACACATTTGTTACTAGTTCTTGCATGGTAAAGTCAATCTTGATCCTGGCATGAGTTAATCTTATATATGGTTAAGATCCATATCTGCTTTATGTTATGTAATATACTTGATTATCTGTTATGGATCTAGAATATTTGTACAATCATGCTAATTTCTTAAGAAAGTTGTCATAAAGAGGGACCTAGTACCCTTACGCACTTTGGGTGAGTGCTCAATTCTGGCTGAGTGATGTGTCAGCGCGCCTGGGGCTGTTGGTGATAAAATCTAGGCTACATTTTGGTTCCATTGTCAGGACCTCTTTTTCAATTGTTTGCCAGGATATTACATGATGAATATGTACTAGTTGACCTTGGCCAATATTGAAGAGTGGTTAGACAATTTAGAGGAAGAGTATGCTCACATATTTAACATTGGACCTGATTTTGATACACGGGCATGGGTTAAACAGAATTTGTATCACAAGTTGTATGATACGTTCTTCACCATTTTCCCTATAGAGTTATATGAGTGACTAGTTTCTTACACATAAAAGAGAAACTAGAGATTTCATACACTTATTTGGACGCAGGAAGAATTTCAGGCTTTGTATGATGCAGATCTAACTTAGAAACATGTTGTAGATCATTGTTGGAGTGGTATTCTGAATAGCTATATTTTGGAGTACACACTTTCTACTTATTCATGTCTAGAGGTTATCGAGTTCCATTTCATGCACAAACCCAAAGATTCATATTTACGTAGTATTCCTTTAGTGATTAAGAACTTGATTATGACCCTATATCTAGGATAGCATCCTATGGCTAGCTAAACCCCACCATGCACGGGGTGGGAGCAGGTGTGGTGAAATATGGTGGATCTAGCAATAGAAATACAAAGAGGAGAAAGGTGTCTTGAGTTTAATGAAGCACGTGAGAGGGATTTGGCAAAGTAGCATGAGATTGCGGAAAGAATAGTGTTGCAAAGAGATATGGCTCATGAAGGATTTAGTGCTCACGTAGAAGACATGGAGCCAGAGCATCTAGAACTCCCTCATTTGGGAAAACATGGTAGATAATACTCTTTGGTTTTGGATGAGGGCACCACTGAAGAAAGATTGAGGACCGCAGGTGTGCATATGATCCTTCTTGGTGACCTAACCCTTGTGCTTGGTTTTCTAGTTTCTATGACAGTTATCAGTAAGTAAGCTAGTGTGGGTAGTAGAGTAGAAACTAATAGAGTTAATATGTAGTCAAGTTCAGGATTTAATCATGTATTTTATTCATCTATGTCGGCACAATCATCATCTATGTTATTTGGAGGTCCAGTTAGGGGTATATTTTTTGGCATGTTGTCAACACAAAATGTGGGCACGCAGAACGTTGGTATCATTTCTTGAAGTAGTAAAACCTCACAAACTATGGGAGTTCAATTTAGCACAACTATTGGAACACAAGATAGTGCATCCTCTGGTCCATTGTCTGCTACAGGGGGAGGATCAGGTGGCTCAGGATCTAGTGGATCTGGTGGTTCTAGAGGAAAAGGAAACACATAAGGTAATACAGGTTCTAGATCTGGTGGGTATGGCCCGCACCAGCCCTAGAAAATTTATATGGAGATGTCTCTCTATCTCCCAAAATATAGAGGGATAGAAAATGTAGTTGAGCACGTACATATGTGTGAGATACTATGGCGCATGAAGGGGTTTACAACTCCAAAGCGTTAGGCAAGTCAATTTGTAACTACATTGCAAAGGCGCGCACATATTTGGTACAGGAAATATGACCCAGACTAGACTTGTGTAAACTATATCATGATGTGTTATGCATTCCTAGTAGAGTTTCACATACCTGAGTTTGAGCAGAAAAACATCAGCGCGCTGAAAGACATCAAGTTGGGCATGACTAAGAGTGTTCGGGATTTTGATGCATGGTTCAAGACCCTTTTTCATAATTATCTTATGACATTCACCCAAATCATTATGCTCGATGGTTCATTGAAGGTCTGATCATGCCTTTTAGAAGAGCTCTCACACAAGACTTATACAGATCCACGTGAGGCACTTGAGGTAGCTCTGTCCGCTGAGGCAGTTGGGAGTGTAGACACTGGTGTTAGCCCATTTTTGGAGGCTCAGATTACAGCAATGGTGAAACAGTTAGAAAAATTATCAGCTACTTCATGACATAAGAAGCGTAGTGGGATTTGGTCCACATATTGTGAAGTGGAAGGACATATTAAGGATAGTTGTCCTCATAGATCGATGTGCGCCATATTGCTGGACTGTGAGATATGTCACTTGGATCATGATTTGAGTAGGTGCCCATTTTTGCAACGTGCGATAAGGAATAATGTGTCTTGTTATTGAAGGATTTACAAGTCTACCACTAATGATACTAAGAATTACAGGTTGATTGATCAAATTCATGATGTCATCGATATTGATGTATGGCATACCAATGTTACAAATAATTCTAAGGAACAAGGTGAGCATCATGAACATAATCATAATGAAGGGCGCTCTGATGGAGACCGAGGTAGAGGTAGAGGTTACCATGGAGGATTAAAAGGCTGAGGTCATGGCTATGGAAGAAGTGACTTTCCATGAGGAACATGTTATACAGGAATATCCCCTAATCATTATAGGTGTGAATGCCCTCAGAACATTATTTTTTCTTTTTACAGGATAAGGGCGCGAGGATGGTTACAGTGCAGCGCACTATGGAAGATCAGTGGATGTCAAAGTTAGCATCAAATCCAGAGTTAGTACTTGTGTTAATCACTATGAGCACTAAGGCTGCACACACCAGGGAAGTTTCAAAATAGAAACCTATTATTACAAAGGAGAAAGTATTGTATGCAAAGTATCCAGACCCTGCTCATCAAAAGGAATTTTACTAAGAAACCATGGAGGTGATTAGGAATTTACAGGGTGAGATACAGTGTTTGAAAGACCAGTTGCGGAATTTAGAGCAAAAGAAAATAGCTGAGCTCCCTCAGAAAGATGTTGATGATCTAAAGGAGGTTTGCAAGATGATGTGACAAGAAAAAATAATTCCTTTTTTGGGGTAATGGTTAAGGGGAAAGGATCTGCACACTAGAGTTGACCATGAAAGATAGATTTTTCATGCTACCCTACCTCCTCATAGCCTGGATTATGACAAGGAGATCACTTTGAATGTTATTATTGATGGATGAATTTTGAGCAACATTTTGATTGATACATGAGTAGAAGTGAATGCAATCACTTTGGGTGCATGGATTAAGATGGGGAGACCATCATTACAGTCATCTTCAAATGTGGTGTTTATGGAAAATAGGACTAAATCCATGCCCATTGGATTTTTGAAGGAGGCCACTATTACTATACAAGGGGCCAAGTTTACTAGGCACTTTGAGGTCTTAGTGCTGGTAGAGGAAAACATTTTTCCAGTATTACTTGGGTGCCCTTGCTGTTATGCAAACAACGTTGACCTGTGTTTCGACAAAGGATATATAAGTTTTGATAATAAGGAAGAGAGTGTCATCATTTCTTTGGCAGATAGAAAAGTTGCACCTTATGTAGAACCTTTAAGTGAAGAGGATTTAAACAAAATTTATGTGCACACTATTAGGGATCCTAAAGTGCTTAAGCCATCAAAGGAAGGAGTCCTCCAGTGGGATGATGCATAATCCATGAGTGATACTACAAGTGTTGCATGTGACAACTAGACACATGAAACTTATGAAATGGTTGGACGTGAGGTGAGAAGTGAAGTTATGCATGTAAACAGATCATGTTGTGTTAGGCATTTGGGTAGTAACCAAGTACTGAGGTACACTGGTGAAGGAAATATTGAAGTGTTCCTACACGCAATTGAATTCTAATGGACATATCGAGTGGAAATAAGGAATGTGCCAGTTTATACTCTATTCAGGATGGCAGCGCGCTAGTGGATGGTACACGGGGATAATATTTTAGAGTGGTGAGAGGTGAGAATCACCTCCTCTACAAGATTTCTCTGCAGCAATGCACCTACCAAGTTATGTGAATTCCATGGGAAGGATGCTCAGCACCGTGTTCAATAATGTGAGAGACTTTGGACATAGGGGCCGGAGGCCCTACCACCTTCACTATGGGTGCACCAATTCTACTATACCTTGCTAGTTTGTGTGCATGCATGGTATGTCTATGCCGAGTTGAATAGAGAAATAGAGAACTAGAAGGAACTGACTACAAGTATGATTCATACCTTTGACTATTTTTCCACTAAACCTCCAGTGAATAAAGCATTACAGGTTATAAAGTTCTTGACTATGGGAGATAGTGAAAAGGCTGAGGAAATTATTCAGGAGTTACTATGTGAGTCAGACCTAGAGGTGCGATTTTAAGAAGAAGAGACCGATGCATAACAACGTGGGCGTGCCTGCCTAAAAAGAGAAAAAGGTAAGATGGCCTATGTAATTGATGATGAAGAAGTGGAGAATCTGGATGTTGAACATATAGAGGGTACACGTGAGGTCATTGACAATGTAGATGAGAAGGCATGCGCATACCATGGGTCTATGAAAACTAAGAATTTCAACCTTGGAATAGAGGTGAAACCTAAAGAGGCTATCATTGGTGATCATTCGTCTAACTCGTAGGTTCCTAAGATAATTAATTTTCTCTACAACTTCCAAGATTTGTTTCCTAGGGGCTATCATGAATTAAAAGGGGTGCATGAATCTTTTGACAAGATGAGAATCAAGCTATTAGAAGGTGTGCACCCAATTAGGAAGAGGCCTTACAGGATGAATCCTAATCTATGTGTCAAGGTGAAGGAAGAAATAGATAAGATGTTGAGTTCTGAAATCATTTAGCCCATTAAGGAGTCAGAGTGGGTAAGCCCTATGGTGATCAGTATAAGGAAATATGGAAGAATAAGAATTTGTGTGGATTACAGGGAGTTGAATGTTGCATGTGTAATAGATCCTTTTCCCACACCTTTTACAGAAGAAATCTTGGAAGGCGTTACAGGGCGCAAAATCTAGTCCTTCACTGATGGATTTTCTAGATATCATCAGGTGAGGATAGCTAAAGAGGATCAAGAGAATATAACTTTCACCACAGAGTGGGGAATTTTTGTATACACATATATGCCATTTGGACTGAAGAATGCACCTGCAGTATTTTCACTCATTATTGTGCAAGCATTATAAATTTTCATTCATAAGTTCTTGCAAGTTTACTTGGATGATTTTACAGTTTATGGGCTAGTGAAAGATCATTGTGATAATTTAAATCTTATGTTTGAGAGGTGTCGGTAGTTGAGCATCTCCTTGAACATTAAAAAGTGCATCTTTGTTACACCTTTTGGGACTTTGTTGGAACACATATCTGTAAGGAAGGCTTGTTAGTGGATCCTGTTAAGGTTTTTGTTATTTTAGGATTAGAGGAACCTACTAACCAGAGCGAGGTGTGTGCATTCTTGGGGCACACAGGCTAGTATAGGAAGTTTATTAAAGGATACACTAGGATTGTAGTGCCCTTAGAAGAGTTATTGAGGAGTAAAGGCAAGTTCCATTGGGATGAAGCACAATAGCACACGTTTGAGACATTGAAGGAAAGGCTTACTACATCACCTATTTTATGCTTTCCCTCATACACTAAACCTTTTCATGCTCATGTGGATGCCTCTGGCATGGCCATTGGCACAGTATTAGGCCAGCCATGAGAGTGTATTGTTGATCATCCTATTTTCTTTACAAGTAGAAAATTGACACAAACTGAACAGAACTATACTACTACTGAGCGTGAGGCTTTTTCCATGATCTACGCATTGCATAAGTTTCGGAAATACTTATTGGCAATACCTTTTATTTTATATATAGATCACATGGCACTTAAGTACTTGGTAAAAAAGCTCGTCTTATAGGGGCACATATGTCATTGCATTATGTTATTTCATAAATTTGATTATAATGTGGTGGTTAAGCCAAGCAAGAGAAATTCTGGACCAGATCATTTATCAAGGATTAATACATGTGAGGACGCACATAGCATTGAGGATACAATATCGGATGCAAAGCTTTTTAGATTGAATCGTGCATCCTCTGAATTAGAATATATTGTTGTATTTTTGAAAAAAGTTGTGGTGCCTGAGGGAATGAAGAATATAGAGAAGAAAAAACTTGTCATACGCATCCCACCTTACATGTTGATCAATGGAGACTTATACAAACTAGGTCAGGATGAAGTTTCACGTCGGTATTTACTTCAGCATGAGCATGAAGATATTATGGAGGAGGCTCATGGTGGTATTGTAGGTGGACATTACACAGGAGATGTTACCGCATGCAAGATTTTACTGGCAAGCCTGTGGTAGGAAACATTTTATAAGGATTATAAAGAATATTGTAAGGCATGTGATCGTTTTCAGCACCTTGGAAATCCTGGGCATAGAGATGAAATTCCTTTGAGGCCTATTACTAGTGCAGAACCTTTCAAGAAGTGGTAAATTCCCTTTTTGCATCCTATTTCCCCACCCGCGCATTTGATTGTATCATGATACATTATCACTTTCACAGATTATTTTATAAGGTGGGTAGAGGTAGCACCTACAAAGGATTACACAGCATCTACAGCAGCAAGGTTTCTATGGGAAAACATTATCAGCATGTATGGATGCCCTTCGAGTTTGATAAGTGATAGGGGTATTGATTTCCTTAATGAGACCATCAGGATACTTTTGGAAGATTTTATGGTTGCACACCATAAAATAACACCCTATCACCCTCATGCTAATGGAACGGTTGAGGCTTTCAACAATATATTGAGCCACACATTGACTAAAATTTGTGATGTTGGAAGAAAATACTAGGATGATAAAGTCTCTATTGTACTTTGGGCTTACAGGACAGCATATAAAAGATTGAACAAAGCCACACCCTTTTAGTTGGTGTTTGGCACGGAGGTTGTTTTACCTATGGAATTCATGTTACCTTCTTTGCATATTGTGCATGTAAGATGTTTGGCTGATGAGCAAGCACTTAAAGAGCGTATTGACAAACTAATGTAGTTGGATGAAAGACACGCAATTGCTAGATGAAGTCAGAAGTCATAAAAGGATAAGAAGCTTGAAGTTGGATGGATGGTTCTTCTATATGATTCAAAGTTTTTGTGCCACCCTGGAAAGCTTAAAGTGCATTAGTTGGGACCATATATTGTGACTTATATACTTGATTTAGGCACTTTCCAATTAGAGGCCCTGGATGGGACACGGTTTCCCAGTTATTTCAATGGGAGTAGACTGAATCCATAAGCCATCTTGGTGTTTATAATAAGGTAATATTGTCATTAGTTTAGATTTCCTTTATATGTGTTTCCTTCATCGTTTCTATGCTTTATCACTTTATTTCAGTGTTCTATGTAATAAGCGTGTTTGCATGCCAAAAGTTGATTAGTATATATTGAATTCATGTGCAAAGGACTGCGCATACCCTTAGTGTGGGGTGGAGTATTTACAAGATACATGGACGAGGTTTGAATGTTCTCTGAATATGGGTATGCATATAGAGATATTGTGTAGGTGCTTGAAGTGAAGGTGCAAATAGAGAAAGATTACTCATGAATGAATATTGCGTATGGATGATTGATGCACAGTGTAATGTGAGGGAGGCTACAGCATGGGAAACTACTTGGTGAAAGGTGAAGTGGATAAGTACTTCAGTGTATGAAGGCATGCGAAAGGTATGTGGCCGAGGAGTAGTTGGTGCGCCAGAAGGTTATGACTGTGGCTTAGAAAAATCAGCATGGAAAAAGGAAAGAAATGCCAAGTTAATGTTGAGTACGGTTGTAGGTGGAGAGCAATAAATGTAAAAATAATTTGAAAATCTATATAAGGAGGTGTTGGGAAATCATTTTCACCTTTACGATCAAGAGCATTAGAGCGAGTTGAAGAAGAACAGGCTAGCAAGTGAGTTGTGAAGTGCGGAGAGTTACAAACCAGTCAGATTTGTCATATTTATGCTCAGGATTACCTGACGCTCCATTAGACAAGGTGTTTGAGTGACACAAAGGCATGCAGGAAGGAAAAATTGATTGTTAGGGTTTGGATTTGAGTTAGGACACACAGAGTTGAGATAGGGCATGTAAATTTGGAATTACAGAGCTCTAATCAGTTACAAGAACACACTTTTATAGATACTATGGCACCAGAATGAGCACTTGGAGTAGCCACAAGGGGAAGGAAGCAAAAGGAAGTCGAGGTCAAAGTGGAAGACACCCTTGAAATTCATTTTTCCTAAATGCAGTATCCAGAAGGGGTTTTTATGAGCCGCGATTGGGATTCACACATTCTTCGTTGTAAAGTAAGTGATTACAACCACATAAAAAAATATTACAAAGATGAATTCGATAAGTTACTAGTGGTAAAGACAACAAAGAGAACAACAAATGATATGGTCATGTATGACGACGTAGGTAAAAATCTATTGACCAAGGTGGGAGTTTTGAATCTCTATGAACTTCCTTACTTTGGAAAACCAAAAACGTTACACCAGTGGTTGATGAGTTGAGTCCATGAGGACTTTGTCTACTTTTTTGGGCAACACATGAGGCTCACAACACCCTTGATTGGAAAATTGATAGGGTTGAGGATTTCGGGCACAGAACTTAGTAGTGATTTATCTGATAAGGAGAGTATAGAAGCGATGAAGAAGGCACTGGGATACATGAAAGTAGGGAACAGGATGGATATCCCAAAGTTGTAGAAGTATCTGATGATCCAGGCAGCAGCACACCTCCTGAAAAAATTAAACAATCAAGAGCATTGGTTGCAAGTCAACAAGGCCTAGCTGCATATAGCCAAGAAGATGACAGAAGGAGTGGTGTATAAATTTTCTAGTTACATTGCAGAGACCATTATTAAAGAAGTGTTATCCTGTAAAATTGACAAGGGAAATTTTGTAGATAACCATACCAAAATTCCATTTTGGTCCCCTGAGAAGGTCTATCAACGTTCAAAATGGCCTTAAATTTCCTTCCGAAAATCAAGTTTTAAAGAACTTAGCCATTTTCAGCCTTTTGAACTAGGCGCAAGAAATGTTGTGTCAACATCAAAAAACATACGCCCCTTTAAAAATCCTTTGGCGCCCTAAATGTCATGTCAACATCAGAGAAGTTGCACCCCTTTGGCATAGGGATTGACATGTCAACATCATTAAACATGTGCCTGAAAAGTGCGCTAAGGCGCTGAAAACATCATGTCAACATAAAAAAATGTGCGCCTAAGGCGCGAGAAGTGGTATGTTGACATCTCCAAATGTGCACTTAAGGCGCTAAAAGTATCATTTCGACGCTAATAAACTTGCACCAAGGTGGATCCAAACCCATGTCGACACTCGAAAAACCGCACCAAAGAAGGTTGGTGAGGTAATAAATGTGATATTTTCCTATAAATATGTGGTTAAAACCTGTCATTTTCACAATTTGAAAATTGTGAAAATTCTTTCTCTGCGCCTGTTAGCTATACCTGTCATGCCCGCGTTCTACTTTTCAAGTTTGTGGACCCTAAGGTCATCCTTTGTCCTTTATTAAACTAGGTAAGTGGATTTTATCACTCTTATTGATTGTTTGTGGTTTTGTTTCTTGGTTATTGTAAGGTTTTAGGATTGTTATAAAGGGTTGAATAAAAAAAGAACAATTTAAACTACCACTGCCATAACCATCTGGAAACCCCTTTTCCCTCCTTCTAGATCTATAAATCTGGAAGGTCTCTGCCTCTGAATAAACCATCCTTTATATCTGCTTACTGCTTACAAATCCCACAAACCCTCTCTTTGTCATTTTGCAAAAATCAAAAAGAGAGAAAAAGTCGTGAAATCTGAGAATTAAGAAAGTACAAAAATCATTAGAAGTTGTGGCAATTGTCCCTTTCATGTTGCACTCCCCACAGTCGCACCTTGGCGCATCCCCGCATGCAACATTCCTAACCCGCGCCTAGTATAACACTTAACAAATCTAAAGGAACAGCAAGTACATCCTGGCCAACATCAACATTTGATGTTGTGTCCACCAAATCTGTGCACAACTGTTTTCCTTTGGCGCATTGAGCTCCTTTGTAACATATTCCAAAATTGAACCTTGGGCGCACTTAAAGTCATGCAACACCACTTTTAGCAGCCCTCCCTTGTAAAAGCGCAGGCGCATGATCCTTGACACCAACACTACATGTTGTGTGTTGCTAACCTGCGCCCCGCGCCTTTCTCCTTGGCGCTAAAACCTTTTATGCAACACTCTTCAAAAGTGCGCCCTTTATAATCCTTTGGCACAACTTTTCCCCTATCAACACAGGCGCACCTTTTTCCATGTCAACATCCTCAAAAGTGCGCCCATCCTTTTTAAGCCTCTGCAACATGCTATGAACTTGCGCCTTGCGCCCTAAGCCTCATAATTGCTCTTTCTTCTTTCTGCAAGCTTTCATTATGAATAACATGACAGTTAACATGGCTCTTCTGTGTTGGACCTCCTTGATTCTCTTTGCCGAAAGACAACATCCATCCTCAAGCTCACATATGTCTTCATCGAGCAAAAATCCAACAAAGTCTAAAGGTAAAGCTAAGTTGACAGAACAAGAGATGAAGTATAAATACCAGAAAGTCAGGATGCCTGACTCATACATAGAGAGTGATCTCGACATCAGAGACTCCGAGCTCAGGCACATTGATATGGAAGACTTCTGGGTGAGAACCAACCAGGCCACTAGTGGTCCCTGGATGAACAAACTGGTAGGCAGTGGATTACACTTTGCAGCTAGGCTGCCAGTAAGTGCTATTAATAACATGAGTTCATCATGTTGGTGGCTTGATGCTATAACAAGGACACAAGATGTGTCGAGGATAAAGAAGGAAAGACGGTCATCGACCTAACTGCTCGTCACTTTGAAATAACTCTGGGCATCCCTCATCACAGGAATTACATCGCCATAAGCCTTAAAGATTGCAATAAGGCATGAGACGACAATGAAAACAAGTGTATGCAAATGATGAATGAGCTATATCTTAAAAACAAAAAACCGGTGAGCCGATGGCCACAGACCATCCACCGCAGTGACTTCAATGAGGAACTGAGTGATATAATCACCTTCCTGAGTAGAGTGTATGGGCTTCCTGATGCCCATCATTTCCATAAATGGATGTTGAGGTACTTAGAGACCATGAGCAAGAATGTTCCTGAACAACATTTTGGCTGGGGAGAAATCATCAGCGACACCATCTCTCAGCAGCTTCAACAGGTCATGACAACTGGGAAGTTCTATATGAATTCCTATGTTGTATACGTTGCAGCATCAATGAGAGATTTCACAGGCCTAGCATCGAAATGGGGTATGGCCCCAGGTCAAAATATATGAATACTACCTAGAGCTAAGGCTTCAAGAACAGCATCCCCCAGTTCTCAAAAATCAACGACACCTTCTTCTATGAGGTGATCTACCTATTGAGGCCGAATATGAGGCATGGTTGAACTAGCCCGAGTGTGGTCACTGTCACAAAGAAGTGGGGAGCATTGTTCACTCAGTTTCCCACATTCACATATCTTAGGGTGGTGAATTTTGAGGGTGAACCGACCAAGCTACCAAGGTATGTAGAGCCCAAGATAATTCTCTTAGAGTTTTCAAGGCAACTAATCACATACCATGAGAGATGCATGAAGAGAAAGAAGGGAGGAACTCCATTCCCCCTTACAGTGGGCCGATACACTTGCACCACACTAGCCAAAGCACGGGAAATGTATGCCGAGCTTGAATTGCTGAATCTAAAGCACAACTTCCTGGCCAGGCCTACCTTTGATTGCCGAGGTTTCCTCCCAAAGGAAAAAATTGATCCTATTCATGTCCCTGAGATCGAGGACATCTACATCGACCTGACACACGAAATAGATCTCAGGGTGGAAGGATCACTCCAGGCTAGCTCTGGAAGAAATCAAACACTACGGCGTGGCCATCATTCCAAAAGGATTCCAAGAACCTGATCAATAAATTGATCAAGTTTACCTTGACATGGATGGGGATGATTGGCCATTCATAGAAATTGACATAGAGCCAAGGCACCAAAGACCATTCAGGAAAGAGTCAAGCACACGTTGTAACGCACTGAACATTGGTGCAAACAGAATGGTCTCACCTACCTCGGGGTAGATTTCACTACTTCTCCTTCAGGAAGAGCACCTCCAAGGCCAGCCCAAGTGCCGAAAGGAAAAGGGAAAGACAAGGAGGGAGAATCAAGCAAAGAAGAAGCTCCTCAAATCCCTCCTACTACTTCTGAGAAGCAAGTGGTTGACCTGGTGTCTCCAGGTAAAGAAGAAGAGACCACCGAAAGTTTCAACAGACACATCCACTCAGGATGTGGTCACAGCTACAACCACTGAGGTACCCACCATTCCTTCTTCCACTCCTTCTCCTCCCCCTGTTGTCGAAACATCTATCCCAATGGATGTTTCTTCTTCTCTCCCTTCCTCCCTTCCATCTCCCACCTCTTCCATCTTCTCCTCTCTCACGGATCTGTCACCTAGTGTTCCCTCCATCCCATTACAGATCCCTTCCACCTCCATGACCTTTTCTTCCCCTGTAGTAACTCTAGGCCCCACAAGCAGCTAGCATGCATTAGACTACTTGTTGATGCCACCACCAAGTGTCTCAACGTTCTTCCCTGCGGCCTCTTCAGTTGCTTCCCCTTTCACTCCCATTTCTTCCTCCATTCCCTCCACTCCCTCTCCCATAAGTCCAAGCTGGATCTCTGACCATCTGGGTCAACTCAAGAGAAAGGTTCCCATAGCACCCATGGACTTCTCTTTCATTCCAAAGAAGGGACCAAAGAAGCAAAAAGCTATAACTCGCTTCTCTAAGAGCGTCTCAGGAGAGAGGGTCATGGAGATTGCATATCCTGATCCCACCAAAGAGAAGAAAGATTCGTCTCCTACAGACTTTACAGTGACCCAAGTCACGATGGGAACCTCATCTGAGAGCCTGCAAGGAGAGGCTTTATCTGCAGTAGATGCCCTCTGCAAGAAACTTCAAGAAGCAAAGGAGGAGAAGAGGATACTAAAGGAACAAAATAAACATATCCTCCAAGCTTTGCAAAGAATGGGAAATGCACCTCCTATGATTGTTGCCAAACCTCCTGAAGTTCTCAGTCAGGAAAAGATAAATGAATACACCAAGATTGGCGAACAAGGCGCGGTAATGTCCTCCTGGATAGAGCGAGTCCTCAGAGATAGTGAGGAAATAATCACAAAATTCAAAAGACTCTACCAGAGTATAGATCAGGAAAACAAGGAGCTGTAGGCAGTAGCAAGATCCCTCTCTCGAGGAGTTAGACAATGCCAGATTGCAACATGAAACATTTCAGGAAATGGTTGACTACTCGAATAATGACCTATTAAAGGTCGGCGTCATTGATCACCCACGGGCACACAACAAAGCTCTCGTTGCTTTAGATTACTGGGTTGATCAAATGGAATTTATCCTAGAGAGGATAGATAAAATCAAGGAGGAAGCCCTGGATGCAAAACATCAAATGGAGCAGACGGTCACAAAGATGTCTCCAGGGATGCTTAGTGAAACATTCACCTTGAGGGAGGTAGACGATACAATCCAGCTCTTCAAGGATATCGCAACCCAAGGTTTGGCGCCAGAGGTCACTTTTGACCGAGAGTCTATCAATAACCTTCTGGCATGCCGCGATTTCATTGGATACTTGATCGAGGCATGTGACGAGTACGCCGGGGCTACCTGACAAGCTCAAGATTGAAAAAGAAACTTGCGAAGTCATTGGAGACCACTTCAAGGGTCATGATCATAATCAACTTCAGACAATGATCAGCAAGTTTATGGAGTACTGAGCTCAGTATCACATCGCCTCTCCCGATCAGAAGCAAGACACTCCATTCAAGCAAAGAGATGATGATGAATAGTTTCTCTTCTTGTGTACGCTTCGATATTTTTGTAAAAATATTTAAAAAGTATGTTGGCATTTATGATGACATCATCCATGTTGCATCATGGGATGTTGTCATCCAAAAACTTGCCTAAAGTCAACTTTTGACTTTTTAGATATTTTGTAGATATTTTGTAAATAGTGGTTGGTTGTTTTTGTCCTCTTCTCTCCTTCTTCTTCTATAAATACTAGAATACTTGTTGTATTCCAAGTGGACATTTTTTGTATGAAAAAGGAAGTGAAGAGAGAAAGACTTTGTGCCTTCTTGTAACAGAAGAGATATTAATATATATGTTAAGACTTTGTGCTCAATATATGTGTTATCTGCATCAGATCTCTCTTAAGTTAGATCTATGTTTCTATTCTGTTGGATTCATTCTTATTATCATCATATGTTCATCAGTATTGCTTTGTTTGTTTATGCAAGTAAGTTTGGCTCTGTTTACTACCAGCCCAAAGCATAAACCCTCCGACCTTTCTGTCTTGGAATTCATTTCTTTTCTCCCTTTAGATCTACCTTCCTCCATTCCTTCCCTCTTACCTTTTTGTTCGCAGTTGGAACTACCTCTACTGGGATGAGATCCCAAAACCCCTGAAGTTAGAATAGTGTAGATTTGCACAGATTCCTGCTTGATAGAATAGCAATAAACCAGTTTCACTTTGCTGTCTCAAAGAGGGGCTATGCCCTACACACTATTGGCCTGTTTCCCCATGACCTGTCTAACCGATAGATTTTCAAACCAACAGTTTTTGGTGACTCCACTGGGGATCAAACTAAGGAAATAATTAAAAAACTATGAAAATCACTACCAGTTTGCGAATTTTAACTCTTTGTTAAAAATTAAAAATTTTGCAAAAGTGATCAAAATCGAAAATTTCCTTATACAAATCCATAGATCTGGACCAGATAGGAGCTTTTAGTTCACTGAGTTTTTACAAAAATTTGTATATTTCCGTAGATCTGAGAATCTGACATTTTCTGATATTTTCAAAACCTTGCAAAATTCAGTTCGAAGATCCGAAAATCAGCTTTCTAAATTGACCCACTTTTTATCCTTGCTAATCTTTGTCAAAAAAACCGCAATCGGTTGTTTTTAAGAGGATACAATTTAAATATTAGAAAAGTACATGCTGCTGATTTTTGCCAGAAAAAATCAGAAAATCAGCAAGTACAAACAAAAAGATTGTTGTAAATCTGCTCTTAAATATTGTAGATCTGAACTGGCTACGCTGGCGGGTGAACAATTTACTCATGGCAGGAGAGCTCATGGAGAAGTTGATCCAATCTTTGATCTACTTCAAAGGCACAATTTCAGTATCACTCCAGCACGATTCACATCACTAAGTTTAGCGCAATCAATCAGCAAGAAATGCCTCACCTCCACGAAGGAGTCAGATTTCACAAGGTGCTTCGACATCTATTTTCAATGCTCTTTTGCTAAGCAGAACCACACTCCCTGCTTGTGTTCTTTTCCCCACGTTTCAAATGGCAGTACCATGGGGAAATGCCATGGGCCCTCTAGCGTTGCCACATCCAGTTCACGCCCTCCCTCACATAAATCACAAGAATTTCTCGAAATTTTATGGGAGTGGAAATCAAAGCACGGATGCGCATATTACTGCATTTATTATGTCATGCAGTATTGTTATATTATGTCATGTAATATTTTAGACGTGACCAAAGAAGGCATATTAGAAGTGATAGTGTGAGACTCATTAGATGTAGAAAGAGTGGACTTAAGGGCCCATTTGGGTATAGTATTTGTAGGTGGACATGCAACAAAATGTTGTGCAGTAAATGAGATAAATCCTTGACACTCAAGATGTTTGATTCTATGTTGTAAAGTGTAACAGTCATTGTCATTATGGCCATTAATTCAATGATAATTGCAATATGGAAGACCTTGATATTTTTCTAGCCGATAAGGAGGGTAGCAATGAGTATGCGATAAAGTGATCAATTGACGACTAAGGAGCTCATTGAGAATGTCATGTTGCTTAGTGTTGCAATCATATGTGAGAGGCTCTGATAATGGTATGACTTGAGGCTCACTGATATGAGCACATGTAGTAGACATAGAATGAGAATGAGATGTAGAAGGAGAAAAAACATGAGCCTGATAAGTGTCCTTAAGATGTTGGATTTCATATTTGGGAGATGTAATCGTGGATTCCATAGCCTTAAATTGGTCTTGAAATAAAGAATGTAAAGCTTGAATTGAGTCCAACATAGATTGATTAGATGGAGGATCACGAGGACTAGGGTCAAGAGATAGATGATCGAAAATAGGGCTTATTTCATGTGGTGATGTATCTTTGGGACGATATGTGGTGTCTAAGGTTTTTGCAGAACAGCTTGGCAATTGGGATGCATCTTAAGTAAATCAGAAAAAGAAACTTACACAACTTTAGGAGCCATGATAGAGGGAAAATGAGGATCCTAAGCATTCAGGTTCACCAAAATGATTAAACTAAAATGGAAAAATGGGGATCTATTCTAGCTTAATATGATGTTATAGAAAGCAGTAAATGATAGCGAAATAAATGAAATAAATGACCCAAGCAACTAAGTAAATGAAAATGTGAAACCCTAATATGCAAATAGGGTTAAGAAGGCCTTAGCTGATTCGACGATGTCTCAGGACTGTATCGCAGTGGAGACTGGCTTAACAGAAGGAGGAAACAACCGCACCATGGCTCAAAAAAGTGTAGATCTGAACTTTTTTGCTAGGTCGAGGTGCCTGGAGAGGGATGAGGGCACCTAGGGCGCCCTGGTCTGAGATCTAGGCACCCTAGTCTTTAGAAATGACTAGGAAACCTTCTACAAGGTGTCGCTAAGTAATCACCTGCCTTCGCTTCCTGTCCAGTGTATGTCGTTGAACCTCGATGTATGTCGCTTTAAATCAGAGATGAAGAAGAGACAGGTACAAAAATCCAGACAAAGCATCAAAACCCTAACAAAGAAATATGCATATAAAGGGGTCAGACTATCCTCGGTAGCCAAATGGATGAACTTATCACTAAGCACTCATTCACTTAATAAAAGTACAGTATAGCACGTTCATTCGTAGGGTATTAAAGAATACCCTTAATGTTATTTTTTACCTCTAATTATTCAATTGATAATACCCCCTCCTGTTATATTATTATAATGAAAATACCCCCTCTTTTTTCCATGTACCTTACTTACCCATTTTTCCATTACAATTTTATTTACCCCTTTTTATTTGTACCCTAATATATCAAACCAAAAATATATAATGTTTCATACTCAAATATTACTTTCTTAATATGTATTTTCTCTAGAAAGAGAGTTAGAAGCCATTGAAGACCTATTCCCAATTACCTTAATGTTAAGCTTTAACCATTTATCAATATTTCTTTAAATAATTAATATGGTGAAATAATATCATGTGTTGAAAATCATACTCAATCCTAGTTTTCTACCATCTTATTATTTCTTTCTTAAAAATCTCCTGATTCAAATTTATTAATTCAAGAAGAGATTATAATATAACGTTATGACCATGAACCTTTTACAATTTCAAGGTATTTATCTTTAAAAACTAGGGTTCACATTTTTTAGTTTTATATTAAAATTAACCCCACCTCTCTAACCTACCCCCAATACCTAATTTAAAATATTAATAAATTATACACTTTCACCCCCTAATGTCTACCGGTATATTGACTTTGTTTTTATCAATTTTAATTACCTCAATATGAATGTACATGCTAGGATATTGCCTTGATAATGAAACCCCCATATGAGCACTGCACTACATATCATACTCATTGTAGTTATAGGTGTGTGTGTGTGTAAATCGTGTCTTAGGTGCTCTTATGTCAGTCACACTTTGTGAGTAGCGAGCAATAACTAGATGTAGAATGTAAATAGATTGTGCATGGAATAGAATAAACTCCCCTCGTATGAAGTGTGATGTAGATGAACCAGCCTTTTCCCTTGTGATGGAGCTAGATGGATGCAAATGGAGCTTTAGATGCCTTGGATGGATGCAACTTTTGGTGGTGATAGTAAGTGCTTAGTGCTTGGTCCCTCATTATGGTCTCATAACTTTATATTTATATAGTTCTATTGTTCTAATTTTGTAATTAAACTCGAAAAGGCTGACCTCTAAAAATAGGGAAAGCTCAAACAGCTAGAAAGTGCCTAAAAGATAAGAGTAAAGTGCAAAGAGGATTAGGGTGCCCCAATCAGAGATAGGATGAAAGCAAAATGACAAAACAGATTGGGCATGTGCAGGTGCAAGAATGAAAGTGGCAATAGAAAGCTAAGTAAAATGGCCAAAGACATAGGTTAATTAGTAATATTTTCACTCAAAAACCATATGAATAGTAGTATGAGACCAACACTAAATATTACCCAAGTGCATGATTTAGTGACTACAGTATTATGGGTTTTGACCCTGTGTTATCTATAGAATTTACCACTTCTTGGAATACGTGGACTATAAATGTGAAGGGGTGGAATTTTCTAAAGAGAATATCTTTAGGGCCACTAGCATGAAGGATGAAGTAATTTTTCTCAATTACAAACATAGCGAGGATGAAGACGTCATAATTTTTCAGTAGGGAAAAGAAAAAGTGTATAAGCTACAAGATGGGTATCCAAGGGAATTGTTTTCAAAACCACAAAATGAATTCATATTGTTTATTATGAGGTATGTGACACTAGAGAGAAGATTCAAATGTGTTTTCTCTCATCACTTGACTCTTTTGAACCATTTTAGGCACAATATGTTTTTAAGTTTTCCGTTTTACTTTTTATGTATTTGGAAAACTCTCTTGCTGATTTATAATTGGGTAATGTGACTAGCCCTATCAAATTTGCATGCGAGAGGTGCAACTTACAAGATTTGATACACCACATCTCCATTAATATCTCCATTAAAA
Organism: Taxus chinensis; assembly: GCA_019776745.2. Classification (NCBI taxonomy): domain Eukaryota; kingdom Viridiplantae; phylum Streptophyta; class Pinopsida; order Cupressales; family Taxaceae; genus Taxus; species Taxus chinensis. The sequence goes on from CM034149.1 coordinate 71,801,644, forward strand.
ATAGGATTGGTTCTCTTTGGGTATTTCATATCTCCCCCAGTAAGGGTATATTTATATCTTCTTGAAGACTAATTTTATTTTGTTTTTGTTTCTACATTACTTGTGAGAGATAAAAGTTTACTCATTCACAAAGTATCAATGTCAGTGGTCTAGTGGTAAAGTAATACCCAATTTCTATTTCTACCCTAACAAAGAGACAAAAAATTTACTCTTTCATGAAGGTATCAACACTAGTGGTCTAATGCAAGAAAAATACTCTACCACGATACATAACCCAAGCCATATTTTTGGTTGGTGCATTCAGCCCTTTCTTCAATCCATAGACATGTGGTTAGATAACTTTTTCTAGCGCTTCACTAATGAAGGTGATAATTTATAATTTACAAAGGAGTGGTATCCTTGAAGGAGATGGAGAGATTATTCACTAAAAGGAAATGAGAGAGAAGAGCTTACAATCAATGTAATGCTTGGAGTTGAGGGTTGTTTACACTAACCTGTCTTTTTTGTATGATCGTTTTATCTATAGTAATTGCAATATATCATGTATTTTTTAGGTCTATCATTTGGGATTGAATCACATACAAAATTATGTTTACAAATCTATATATGTTTAGGCATTGTCTCATTTGTTGTTAGAACTAGGATCAATGGAGAACATTTCTTCCACATTTCAAATTGGTTATGGGATTTTATCAAATTTCAACACTTAACCATTGCTTTATATACAAAAGTAACCCACAATTATAATTCTTTGTCTAAATAGCATAATAGAAAACGTGAATGTAAAGATTCTATGATAATACAAATATTTTCTTTATTAGCCAAGACAATTACAATTGATGAAATAGATATCAATAAATACGATCATCTCCACTTACTTGGAAATATCACATTCTACTTTGAACTACTATTTAGAATTTATATTTGGTAAATTCCCTAAATATTACATTTTTTTATTTTAGAGTTTGCCATTTGGATGTCTATTGTTACACAAGATGTCCATGAGTCGCACATGCCATCAAAATATGGTGTATTGACAAGTGTTAACACCTTACATTTTTCATTTTAAAGTGGTGCAAAAATTACAATAAAATGGAGATAACCCAATTTAGAATATTGTTAAACTTGTGATGGGTAAGGTTGAATATAATATGTAGAAGATGTATTAAATGAATAGAGAATTTGTATAATGGCGAAGCAAAGTGGATTGAAATTTGACGCATTTTAAGAATAATTTGTGATAGTTGTATAAACAATAAGGTTTGTTTTTCATTATGGGCATCCCATTAAAGAATAGTCTTGACTAGCAAAGGGGACAAAAAAATGTTCTTATAATTAATCTAGGTTATGTATAAACTATGGGAGTGTCAAGTTATTGATAGAAGGAAATGATTTTTACAATTAATCTACTTTTTTGTAGACATTTGTTGGTATGTGTCATATCCACACTTGTTGTAAAGTGCACTTATTATTACCAAGATGAGATTTATTATGTGCACAACATGGTAGATGCACATTTAAGTGGTAGTTATCCTCACATGTGTGAGAAGTGTGAGGTGTAACTTGAAGAATGATCTTATACCACCTTTCACTCAACATCTTACTTTTCCAATATAAAGAATAAGTGTCCTTGTGGAAAATCAGATTGGAGTTTAGAGGCATTTCCAAAACTAGTGAAGATGTAGTCTCTTGAGGAGATTTTGTTCTAGTGCAACCATTATTGGTTGCACACACATATGCATTGTATATTCTCTTTTAGTTTAATGTAGTGTGCTTTTGTTGGTAAGTCTTTTCCTCTACGTGGATGCTTGCATTGCTCAATTCTTATAACATTTTCATCTTTTATATTATTCCTAATACCACAAATTTTCAACAATCTCTATCACAATATACAAAACAAAACATTTCCAAAGTAATTTTACATTTGCATCTTATATATATATATATATATATATATATATATATATATATATATATATATATATATATATATATACCAAACAAAAGAAGATGGAAAACTCTATGCATCTCTAATATATTTGTTTATTTATTTATTTTTAAATGATAAAAGAAATGTTCAAATTTTAGGACTTGTTTTTTGAATTGCTAAGGAACTTGAACCGAACTATATAGTCAAACTCAAACCTTATGGCTTGCGGTAAAAGAGACAGCATACCATGCTATTAGAGCAAGCATGATTTTAAGTAATATTTGTTATTTCATTATCACACCTTTAAAGAAAAGTTTAATCTTAAATGCATTAAGCTATTTTAAAATAATAATAATCACTCGGAAAGGAAGAAAAATGGGTTGGAAATGTTTTTGCTAAACTGCTCCACAAGGGGTCATGTAAAAGCCAATGATGTTTCCCGTTATAAGGCATGATGTAGAAATTGGAGAGTCAAAAACACTAAGGTAAAGAAATTAGAAGGCTAAGAGCCTATGCAACTTGCTAAATTTTGAAAACCAGAATGACAAAGTATCTTAATTCTTCAGGTCTGAAAACATTGTCTCTGAGATGGCTTATATTGTTGAAATAATAGAGGCATATGTCAATATCCCATACTTTACATTATGATTAAATTTTTAAAAATGACAAAACCTATAGTTTGAAACCATTAAATCCTATATTTATCATTGAAAAGAAATTAAGAATCTAGGACATCATAAATGAAGAAATGGTTATCGCAGGCCGAAGAAATTATCTTCAGCCAAATCAAGTAATTTAATCATAAAAAAAAAATCCAACTAAAACAACAATCTCAGTCCTTTCAAACAATCTGATGGTGAAAATCAAAGACCCATTTCGTGCAAGCTTTCACCACATCCAATTAACGGGTAACAAATATGCTTTTGCCTGTGATCACACAGAATTGAAGCACGTCACTAAAGAAAATATCATTTGCAGATATTTCTTTTTATTATTATTAGATAAGGTAATAAAACAGGGAACAACCAAAGATACAACGTGATTATAGCAAGATAGAAACGAAAAGTGAAACAGGGCCACAACAGAGTTAAAACAACTTAACCCAGAGAAAATCAGGCCCGCACAGAAACACAACAAAAAGAAGCAACAGTCCACTACAAAAAACAGGTACAATTCACAAACAATCCGGCAACAAGGCCACTAATTTTTCTTGGGGCATTTGAGGAGGGGCCCCTAGGTGCTAGGTTGACCTTGCAACATATGTCTTTCATCAATGTCCTTCTGGAATGCCTCCTTTTCCTCATCATCTTCATCGGAGCTAGTCAGGTGGAGTTGAAGCCTCTCATGCCTTCGACCCTTTTCCAAATTATCCATCCTCTCCTGCAAGTCCTTAACCACATTATTGATCCCTGCCAAATCCTTTCTCATAGATTGTTGAGGTATACAAATCTGTTTGGAGGCTTCTATACAATCATACATATTGTCCCTCAAATCCTTGTCAATTTTGCCCATGGAGTCCATGTCCCCTTCTAGCTTCTGAATCCTAAGAGTAAGTTTCTCGATTGTCTCCTCCCACTCCAAGTGAGCTTTTTCCTTGCCTTTGGAAGCTTCTCCCTTCATATTTGCCATCAACACCACCAGCCTCTGACAATCCTTTTCCTCACCTTTATTTCGAGTGCCCTTCCCTCTCCTAAGCTTAGTCATACACTCAGCGAAAATGAGAGCATCATCTAGGTCCACCTCGATCAATTCAACCTCCTTGGGAATAAGGGTTTTGTCGTTTTGGTAAAGGAGGATAAGCCCATGGTGCATGGGAGTGTCCACCTTACCCGGCTAGAAATCCTTAATCAACGCAGAGACCAACATATACAAATAAAAGGGAATGCTCATAGCAATTTTGTGTCTAAACATGTTTAAAATGGAAAGGTGATGTGTATATATCTACATGCACTTACCCTCCAAAGTAATGTAACACATAATGTGAAGACAAACTGTGTTCCATATACTAAGGATACAAGACCTCACAATTCCATCAATAAGAAAACACACTTTTTCCTTACCTTGGAAGAAGGTTTGGATTTCATGATTTCTTCTTTTTCGATCCTCGAAGATTTTCAATCCCGCCATGTCCATACCAATGGCCTCTGCAATGGACAGCTCGGATGCCTGTACTTCCATTCCTCTAACCATAACCCACCTGTTATCCCAAGCACATCCAAACTCGAGGGCAAGAGAAGGATCCGACCCTTTAAGTTTGGATATAAACTTCCTAAAGCCCCCAATCTTGAAGATACGCCACAAAGAGGGATTGCTCTGAATCATTCCATCGCTGGAGGGTTCCACCCGCAATCTATCGCCTCTCATATTGGCCTTCTCAAGAGGAATTTACAAATGGAAAAGAAATAGATAGTACCCCCTTTAAGTTCGCTATAAATGAAGATCTCACACATGCGACCACTCTTGCCAATCATACAATTATTAATGACAAACTCGCTCATATGGGAGAAGGCCTTCAAATTATTGTCTGTCATGTATAAGGATATTATTAATTGCAATTGGGACTTCATCCCCTTTGTCCCAAATTTTAAAATCATTACTAATCACTCCCAAATTAGCCAATCAATCAGCACATTTGTTACCACTCCGTGGAGTGTGAAGGAAAGTGATTTTATCAAAGGCCTTTAGAAGCTCCATAATGTTATAAAGAATATTGCCAAGAATCCAATTATAGTTCTGATTTTTCTTAAGGGCGTTAATAATAAGCATAGAGTCCCCCTATATCTGAACCATCTTAAATCCCTTATCATTTGCCAAATTAACTCCCCAAAGACGAGCCATAGCCTCAGTAACATTGTTGCTCTGGATCCCCAAAGGCCCAGCATATGCATACATCCAATTGCCTTCATGATCCCTAAGGATGCCTCCTCCTGCTGGACCAGCGTTCCCCTTTGAGGCCCCATCAAAGTTCAATTTAAAGCTATTCACATCAGGTTTAGACCATTTTATAGTTTCCTGAGGAGGTTTGAAGCTGGGAGGACTAAAGGGGAACTGTTTAAGAACTGCAGCCTCTGCCTTAGAACAGGGAGCCTTAATCTTTCCCTTGAAAAGCCTGATATTCTCTTTAAGGGATGAAACAGTAGCCTATTTGTTGATTTTTTACACTTAATAGTAATACTGATGCTTGGAAGGCTACAGCTGCTTTAAATTCTGGCGAAGCCAGAATGACAGCTAGTATTGCTTGGTTTCTTACAGCTACATTGAGAGTTCTGTTCATCGCATGGACAGAATACTATGTATATATACAGTAAGGAAGCAACGCCATTTCTCTGCTTTATCAGAAAATGTTTATTTTTAGCCATATCATCTGGTGTAGCTGCATATTCAATCCTACAAAGGGTCAAGAGAAAACAATAGTTACCTGATACCATATTTGATGCCAGTTATTTGAACTCGGCACTAACCACAACTTCCATTGAAAAAAACAGGGGCTCAATGCACTGTGCCAGAGGCTTACAAATTTTGAAAAGCTAACATTAACATTTCAAACAATATCAATTTTAGGCTCATTTAGTGAAGCAGTATATAGCATAACAGTTACAGAATAGGATTTGTAAATATTCTTGCAGAAATTATTTTGCTGGAGCCAACCAACGATCAAGAGAAAGTTGAGTTGCTGGAGGTTTGAAATGCTTCTTATGAATCCTTGGACATAACCATTTATCTGCAGAGTGCTGAAGTTGAAAGTTTCCAGAGTCTGATAAGGGTTTTCTCCAGCCATCTGTGCTAGAACTTCTGGTTCCAAATAATGGCATTGGGGCTAGCTCCCCTTGAAACAAATTTTCCTTCTCTTCTGACCTTAGTTCTGAAATAGATTGAAAATTTCCAAAGTCTGATAAGGATTTTGTTAAACCATATGTGCTAGATCTTTGAGTTCTAGATGATGGCAATGGAGCTAGTTTCTCTTGAAATAGAGTCTCCTTTTGTGTGAGCTCTATGACTGAAATGGATGGGCAAGGGCTTGAAGGGAACTCCTTTACATTTTCAACTATATTCTGCTCTAATTCGTCCTCTGTTTCACAATCAAGATCAGGATCAACTGCATCTTCTGTTTCAGAATCACGAGCAACCACATTTTCTGTTTCAGAATCGAGATCAACGGCATCCTTTACTTGAGAATCAGGAACAACAGTATCCTCCGTTTGAGAATCAGGAACAATGGTATCCTCCGTTTGAGAATCAGGAACAACAGTATCCTCTGTATCGCAATGCAGAGCAATTAATGCTGGATTTTCTTTATTTATCTGATCAGACTCTTCATTCACCTCATCCTCATCAGAAACAGCATCCAAGCACAATGCATCTGATATTATTTCCAGGTCTTTAGTCTTCTTTGCTGATAAACTCTGGCAAATATCAGGAAGGCACCATTCACTCACCAAAAGAAAAAAAGGAAGCAACATAATCAAAAGCTGCTAAAGTGGCAAGGGGCTGCAATAGCCATCTTAAGCTTGATCCCCATTCAATTGGGTGTGCTCCTATGTTTAAGAAGCGTTAATCTGGATTTGGCGGATTCACAAGGCTTGGTTTGCTCCGAACTGGGTCATGAGATCAAAATCTAAAGGCTACATTAAGGAAATTGAAAGAAGCCCTTGTTCTCGCAGAGGACTCATATGTCCAAGAGGTGTGCTGCTTCTCACAAGGGAGGTCTCGCATGTCAAAGAGGTATGTTGTCAAGGTTGAGACCTAACAAAATCACCTCAATGAGACCATTGGTGATAGGACACATTCATACATTGTTGGGTATGGCTTCTAAGCCAAAAGGTGTCCTGGGTTTGATGATGCATTCTCCATTTTAGGTTGAGGGCTGGGTAGCTGTGATAATAGTTGAATGGGGTGTGCCTTGCAGTTACCTACCAGAGAAAAAATAAATTAAAAAATCAGAAGCTGCACCTGATTACTTGTTTTCTGTTTCTTGGGCATGGAAGGCAAATGCAGCTCATCGTTCTCATTATCAACACCAATAGAAGAGATCAATAAATCCCAGTTCTTCCTAGAGAAAACCGATATCTTCTTGGCATCTTTCTGGATCTCTGCAGGAGGCCCTCCAAACTGGGTTTTTCCAGGGCGAGAATGTGTATTCCCAAGTTTCCCATCATGGGATTTCTCGTGTGGAGGCTCTATTCCATGTCTCAGTATCCAATCCGTGAGATCTAACTCAGGAGGCTCTGATTCAAGGAAATCCAAAAATAAAAAATCCGCAATAAACTCATAAATGAAGAACAATAAGTTTTACACAGTTTGTGAACCTTACCAGATGGTAAAGATAAACCTTGTGTTCCAGATTCCTGTTTTCAAAAAAAAAAAACAAAAGGATATGATGGAATGCTTGATTCTATTTGGTTAAACGAGATCGAAGAATGTTTTGTTTAATACTGACCCCTGTCTCAACGCCCAGAGCAAAGCCTTGGGAATCCCATGGCAAACCCAATGAAATTGATGAAGAATCGAATGAGCATAATGAAAGTTTAGAATCATCTGCATCAAATAATAAATTGTGTAGCTCCAATGGGCTTGAAAATGGCTCTATAGAAAAAAAACATAGCAAAATTAGTAGCCTGATCAATATGGGTAAGACAAAAAAATGGCATATCGTGCTTTAAGAGGAAGCTGATACCTGCAGTATTTGGAGAACCATTGGGTGGAGGAGGAGAATTAGCGTATGAATCCATCCTCCATACCTGCACAAACATGGCTACTTTGAATATTCTCTACCCTTTTATATACTCGCTTTTCCCTCCAAATTTTCATATTCAAATTTATGCAGATACGGACGAGTGACCAAGTACTTAGCTCCTCGTCCTAAGCACTGATCAAATTTGAGGTTGTCAATGCCCTTCAAACGTCTTTCAACTTGTCATAGAAGGGTGTTCAAAAATTTACACTTCAAAAAAATGGTCAAATTTAAAGTTACCCATCAATATTGAAAAGTGGTCATTTATATTAATTTTTCATTATAAGGGCCAAGTTAAAAAATAACTTTTCATACAAATATTATACAATATTAATCTTTATAAATATTAGATTTATTTTAGTAAATAAATAATATATTAATATATATTATGATATTATGTCAACGTATCCTTTGGATCTCGATTTTTCTCCGCTACTTAAGTAATTACAAACAAAAAAATAAAAAAGGTGAGAGTTAGTAATTTAAGGAAACATATAAATCCATCAGGTTCATTGGTTATCTAGAGGGCAAGTTATGGTCAGACTTGTTAAGATGATGCCAGCATTACTTCAAGAATTCAAACATGGTGACACAAAATTGTATAAAATGGGAACAATATTTCAGGTTCAATTTTGTATGCATTTGCTTGCAAATGTTCTCAGTGAATTAAATAAGCTAAGTCAACGATTTCAAGAGGAGAATATTGATATCACTATCATTGGTACTCAATTAGAAGTACTTATTGAGATTCTAAAAAGGAGATTTCTTAAGTACACCTTTGGAACAAGTTCTCAATATGTTTCTAAATATTTACAGAAGGCTCAAAATGGATGTTTGGGGCTTGTTGATTGCACAGGAATTTCACATGTACATAACCTCAAGTTTGAATCTATACCCGAGACACTTGGATATGGCACTCTGGAGGATAACATTCATTTGGGTAATGCATTTGTTCAGAAGATAATTGATTGCCTCAATATTAGGTTTGTTGACATGAATATCTTTAATGTTGCAAAGATTTTTAGTCCTCATTGTTACTTTGATGAAGAGGATGGATGAGACATTGAAATACAAAGGTGGTTGGAAAATCTATGTAAAAAATTTGATGTTGGTGATGCTCCAATAATTGACACAGAAAAATGTCGAGGAGAAAAAGACAGTTTTGTTGTGAATCTACATAAAGCACGTCCAAAGAAGATTATGTTCAAGGCATGGGAGCAATGTGGAAAGATTCATTCCCTAATTTAATGAAATTGTGGCAAATAGTTCTCACACTTCCAGCGAGTACATCAGCATGTGAAAAAAGGATTTTCTAAGTTAAATCGCATTAAAACTATTGAGAAGTCTAGACTTTGTTTGGATAAGTTAGACACATTAATGTTTTTATCTCTTTCTGCACCTCAAAATTTGGATATAATAGATTGGAATGAGGTATATCAGGAGTGGAAAAGAATGAAATCTTGTTGACCTCTTCTTTTGAGTAATGCAAGCTGAATATGTAATCACTTTGTTGAATCTTGAGTATTTTATTTAACTATTTTCAAAAAAAATGGTTGATTGTTCAATATCTAATAATTTTGACAATTTTCCTATTTATTTTATATAAAATAATTAAATATATATGGAAAGGTAATTAAGATTTTCTTTTTCCAATTGCAATCTATTTTATAATCTTTTAGTTATGAAGTGTCAAGTTTAACCTAACCTTTCAAATTAAAGTATGGGAAGTCGTTCAAATTTGATCAATGGGCGTAAGTGATGTTCTCATATCACTAGGCTATATTTAGTGCACCTAAGGGTATGAATCAGAATCACTGTGTTTAAATTTAAAAGTCATATAATTGCACTTTGGTTATTTAACTATAAAATACAATGAAATTTTTAAAATATATTTTTTCTTTTCTAAAAATGAAATGTCATAGTTTTTGAAGTGCAACATTAAAGAAACCACTGTCATAAACAATTTTCTTGACATGAAGGGTCGATCATCAAATTTAAAACATGGTGATAATTAACAGTGTAGTAGAGTTTAAATCTTTATTATTTTTCCCTTTTTTAAGTATGCACCTTGAATTTAAGGAACATAAATTATTTATACTATAAATATTTTAAAAACATGTCTTGAAAACAATGAGATATCAACTTTGAGGTGTCTATTTTGGATATTTCACATATGATAAAGGCTAATAACTCTCTAACATTCTATGAAAAAATCTAATTACTTGGTGACATGATGCCTCAATCTCGTTATACTATTATGTCAAGTTCGAAAAAATGTTTCTAGGGAACAAAAAATAACTTCAAACTCCACTGTATGCCAAAGATGTTGTAATGTTTCAATTGTCGTCTTCGAGCAAGAAGGAAGATTACCTTAATGACAATCAAGCAAGTGTCAAATTTAAGGTCATACATTAATTGTTAACTTATAGATATTACATTTCACCACCACTTTGGCTACCATTGTAGAATGCCTATCGATGTAATTATTGTAGATATGGAAAGTGGTTTTAATATTTACACCATACTAATTGTGTCTATATGCAATCAAGATTCATTTAGATAAGCAGGAAACCAAACCTAATTACATAAATGTAAGGGGTTATCTAGAACATAGGAAAATATAAGATAATGAAGCACTGGAGTATTAGGGTGTGGATTACAATACATATGATCACACGAATTTAAAGGGAATTGTCAATGACAGGTGATAAAAGACAAGTCCAAACAACAAGAGAAATTGACCCTATAAGATAGGATTCAAAATACCCCAATGTCCATTTTGAAATAGGTACAAAAATGGTTGACCAATTCAAAATTTGTTGAGCAATTCTAAAGTGCATACAGAAATGTGAAAAATAAGTATCTAAATGTGATCACCTAGTTCTAGTCATCACTTTCTCTCACTACTCCATAATGTGTAAATAGTGTCAGGTACATGATCAAGCTTGTGCCACCATATCAAAACTTATTTTTCTCGAGCCTTTTTTGTAGCACAAGATCGGGCCAAATTTTTCACTAGATTTGTTTCCCAAATCAATGGGGGGAAACTTTTTTGCACCCTTATATCTCTTTTAGTGGGGCTATTTTCGTTTCACCATTGTCATTTTCAATTGCGAAGATAAGTTGAGTGGGACGAAAAGGGAGGAAAGTGTTTGTTAGGAATATTATTAGTGTAAACATTATTTGTAATTAATATTGTTGTGTGGGAAACTATTTATTATAATTTTATGAGTTGTTGAGAAACAACTCATAATTATAAATAAACTAAATATGGTTTTCATATATATGTGAAGTTGATAAAACAACTTCACATATATAGTTTATAGTTTTACATATTGTTTGTAACTCTCCTAAATAATAGGAGAGGAGACTCCTATATATATGGAGTCTTTTCACTTTAATAACATAGAGTATTATTGTACAAATCTGAATCAACGAAACATTATTAATAATTATTCATTTTTTTCTTGTATCCAACTCCGACTGTGCTTACATTTGGTATTAAAGCATCCTTTGTTCCTAGGCAAGATTGGGAGGATATGAATTTTTAATTATTGTTGAGGGGTTGTCGTACATCTTTATTGCCCTAGCGAGTGGGCTCTTCGCAGTTGTTCTCGCTTCTAAAAGGCTTCATGCAATTGTAGGCAGGTGATTGAAGGATTGTAGTGTTGGCATAGACAAAGGGTGTGATTGCATATATGCATCTTAGAAGCACATGTTTAGAAAAGAATAATTAAATTATATTTGCTACAACCTCAAGATTCATCCTGCATACCTTTAAATGCATGTTAACCTGTACACTAAGCCACAAACTAAGATGTGTGAGTGGATTGAACTTGATTTAATAAAATTGTAAATCTTATTTCAGAGGACTACGATCAAATGAATATAACGATAACAAACAAGATCTAGCATGCAATAAACAAGCAAGTGTGCATGATAGGAGACAAGAGTGACTGAGCTTGTACTCAGAGATTTATGTTGGGAAACAAGATGAGGAGGTTGGATCTGGACTATGCATGATTAAACTAAGAAACTGGAGTCTGGGACTTCTTTGGATAGGGGCGCCCATAGGAGGATAAGACCACCCCGAGCATTAGAGGTTGATATGGGTGTTAGTGTCCTGATAGTAGCTCCACTTATGGTCTTTTCAGGTTTTGAACTGGATTCCTTCATTTCATTATTTGTCACTTCCGATGTGTCGTAGGTTTCATGTATCACACTTATTCTTGCAAACAAACCCTAGCTACATGCACAAATATCAAGAAAACATTACATGAAATAAATAATGCATATGTTTGAGTTGAATTGACATCGGCAATCACACCGATGTGATAGTCATTGAGCACTACACTACATTTCAGAATCTATGTAGTTCTTAGGAGTGTGTGATTTGAATTGTGTCCCTTGAAGTTAGGTTACCCTTGTGTCAATCACACCAAGATAGAGGACTACAACTACATTTCTGCCAAGATGTATGTGTGAGTTGGAATTCAGAACAAACCCTCTTTATGCAGTGAATAATGCAGTCTTTGAGTGTTTCTTTTGTAAGTGGTAGATAGAGCATGATAGCCCAATTTCCTAGCCCTTAATAATAGTTAGTAGGTTGTTTGAAATTTGACACTTAATGACACCAAAATATGACATAGGTCATGAAATAAAGATAAGAAATGACCCAAAGTGGAGAAGATCCCAACAAGTTAGAAAAAAAGTAGATTGGACAAAAATGCCTAAAAGGGACACTAGCACCCAAGCGGTAGTGTCCTAACTAGGTGAAATTGTCCCAAAGACAAGAAATAGAAACAACACCAAGAACGGGGACAATGATCCCTGTGACACGACCAAAATATATACATGTAAGAAGTAAAAGGTAAAGTCACAATCAAATTCATTTGAAACTAGTAAAGAGGACTAAGAGAAGGTGTCACCAGTGTTTATTCTTTGCACTTGGAAATCATGCATATAACAACATACTAGAGGCGTGATGTAATGGTAATAAGTGCATATTTTTTGTCTACATTTTCCCCCCTTTATTCTATTTCGATGAAAGTTAATAATATAAAGGATATAATAAGAAATGCTTGAAGAGGTACTAAAGGAGTTGTAGCCAGAGTGTGCCGATAGTAAGAATCACAAGGTGGCGAACCATGGATCACCACTTTGATCCATGTAAGGTGATTGTAATTTCACAAGAGGAGTCGTTTGATAGAAAAAGTGATAAGGAGATATAGGAGACTTTGAAACTTAGAGATTGAAGGAATGATCGAGAGTGATCAATTCCCGAACTAGTGTAAAAATTCTACGAAGAACATCGTATCACTGAAACTCTACAGATTTGAGTGTCATGTCGCTAGAGAAAGAGTGTTGGGAAAGCATTCGTTTTTTCTCTTCACCGTGATGCTTCCTCAAAATGGGTTCCATCGCTACAAACGGAAATGAACCAATTGAAACTTGTCTACTAGGCAAAAAAAACCCTCGTAAAGTGATTCGAGAAAGGCAATGACATCTCATTGCCCTCACTTTATGATTGTGAGGGTGTATATTTGGTCAAATGGAAAAAGTTTTTGGATTGATTGGCTCCCAAGTTAGGTCATATGGGAGAAATATTGATACTTGTTGGAATGGCATTGAAACGATTTATATTGGTTAAAACATAGTATTTGATTAGATCTTGATTAAAGCTACTTTAAAATCTTGAATTTCCCCCAGATTAGGTCATTTGAGGGAAAGATATTGTGAGAATCTAAGAAAAGATGTGAAAATTTTGAGACAACTTGGCACTTGAGATAGACTGAAACCATATTCTTGGAGTAATAATTTTGAATATTATTTTGTGATTGATTGAGAATAAGATATTAGTATGTGATGTTTTTGTGTGTATTTTGCTGGAAATTTACTCGAATCATTGAAGGAGGGGTAATAAGATAACCTTGAATATTTTACCCCCTACGGAAAAGGGTGAGAAGCAAGGCGACGAACCATGAGCTGGAAGAAAAGTAGAATTCTCATGTGGATAGAAACTAGAAACTTATAGAATGAGTAGTGACTAGTGAGTTATAAGTGTAGCATGTAACAAAGTGGAGGAAGTGTGGTAGTCAATGTTCAATGAAGGAAACATCAAAGAGACAGTTTTTTGTACAGGAAACCTCGTTCTCGCGCAGGTGAGTGCTGATATTGGAAGCCACTAGTAGCTTCGAATGATGGAGGGCTTAGAACCCTAGATGCGGATATGGATCTACGGGCGCAGAGAAGATAGATATGTGATAAAAGAAGATAGATCTAAAAAACTAAAACAGATGTGATTAGATAAATGCAGGGGTTTCCTGGATAATTCTGGTTCAAAGAGGCTATGAACTCCCTTGGAGGATGTCAACCCTCGTGTGATAAAGAATAATGATAAAATACAAGACAAACAAATAACATGCAAGCTGATGAATAAAGAAGCCTAAAAATGTTTGTATGTAGATGGTGCTACCGAACTGATCCAAACACAACATGTAATATGAACCAGGCTAAGTGAACCACCAAATCATGAACAAAGTATTATGGGGATCCTAATGTCATTACAAGGACATTATGAGGGTACTATGATAAACAAGAGGCTAAAAATTCAAAACAACATTTTCCCAAATTTTTCAACTTATTCTCTCCCCTCCTTCAAAGAGGGGGGAAGACCCATATTTATAGCTTGGAGGGGGGGTTAGATTGGTGTTAATGGGTTTGTGTAGACACCTATAATTATGCCCAAGCAATTTAAATACTTAAATTGTGCTAATTATCCCCTTTCTCGCAAATCAACGACATATCGTCAAAGGCACTCATTTTCCCTCATATCATCATTAATTAATTACACTAAGCTAATTAATTAAGTTGCCTATCCAACAAATACCCTAATTAACGACCTTCCGTTAATAAATCACCCCTTCTACCTAGACTAATTAATTATTATTAATTAATTAGCTTTCCCTTCCATTTAACCAATAAATCAATATTTAATTGATTTAATCCCCTTCTAATAGCCTAAATCACACTAATATTCCTCTAATTGGCTTCTATAAGCTTACACCTACCTATTAATTAATCACCTTTGATTAATTAAAATACCCCCCAACTCCCATGACTTGCTAAACATGTATTAAACCCTTCTAAAGTAAGGTTACCTTTAATAAAGCAACCTTATCCATTCCTAATCATGTTTTACCTTTATCCCACATTCATGAGAATGTGTTGAATCCTTTATCCTTTGGGCTATATAAAGAGCCCTCCACCTACCTTTTTACTTACACCTAAACTTTCTAAGAGAGTAAATGCAAAGCATATAGCAAAGAGACTAAGAGCTTGCACCTTGCCCTTTTGAGAGTTCATCATCTTGAAGAGTTAAGCCTCTTTCTTAAAGTGCTTGGGTCATATGGGAGGTGTCAAAAGGGTCTTGTAGCCCAACTTTGATTAGCCCCCATTCCTAGGTTCTTGGAGCATTAAGGACAACTATTTTGATAGCCATGGAGCTTACTTAGGTCCATTCATTTATTTGTTGTTAGAGAATAGAGGAGTTTAGATATTTAGCATTGTTAGTTTCAAAGTTTGTATTGATGAATGCTAGCATCTAACCCTTGTTTAATTCTTATCATGATGGTGTTTATGCTTTGTTTTAGCTAAATTGTAGAACTATTTTAGGTGGTAGTTCTTGCTTCATTTGATTTAGCATTAAGAAAAGTATACATGCACACATTTGGCACGCCCGGTGGGACTTACTCCATTGTCCTTTGCACTTAATTTCAAGTTTTTGTAGTTAAGTTTTATTTTTGGTTACTAACCCTCTTTTACACATGTTGATCTAACTTGTTTTTTTTAACATGTTTTGTTGAGTTTGCATGTGTTGGGTCTTCCTTGTAGGTATGAAGGAGGTGAAGTGCTGTCAAAATTGGAATTGAGGGGAAAATTTCAAGATTTCTCCATGTTTTCATTTTTAGAGCTTACTTTTTCAACATTCTACATGCTAGTTTTGTCAATTTCTTGAAGATTTTAAATTCTTGAGCATGTAGGTTAGTGTTTGATAGTGCTGAGTCTTCTATTTACATATTAATGTGGTGGGTTGCTGTCAAAATTTAATCTTGGTGAGAAAATTTCAAGATTTCATCATGTTTTCATTTTTTAAGCTTACTTTTTCAACATTTTACATGCTAGTTTTGTCAATTTCTTGAAAATTTTCAATTCTTGAGCATGTAGGTTAGTGTTTGATAGTGCTGAGTCTTCTATTTACATATTAATGTGGTGGGTTGCTGTCAAAATTTAATGTTGGTGAGAAAATTTCAAGATTTCATCATGTTTTCATTTTTAGAGCTTACTTTTTCATCATTCTACATGCTAGTTTTGTCAATTTCTTGAAAATCTTAAATTCTTGAGCATGTATGTTAATGTTTGATAGCATTGAGTCTTCTATTCATATATTAATGTGATGGGTTGTTGTCAAAATTGAATCTTGGTTGGAAAAATTTGCCCATTTTGCATATTAAGGGACGTTTTTTTTGACATTTTTTAAGTGCATGTCAAGTGCATACCCATGAGCATAAGAGCATATGCGTAACCCATCTTCCGAAGGCCATAACTTTTGCTCCCGACCTCGAAATGACTCCATTTTTTTTGCGTTGGAAAGGTATTGAAGTTAACTATGCAATGAAAACATAAATTCGGGATTTACAATTACAGAAGTTGTAGGTTTTTCTGTTATTTTAAAACTGGTCATTTTCTAACATGTCTAATGTTTTGATGAATGTTGTATTTCTATGCTTACTCGATTTAGATCAAAGCGTGTGTATGCTCTTCTCTTGCACCTTTTGGTGATCTTGAGAATCAAAAACAACTTTGATCTATATCTTTTTAACATTGGGATTAAACTTGGAAATTTAATTATTCATTTTGCTTAAGGGAATGAACCTTTTACAAAGCATTTTTCAACGGTCCTTTGATTTGAAGTTTTCCATTTCTATATAGTTGGGCTAAAGTTTGTGTATGCTCTTCTCTTGCACCTTAGGGTGATCTTGAGAATCAAAAGCAACTTTAGTCTTCATTTTATAACATTTGGTAAATTGGAAACTTCATCTTTCACTTTTGGTTTAAGGGAATGAACATTTATCAAAAATTTTGTATGGTTCATTGATTGAAAAGATTTTATTTACTTTTTAGTTGGATTATTTGTTGTGTATGCTCTTCTCTTGCATCCTTGGATGATCTTGAGAATCAAAAGCAACTTTTAATCCTCTTTTAAATAATGTGATTTTCTTGGAGAACTACTAACGCTTGAGTGCAGGACCTAAAAACGCTTGTCAAAGAAAGGAGGAATCAAAACGAAATCAAAAACTACTAATACAGTTGTTATACAGGTTGCCAAAAGGTGTTCAAGCAAACCACACCTAATTAAACAAGATAAAAAGAACAACATATTCAAAACACTGTATTGCAGGTTTCGGAAAAGGGTACGTCCCTCTCCGCTCAACTGGAACATAACCCCTTTGGCATAACGCCTTAAGCTACAACAATGGGGGTGGTTCCAGGAACCCCAAAGTAGTCCACGCAAGAGGGAACCTTGTGGACGAAACGGGAAGTGCTCCGCACTACCTACTTGACTAGTGATTCCTTTGTGAGATAGAGTTACAGGTTGTCCGTTGTGGCGACCCCAGTGATAGTACACGTAGACGCACTAGTTGCCTACTGTTCTTGAAGGGGGTAAAGTAAAGCCGAGATACTCCCAAACTAGTCAGTGTGACTTTTTGGGTAAATCGCGCTCGCTCGTGGCAACTTTGTAACACCTAGGGCGAGAGAACCACCTAGGAGAATATACTTTGGCCAGGAGCCCACTTTGACCACTTTAAAACAGTGTTGAGTTGTGAACCTTCTTTTTGAGAAACGTGTGACGTATTACTTTCGCCTAGTTTTTACTTGCCTTAGGGCAAGGCGAAACTCTGCCGAAGTAAGACTAGCATTTTTTGTCATTTTTTTCTTGATTTATTTCCTTCATATTCTTTTGACACTTTGTTGATCAAAAGAGGTGTGATTACCTTTGTGTTGCCATTCGACTGTTTCTCTCACTTTTATGTCCGTTTACGCCCATCCATGTTTGCGGCTGGGTTAGTTAAACGTCTAAAGTGAGTGGAGGCGTTTTCACGTCATTTGGTAGCCATTGTGATCTTGATACCCACGTCAAGATCGTCATTGTAGTTAGGCGTGGTTCATCACTGCGGACTTCCATAAGAGGAGTTAGTTTGTTTGTCTCGTATCATTACAATTTCGATATTTACGTCTTGTTTCTTGTAAACTCGACATAAATACCTATATTGTACGGTTACACTGCACACATTCTTAACTATTCCTAGCTATACTTTGAGCTTTTTTTTGTTCAGTTTTATTATTACCTCGATTTCAAAAGGTGTTAGGAACTACCATTTGTGCGTGTTATATCAATAACACCTCGATATCAATACTCCACTTTCTTGCAAAGTGGGTTAACATATCTTGGTGATATTGTTGTGTCATTCACAAATCGTAATTGACACTTTTTGAGATATAGGTCTTAATCAGACTTGAGCTTGCTCATCGTATATCTTGATTGGGAGATCGCATTTAACTTCATGTATTTACTTACGTTTTGTTCATTCCTTTGAACTTGGCATAAGTGGAGACATCTTGTTAATCATCTGGCGTCGTAAATTACTTTAAAACGTAATCTAGGAGGTACTTCATTTGATTAAGTTTTGATACCAAACGATTGTTTCATTGGTGACTTTATCATTCTATCACATTGGTATTCTCACACTGTTAATTTACTCTTAACACGTACATCTTGTGTTTCACTTAGGGGTAGTCATTGAATTTTGAACAAATCTACAACTTACCTTAGTGAAACTTATCACGAAAACATGGCTCCTAAGACGCGTCTAGGGTTAAAGAAACAAACATATGAGGAACAACAGGCGCAAGCTTGGGAAACCTCTAACAGACAAGGGTCAAACCCATTTATCGGACACGATCTAGGACCACTATTTTCTGCAGAAAAGGAAACAGAAGAGATGGTCGATCATAGTGGAAATGAATTAGAATCACCACACGCAGACTTTGATTTTGACCCCACTCTACTAGATGAGTTTCTCCTTAGAAACAAAGATAGAGTTTTGGCACGGGTCATGGAATTAGGGGCCAAATTGCCCATTGAGAAGGAACCAATACTACAAACAAATGACACTACTAAGGAGGAACACCCCCTTATCAATATGGAAGATATTTTAACAGGCGGACATGCTTCCACTTCTTATGTAGAAAATGATAAAGTGGTAGGGCATAGAATACCCCTCATCAAAGTGCCACGAAGAAACAAGATAGAACATGAGACAGGGGAAGAACCTCCACAATACGAAGAGGAGGAACCTTTAGAAGAAGAAGACACAAACCAAGTCACAATCCAACAACAACTCAGTAACTTAAGCCGACAACTAGCTTTGCTTACTTTCCAAGTACAGAAAGACACAAACAAGAACGTTCAAAAGTCAAAGCCTAAGTTTAGGATCCACGAACTCCATCGAGAAAACCAAGGAGAAGAAGACACAGGGTATCATCATGTACACATCCCCGTTTCTCCCACTAAAGAACAATTGCTCGCACAAGAAGTACAATCTATGAAAGCAACGCTTGCGAGCATACAAGAAAGCAATATAGGGAGTATTAGGAAATACCAATACGAAGAACTATGCCCCTATCCTTTTGACAAGACAATGACCCTTCAACCCTTTCCAAAGAAATTTGATATGCCAAAGTTCGACAAATACAAAGGAAAGGGAGACCCAAGGGATCATGTTAAAGATTTCTACATGGCATGTCAAGAGGTGTCTTATAGTGATAATTACCTCATCAGACTTTTTCCTAAGAGTCTCGGAGGTCAAGCATTAGAATGGTTTACGCGCTTGCCACGAGGATCAATTTTCACCTGGCCAGAATTGGCGGAAAGATTCGTGCGTCATTTCTCATATAACATAGAGAGTGACGTCACCATGGCAGACTTGTGCAGCACAAAACAACGCCCAAATGAGACCTTCGCCAGCTTCCTCCAACGATGGAGAGGGATAGCTAGTCGCTTCCCTTGCGCTTTCCCTGAGAAGCAGCTAGTCAGTATTTTCGTCCCTAATCTCAACCCAGATATAGCTTTCCACCTCCAAATGCATTGTGTCCGCACCTTTGAGGAGGTTATCGAGAAAGGGATTCAAATAGAAAAGGCTCTCATTGCCAAAGGCACCCTCAAAACCCAATCTAAAGACAACCAAAGTGTCAAACCCGCTGAAAAGCCAAAGATCTTTAACAAAAACAAAAACGTGGTGGGAGACGGAATCACTGATTCCAAACGTGTTCAAACGGTCCAAACCAGTCAACCTTTTAAACTGACCAAGGGCCCAATTCAACCACCACCAAAGCGAAGAACATTCACCTCCCTCAATGAGCCGTTGTCTGTCATACTAAAACAGTTGGATGCGGCCCACATGATGACCTATCCTACAACACAACCGTTCGATGACAACACTCCTAAACCTTCATGGTATAAGGAGCATGAATACTGCGAAATGCATCGCGTTAAAGGTCATAAAACAGACAAATGTTTGCGACTTCGCCACTATATTCAAGACCTCATTGACAACGGGGAGATAGAGGTGGATAACCCTAGCCACATGCAAACACCTAACGAGAAAATGGGGATTTATAAGGAACCATTCCCCAAGCATGATAAGTCGGAAAAGGAAAAACCGGATCGGGGAGAGTCATCCCAAACCTATAAAGCCACGAATTACTTGTATACCAAGAGAGATAACAATCATTACGATTCACTTATCGGATGTATTCGCTCCCCTACTGACCGTGTCAATACCATCCGGATCAAGGGAAAGGACTGCGCTGCGGTAACAAGGCGTGCCCGCCTCGTGATTCCAGAACCCTCTCTGTTGACCCCGCAAACTGGTAAATATAACCTTTTAGAACAACTTGAGAAGACACCTGCTAAGATCTCGATCTTAGATCTTCTCAAGATATCCAATGTGCATAAGGAAATTTTGTATCAAACTCTTCAGGGGTCGGGAGTGCCTTTAGAAGTTGATCCTGCATACCTTCAAGCCGCGGTGGCAAATATTGCACCCAGTGAGCATCTCACTTTCAACCATAGGGAGGTCCCTACTGAGAATCCTACACATAATCTTCCCTTATACATTGAGGTAGTTGTCACCCGCAGGAAAATCAAACGGGTGCTTGTGGACAATGGATCAGGATTGAATATCTGCACGCTTAAGTTGGTCAAACAATTGGGACATACAGAGGCAGATCTTGAGTCCCATATCATCACTATCACCGCATACGACAACGCGGAAAGAGAGTCAGCAGGCACCATTACGCTGCCAATGGAGGTGGGCCCCACTTGCCATCAGACAAAGTTTCACGTCTTAGACTTGGAACTTCCATATAATATGCTTCTAGGCCGACCATGGATCCATGCCATGCAAGCAGTGCCATCAACATTTCATCAATGCATCAAGCTGAAGCATGAGGGACATACAGTAACAATACCAGGAGACTCAGAGCCCTTTGCTCATTGTAGAGCTCTTAATAGCTTTGCACGAAAGGGTACATATGCATGTCCCTCCACAGATATAGCTGTCCCTCTTCATTCTGAGGCCATGGAATCTCGAGTAGATTCAAATTCTCTTCGTTCTTGCACTCATGGGGCATCTACTTCAACATCTCCATTTAATTCATGGGAGATGAAAATTCTGGAATATGGCTGTGGGGAGTATAATGTACAACAAGCACTCTTGGTTTCAGACCTCTCCTTGTCGCCCAAGACTAGAGGTCGACCCAACTACTGCTTCAGGAGACCTAGAGAGGAACATACTATTGGGTCGTTCCTACCTGGAGGCTTGTTAGCTGAGGAAAAATTACTTGATCCACCTACTACTTGGGTCCCTGAGGACACTCAGCCATCTTGTTATCAAACCCCAGAATATGAAAAATCTAGCAGAATGATGTACTCCATGGGCTACAAAGGCCTAGGATGTGGGAGGAATGAACAAGGACAAAGAGAACCAGTCCCTCTTCCACATTTCAAAACAGAAAGATATGGCATTGGGATTCACCCTTATGGAGCACACCCCAACGATCAAGATGCGACTTGTTCTGAGCATGAGGATAGCTCCGATTATCTAGACAGCGATACGGATTCCTGTTGTAGCCAATATGAGGATCTGGCCTCCACGAACCTTTTCATGAATAATGTTGTCCTAACCATCACCCCCAATGAACCAACCCTTGACCTTGTATACCCCTCCCTTGTTGAATGGGACCAACAACGTCACGTGCCACTAGATTTATTCGAGAATGACGAGGCTATTGCAGAGTTCATGGGCATAAGGGATACAATTCCCATTGGAGATCACAAGAAGGGTTTCTTTATCGACTTAGACACCTGCGCCTACTTCGGCGAGGAGGCTGAACTTCGTGGTCAGCAAAATTTAAAGAAAAGCGAGGGCAAGAGTTCTAAAGAAAAGCCTCGGCAAAAATCAAAGTCCAAGTCACACAGTGAAAACCTCTTTGAGGCATTGGCTGACAAACAAATAAGAAAATCAAAGGACAAACAAAGTGACCACGCCAAGGATGAAAATCTCGTAGAGACATCCTTGGATGAAGATCTCAACCTACCTCCCGATCCCACGCGTATGGAGGATTTATCAAAATTGTTAGTTGAAGAAACCATTGATGTTAATATTGGTACTGAAGAAGATCCCAAGATAGTAAAATTGGGAGCATCACTCTCAGCCAGAGAACAAAAGACGTTCACTATGCTACTGCGAGAGTTTATTGATGTGTTCGCATGGTCTTACAAAGACATGCCCGGCTTAGATCCAACTTTGGTCGTGCATAACTTGGTTGTGCACGCAGACGCTAAGCCTATCAAACAGAAGCTTCGAAAGATGCACCCAAGAGTGGCCTTGTTAGTTAAAGAAGAGTTGGAAAGGTTGCTTGCAGCAGGATTCATCAGGCCAATTGATTATTCTGAATGGATATCGAACATTGTTCCTGTCCAGAAGAAACCTATTGGTATCCGAATTTGCACAGATTTTAGGGACATCAATAAAGCTTGCCCTAAAGATGACTTTCCGTTGCCCAACATTGACATGATTGTTGACTCAACCGCAGGGTATGAAATGCTATCACTTATGGATGGCTTTTCGGGTTATAATCAAATTAAGATCGCTGAGGAAGACCAACACAAAACAGCTTTCACAACTCCTTGGGGCACCTTCTGTTATCAGGTGATGCCATTCGGCCTTAAGAATGCGGGAGCAACTTATCAGCGGGCCATGACAGTAATATTTCACGATATGATTCATGACATCATGGAAGACTATGTAGACGACATCCTGGGAAAGTCCAAAACAAGAGAGGAACATCCTATCATTTTGCGGCGTATCTTTGAACGCCTACGTGAATACAAAGTCAGGCTAAATCCAAAGAAGTGTGTCTTTGGTGTGCTATCTGGGAAACTATTAGGCTTCATCGTGTCAAGACGAGGTATTGAGGTAGACCCTGCTAAAGTATCTGCCATCACAGAAATGCCTCCACCTGAGAATATCAAGCAACTGCGTAGCTTGCAAGGGAAAATTCAAGCCATTCGCCGCTTTATCTCCCAGCTTGCAGATAAATGTCACTCATTCACTCATTTGCTTAAGAAGGACATCACTTTCATTTGGGGACCTGAGCAACAACAAGCCTTTGCTTTGCTTAAACAGTACCTGGCTAATCCACCTGTCCTCATGCCTCCCACTCCGGGAGAACCACTTTTGCTCTATATTTCCGCTACGCAATATGCTATTGGTGCACTGCTCGCCCAATATGACCTTAGCCATAAAGAGAAAGCAGTGTACTATCTGAGTCGCACCCTCATCGCCTATGAATGTAATTATCCTCAGATTGAGAAGGCTTGCTTGGCTGTTGTTTTTACCTTTCAGAAACTTCGCCATTACCTGCTAAATACTAAGACCAAGCTCATATCCAAGGTCGACCCACTCAAGTATTTGTTGTCCAAACCTGCCCTCACAGGTAGAATGGCTAATTGGATCATTCTACTCAGTGAGTTTGATATAGAATTTGTCCATCAAAAATCAATTAAAGGACAAGTACTTGCTGACCAGCTAGCGGAAGCACCTTTGCAAAGCATAGAACCTTTGAGTCTGGATCTGCCAGATGCATCTTTGCTCTACATTGAAGAATCTATCGTATGGCAGATACATTTTGATGGATCTTTTACGTTTCATGGTTCAGGTGCAGGAGTGGTCCTTATTACTCCTTCAGGTGATCCTATACCACAGGCTTTCCGCCTGGCCTTCCCTTGCACAAACAACATTGCGGAATATGAAGCACTCATTGCAGGGATGAAGCTAGCCATCAAGTGGAATATTCAACATGTGAAGGTTGTAGGTGATTCACAGCTAATCATCAAATAGGTTAATGATGAGTATAAAGTTAAGGATGACAAGCTCATACCTTATAAGAAGTTGGTGGAAACTCTGAAGGAGTATTTTGTGCGCATTACCTTTGAGCAAATCCCAAGAGCGCAGAATAGATCGGCAGATGCTATGGCAACGGTGGGATCTATGCTTCGTATTCCGCCAGGGAACAATGATATGCCATTCTTCGTAGAAAATCTACGCCAGCCCGCGTATGACATGCCAGAATCTTGCTTGGCTTGTGAGGTTGTTGGTCCCCATTCACCATGGTATGAACCCATTTTCACCTATCTTAAGGACAGTACATTCCCTCCCGAAATCTCCCGCTCTGAAAAGCAGAGCCTAATTCGCCAAATAGCCCGTTACACCCTGTTAGGAGGTACACTTTATCGTCGTGGCTACGATGGGAATCTGTTACGTTGTCTGGATGTGTCGGAGTCAATCCAGGCAATTAAAGAAGTACACGAAGGAGTATGCGGAGCACATACAAACGGAATGGTCTTGGCTAAGAAACTGTTAAGAGTAGGTTACTATTGGCCCACCATGGAAACTGATTGTTGTAATTATGTTAGAAAATGTGTGCTATGCCAAAAGTATGGAAATTTCATCCATGCTCCATCGCAACCATTGCAACCAATCACTACCCCGTGGCCATTCTCCAAGTGGGGACTTGATCTAATAGGGAAGCTTACTCCTACCTCATCTGATGGTCATACACATATCATCACAGCTACAGAATACTTCACAAAATGGGTGGAGGCTGTCCCTTTAACCTATGTCACAGGAGCACAGATTTCTAAATTCATCATGAATCACATTATTTGCCGATATGGTATCCCTGCAGCCATTGTCACAGATAATGGGAAGTCATTTAAGAACAAAACTATGAAAGGTCTTTGCCAACGGTTCCAAATCAGATTGAAATGGTCCACGCCATATTACCCTCAGGGTAATGGACAAGCTGAGGCAACAAACAAGACTTTGGTAAGGATAATGGAGAAGATGGTTAGCAAAACTGGTCGAAACTGGCACCTACAAATCCACCCAGCCCTCTGGGCCTACCGAACATCAATTCGCACTCCTACGGGTGCGACGCCATATTCCCTCGTGTTCGGGACAGAATCTATCATCCCTTTAGAGATTGAAATCCCATCCCTGCGAATTTCTCTTCGGGACTATTTGAATAAGGATGAAGATTACCGAGTGGCAAGATTGGCTGAGTTAGAGCTCCTGGATGAGAGGCGCATTCGCGCTCTTAATCACCTGAAAGTATATCAACACAGAATCTCCCGCAACTACAACAAGAGAATCATCCCTCGCCAGTTTGAGGTGGGTGATTTAGTTATGAAGGAGAACCAGTTCAACACCAGAGCAGAGCGAGAAAAGAAAGGGAAGTTCGAACCACACTGGTTAGGACCCTATGTCATAGTTGCCAAGTATGGCACAGGGGCATACAAGTTGGCTCACCCCAATGGTGATGAGCTCCGGGAGCCCATGAATTCCATGCATCTTAAGAGGTTTTATGCCTAAACATGGCACAAGAAAGTCATAAAAATAAAATAAAAAATATATATATATATAAAAAAAAAAGAGAAAACAGGTCGTCCACTAGTGAAAACCACGCAATTGTGGCACTTTGGACAAGTCCTTGGGTGAAAACCGGTTTCCGGTGCCTCGGGAGGATTCGTTGTTCACAAGCATTCTGTATCAGAAGGGTAGTTGTCTTTGTCCTGGACCTGGTTCTACCTTCGAGTTTCCTTGTGCACACCATCTAGTCCAGCCTTGATCCGGCTTTCCCTTCTTCTATTCGTCTGTAAGGGACGTGGTCTTTCATTATTTCCCATCTTACGCTGGGGGCAACTCAACGAATTCACCTTCTTGTTCATAAGCGCGTGGCTTCTGCCCTTGTATATTCCCCACCTAACGCTGGGGGCATCCATGCTTTCTTGGTTACCTGCACATAGCTTTGGAAAATTGTTGAAAACACAAAAACAATAGAAAATTGTTTCACAAAACACAAAAACAATAGAAAATTGTTTCACAAAACACAAAAACAATAGAACATTGTTTTGAGAAAACACAAAAACAATAGAAAATTGTTTCACCAAACACAAAAACAATAGAAAATTGTTTGAGAAAACATAAAAACAATAGAAAATTGTTTCACCAAACACAAAAACAATAGAACATTGTTTCGAGAAAAACACAAAAACAATAGAACATTGTTTCGAGAAAACAACAAAAACATATATATATATATATATATCAAAAAAATCTAAAAACAAGGCAAAAATTTTCAAAAAATTTCTAAAAAGTAAAACACCCTACAAAATGGTAACTTGCTTCTTACAGCTGAAACTTGTGTCTTGCGCATGGTATTTTCTCCATATCCTGTTGGTTTGTCTCACATCTTCCCCGATTAATATGACTCGCGGATCACTGGATTCATAACCATTCACAAAAGCTAGTTGCTTGCTTCGTCTGTACTCTGGGGCACTTTTGGTTGCCTGGTACTATTTCGTTGCGCACAAATGCTTTTCATGGACCCCGTGTCCATTTTCATTTCCCCTTGCATGTATCCTTGCTTGGGGCATCATTTTTAACCCTTGTCGTCAATCACGAACTTGTGGATCTCTTCAGCACTGATAACAAACCATTTGTACAACTGTCTTGACCGTTGTTGGGTTAGATATGTGCGTTCGTACTTGTTTTCCCTGTTATATGAGCTTGTTTCCTTCTCGTATTGCATTGCATTATTGTATGTTGCGTGGAGTTGGTACTTTCAGCAATGGACAATTGTTCGTAGTATGGCTTTTCATGTCATTCTACCTTTGTCGTATGCTTATATTTTTCATAAGGGCCGATGATGTAGTTCCTATGGCAATATGATGACATCAAATTTGTTCCAAACAAATAAGCAGCTAGAGGCTAAGCTCTTCTCTCCCCTCATCCATATTTCTTCTACACGACTTCCCTTTCACCCCTAATTCTCCCTCTCCTCGGGGCATCCTGCCTCATCCCCATTCTTCTGCCTACTTCTCATATTTTTCGATCGTCGATCGGCTTCCTTCATCACCCCATCGACACTCGAGGGGGCATCTCTCCCTCCTACTAATTTTTCTTCCATCTCTTCAAAATCTCTTTTGTCTACTATCTTTGAAGTGGCATCACTTATGCCACCCCAAAGAGGGGCAAATGTAGACACCTATAATTATGCCCAAGCAATTTAAATACTTAAATTGTGCTAATTATCCCCTTTCTCGCAAATCAACGACATATCGTCAAAGGCACTCATTTTCCCTCATATCATCATTAATTAATTACACTAAGCTAATTAATTAAGTTGCCTATCCAACAAATACCCTAATTAACGACCTTCCGTTAATAAATCACCCCTTCTACTTAGACTAATTAATTATTATTAATTAATTAGCTTTCCCGTCCATTTAACCAATAAATCAATATTTAATTGATTTAATCCCCTTCTAATAGCCTAAATCACACTAATATTCCTCTAATTGGCTTCTATAAGCTTACACCTACCTATTAATTAATCACCTTTGATTAATTAAAATACCCCCCAACTCCCATGACTTGCTAAACATGTATTAAACCCTTCTAAAGTAAGGTTACCTTTAATAAAGCAACCTTATCCATTCCTAATCATGTTTTACCTTTATCCCACATTCATGAGAATGTGTTGAATCCTTTATCCTTTGGGCTATATAAAGAGCCCTCCACCTACCTTTTTACTTACACCTAAACTTTCTAAGAGAGTAAATGCAAAGCATATAGAAAAGAGACTAAGAGCTTGCACCTTGCCCTTTTGAGAGTTCATCATCTTGAAGAGTTAAGCCTCTTTCTTAAAGTGCTTGGGTCATATGGGAGGTGTCAAAAGGGTCTTGTAGCCCAACTTTGATTAGCCCCCATTCCTAGGTTCTTGGAGCATTAAGGACAACTATTTTGATAGCCATGGAGCTTACTTAGGTCCATTCATTTATTTGTTGTTAGAGAATAGAGGAGTTTAGATATTTAACATTGTTAGTTTCAAAGTTTGTATTGATGAATGCTAGTATCTAACCCTTGTTTAATTCTTATCATGATGGTGTTTATGCTTTGTTTTAGCTAAATTGTAGAACTATTTTAGGTGGTAGTTCTTGCTTCATTTGATTTAGCATTAAGAAAAGTATACATGCACACAAATTGAATAAATTTAGGATATGTGAGATAATGTCAAATTCTAATTATCAAATGAGACCACATGGATCCCATTTGATAATTAATTATACTCAAATTTAGGAAAAATAAAAGTGAGGGAGAAAGTTAAATGAAGGAAAATGAATGCGGGATGAACAAGAGGAGTTACACCAAAAATTGGTGTCTACACAGTTCTAGGGTCGTTGATGGCATGGAAAATGGACAAATGAGGCTCAAGATATGATAGAAACAATGTCGGTGAATGAATTTTCGTAAGAAACCACATAGTAATTATAGTAATAATAGGATTTACTATAAATAGTAAGGCTAGAAAATTGAATAGTGATTTTCATTTGTAAAGTTACCTAGTGCGATTTGAGCTCTAGATTGTGAGAATGCCACAAGTACGAGAGGTTATTCCATCAAGGTTCGAGAGAGTTGTAGAGGAATTGATTACTAATATAGCATATCAACTAGTGAGTAGCATATTTTGTGACGTATATTAGGATGTAGTAGGTGATTTTTGAGTAATTTAGCATTTTTCACAATTTTTGAAAAATTGATCATTTTTGTCTAAGACTATGCCAGCAGGGCTGGTTTTTTCCCATATATAGTACCGCTCAGTTCTAGGCATTAATGTCCAAATTCTGGGCAGAACCATCCAGGGTTTTGGGCGGATCTATTCAGAGATCTGTAGGAGTTTAGTATGATGTGGTTGCATGTATTTGTGTGGTTTGTGATGCTAATATGGGATTGTTGTGCTTTTCTATGATGTACAGAGGGGCATACATTCATGGGAATTCAGTGTAGGGAGACATTTGTCTACATTGTGGGCATTGGGTTTAGAGGAGGATGAGTAGGATATATTGGACCGTGTTGGGTTGTGGCACATTACTAGATTAGAGGAGGTGCCCCATAATATGTTCTTGATGACTGCAATTTGCGAGAGATGGTGTGTAAACACTTGTACTTTTTGGTTACTTACTGGAGAGATGATAATGACCCTTGACGATTTATATAGGATGTTTCGGTTGCCAGTTGTGGGAGATTAAGTACAGGTTATGCCCCCAAGTGATACATGACAAAAAAATAGTTGTAAGACAATATTTTATAGGGTCTTGGGCATGGGAAGAGTCATCGATTACTCTTAATGACATAATGAGGTCAGGTGTACTATGGTTGTAAAATTTTATTGCATTTTTTTAGCATATTGTGTTGTTGTGGATGAAAGTGGTTTATCCATATCATATAGGATGCATGAGATTTGTATTAGCATTGAGCAACATGGGACCCGATATGCTTGGAGTTGTTATGTGTTGGCTCACTTGTATAGAGACTTGTATATATTTACACAGGAGGATCATGGCTAAGGTAACATTCTACTACGTTATTACATGCATGGGCTTATGAGCATATAGTTATAGTGAGGCCATTAAGTGGTCCATGAGCAGATTGGGCACAACCTGATATTTTTGTAGCCAAATGGGTGGGTTTGAGGAGTCATGGATTCAACACCATGACATATAGATTGATTTTGGATAGGATGGGGCCCGATGCAATAATTTGGAGACCTTATTAATACTATGGGGGATGGGATGAGGATCGTGTGGAGCTACAATACATCTAGCGCAATATGTGGTTGGAGGAAAAATTCTCATGAGTAACCAATTTCTATATGTAGACATCTAAAATGTCGACATGCTTAATTATGATTAATTTGTCCCACAACATCATCTAAATCCATATAATAATTAATCGCAAGATTAATTATTATTAATCCATTTTATCATTTTTTCCCTTTATCATCCTTTATAATTTATCCAATTTTCCATCATTCCATTATTAATCCTTTATTCTATAATCATATCTCATTTTATACCTACTCTACACATCCCTACACCTAGCTTTTCCATGTAACCTCACCCCTAATCATCATTTACTAACCTAATCTAATTCAAATCCTAATCAATCCTCACCTTTAAATCTAGAGGCTTCTATTTCTAGAAGCCTCTCTAAATTTCCCTCTTTTATATTTAAAAATTCAAATATATCCCCCTGCCTCCATTGAATTTTTAAGTCAATGGAGACTTCTCTCAAATTATAGAATTCTCAATTCTTCTCTTGCACTCTCCACCATTGATTCAAATCCAACATGGCTTCATCTTAGCCATTGAATCCTCCATCCACAAACTATAAATTGAACTCTCATGTCCTCCATGATATCTTATTAACAAGCCATTCAATCCATCCATTTTATCCTATTAACACTCAATCAATGCATCATTTATCTTTAATCCATCTATAATCAATCCATCATCATTTTTATCAAGCAATTAAAGGAAATCAAAGGGGAGGTGTTGTCCAAATGAATCCACAAATATAAAGCAACCAATCAAGCAATCCAAGTTCAATCCACCATCTTGAGCACATCAAAGTATCAAGGGAGCTCTTCATTTCGTAAGTGAAGGTATTTCATTTTTTCTCCCTTCCATCTAGCTCAATTTGAGGTATTGTTGAATAGATTAGGTTTAGGAATCAATTGCTTTATTTTTGGTTTCTAACTTTTATCTAATATTTTAAACATATACAGTTTGGCACCCACCATGGGGCTTACCCCCCAATTTTTTGTTGTTTTTAATAAAATTTTACATTTAAAAAAACTGTCCAAATTTGAAAAAAAATCATTCAGATTTTCACCTTAAAATTTCAATTTTTTGTGGCAGTCTTCTGTTTTAGCGCTATTAACCTTTCATTCAATGCTTATGCAGAAGAAACAATGCTTTTGACCTGAATCATCGCTTTCGTGCGTGATATTAAAAAACTGTGATCGTAGGGATCTACCTTGGTGCTTTTGTAAAACCTGTGACACCTTTGTAGATACTTTAGCCCCTTTGTTTTGACCTATGAAACCCCAAAATTACAATTTTTTGCTTGTTTCCGTCTTTTGTTAACAAAATGGTGTTTTTCCATATATAGTAGCATGTTTGCAGAAATAGTAGCATGTTTACAAAAATAGTAGTGCTTTTGTATAATAGCGTGTTTGCAGAAATAGTAGCGCATTTGTATAGTAGCACGTTTACAAAAATAATAGTGTTTTTGTATAGTAGCGTGTTTACAAAAATAGTAGTGTGTTTACAGAAATAATAACACATTTGCATAATAAAAAATTTTGCTCATAACTATCAGTCTAATCTTGTTTTCGAGTGTTTTTACTACTTTTTGTAGGTCTACCATTTTTTTTTTGTAGGTTTATTGAAGTCATAAGGGATATTTTGTCCATTTTCATATCTCTCTAACCTTTTTTGTGATTGTAGTATTGAAAACTACTAATCCTTTTGTTTTGCAGCTTGTTTTGTCCAAGATATTGGGGTGAAAAAATAAAATACTTATTTTGTAGGGCCTCCTCTTGAAGACCCAATCACCAAATTACTAATCTTTTCCATTTGATTTTATCATCTAACATTTAATTATCTTGCATTTATCATCATCTGTGTGTTTTCCTTTGTTGTTTGATCATCCCGAAGGTACAACCGTGTATGCTCTCCTCTCGCGTCATAGGATGATCTTGAGGATCAAAAGTGGATAGCCTTACCATTTTTCTTTTATAGGGGAAACATGACATGGAAGTGATATCCACGCATTTTCATAGTCCTAGGGGTCTTATAACCATGGGCTTCATCTCCACACATCTAGACACACCCCGTCTTCTGGCGGGGTATACAAATTCTTAGAAAACTGTTGTTATTGGCTAAGCATTTGTTTGTTTTAAGAGCAACATGAAGTGAGATGCTTTCACATCCCAAAACCCAGGCCTTAGAAAACATCCTTGCAGCATTGACTTGGGCCCCACGTACCGTAAGTTATATCGGGGACTCCCCTAGTGAGCTCGTACATCCTAGACTAGGAAACCATTTGGTTGTATATAGAGTCATAGTGCAAGGAGGCCACACTCCCTAAGATCACTCACTAGATGACCCCACATTGATACATAGGTGGAGAACCAATTGTGACACCATTTTTGGTGTGTGGTATTGAAAGCAGGCTATAAATTGATTGCAATCCCACTTAACTAGTTAGGGTATGTGTTGCATGTTTGTTGTGTGCTTGTGAACACCCTTAACCATCACATCACATTAAAATTTTAATTAATCAAACATTATCATAATCATCCATCCTTAATGACATGATCCCAATCCTAATCCTACCACCATCCTTAATCCACAATATTAATCCTAATCTAATCTCCCACACATCTTATATAATCATGGCCTTTGACCCTCAATCCCCATCCTCTCCAAACCAACATCCAAACCCCTATCTCTTTTATAAATCCATCAACCAAGCCATCTCATCATCCCTCACCCATCCAAGTCAACCATCTCGCTTTTACCATGAATTCCCACGCACTATCCAACATATTAACAAACAAATCTCAAACCTCAAATCCTACCTTAACCAACCCTCTCCCCGCCATCCAAACCACCATCTCATGTTGATCCTAATCTCCTAAAAACCATCTAACTACTTAACCAGAAAATAGTTGATCTTCAATCTTCAATCAACCAATCACCCACTAAACTATTCTCCCCCAACCAATCCCATCCACAATTTCCCTTGACTAATATCCCTACCCCTAACCCCATTGAACTCCTCCTTGAGAAACCCAAATTATCTCAATCCACACTTCAACCTAAACAACATAAACCACTATCCCAATAATCCAATTTCATCGACTTTGACTACCTCACTAACTTTGACCTAGACCAAGAGGACCTCCTTTGTGTCCTTGCTAATCTAGCCACCCATCCCAAGCCCACACAACCATCCCGAATTCCAATCTCCAAATCTCCTATCAACCATCATGACCTACACCTTCTTCCCCTCAAAACTCATGTGAATAATCCACCACCATCTAAAATTTCAACTCCCAAATCCAATCATCATAAAACCTATAATCAAGTTCCATTCACACATCCATAACAATCACAACAACTTAATCCTAAATTAATATCATCCACATCTCATCTTAGCCCTTCATCCTCATCATCTTCATTGCCCCAATCTGATCCTACAGAATTTCTCCTAGATAGTCCCAAATCCCCTAATATACCATAAAATTCCACCCCTCCATCACCTAAACCCAATCATGTCAAAAATATCCCATCCACTGTGATTCCTTTACCACCCTCATCCTCTTCATCTACACCTAACCCTCTCTTAACTCCTTCATCAGCTAAACCTAACACTATCCTATTTTCTCATTGTATTTCATTTCCACCATCCCCTAATCCTACAACATCTGACATGAATCCTAAATCGCCAACACCTAAACCTAAAAAATCCAATCCCGACCCCCTCACCCCATCTCCTACCCAAAATAATGAGGATGATATGTCAACTTCATCTACTTCATCCTCTAAATCAACCAAATCTAATGTGGTTCCTACACCACACCCATCTCCCAAATCTCCTTCATATCCAACATCACCCAAATCTAATGTGACCCTCATATCACACCCATCCCCTTCATCTACATCTACTAATCTAAAATAATTTAATTCTAAGCCAAAACCATCTACCTCAAAACCACATACTTCAACCAATCCAAAAGCAACCAAATTTACTTCAGCCTCCAAGCCTGAAACATCCCCTTTAGCCTCCAGGCCTAATGCATCCCCTTCATCTTCTAATCCACAACAATATAATCCATATCACAAATCCAAATAAAGCAAAACATCTCATAATCCACCTAATCATGCACCTTTACTTCATACTCCCCCAAAACCATTTAACACAAACCACTTCACTCCTTTAGGTTAATTCTTGACCACCATCTTCCATCATCTAAAAACCTTCAACATTATCATTCATCTCCTAATCAAATCACATGATCAAAACCTTACCAAACCATCTTGGTATCAGGAACACTATTATTGTGACTTCCATTACACCTATGGACGTTCGACCAATCGTTACATGCAATTATGTCTTATGTCCAAAATATCATTAACCAAGGAATTTGTATCCTTGTACCTCTCTATCCACCACCTTTCTATCCTAATCCTATCCCTAACCATCATCCATCATCCAAACCTCACTCAACATCCAAACATTTTCATCCATCTAAATCTCATCGTACATACAAAAATACCCCACCAGCCAAAAATAAAAATAAATCTCACCCCCCATCCTTTGTTATGTTTGGCCGCTTAGCATATGACAAAACTACAACCCTCTGTCTCATGATGAACATATGGCATCATCTTTTTCATCCACTTCATATCCTATAGCCAAAAACATGTTCACTAATATGAAACATCGAGGCAAAGTCCTTGGCATCCATGAACAAGGAATTCATGAACCAACCCATTTCTACCACTCCTCTTGTTGATCCTACCATCCCAACCACTCAACCCAATCATAAACATTTAACTCCCCTACAACTACCAAAAACCTAAAAATGGATTTAGCACAAAAATCATCGCCTACACATGGATGTTATTTCCCTCTCACCCATCCTCCTTCCATCCAAAATCTACATCCCTTTGCATGTAATTCATTCTTACCATCACATTCATTCATATCTCGTTCTAAATCATTCATTTGAACATTTGATCAGCTTGATCACACATGTTGTAAGACAATAGTACCTACTACAACTATGTGACCTTGGTATATCATTACCTCCAACATTAAAGCACACTTGTCCTCCTAGAGATCCACACACTTTTAAAAACTAAATCAAATTTTGGTGAAGACCCTTGGGCATGTCTGTTGAAACTCTAGCCAATGTCATATTCACACTCATCTCCATCCCGCCATCAAGCCACTAGTGATTCTTAACCCCTTGAGAGTTCTCAAGAGAGTGGAACCTCTTTATACAAAAAAAAATCCACATATCAAAAAGCAAAAAAAATCATATAAAAATTAAAAATATCAAATAAAATCCACCTCAAGATTCTCTCTAGGGGTGTTTCCAGCAACTCTACTAGGGCTATGGATGTTTGGCTAGCAATAGAGCAATGTTGTGATAAGAATAAAATGTATCTCTGTCAGGGCTATGGATGGCTAGCTAATAGCGGAGCAATGCACGACTTAACCTTCCATTTAACTTCCATCATCTCACTTCACTTAATCACTCCCCATACATTGGCTAGTTTATCTTTAGATACTACCCATTACATCTTCACTTCAAGTGGTAGTTAACCATCACATTCACATACACTTTGATCTCATAGAGACATAGGGCTCACATGTTTCCAGGTATTGTTTAGACCTTGGTCACACTTTTGTTTTAGTCCCACTCTTTCCTTACAACATATGTCATTAGGATCATATTTTGTTCATCACTGATGTCATTTTTCTTCCATCTATTACATCCACATCCTTTTTCCCTTAGTATCGAACATCCATGGGCAAATGATGATCCTTTCGTTTTCATCCAATCCTCCTCATGTCCCTTTCAATTTCCATCATCATGACTGGGGGCATCCTCACTATCATCCGTTGGGGGCATCATCCATTTTAGATACCCCTCACTTCCCATCCTACCCTACACCTAGGGGCATATCTTTTCATCTTCCATATCCTCCATCTTATCCTATCCCATATCTGTCATCCTATCTATTTCCCATCCCACATCCCATCTAATCCTAACCTACTAGAAAATCCTTATCCTATAAAACCTATTTGATTTCCCTCAATCCTTCCCTTTCATCCTACCCATACATGTTTCAGGACTTATAGGAGATATTCGTATCCCACCTTACATCTCTTCCCATCCCTCCATGATTTATCTCATCCCGAATCCTTTCATCTTACCTATCCTCAACCATTCCCCCCCATCCCAAATCAAAAATCTTGACATCCAAAACATCCAAAATCCAAATATAAAAATATAAATCTAAACATCCAAAATCCAAAATCTAAAAATAGAAAACATCCAAAATAAATTAAAAAATCAAAAAATTCAAAACATTCAAAAAAATACAAAAATGTAATGTGTGTGTTTGTTTGCTTGTCTGTGTTTACATTTTGGTTGATGAAATGATGCCTCTTTTTTATTTTTTTTATGTGGTCGATGATATGAGGCCCCTTTTGTTTGGTCCAATGATATGAGGACCATATTTTTATGTTAATCTGTCCAATAATATGAGGAAAGGGGCATTTGGCAACTTAGTCATCATGGTCTTTATACCTTGGTGTATTTTACTCTAAACCACATTAATAACATTGCTAATGATGATAACAATGGGAACTTTATAATAGCACACCCCCTTCTATCATCATCATTTACTCCTATCATCATCCACACCTAATCCTCATCATCATATAACTAACTATCTAACCTCCTCATCCTCCTATCCAATCAATCATTTATCAATCAATCAAATATCCACATCCAAATCTTATCATCTTGCATCCAACATCCAAAATCATCACGCCCTGGCTGAAGGTGGCTAGGATGAAATATGGACAAAATGGAGAGAATCGACTCTGCACAAAATTGACACAACTACCAAAGGAGTCTGGGAAAATTGATTTTATGGTTTTTTCTAGATTTTTAAGGATTGGGATGAGACAAAACTAAAAATGGATTATTTTAACTAGTTGTGCTCGATCAGAAGGTACAAAAGGAGGTTCACGTTAAGTTCACCAAGGATATATGTCGGGTAAAAATGTGTCTAGACAACATGCACTCTTATCATCTGTTCAACTAGGGTATCGAGGCAACAAGTAAGAGACCCACTAATACTAGCACACAACAGATCTAGAATTCAAGGAGGTTACATGGACCGCTAATATCACATACCCAAAGGGATGTAACCATTGCACTAGAACAACCTAGGTTTTCCAAGACCCAATATTGAGAAAGATGAAGGAACCCTATTGGGGTATCATCATTATGGGGGTGATTATGAACAAAGTAAACATACAAGAATTGTGCTAACCAAAGTAAAACATGTAACATAAGATAAAGAAATAAATAAAAATATGCTAAACTAACATGTGCATAAAATACTAGGCTAACATGTGCATAAGAAAAGAGATAGGAGACTACTCTGTGTAAAATGAAAAATTGAGTTAGAGCACTCACCTATTGGGGGGCAGTCGTTGATGCATCTATTTCCCAAATGACAATACACCAAGAGAGAATAGATTTTGGGTGGAGAAGGGGAAACAATCCTATCCTAGCTCAGTATATGTGACCCAAGAGTGCAAGCAAACCAATCCAATAAGAAGAAGATCCAATATAAGAGTCAAGGTGCAAGAAATCCAAGATTTGAGTGAGCATATGAAAGTTGACACAAAAGAGTAGAGAAAATGGTGAGTTCCTATATATTGTAGACACTAAATGATGCGCTTTGGGTATCTATCTAGTCCTGATCACATACTACTATTAATATAATTCCCGAGCGAGAAAAATACTAATTGATCATTATTTTTGGCCACCTTTTCTTGATCTCTGTTTTTCTCTTTTGGTCTTACACTCCCTCTAGCCCAGTTTGTCTTTTCATACTTTGTCATTTCTCACTCTGGACACCAACACCTAGCCAAGATGTCAGTGCCTAGGCACCCCCATCCCCTCTAGGCGCCCTTGACCTCTTTGTACTTTGCTCACATCTTTTGAGTCCTTTTTAGCCGTTTGGGCATCTTATTTTCTTACTAGTCAGCCTTTTAGTGATTAATTATGAAATTCAACCAAGGAAACCATATAAATACAAAGCTATGTGATCATAATAAATGACCAATCACTAATCATCTACTATCTCCACTTAAGGTTGCATCCAAAGGAATTTACAAGAGTTTTCAATCATTCATCTAACATCCAGACAAGGGCAAGGGACTACATTATTCAGCATACACTTCATAGTAGGGAATTTTGATTTTCCATGCACACAACTATCTACATTTTCTACATCTAGCTATTGCTCACTATCAAGTGTGACACGCACAAGAGCCACCTAGGGCATGATTCCTTCACACACGCATAATAGAACTACATGGGGTCTACAATGTTGTGCAATGTTCAGTCATAAGTTCATTTTGTTGAAAACCGAGGACAGTCTGACCTCCCATTTTGCATATTTCTTTTTTAGGATTGGATGTAGTTTTTTATTTAACAAAAAAATAAAATATGGATAGTATTACTTATGTTAAATACTTAGATGTGTTACAACAAGTAGATATGGATAATAAAGTACACTAGATGACTCAAGCAAAAAGCAATGGAAGTAAAACCTAAGTGCAAGAGAGAGTTAGATCACTTAGCTGATTTCGCAAATGTCTTAGAGGTGTGTGAAAATGGAAGACTAGTCAAATTGGAACACATGAGGTTAGGACCGAGCCCAGAAAAATTTAGAAGTGTAAGAGGACTATGGACTGGGGAACCTGGAGTAGTATTGTGGTGCCTGGGCATTAAGATCCCTTCCTAGGCGTCAGGGTCTATGCAAGAGGTCTAAAAGTCAATTTCGTAGGGTCATTGGTTGATCTAAAACCCTTTTTGTCTATTACTAGTATTTCACATAACTCCCGCAAATGTTTTTGATACCCTGAAATGAAGAGACCACCTGCAAAACCCTTAAAAGAACATCAAATCCTAAAAAAGAAAGATGCAAAATGTGGGGCCGGACTATCCTCAACTGTCACAAATGGTGATCTTACGATTGAGCGTTGCACTACATCTTAGAACCAATATAGTTCTATGTGTGTGCACGGAATCGTGCCCTAGGTGGCTTCGTGCGTGTCACAATTGATAATGAGAAAAGTAGCTAGATGTAAAAAGATGTAATAGATGTGTGCATAGAATAAAATAAAATTTCCCCTTATATGTTTGATACAAAAAACTAGCCTTTTTCCCTTGTAATGGTGCTAGATGGATGTAATGATGCTCTTAGATGCTTGTGAGATGCAACCTTAGGTGATTCGAAAATGGCTTTTACCCCCTGGGTACCATTTTTAAAAAACTTCAGATACTTTCAATTTTGATTTAAATTGATCAATAACTGGTTATGGATTCACTTTTGGGTGTTTTGAAACCCCACTATTTTTTAGTTTCTCTTAAAAGATCACTTTTTATTCGTAATTCAACTTTCATGATTTAAATGGAAATGTTACAAAACCATTAAATTCTGATCACAGGTTGAATTTCATAATGCATTCAATTTGATTTGGTCCAAAATTGACTTGTGCATTCATTTTTCCCTGTTGTGGATAAAGAATTCTCATATTTTAATTGAAATCCAATTTTTCCAATTAATTGTTTTGCTTAATCAATTTATTCATTCCTTATACTGAAATTGAAATCTGATTATAAACAATAATTAAAAATCATCAAGAACCCACAAAATTTGATAACGGAGTTCACCCATATGGGTTACGTCCCGGGATTCACTTAATCATAAATTGATTTATTAATTAACACTTGAAGTATTATTTTTACCTTCTGAAGTGAATAATAGATCACTTTCACATGTGAAAGAGTTGATTTAGATTTGAAAACTCTACAAAATGTCAAAAATACGTTCCCAAATCCATCTGTGGCTCTGTAGTATCTCCACAGTGCAATCTCAGTGTAATTGAGCTAGAAAAACCCCTACACTTGGAAAAATATAACACTTCATGAAGAAAAAATGACATCATTGAGTTCCTTTCTAAAGTCTGAACACTTTTTCTTTTTACACCAAGACTTGATTCAGCTTCAAAGTGCCTCAAAATTCAAGTTTTCTGCAAACTGCTCTAAATCAACTTACACACAGACCTGGAAAAAGTATTGTATAAGTAGGATTGAGATCGTTTTATGCCATGTCGAGCCCCTCTGGCTCATTTGCGAGCTAGTTGGTTTTCAACTCGTGGGTCACAAGTTCGACCCACACCTCCATTTTTTCTGCTTCATTATACTAATGTGGGATAATATCCCACATTCAATGTGGCATTGGAGATTTGAGTGTTTAAAAACAAAAGGACCACTCACTATGTTTGTGGCTACGGCAACACCTTCACCTTTTGTTTGGCCACATATGTGGTATGGGCATAATTTGATTGACATTCTGCTGGACCGAATAACAAGGTGCCACATGGTGTCGAGTTGGTATATGGAAAGGCCACATGGATATTGACTATGGTTGTGTGTTTATCCCGCCTGATACGCCAAGTAACGAGGTAGTTGCATGCATATTAGAACTACCCAAACATATGGGACGAGTTATATAGCCATGTGAGGTTGGTTGTATTTAGCATGCCACACTGTGTTGGCCAGTCTATATGGGATGTTGATCCGGCCAAGTTATTTGAGGGCCTCATTGGTTGGTTGTATATATACCATCGAGTTCTCTGTGAATAGAACCAAATGGTGGGGAGTTGATCACCCTGATGGTTCATATGGAGATAAGGCAAACAATGTGGCCAAGGTGGTCAACTTGCCAAGCTAGTGGCAACTTGGTGCATTATAGCTCATCCCTGCATTACAATATAATTGCCCTGCACTAATAATCCCACATGCAAGATGTATAAACACAAAGTGACATATATATATATATATATATATATATATATATGTCATATATATATATATATATATATACATATATACACACACACACACACCCACACACACACACACACACATATATATATATATACACACTGAACCATTACAATGGTAATATGAATCAGAGGCCAAGGCACCCCTTCGTAAAAAGAGTGTGTCGACCGTGGCTGAGGGCCCTAGCCAACAAATATTAGGGCCCACCTGTTTGCAACCCCGAGTGTCAAAGATTGGCGTCTAAAACACAATTTTTTCTATTCATATCAATTATGTCACTTGTCACAATGTGATTCATCCAAGTCAACAGACCTATGCGTTATCCCCGAATTTTTCTTGTTGGCCAAAAATTTCAGCAAACCACATCTTGCACATACATGATCCATTTTTTGAGTTCTTTATATTGACAGAAATATGTCAAGATGATATTCAATGCTGTGATGGTTTAGGGATATTTAGGGATAATATAAAGTCATAATATCCTCTAGATGATTAGGTGATGATATAGATGCTTAGAGCTTGGTCATTTAATTTGGTCACATAACTTTATATTTATATGCTTCTCTTGTTCAAATTTCGTAATTGATCACTAAAAGGTTGACCCCTAAGAGATAATGATGCCCAACAGCTAGAAAGGACCCTAAATGGAATGAGCTAAATACAAAGAGGTCTAGGGTGCCTAGAGGGGACGAGAGAGCTTGGGCGCTGGTTTCTAGAGCCTGAAAAGGTGAAATTTGAAGGGTCAGATTGGGCAGTGAGGTCCATAAGGTCAAAAGGGGGACTTGAAGGGAACCTAAGAGGCCAAGTATAGTGATCAACTAGTAATTTTATCTCATAGGAAGCATATGAATAGTAGTATGTGATTAGGACCTAGTAATGTACCCAAGTGCGTGATTTTGTGTCTACACTTTCCCCCACTTTATGTTGGCGAGCGGAAAGCTCGATAACATAAAGTAGATAAAGATGTGTACCTGATAACCATGTAAATTGATGTAGAAGAGTGTTGAAAGACAAAGAGAGTGTGGAATTATAAAAAATGTGATGCGTGGATGCTAAAGAAGAGGAAAAAATAAAAGTGATAAATAATGACCCTAGGGTGAAAACACGTGTAGATTATTGATGTTGTACATGTTGTTGATGACGATGCTTGTTGTGTGTTGATGTTGACTACCGCTTAGCATAAGGATGGACCTGAATAAGAGAAGAATGAACAAGTAGTCAAACATGGTGCATATATGTATAAAATGCATGTAAGAAATGTGTAAAATGCTGAAAATGTGAAAAAGGAACATGTGCACTTGATCTGTGTTGAGGAGAGGATCCTAAAAATTTCAATGAAGAGAGAGTTTTTTAGGTGATCTCACGCCATAATATAAGTAGTGTAAAGAGAAAGGTCTAGTGTTATCTCCAACCTTTGACTTCTTCCCGAAGTAAAAACACCACTGCAGATGCTATGTACAAGTTCGATCTAATGTGAATAAGTGTGATCACACGCAATTTCCAAGTGTTAAAGGATTGCCTGCCTTGTGAAAAACCTCTGTGACAATGCTGAAAAATGTGATAAATTGAAAAAATGTGCATTTTCTCTCTGGTCTCAGGCACCCACGAAGAGATAGAAGTGCTTAGGCGCCCAAGTCTAATTATGTAACAACCTCTTTATTACACTTCTCAACTAGGATTTTTTTTTTATATTTCCCAAATTAAACATATGCCTTTAATGACTTAAATGTACAACTAACATTTAATTCCAAAATAATATATTTATAATTCTTCAGATAACAAATCAATAAAGCATGTACAAGATTATGGGTCAACTAGATCCTACTCGATCCCCCATAGAGAACTCTTTCAAGTCAATATACAAAGTATACCAATAGTGCCCTTCTTGAATTGATTTACAAGTGTTGTTCTAAGTGTCTACTGGGATTTTAATCAATCAAATCCCATCTGACATCACACACTTATGCTAGAACTAGATGCATCTTGATAGTGTACTACCATACACTACTTTAGCCAAAGTTTTAGAGTCATGTATACCATGCTCAATTTCATG
The DNA here is from genome assembly GCA_019776745.2 of Taxus chinensis. Taxonomy (NCBI): domain Eukaryota; kingdom Viridiplantae; phylum Streptophyta; class Pinopsida; order Cupressales; family Taxaceae; genus Taxus; species Taxus chinensis. Next base: position 71,844,628 of record CM034149.1, read on the forward strand.
ACGACACATTCATCAATAGAAACATGTCCCATCACCATATCACTTGATCCAATGATCAAAATTGAATTAATTGTTCAATTTAATTAATTCAAGTCACACATCCATGAAATTTTTTTGCATCCAATGAGGCAAGCATGACTGTGCCAACTTAGGTTGCCTATGAGGGAGAAAGAGCTCAGGTATCAACTTTCATCATCACGTTGACTATTTCTTCCCCGTAGCTAACATAAGTTGGTATAGAGGAACTAGACTAGCTGGATGGGAATTTTTCTGCTTCATAGAACGACGTAATTCCATGTTGATCATGACATGTGTAATAAGCGGGGTTTGAGAGACAACATATGATAACTATTTTGAGGCAGTATTCACCAAATGTCTTGAGTCATTTAGTGAGCATTGCACTACAGTGGCCATCCGAGGTTGGTCTATCGAACTGCGCGTATTAAGTTTGTCGTAACTTTTCACCTCATCGAATTTGTTTACGATAGATTAAATTCCATTACACAATGATATCCATCCCAATAATTATTCGATCCTAAGGTCCATTTTTAGTTTCAAATAATAAAATGTAATCAACTTCCACAAGTGGCTTGTACACATTTCTTAAGCATTGAGTTAAATTAAGGCAACAAGTTAACATTAATTACATAGTCCCTAATTATTAAATTACGACCTTGTTTTTATATTTACTTAAGTACACAAATGTAAAACTCATCACTGAATGTAAACAATCATAAACATCCATAATGTTTACATACTTAGAATTAACTATTAAACTTCCTCAATACATATGAGTCAATCATATGTAATTTTAGTTACACATATACCATTCAATATATGCACTTTAGTCATTTACTAAACACAAAAGTATATACTTAGAACCATTAATAATGCAAATGTGCATATATCATTCATTAAGTACATAATATTTGTTCTTCTCACTAATACATAATATCAAATTCCGTAAGTTTCTTATCATATAAATAATTAAGATAAGGAGACCTTTCATCTATTTTTCTAATGCAAATCAATTTTCAAGCAAATAATGGATACAACATATTTATTCCTTTCCTAAACAGATACAAACATAATAGGCTAAGTTAGCCACTTAATCATTTAAACCGCACATCGATATTACACTTGATTACAATCCACTTATTCATTACATTGCAACATTTAAATAATAAAATTGGACAATTAATTTTGTTCCACATCATTCGCCTTGCAGTCTTAAATCACTCCATCTGCAAAATGTTAGCAACGGTCAGTTTGAAAGAATTGGCTTGATAAGATCTATTTCCCCCTCTAAGGTTTAGCCAGTGGGTATTTACATATATGAAATACTGCATTAAGTCAAAATCACACAAATGAATTTCAAGTACAAAATTCATATTGTAACATATCTAGAAAACACTTTGCATACACTTTAATGTTTACTTCTTCTGAACTTATTTACTTAAGAATAAAAAAACAAGTCATAGATTAAATAATAGTTTAGCAACAACTGACCATTTATAACTCATCATAAATTATACCCATATTCCTTAAATTCTCCAAATCGAATTACTGACATACTATATAATCACACATATCATAATTAAATATCAACCAATATTTAATCTTATAAATAATTACAAGTATCGACTGATGTTTACTCATTCTTAAATATAAAAATCAAACTCTTTTTTAAACACTCAATGTTATTCAAATATCAATAACATCTTAACATTGTATAGAATAATATTGTATACAATATCAGTGACTAACCCATTCATGTAACAAAACTAACATAGTTATTACGCCGAAGGCGTTCCCCCTATGGGAAAGGCACTTGCGGACGTTTCTATGACTGTCTTGAATTTGACGGTTTGACGGCCGTCTGGACGTTTTTACTGTTTAACAGTTTTTTTGGCATGTTTTTGCTTTTTAACAGGTTTTAGATAAGCCCTCGATATAGTCCGTGTCAATTGCAGACATACGTTTATTGGAGAAAAGAAAAAATATTGTGATATATATTAGTTCTATCGTAGATTTAATGCGCACAGAATTAAGAGAATGTTTGGTCGGTCATTGTTCATCTTGATCCATTGTAGCATCGCCAACATTCGTGCATAGACCTGTCCACTTCATCATTGTATCATTTTTCATTGGGATGTCACGTCAACGCCTGGCTATTTTGAATGCTTTTGCATGGATGACTGTATGTGCGACAAGTTTAGAATTAGACTTAACGTTTGGATCCCCATAACTATTGGATACTAATTTCATGACTTGTCTTGTGCATCATGCGCTGGATTGAATACTTAGGAACTGCTTCATAGTGTGAAATCTGCTGCAAAAGACGTGGGAGAATCAACTGCGTTTATATCACTACCATGCCAATGTTAAGTTTCAACCTCAGCCCTTATTGGGAAGATGGCTTCCAAGAGCCTGCGTCTAGTATTATTTATCAGCTACAACTTGACAAGGAAATCAGCGTGGTCTGAATTCAAACCTAAAGCCTATCCTTGCCTCAGTACTTCCTGCGATCAACTGCATACAACACTCATTTGCATTAAAGTATTTAGTTTGGAGGCGTGTCCAACTTGGACTACTGTCAGGTGCTCTACAAAATACTGTTACAATAATTACAAAAGGTTCGGATTTATTTCACTATGGTGGAGTCGATTCCATAGCTGTTTTGTCTTTTTTATTTCAATGTCTCTGATTTAGAGGTCCAATTGATATCTAGTCAAATGTCAAAACAGGGATTAATGATGGTCATTCCTTGAATCATGTGTGAAATATACGATGTGAACGCTGAAATGTTGAGGTAAAGAGTGATTAAGTAATGCTTCGTGAACAGGTGATTAGATAAGTGGAACTCCAGTTGCATGTGCTACTCTTTTATTTTTGTAAAACCTGCATGTAATAGAAATCCAGGTTCTGAGCTCCTGTATTCAGGCTAAATTCCACCAAACTGGCAGGGACCTCGCCTGTCCCTCGACATTGATATAAGCCCCCACAGTCCCCAGTTGTGCATTTTCTACCAGGTCCTGAATCGAAATTGCACGTAGTTCGACCCCAGATTCTTCCAGCCTGTTGGCCTACTGGGACAGTTAAAATTGTTTGTTTCTAGAGGGAAGCATAATGCCACTGCTGGGAGATTGAAACTTGAGGCCACACTGCGAATGGGCACAAGTTTTGTATGGTGAATTTTGCTCCATATGACCCTTGCAAACATTTCAATACATAGTTTATTAGCAATAAAGTTTATTCTAGATGGTAATAACGAGTATTGTAGACATAAAATATGGGAAAAAATACGGTTCATAAACATAACCAATCTTTTAAAAAATACTTATCCACATTTATTTTCAATAAACATAATTTTTTTAGATGAGTTTTGAGGCTCTCACTTTTCTGCTAAAAAAGGATGGCTTTGATTTTTCTTTCTTCAGTCTGACATGAGCTGACGATTAAAAAATCAGCAAATCAGATTCTTTAAATTTGTTGCCATCTGTTGGACATTAAATATCCAAGATTTCTTCCCTTGCCCGAAATCAAACTTGTAACCTATTGATTCCATGACTCAATTGTAAATTGCTCTCTTTGTACAAATCAGTAATAAAGGCCCAAATCGTTAGCTGTTCTTTTGCTAAAAATATATGTAGAAATTTAATTTCTTCTTTTGCAAAAATTAAATGTAACCCATCATTTTGAATGACCAGAATTTTCCACCATAAAAATGATTCAGCACCATTATTCACATATGCACGTGCACTTATGTTGATTTTTTTTTTGGTTTCAAAAAGTTATGGAGTGTGAATGTATTTCTTAACCATGATCTATGAAAATTCAACTCGGGGACAAAAATTCAAATAGATTAAACTAGCATCCACGTTTAAGATGCAATCAATTTGCCAATAGATATTTATATTATTATTACTAGCAATCGTATATGTACAATGTAATGTGAACGCCGAACGGTATCTGTTATTTGATTTAGAGGGATAGTTATTTCTTTTGTCGTTGATATTGATAATGGGGTTGATTGATTTTGTAAGTGTAGGAATATAAATGAAGCATTACATTTAAAGGTTCTATTTCTACATTTCAAATTTGTTACAAATTCGTACATATATATTTGCATATCTTATATCACAAGTGGTTGCATTTTGCGGAGTAGGTTGTTTGAACTTAACATGAATACATGAAGACTTCCATACATGTGCAAATTTTCTATCATGAGTGGTAGTGTTTTGTGGGCAATTTTTTTGCAAATCTTATATCATGAGTGGTAGTGTTATGCGGAGTAGTTTATTTGAGCTAAACATGAATACATGAATACTTCCATACATATGTAGATGCAGCCTACAATTTGTTTGTACAAATGGAGGAATTTGGTCCTTTTCTGAATGAAGTGACATTTAATGCAATTATTGATGGACTGTGCAAAGATGACAGGATGGACACAACTCAGGATTGTTTTCATATCATGTCCGGAAAGGGAGAAGAAGAAATTTAACAGTCATGTTGTAGGTGCAAACAGAGACCTAATGAGGCCTAATTTCTTATGAGATTTGAATTTTCATGGGTTTTCAAGCAGGGTGAAGGCCAGGGATGTCAATGTCTTGCTTTAAGATTGGGTTCTGAATATCCTCTTAATACAACCACAATAGACGTGCTTTCAAAAAAGAGATCACAAAATCCATTAGAAAGTGAGATGTTTCACTAAATCTAATAACATAACTTATATTGAAAAATCCCTTTGATTGCTTGCCACTATTGGAAGCTTGTTCCATTTGAAATAACTCAAATTTCCACACAAGATATTAGTACCCCTTTGGTGATATTTGCAAGTCCTCAACATCCACTAAAGTGTAGACTTCTACATGGTTTTGTTACTGCAATATTATACATAGTTTACAGGTCATATTAAGCATCATATCCAACTCCCAGTGGCATGCTTAATTATGGGTAGTATTAAGCATTATCCCCGAGTTCCGGTGACATGCTTAATTATGAGTAGTATTAAGCATTATACCTGAGTTCCAGTGACATGCTCCATGAGAGCTCTAACAACAAGGGTGTTGTATTGTCTATATCTGCCCACTAGGTATTTATCACCAATGGTGATATTGGGTACAAAATATGCAAGGTCGTCAACTTATAATACAAGGAATGGTGCATTATGACTGTCATGAGTATATTAAAATGAAAGCATCTACTTATAGAAGTGTAGAAAGCACCCAACACCAATTATATACTCATTATATATTACTTATAGTTACCATGGAGGATGAGTTCATTAATTAGATTATTGTGTCTCTTGAGGATTTCAATTCTTCAGTAGTTTATGAGATAATTTTTTTGGATTTCATTTTTTATTAGAATGTGAAATGTTAAACGTAAATGCCATTGTTGGGTTTCCTAAGATAATGTGAATTTTTTATTCTTTTGGTGTTTTTCAAACAAACGATTCGGAGGCCAATTTTCATAGGGTTGTGAGATGTTCAATGCAAATGATTTTATGTGGGATTTTATTCTTATTCATTTCGGGCTTTCATGAGTGGTCATTAACTTAAAACTTAATTGACAATTTTCCTTTTATGTATTTTTGGTATTGATTGAAGGCAAAGAAGCCCACTTAGCACATAAACAACTTCGAGTGTTTGTCAGTAGGGGAGAAATGGTGATACTAATCCAAAGTGTTGGTTTATTTAACCTCTATCCTCCTTCCCTCATAACACATGTTGGTTGTCCTGAGAAGTTGTTGTGAGTTTTACTATTTTTTTCTCAAGCCGAGCTCATCAGCACTGGACAGTAATTCTGCAAATGATTTTGTTCTTTTTTGGCAACATCCTTTTGTTTTACTTGTCTTTTTGGGTAACGCAGCCTCCTATTGGAATGGAATCCTAGAGGATAGGATGACACTCAGTCGAACTCATTAGTGAATGGCCTTGTTGACCTATCTTAACTTTATCTTGAAATAATTTTTGGTTCTCAATTTCATTCTATTATTTGTTCAGTCATTGTTGATTTTATGGGAACCATTGGGTACCTTTTTTCCATTCCACGTGTCTTTACTCCATCTCTCGCATATCTAAATTGATGCATTTCAAAGGTGGGTCCATCTTTACTTCAGCAGTAATGGAAGTTCAAAATGTGATATCTTAAGGAATTGTTCTTTTGGAAACTAAGTTGTTCTGAATCAACATAGGTATAATGCATTTTTCACTTGGCTATGTAGTACTATGCAAGCATGGGTTTGATAACATGCCTTGTAATACATTCACAGGATCCAACTGTAGAATTATTGATTGGTCAGAAGATAGGGAACAATCCTCCTGTAGGGAAAGATACCTTGCACGTTGTTCGGTTGGAATCCGCCAAGGTAGTCATTGAGTCTTTTTGTTATTTCTTGATTTATGTAAGAGTCCATTTACAATTTAATTAAGACAAAAATCTCATTTCTCAGAGGTGATTCTAACTTTGCCATATTTATATGCAAACAGTTGTAGATGCTTCTTGAACCTCATTCTCAATTAAAGAAGGCAGATAGCAGGATTAATTTGACCCAAGGAGTTCTTGGCGAGGTGGGTAGAGGATCTTTGTCATTTTCCCTGCTAGAAAACATAAAACACCATTCTCTGTTGCTTTCTATAAACAAGTGTAAGGATCATAGAGGGAAAGGTATAGCATCGGTCAAATTGCACTCTATGAAGATGCCTATTTTTTTTCTTTAAAGTTATTAGCTTATGACATCATGGTTAATCAACTGTAATAAGTTTGAACTTTAACGTAAGAGCATCTCTTCTTGGACCATCTTCATTGTAAATTAGATTATGGGTGAGGAACTCGGCATGCTTCCAGGGATGGATTCAGTTTTAGCAATAGGAGCATTGGCAAAATTGATACGATTTATAGGAGGAACTGGAAGCACCAAGGAACCGGAAAGGAAATTTGATGTGATTGTATATGATGGAATAAGTAGTGAAGAAACCTTGCGGATGGTTGGTGCCTCAGAGATATGACCCTTGCAAACATTTCAATACATAGTTTATTAGCAATAAAGTTTATTCTAGACGGTAATAACGAGTATTGTAGACATAAAATATGGGAAAAAATACGGTTCATAAACATAACCAATCTTTTAAAAAATACTTATCCACATGTATTTTCAATAAACATAATTTTTTTAGATGAGTTTTGAGGCTCTCACTTTTCTGCTAAAAAAGGATGGCTTTGATTTTTCTTTCTTCAGTCTGACATGAGCTGACGATTAAAAAATCAGCAAATCAGATTCTTTAAATTTGTTGCCATCTGTTGGACATTAAATATCCAAGATTTCTTCCCTTGCCCGAAATCAAACTTGTAACCTACTTATTCCATGACTCAATTGTAAATTGCTCTCTTTGTACAAATTAATAATAAAGGCCCAAATCGTTAACTGTTCTTTTGCTAGAATTATATGTAGAACTTTAATTTCTTCTTTTGCAAAAATTAAATGTAACCCATCATTTTGAATGACCAAAATTTTCCACCATGAAAATGATTCACCACCATTATTCACATATGCACGTGCACTTATGTTGATTTTTTTTTTGGGTTTCAAAAAGTTATGGAGTGTGAATGTATTTATAAACCATGATCTATGAAAATTCAACTCGGGGACAAAAATTCAAATAGATTAAACTAGCATCCACGTTTAAGATGCAATCAATTTGCCAATAGATATTTTACTAGCAATCACATGTGCACAATACAATGTGTATGCCGAACGGTATATGTGATTTGATTTAGAGGGATAGTTATTACTTTTGTATTTGGTAATGATAAGGGGTGTGATTGATTTTGTAAGTGTGGGAATATAAATGAAGCATTACATTTAAAGGTTTTCTCTCTACATTTCAAATTTGTTACAAATTCGTACATATATGAATTGGAATCCAATATTTTGAATTGAGTTTTGAATAAGCTACAACTCTAAGAAAAATATGTCAAAATATATTTAATGGTGTCACACATATCATAGTTTCGTAGGTATATGTGAACAAATAACAAGTGAAGTGATCACCAAGAAAAGTATCAAAATCTTTAAGATCTTGTTAACTACAATACCACTTTGAAAAAAAACTGAAAGCATCAATAACCTATTAGTTACATTTTCAAATATTATTTTTCTCAAAGTATATTTAATGGTTTAACAAAATCACTCTATGCATGTGTCACGGAGTTAAAGGTAACAAGAATATCACATTTTTGTTAGTATGAATTGACAAATAACAAGTTCCTTCCTTCACCAATACTAGAGAGACTTTATGCTTGGGTTTTTTTTACCCTGTTCGAAAATATTAGGAAACATCAATCAACTCGATATCAGAATCTTATGGCTTTATCTATGAATAGATAAAAAAAGACAGATCCATTGCCCTCTATGGCCTGGTTTGGTCTTTTCGGTTGAAGAACTCATTTTAAAATTTCTATTTTCTTTTCACTCTCTATACAAATGGTGTGTTGTTATAGCATAATATATACATTTCTAAATTACACATCAGTGTGAGAAATGACCAATATTGTCACTTCCCATTTCAGTGGAACTATATCACACTTACAGTCGACACTGAAACCCATTACATCTCGCCATAGACGAGTCGAGCCCGGAATATGTAAGCACAAAACATAAATTGACATTGCAGTAGACAGTGTACACAAATTCCACTACAAACAATACTTTAGAGTCATTATATCGGCTAGGTAGATAAAGAACGGTGTTATAGGGACATAGATAGAAATCGATCAATCATAGGAGAGAACGATTGAATTACTAGGCTGACTGAGTTTCCCCTCCATCAAACAAGGGTTTAAACAAAATCTATAAAAATAATAAACCAAAGAACAATAACAGTTGTTTCTGTGAACCATCCATATCAACAGAGACCCAAGGTTGGTGACAAGGGTTTAAGAGTGGCACAACCCAGATGACCAATATTTTCTCTAAGGAATCACTTTAATAGTACTTACATATAAATCTATTGATTCCCATGATTTTTGGGTTCGTCAATAGAAACAAAAGGAATATATATATAACCCCATAAATCTAACACTATTCACAATAGGAATAACATAGTCATAGCCATAAAAGAAATAATGCAAGGATCTCAATGAATCCATTCATCATGAAATCCTCTTATAATGCTCAAATAGGTATACCTAGAGAACCCTATAATCGAATATGTATATTTGATACTAAATAAATGCGACTTAAATCAAGCACATTCTAGTTTAAGAGAGAGTTCAAAACATATGCAAGCCACATAAATTGCAGAGAGAGAGAGTTCGAATACTAAGCACACCCATAAGGCTTATCTCTTAGTTCATCCATTACACATTTTTCAGAAGTTCAATTTTATGCCCATATTCAATTGATAACATAAAATCATCCACACTTAATAGAGATACACCAAAACCACGAAAAACCCAAATAAAACAAAAACAAGAAGAGCTTATTATAATATTTTATCCATGTAAATATCAGATAGAGCAACTATAAGTGGAGAGATATAGCGTATCATGCTTGTTATCAAGAGCCTGATTCTCTTCTTTTTGTTTCCAAGCTCCCCTTGAAAGTACATCTCGACAAAATTGATTCAACAACCAAGTAAAATCTCCAAACTCCCTCATTTTAATAATATAACCAAATATTAATGCACCCCTCGAATAAATCACTCACAGTTAAGTGATGCATGCAACAACTCCAGAGAATAAATAAGAAACAAAAAAATAGGAAACCACGAGCATGCAAAACTCCATGAACAACAATAACAAAACAAATTTTCCATTTACTCACCAAAAACTGCTTATGCCTTCCCCGAGGTAGTGAAGCAACTTTAAGGCATTAATTACACGCATGAGGTGAGTATATTTTCCCTCCAAAATTTACGCCACTAATTTTACCAGTCTAATTTTTAGCAAAGACTCTAGCTTCACATAACAATGAATTACAAATTTGTTAACCAACAGTTTAGTAAAAACCTCCATATTTGGTTGGTGCCCATTTTATTAGCTGGCGGTGGTTATTAATGCACCAATTAAATGTTGTAGTAGGTACTGGTTACGAATGAAGTGGGTGAAAACTCACCCCATTATCCTTTAGGCCCCTAATTCAAATCTTTGGACATTAGTTTAATATTAAATTAGGCCCCCAAACTTTATCAACCTTAGCTTAGGTTTTATCATTTTCAAAATATCAATTTAGTTTACTAATATAAACCTAAGCCTTAATGTATTTGGAACCATAAACCTTAGCTTAATGTAGTCAATTCTTATACCCCTTAACCAATAAGGAGAATCCCATGCGTGCCGGCCTATCACCCAGCGGGCGCTGGGCACTCACCCGAGGCATGCGCGGGTGTTGATCCCCTCTTTTATATGAGTTTTGCAAAAATGGATCATAGATGCGTAATAGAAGACATAAGAGACTTTTTATTCAACTGAGAGCTTTGAGTAAATGCTACACTAATATATTCATCCAGACAAGAAGCATATTAAAAGATAGATCTGAAAAATGAGGGGAAGAGGATGCATAATGATTATACTCATTCATATGAAACACACTGAACATAACAAAAAGAGATGGGTATCAACTGTGGACCATATATATTCATAATTGAACATATCTAGTAATAACATTACATCTATCAAGGTCATTATAGACCAAAACGATAGTGCATATTAGAACCATGTAGCAAGACTAGACTTACGTCCCTTACAATGCAAAAGAAAGGCATGTACCCATCCCTTGATACATCATTCTTCCTATAGATCTCCTAGCCCAACCCATAAAGCTCTCCATGTATTTTTTGAAAGTTTCACCTCTCATCTACTCTCTCTAATCTCTCTCTTTTCCTTTACGGGGTGCTTGTATTTATAGCCTTTATCAATTTCTTTAAGCCTTCATGGGAGTTGTAGATCTGTTACCAAGTTTCCAAGGTGGTCCTCCAAGGTAGCATGCTTCTTTAGGCTCAAGCTCCCCATTCTTTACAATGATGGCCTTCTAGAATATTCCATCGCAAGGTATATTCCTTTCTAGACCACCTTGTTGTCAGGATGACACCTTATCCACTCCGCATGCACATTCGGGTCACGCTTTTCTCGTGTTCCATCTGTCATGCCAAATATGGCTAAGTCCCAAAACCTTTGCTTTGCCTTGTGTGCACGCCACTTGTTCTACTAAACCCTCCTAGAACCATGTCTTATGCACTTTCTCCTTGTGTGCCCTTATCCAAATAGGTCTTGCGCGCCCACGTGCCTCTCTGTACTTGGCCGATAAATTAGGGGCCCAACATCACCCCACACTACACTTGTTCTTCATATGTGGGAACACTTTCTCAAGGAATAAAGAATGATCTTCCTTGAATAGTTTGGAGAAAGAATAAAGTAATGAAGAATTTTGGGGAAGAATGAAAGAATGAAGAACTATGATTATTTCTGCAAGAGGAGGGGGAAATCTCTTGTCAAGTCTGCTTCCAACTTCTTCCAGGTATCAACTTCACTTTATGCTTGCTGACAGAGGTCACTGACTGGGCGCACACCTCTTCAAAGCTTAGCCCTTCTCCCTTGGCATTCATGGTTTCCACAACCTCTTCTAATTGCTTACACATATCCTTAAGTGCATCCATCCTACGGGTGATCTGGGGATATAATTATTTAAGCCGGTTCTTAATTGAGCCCCCCAAGGTCTCAATAGCCTCCGATTTCTTCTCAACCTCGGCTAGAATTTTGTCACGTTTTGCCCTATTCCCCTTGTGTTTCTCCTGGAATTCCTTGAGCTCTGCTTCATGGGTGGCGACCAAAATGCTCGTCACTTTGTCTCTGTCGGTGAATTTTTCATAGGCAGCCTCTGCTATCAGCGCGATGATCTTTACATCCATGAGGACTTTCTTGTACTGGGCCACAATGGCCACAACCTTCATCTTGTCCTCTTTTTCTTTGTGCGTCGATGCCTCCTCTGAAGACTCCAAGGCCAGTGGTCGTCTTTCCATTGTGAGAATGTGAGTTAAGTCTTCTAGGCATTACAGGCTTGATTCATATTTATGCGTGGGTGGTGTCAAGTCTAGATGCTTCAAGATAATGGTGCTTGTGATCATCTCCACCTTCTTGGAGACTTCATGTACCCTTGCCTTCTCTTCCTTTAATTCACGCCTTAGCTGAGCACTGACTAGTTCCTCATGTTTTAACTCCTTAGTTCTTTTCTCTAGCTCCTCTTCCTTCTTCTCCAGCTCTGCCTCTAGAAACTTCACTCTGTCGTTCCTCCCAAAGAGTCTAGCCTCTACTTCCACCAAAAATTTATTCAGCACATTGCATATTTGTTTGTCTGATAGCCGTTGAGATTTTACCAAGGGGTTGTCACCTTTTGACTTTGGTACCTTCATTATTTCTCCTTGGCTCACTTCAAATTCTGGTTCGTCGATGTGGGACTCAAATTCCCAAGAAAGCATTTTCCTTGTCCGAGGGTATGCACCTTCCTCATCAAATGATGTCATAGCCAATATTTGCTTCATTGGTATGGTGCTTTGAAAGCATGTGTGCAACACCTTGTTCAGGTCATCAATATAGCCCATCCTCTGAACCTATGATGCCTCTGCACTTTTTCTCCCTGTGCGCACAGCCTTAGGAAATCTCACACCCAAACTGGGATCCCCTCCCATGCTTCCATATTCATTTTCTATGCTTCCCTCCTCTAATTCCTTCATTACTAGGTCCGCATTGCACTCCATCTCTTATTCTACTAGGTCTTCAATGATCTTGGAGACTTCCTTCTCCTCGACCTCATCTATTTGTTCCTTAGTGAGGCTTGGGGTCCTTTGTTCTTTGGTGACTTCCTCACTTACCCCACTTTTCTGAGTATCTTCTTTATTCCTTGTTATTCTCCCTCTTGGCAAAGATGTATTCATTTTATTCTTCCTCTCCTTCCTCCTCTGAGTCATGAACCTCATAGATAGGATGGTCCTCACCTCCTGGTTCATCTTCATCATCATCATCTCTCTCGCCTATATAGGCCTCCAAGCTTTCTGTATCCTCTGAATCATTTTCTTCTGTCACCTTTTGCTTCTTCTTGGTAGGAGATTCTACTTCCTTCTCCTCCTCCTCTGGTGACCTCTCCTGGGTGATGGGTTCCTCATGCTCTGGTGCTTCTTCCTCTGGATCCTTTGCTTTCACCGGGGACTTCTTTCTTTGTGTATAAATGTTGGGCTTAGCGCTTGTCCCTGGCGTGCTTACCGCTTGTGTAGCCTGAACACTTGGTGCTTTCTACACCTCTTCCCTTTCCCTCTTCTTTGGTGAGGGCCTCTTTCTACCTGTGGGGTCCTCAGGGATGGATACATCATTTTCTAAGTATGTACCTTTTTCAAATTTTGGCCGGATGTGAAGGTATATCCTTGTTGTCATCCCTTCCAGTGATTGGCAAAGTCACTGGTTTCATCATCTGTATCTCGTGGGAGACATATCTTTCCACTTAGGTGCACTTCTTGGGGTAAACCAGCTTCCTGTGCAATTCCCTGTGGTCTTGATCCACCTCACTAAGGTTGAACCTTAGTCTCTTTACCTCTTTGAATCTATTCACCCCCGCTTGGTAGTATAGTTTGGTGAAGGAGAAAGGAAGCTTGCACCATGGGCTCATTGTTTCATTTGTCAACCTAAATCTTCCAATGTAGAAGTGTTGATATACCATGAATTCCGTTTCTCCTTGCACGAGCACAGGTAACTGCTATGGAATTCTCCATTCCACCCTGAACACGTCCCTCATGCACTTGTACCATTTTTCTAAACGTGCCTTTTGATTGGATGTCATTGTCTCACAAGTATATTTTGCGAATCACTTTATGGGCAAGGGATCCTCTTCTGGGTACTCCCAAACAAATCTTTCTGGCCCATCGGGTACTCCAATTTCTGAGAAGACAATTATGAGGACATTACCAAATAGTATCTTCTCGCCTTCTTGTGTGCTACTGATGATTTCATCCACGATGAAAGTGGACAAGTTGTAGATGGTCCCCTCAGATATTTTCTGGCACACATTCAGCCATGCCTTGTTCACTTGAGTCCATCTCTCTTGGTCATTGAGCTTGGTTACCAAGTGCATGGCCATCCTCATCATGGGGTCTAGGATCTCAACGATGTCAAAGTATCATGATCCTTTCTTATAGTCATATGCAGTAACTGTTTCCTTGATGGCCTCCTTGTCACTTAGGTCATCATCAATGTTATCCCCTTCACAGATAAGGCCTGTGAACTTGGAAATTAATTGGGGAGTTATGCGCATCTTGTGCCCCACAAAATAAAAGTGGTCTTCGTGAACGCGTGCCATTAGCCATTGGTAGAGGCACTCAGGTTTTCCAAAGTATGGTAGTTCATAAAGTTGCAGCAACCCTACCTTCTCCAACTTAACCTTTACCTTCATCAGCTGTAAATGGGCATGCCTTATGGGGGTTCTCTTGTTGGTTAGGCGCACCAATTCTAAGGCCATCTCCTTCTCTGTTGTAGTTGTGTGATGGTTATAATTTCTCACCGTCATCTTCCTTAGGTGTGATTCCCATTCTTTTCCCAGCAACACCCCATCTAGGTACTGCATCTCTGCATACCATTCTTCATTTGTGCTCTGCGACGACTGTTGTTTGTTTTCCCTTGCCCTTTTGTTTTTGCTTCTTTGGTGAGATGGTTGGTTTTTTGGGTGCCATTTTTCTGAGTTAGTTTTTAACACTTAGAACCATCTTCCCTCTTTCTCTTCTTTACCCCTCTATCCATCCTTAAGCTCGAACTTCATGAAAAAATCCTTCTAACTCCATGCCCTAGTTGCCGAACCCTAACTGGAAAAAACCCTTCCACAATGGTCACGACAACTTGCTTACTTAACTTCTCCACGCCCTTGTTTACTCCTTTCCTACTGGTTTGTGAATCTTAGCCTAGCTATGCACTTTAGATCTCTCAAATGCTTCCTTCATCGCAAAGATCTTGCTTTGGATTCCCTAGTTTGCAAGAGCTTTCTTTCCTTCGTAATCACAATGTAAATAATGAAGTGCTTGACCTTTTATTTATAGTTTTTCTCTTTTCCCAGCATTAAATGCTCTCTCACCTACCACCATACTTTGACCTTAAATGCAGATTTTTCCACTAAGCCGGTCTTAAGTGCACTTTATCCCACACACCAAATCTTGCGTGCAAACCCCTTTACAACCTTCTGGCGTGTAAAAATCCAACCCGACTGAAGACTCTTATACGTGCTTTCATAGCGCCAAAGGTATTTCTTCTATCCTTTTCCCTATTTTTTCCCTTGCCTATCTCATGTTGTTCCTGCGCTCTTCATTTTTCCTATACGTGGTTTCTTCAAGGCTTTCTTGACACCAACCTTTTACATCCATCTCTTCTCTACACGCACATTAACCTTATGCGCGTTTAGTCCTTTAACCGGGCCATTCACCGTAACTTCTACTGCCAACACACACTTGTATTACAGGCCCATACTTTGCATCACTCCACCCCACACTAAAACAAATGTGTGGTCCTCTGCACATGCAAAAATTTCAAAAATTGTTGTGGTTATCGGTGCACACAGCGTAAAACAAAAACAACAGAATGGACCAAATAATGAAAAATGGAAACACAAGAAAATGAAATGAAGGGAAATTCTATTCTAACTGGAAACACTGCCTTATTTACAAACTCCAAGAAGATTTATTTATAGTAGGGCTTCATCCTACTCCCATTGAAGTGTCCTTGTAATCTCGTCCCATCTAGCGCTTGCAACTGGCATGCCTAAATCAAGGATGTACGAGATGATGTAAGGGCCCAACCAATGGACTTTTAGCTTCCCCGAATGGCGCAAAAACTTGGAATCATATAGAAAAACCATTTGTCCTACCTCAAACTTCTTGTTCTTGGTGTGACGATCATGTCATAACTTTTGTTTTGCTTTTTCAGTCTTCTAGCTCCACCTAGCGAGTGGTCATCTTTTGTCTAGCTAAATTAATTTGTCAATCCTTTCTTCCAGTGCTTGCTCATCGGCTAATCCTCCTGTGTGCACTATACGCAGTGAAGGTAACATGAATTCAACTGGTAGGACAACCTCTGTGCCAAATACCAATTGAAATGGTGTGGCCTTATTTAACCTCTTGTAGGTTGTCCTGTATGCCCAAAGAATGGATGATACTTTGTCATCCCAATCTTGTCTACCAACATCACAGATCTTAGTCAACGTGTGACTAAGTATTTTATTAAAAGCCTTAGTGGTTCCATTTTCTTGAGGGTGATAGGGGGTAGTCTTGTGATGGGCCACCATAAATTATGATAACAGAATCCTAACCGTCTCATTGAGAAAGTGCGTACCTCTATCACTTGTCAAACTCAATGGGCATCGATACCTACTGATTATATTTTCCCATAAAAATATGGTGGCTATAGCTGCTGTACAGTCCTTTGTTGGTGCTACCTCTACCCACCATGTTAGATAATAGTTGCAAGTGATGATATACCACAAACTAGTCCTTCGCGCTGCTGGCGAGATTGGCCCTACAAAGTTAATAGCCTATTTCTCAAATGGTTCCAAGCTTGGCTATTGGTCATAAAGGAATTTCATCCCTCTTTCCAAGTTTTCCAAGGCACTAGAAAAGGTCACAGGCCTTGCAAAACTCAATACAATCTTGGTAAATGGTTTCCCACCAAATCCCTGCAAGAAAAATCTTCCATGCGGTTGTATTTCCTACATAGTGTCCTCCTGCGATCCCACCATGTGCTTCTTCCATAATTGCAATGTGCTCATGTTCTAGCATGCATCAACATAAAACCTCATCATGACCCAATTTATATAGATCTCTGCTAATCAGCATGTATGGCGCGAGACATATGGCCAATTATTTCCTTCCCAAGGCCTTCATTCCTTCTGGCAATACACTTGTCTTAAGAAATACTACAATGTCCTCCAAATTTGAGGGCACGCGTCATAACCTAAATAGTTTTGCGTCTGGCATAATCTCCTCAATTTCTATGAATCCTCTCCTGAGTCAATCCTAGATAGATGATCAGGTCCAAAATTACTCTTTCATGGCTTCACAACCATGGTGAACTCAAATTCTTGAAATAGTAGGACCCACCAACATATGCGCCCTTGAAGAACAGGCTTATTGACTAAGTATTTTAGTGCCATGTGGTCCGTGTAGAATATAAAGGGTGTTGCCAACAGATACTGCCTAAACTTATGCAACATGTAGATCATGGATAAAGCTTCGCACTCAATAGTTGTGTAATTTTGTTCTGCTGGTGTTAACTTTCTGTTGGAAAAACACAAGGGATGATCAACAATCCCTTCACCTGGTTGTGTCAGAACTTCTCCAATGGTTGTGCCTGAGGCATCAACATGAACATGGAAAGGCTTATCCCAAGAAGGGAATCGTAGTATGGGCGTGGTGATAAGCTTATCCTTTAAAGTATTAAATGCCTTCTTCTACGCCTCTCCCCAAAGGAAGGCACTCTTGTGTTTAAGAAACTCTTCTAAGGGCGCAGCTATCCTAGCATATCCCTTGATGAACTTTCTGTAATACCCTATATGCCCAAGGAATCCATGCACTGCACTTTGGCTAGTAGGCTCCCCTAACCCCACAATGACAACAACTTTGGTGGGATCTACTAGTAAGCCCTCCCTACATATGATGTGCCCCAATAATGTTCCAAATGGGGTAGCAAAGACACATTTCTTAATGTTGAGGGATATTCTCAACTACCGACATCTCTCAAACATTAATCTTAAGTTATCACAGTGGTCCTTCACTAGCCCATACACTGTCCAATCATCCAGATAGACTTGAAGAAATTTGTGGATAAAGTCCTGAAATGCTTGTACCACAATGCGTGAGAACACAACAGGTGCATTCTTCAACCCAAAGGGCATGACCGTATAGGAAAAAATTCCCCACTCAGTGGTGAAATTTGTCTTCTCCTGGTCCTCCTTTGCGATCTGAACCTAGTGGTACCCTAAAAATCCATCCATAAAGGAATAGACTTCACGTCTGGCCACTCCTTCCAAAATTTCTTCAGTGAAGGGGGTTGGAAAAGGATCGATGACACAAACTACATTCAACTCCCTATAGTCTACACAGATCCTTATCCTTCCATCCTTTTTGATACTAATGACCATTAGACTTACCCACTTTGACTCTTCAACAACTTCAATGATGCCTGACACTATCATCTTATCTATTTCTTCCTTGACCTTCACGTGTAGGTTAGGATTCATTCGGTATGGTCTCTTCCAAACCAGGTGCGCACCCTCCTTCAACTTGATCCTCATTTCCCCCAAGGAATGGTGAACACCTTTGAGTTCATGATACCCATGAGGGAATAAATCCTAGAACTCATGTAACAAATCAATGATCTTAGAGACCTCCTTCTCTGACCAATAATCCCCGATGATGGCCTCTTTAGGTTCCTCTTTTGTACCAATGTTAACCTTTTTTGTCTTTAATGGTTCATGGTAGGCATGTGCCTATTCATCAACACCATCTATCACTTCGTGTGTCCCTATAGAATGGTTAACATCCAAGCTTTCTGCTTCCTCCCCATCAATTACATACACCATCTTCCCTTTTTCTTTTTCCATGCACACATGCTCAAGTTGTATCTCTTCTGATTCTTCTTCCTCAAAGCGCACCTCCAAGCTAGGTTCACCTAGCAACTCTTGTATTCTATCCTCCACCATAGCACTATCCCCTATTGTAAGGCACTTGACAACCTATAATGCCTTATCCACTGATGGCTTTGTACTCTGATACTCGAATGCTTGAATGAGATCAGCCATCAATTCTTTCCAATTACCAGTCTAGTGGCGTGTTTCTGAATGGATATACCATGCACGTGCACAACCTTGTAGTGTGGAATATAACTTATGTACCCATAATGATGGTGGCAAGGCTTCTGCACCTCCTATCCAGGCCTTCTCACATGCTTGGATATGGAATGAAGTGGTCTCTTTACCATGGTAGTCTTGAATGACCATGGGCACGTTGCTTCTAGAAAACCTTATAGAGAACATGATTCTTACCTCGCACCACTCCAGGAGGCTCTCCCAATGTGTATCCCACCAGCATGTTGCAGTCCTGAGTAGGCTGTAACTGAGCATCCCTCTTCTTTCATCCTCATTTTTCCATTGAGCTTCCATGTCCCATAAGAAAACTTTAGGGTATGCCCCTCCAGAGTAACTTGGTAACTTCTTTTCTCCTAGATGCCTGAGTGAGCGTGCCTTGGTCACTTTTGTTACAGACCCCCTCAGCTGTCACCCAATTAACTCATAGGTCCCATGCACCCAATTGTCACATGCCATGCTTGTGGTATCACTCACAGACTAGGCATCCTCAAATTGGATAATTCCTTTCGTAGGGTGAATTATCTTCGGGTCTCTGATAGAGCACATGTAAATTCTATCAAGGACCTCTTCTCCCAAAGGTTCAGTGTAAGGTTCTGACTTCCCATCCATCAGAGGGATGATGACCCATTCTTCCTTGTTTTTGAAACTGATATATCCTTTGTTGAACCTCAAGTCAACGTTGTTCTTATAGCACCATGGGTGCCCAAGCAATGCTGGAAAATTTTCTTGCCTCGGCAAGTGCCAAGACTTCGAAGTCTTCAGTAAACTTGGCCCCCTGAATGGTAATTACTACATCCTTTAATACTCCAATGGGCATCACCTTAGTTTTGTTTGCCATATACAACACATTCAAAGATGGCTACAATGTGGGCCTTCCCATTTGATTCTAGGAATCCAATGTAAGAACATTGACTTATGCTCCCGTGTTAATTAATATGTTGCTTAGAAGCCAACCATCCACAAATGCCTTCAATGTGATTTCTTTGTCATAATCAAGGCTATGGGGAGGGAGGTTTGCATGCAACACCTACCTTTCACACTCCACTCTGGTGCGTGGCATATTTTCTCATAGCCATTCTCCTAGCAAGGGAATAATATTCTCTTTCCTTAACATTTTACATACTTCCTTGACCTCATCCAGGTCCTTCTGTGGAACCTCAACATTCCTTCTTTGCTCCTGCTACCTGGACTGCTCCTTTAGACACTAGATTTCTCCCTGCAAACTCTAAATGACATCCATTATCTCTTGATACACCTCCTTCTGATGAGCAGGGTCTGGGTATTTCCCATGTACCACTTCTTCCCTTGAAATCAGGGTCCTTTTCCTTGGTATTTCCTTGGCGTGTGCTACTTCTGCTCGTGTTGTCACCAAAATAGGTTCTAATCTTAACTCACGTGTCACTCGTGGCATCCACTATGTGTCAGCCTTCTTTACACTCACCATCGTGGTGCCCTTGTCTTTCTGGTGTTGCTGGCTCATGTGCTCAAACAACTCAGGTAACTCCTCATACTTGTGCTTCTTTTTGCACCACGAGCATTACAATAACTTTGGGCACTTGCGCATGTAGTGTTCTGTAGATCCACAGTTATAACAGGTCCCTCATAGGAACTCACTTCTTCCTCCTCTGTGGTCACTGTGACCATGGAATACTCCACGCGAACCTCTCCCACGCACCCTTCCATCTGTGCATCCTTCATAACGATGATCATCTTCCTTGGATCCATTAGCAAGGCTGGTCTAGCACACACCATGATTAATGGCCTCATGGATATGGTCAATAAGCCTACAATCCTTAGTATCATGGGTCGTAGAGGTGCATAGATATTACAATAGCAAGACACATTCTTCTGAATTACGCACTGCAACAAGGGGCATCTACTCACATCATGGTCCCTGTGACAAATTTCACAATCTACCACTATGGTGCGTACTATTTTCTAGGGGAAAATATCCTTGGCATGCCCCTCTACTTCACAATCCACACACCAAAGACCACTACGAGTCTCATGTGTAGAGTTTGCAGACAAATTCTCTAACGGTTTGGCCATGGCAATGATTTGAGCCTCTAGAAAAGGGTTCACACCATTATCAACACTCCTAATAGCTTTAGCGCATAAAGCAACTTCCAACACCTCGCACGGGTCTATGAAAGTCTTATGTGATAGTGCCCTTCTAAATGGTGTTATCAACCCTCCAACAAACCATTGAGCATGTTGTGAGGGGTGGATGTCATATGAAAACTTTGACAGGAGAATTTTAAACCATGTGTCATACTCTCACACACTCTCTGTCATTCCCTGTTGAATCTCCTTTAGAGCGTTGATGCTCTTCTGCTCAAACTCAGGGATGTGGAATTCTACTAGGAAGGTTTTTTTCAACGTGGTGTAATCTACCATTGTTTGATGGGGTCATACTTCCTATACCAGTTATGCGCGGGCCCTTGCAACATTGTTGCAAATCAAATGGCCTTCCGTTCTGGGGTTGTGATCCCTTTCGCGCGCCATAGCAGCTCACACTTGTGCACATGCTCTGCAACATCCTCTATACCCTGGTATTCTAGAAAGTGCAAATATATTTCAAATATTACCTGAGGAGGTGGTTGAGGCCCCTATCCTCCTGATCCAGATCCTTGGTTTCCTCTGGTGTTCCCTCCACCAGATCCACTGAATCCACCAGGTCATGTGCCTCCCGATCCACCAGTTCCACCTCCAGACCCTCCTATGGCCAGTAATGGGCCTGAAGTGGTCACGCCTAGTGTCCCCAATGTCCCACTGAACTATGTGCCAATGGTCTACGAGATTGTTCCACTACCAGATGTGTGTCCCGTGCCACTCCCTAGCACGTTGCCCAAACCTTGTGTATTTTCCCCTTGCCCAAAAATTCCTCCAAACACTAGAATGGTATGTGCAGCCATAGAAGTCCCAAATGAGAAATTATATCTCCTGGGCGTATATTGGTCACTTCCACAGATATAAACTGGGTTGACAATACTTCTCCCTTGATATGGGAAACCAAGCACTAAGGTTTGGTCACTAGGTGGGTTCAGATGCACGCCAATGAATCTTCTTTCACCACGTAACAAACTCTCATCAGAAGCTAAAGGGGTCTCTCTCCCACATTTTCCAAGATGGGGTAGCACAAACTACTCAGGTTCCACATCCTCTGTGTGAACCTCAACTCCTTCCCACAAAATCTACCTCCATAGATCCATCACACTTGTAACCTAGCATTGTCTAGCAATCTCACTTTCATGTGCTTCACTATACTCGAGTCACCTCTCCTCCCTTTCTTTCTCATTCATAATGTCTACCATCCTCCTCCACCCTAGCTTCCTCGCTCAGTGCTCAGAAGGGTTTAGTCGGCCATTGGAAGTGCCTCTAAACTTAAAGTAACAATCAAGATTTTCATCACCAAAGGAATAACACATAGAAATGATCCTCTGGGATGCCTTAGAAACTCAAACTCAACAACTTATGGACAAGAGTACGTAGAAATGGCATATTCCAGAGTGTAGCTAGCCAACACTCCCTTCCACTAACAATCTACAACATGATTCCACATCAGATTTACATCTTGCAGCCTTTGGTAATCATCTTGGGTCCATATGCGCACTCTATAGTACTAGCTTGATCTGGACGCATATGTTGAAAGCCATTCGTACAAATCTACTGGGAAGTAACAGAAGAAAATTTCATACAAATCATGGTAGAGGTTCTCTTCTACCCATCTACGTGCATCAAACTCAGGTCCAGTGTTGAATCTTTAAGCAAATTTTTCCTTTGTGCTCTTAGACCATGTTTCAACACTTTCTAAGGTTAAACGCCCCATCATCACATAGGATAGATACAAAGATGCATGCCATTTCTTACAACAACTTCAAAAGGAGGTCCTAGTAATGGAACCAAGATGTAGTCAATTCTTATACCCCCTAACCAATAAGGACAATCCCATGCACGTCACGCTATCACCTTGCGGGCGTTGGGCACTCACCCAAGGCACGCGTGGGTGCCGAGCCCCTCTTTTATATGAGTTGTGCAAGAATGGACCATAGATGCGTAATATAAGACATAAGAGACTTCATATTCAACTGAGAGAGTAAATTCTATACTATTATATTATCTAGACAAGAAGTAAGAAAAGATGATTTGAACCATGAGGGAAAGAGGATACATAATAATATATTCATCACATAACAAAAAGAGATGTGTATGAACCGCGAACCACATATATTCATAATTGAACATGTCCAGTAATCACATTACATCTATCAAGGTCATTACAGACTAAAACGATAGTGCAGATTAGAACCATGTAGCAAGACTGAACTTACATCCCTTACAATGTAAAAGAAAAACATGTACCCATCCCTTGATACATCATTCTTCATACAGATCTCCTAGTCCAACCCATAAATCTCTCCATGTATTTCTGTAGAGCTTCGCCTCTCATCTGCTCTATCTAATATCTCTCTTTTCCTTTATGAGGCACTTGTATTTATAGCCTTTCTCAATTTCTTCAAGCCTTTGCGGGAGTTGCAGATCTATTGCTAAGTGTCCAAGGTGGTCCTCCAGGGTAGCATGCTTCTCCAGGCTCAAGCTCTCCATTATTTAAAATGATGGCCTTATAGAATCTTCCATCACAAGTTACATTCCTTTCTAGGCCACCCTATTGCCAGGCTAACACCTTATCCACTTCACATTCTCATTCGAGTCACACTTTTCTTGTGTTATGTTTGTTACGCCAAATATGGCTAAGTCCCAAAACCTTTTCTCTTCCTTGCGCGCGTGCCACTTGTTCTACTAAACCCTCCTAGAACCCTATCCTGTGCGCCCTTGTCCAAATAGGCCTTGCACGCCCACTCACCTCTCTATACTTGGCAAATAAATTAAGCACCCAACACTTAATATATGATTAGGTTCCACATCAAATTTGGGCTTAGGTCCATCAAATATAATTAAAGGGTAATAACATTAGAGCCTTTTATATAATTAGGATATCAATAGTTGAATATAACAACTAAGCTTATCCTTACCTCAGCTTGAATATTAGTGCTCTAACTTTCACTGTTGAATTAGAGATAATATTCCCAAGATGACATTATATTCTCTGCATTCAAGGTTCATGCCTTTTAATAATATGATTTCTAACTAATGCCATTGTTATTTAGCTCTTGTTTTCAATAAACAAGATCATGTGGTCCTAGAACATGAAGTCCAATCAAGACAAATGTGATCATTTAAATCCAGTAAGAATAGTAGTAGTAAAATCAAGGTTCTCATACCTCGTCATAAAAAGTCTTGAGATTATAAATGTTCATAGTCACCCTGAACATATTATAGCTTAAGACAAGTATGGGTTAGAGCATAAGCACATGCTAAGCTTAATCTGATCAACACACCATTAAAGTATGAATCTCATTAATCAATTATACACAACAGGTTCAAATAATGGAGCAAAGATCACTTTGTCCCAACATTATTATAACAACTCAATACTAAAACAATGGTGTATTACAGATTCTGGGCACTAGTGTCTGTGTTGAAGTAAGGACCCAAGTCTGATTCTAAGCCCTTTATGAGTCTGTAGACTATGCTGACTATGTGTTGTAATGTACTAAAATGTGATTGTAGACTACTGAACTGTGACTGTAATTGTTGAATGGGGTGACTGATTCACCCAATAGATGCCCCCCTCATTTGGAGTGCTTGCGATGTCGCTAGGAGGATGTGGCCCAAAAGAGGACCCCATGCTAAACTGATACTGATATGTAGGATGGAATGTGCTTGGTAGAAACCAAGGCACATTAAAATAGTGGCTAGAAGATAAGTGTTAGTGTAAACAAGCTAAGCACACATATAAAAAATAATATGTAAATTACCAAGCAAGAAGAAAATGTAGACCGTGAAAAGCGGGTTGTAAACATGGGACATCACTCACGATGTCACAAGAAAATTGAGGAAACAATGTCTGAAAGCATACAATGTACATACATGACAAAGCATAAGTCAAAGCCTACAAAAAATGGAAAACAAGAGTAAGTAAATATCAAATAAACATGGTGGAAAATAGGTCCTGCAAGGTAAATGCTATGCATGAAGCACTCGCGATCATGTTAGAAAGATATAAAGTATGTCAAAACATGCATAATCTGATATAGTAGCATGTTATGTACAATAATGAAACAATAAAACTTGAAATGTGTATGAATATGGATGCCCCCAGGAGCCACTACAGGACTGGTATGAGGTATTGTGCCAAGAATCCGTGTTATGTGTAATGATCTATTTAAATTTTGTGATCACAACTAGAAAACAAGTGAATGCGCATGTGTCTATGGTAAAGATAATGACATACAAGATATCTATATAACATTTGTAATAAAGTGTACATGTAAGCATAAGTAAGTAAGAACTATGTGCAACCAAGATATGTAACATGTTATGGATGAGATGGATGGGAATGCAATGTGAGTGTGATAGGGGCAGCGTGCCCCCCTAGTACGGATGTATGCATGAGTGAAATTAGGTTCATTTATACAATACCCCTCAATAGTCAAGAATGAACCGTATAACAAGAGTGCATCATTGGGAAATGGTTCGAATGATGTTGTATGTAGAAAGATGCAATCAAGAGAGCGTAAAGTGGAAATTGTAGAATAATGTTGTGTAGATGATAAAAGGATTGAATAAGATGCTAAAAAGAGTGTTGAATGTGAAACACGAAACGTAGATTGTAAAGTGACATCATGTGATGTGTAAGATTGGATGTGATATTAGAAGGATTAATCAAGAAGCTTATGATGAGATGCTAGAATGATTGATGATGTAGCATAAAGTGTAGATCATGGAATGTTTGAATAAGATTTTAGAAGGTATTGATTGTGAAGCTCAAAGCATAAATTATAGCATAGCGTTGTATGATGTGATAGATAGAAATATTGATTGATTGTGAAGAATGAGCATAGAATGATGTAAATGTGATGATATGAGGCTCAATTCAGATTTAGACCCTCAATAGTCGAGTATGAACAATGAGACTAGATTGTGTCGTAGGGTAGTGTGCACTGCAAAGGTTCGATCATGATGCGTAGAGTGTATAATAGAATAACATGATGTGTAAGTAGAGTATGGTATAATGATGTAGATTGCAAGTGTGTAGTATGTTTTTTGAGATTGCGACACTATAAAGATGTGTGTTGAATGGGTTGAGTGAAGATGTGTAGTGTGTAACACAAGATGTATAGAATGTGTAAGTATGGGAAAGCACAAAGTGCGTATATGCATAGTAGGAGTAAAGAGATGACATTGAAGATGTGTAAGATGTGCAATGTGTATAAGAAGGTGTCGTAAATGTGAAATATGTAGTGTGTGAGGTTCATGTGTATAATATGCCCTCAACAGTCAACTGTGAACCTTAGGACAAGAGTGCGCCATTGGGAAATGGTTTGAATGATGTTGTTGTATGTGAGAAAAATTTATCGTTGAAGTGCAATGCGTAGAGAGTGAGGGACATGAGGTTCTTATTATATAGATCCCTCAAAATTCATGTAAGAACCATAGAACATGAGTGCATCATTGGGTAGCGATGATACTAATGTGTCAAGATGTCTACGATGCATGTGAGAGACTAGATGTGTAGTGATAAGAGTACGAGATGCGTGTCGATGCTAGAGGCGGGGGAATAATGTGATGCCCCCGATTGTGTAGGAGATGGAGATCTAGTTGATGATGCTAAGTGGATTAATATAAGGACTAGTATCCTTGAAAAAAGTGATTGTACGCTGAAGTGGAGATTGGGGAGGGACCTTACACAGTGGTGGCTTATTCGATGACATTGTGGAAGACTTGAGTGGAGGCCAAGTTGAACTGAGATTTAGAGGATGTTGATTAGATTGAATTGGTAATATTGTATACAAATTAGTAGGAGGAGGTGATGGAGAACAAACCTTTAGAGGTGATTGGTTAGTTGGAATTGGTAATTTTAAAAATAACTTGAGGGGAGGAGAAGTGGGACCATCCTTAAGAGGAGGTTGAGTGGATTGACAAGGTGACACTTGACTAGCCAAATAAGGCACCTCATAAGTGATAGCATGATGCTCATTAGACACAGAAGAAGCAGATTTAAGAGCCCATTTGGATGTAGCATTTGTATATGGGCATGTAACAGAATGTTGTGCAATGAAGGAGAGAAACCCTTGACACTCAATATGTTTAATTATTCATTGTAAAGCATAATAATCATTATCGTTATGTCCATTTATCCGATGATAATTTTAATATGACTGACCTTGATATTTTGCAATTTGGTAAGGAGGATATCCTTGAATATATGGTAAAGCGATCATTTGATGACTAAGGAGCTTAGTAAGAATGTCATGGTGCTTAAAACTGTGATCAAAAGTGAGAGGATCCGGTAATGGTATGACTTGAGGCTCACTGATATGAGCACATGTAGAAGACAAAATGACGATGGGATGTAGAAGGAGAACAAACATGAGCATGAGAAGTGTCTTTAAGCTATTGGATTTCAGATTTAAGAGATATGATCGTGGATTCTAGAGCATGAAATTTGTCGTAAAATAATGAATGCAAAGCTTGAATTGACTCAAAGATGGGTTAATTGGATAGAGGATCACGAGCGATAGGGTCATTAGATAGACGATGGAAAATATGATTTATTTTGTGTGGCAGCATATATTTAGGAGAAACATGGAGTCTAAGGATTTTTGGAGAACAACTTGATAGTTGGGATGCATTTTAAGTAAATTAGACAAAGGAATTTGAGGAACTTTACGACCCATGATAGAAGAAATATGAGGATCCAAACGTATTCGACTGATACGGGTTCACCAAATGATTTAACAATAATAATAAACTATGGATAGTATTACTTATGTTAAATACTAAGATGTGTTACATCAAGCAAATATGGTAGTAAAGTACACTAGATGACTCAAGAAACAAGAAATGAAAGTAAAACCCTAAGTTCAAGAGAGAGTTAGATCTCTTAGTTGATTTCGCACACAAATGTCCTAGAGGTGTGCGAAATTGGAAGACTAATCAAATTAGAACATAGGGGGTTGTGACTGGACCCATAAAAATGTAGAATTGTAGGAGGAGTAGGGATTGGGGTGTCTAGAGTGGTACTATGGTGCTTGGGTGCTAAGATCCCTTCCTAGGTGCCAAAATATGTGTAGGAGGTCCATAAGTCAATTTTGCAGGGTCACTAGTTGCTTTGAAACTCTTGTTGTCTATCACTAGTATGTCACACAACTCCCACAGATGTTGTTAATACCCTACAATGAAGAGATCACCTGCAAAACCTTTAAAAGAACATCAAATCCTAAAAAATAAAGATGCAAAATGAGGGTTCAGACTATCCGCATCTATCACAAATAGTGATCTTATGACTGAGTGTTACACTACATCTCAGACCCGATGTAGTTCTTTGTATGTGTGTGTGGAATCGTGCCCTAGGTGGCTCTTGTACGTGTCGCACTTGATAGCGAGTAAAGTAGCTAGATGTAAAAAGATGTAATAAATGTTTGCATGGAATAAAATGAACTTCCCTCCTATGCATCTGATGCATAAAACCATCCTTTGTCCCTTTTAATGGTGCTAGATGGATACAATGATGTTCTTAGATGCCTGTAAGATGCAACCTTAGGTGATAGTATAGATATTTAGAGCTTGGTCATTTAATTTGGTCACATAACTTTATATTTATATGCTTCTCTTGTTCAAATTTTGTAATTGATCGCTAAAAGGCCGACCCCTAAGAGATAAGGATGCTCAATGGTTAGAAAGGACCTAGAAAGGAGCGAGCTAAATACAAGAGGTTTAGGGTGCCTATAAGGGACGAGGGCACTTGGGCAGTACTGTCCTGGCTGGGTGCTGGTGTCTAAAACAAGGAAAGGTGAAATGTGAAGGGTCAGACTGGGTAGTAAGGTTTATAAGGTCAAAAGGGGGACTAATAGGGAACATAAGAGGCCAAATATAGTGATCAACTAGAAATTTTCTCCCGTAAGAAACATATGAATAATATTATGTGATTAATACCTAGTAATGTACCCAAGTATGTGATTAGGCGATATGAGGTGATAACAGACAAATATCTCGCGACCTTGCGAATAGGGTGTCACACCTTTTGAGCAGTCACAGGCGCCCAGAACAAGTCCTTGATGCCCTAGGTGCCCCTGTCCCTCCATAACCACCATGTTCTTGGTATTTCTGACACCTATGCAGTTTTTTGGGCCTTGGTATGACACATTGCCACTCTATTCCAGTAGTTTTCCAGCTCTGCACACCTTCGGCTTCACTGCAAATCAACTAAGTCCTTTTATCTCCTCACTTACAACTAGGGTTTCTAATTTAAATTATGAATTTGTTTGGGTCATATTTGTACTTAATTGTTCATATCATATCACTGTTACATATTTAGATTTAGCATTTTATTTATTTATTAAAATAAAACTACATAATCATCTGGTGAACCCGACTCATTCGAACACTCTTGGATCCTCATATTTCTTCTCTCATGGCTTGTAAAATTCCTCAAATTTATTTGTATGAGTTACTTCAAATGCATCCGAATTGTAAGGTTTTTCTGAAAAAATACCTCAACACCATGTATCTCCCTAGGGATATGCCACCACATCAAGTGAGTGTTATTTTTGATCATCTATCTGATGACTCTAGTCTTCATGACCCTCCATCCAATCAAACCATGTTGGAGTCAATTTAAGATTTGTATTATTTATTTCAAGATAAATTTCAAGCTATGGAATCCACAATTACATCTCTAAAATCTGAAATCCAACATCTTAAGGATGCTTCTCAGGCTCATGCTAGTTCTTCTTCTCATCCTCATTCTATGTCTTCTACATGTGCTCATATCAGTGAGCCTCAAGTCTTGCCATTACCGGAGCCTCTCACTTTTGATCACAAAGTTAAGCAACATGATATTCTTACTGAGCTCCTTAGTCATCAATTGATCACTTTGTCATCTACTCATGGCTATCCTCCTTATCATCTTGCCAAATATCAAGGTCGTCCATATTATAATCATCATCGCATCAATGGACATAATGAAAATGATTGTTATGCTTTACAATGAAGAACCAAACATCTTGAATGTCAAGGATTTATTGCATTCGTTGCACACCATTATGTTACATACCCTTCTACAAATGTTACATCCAAATGGGCTCCTAAATTTACTTCATCTATGTCTAATGAGCATCATTCTACTACTTCTAATGTTCCTCTTTCAGTAAGACAAGCGTCACCTATTCCACTCATTCCAACTAAGAAATCACCT
Organism: Taxus chinensis; assembly: GCA_019776745.2. Classification (NCBI taxonomy): domain Eukaryota; kingdom Viridiplantae; phylum Streptophyta; class Pinopsida; order Cupressales; family Taxaceae; genus Taxus; species Taxus chinensis. Next base: position 71,874,843 of record CM034149.1, read on the forward strand.
CTCAAGGTTTGTCTTCCATCACCTCATCCTACTTAGTCATCTACAGTATTACCGAGTCAAACTAAGCAACCTCCTCTAAATATCGGCACAAATGCTCCAACTCTAAAGTATTCTACATCATTACCAATCCCAAATAAGTAACCACTTGTTGAGTAAGATCAAAACTCTCTCTCTAGCCTCTTTCAACTTCTGTCATTCAAGGTCCCTCCACCACCTTCACTTCCGTAACCAATCCTTTTTGTCAAGGAAACTACTCCTTACATTGATCCCCTTAGCGTCATCGACTAGATCTTAAACACTTATATACTTGGGGGGCATCATAGCTTCTCCCCCCTTGCATTGCTATCAAATGTCTCTATCATCCCATGCACTGGACACCCCGCCGTCAATGTCTAATATCTCCTAAGCATCAATACAAACCCTTTGATACACACATTGTATCATCACTACCTGATGACACACTCTCGTGCTTTAGTTCACACTTGACTATTGAGGGCATCCTATACACATGAACCTCACATAATACACATTACACACTCAACACATTCAACACTTTCACGACACATCTCTCTCACACACATACGACATGACACACTACCCTATGACACACTCTAGTTCCACCATTTATACTCAACTGCTGAGGGTTTACATTTAAAATGAACCCTATCACACTCAATCAATCACTCACTCACTACACTTTATGCTTTGACAATCATATCTTCCTAGCGCACATGTTCAAACTATTTCCCGATGACACACTCTTGTTTAATGGTTCATTCTCAACTACTGAGGGGGCATTTATAAATGAGCCTCATCTCATACATACTCATTCAAAGTGATTTGGGGGGCACACGAATCCTATCTCACTCACTTTTCATTTCATTCCATCTTACTCATCCACAACATATTGCATATCTTGGTCACACATTATTATTGCTTATTTATACTCGTATGATACACTTTGCTTACTATGTTAGACATATACTTTGTATGTCATTATCTTTTCTATGTACACATGCGTGTTCACTTTCCTTCTATTTGTGATCGCAGACATTACACAGATTGATACATGCAACATGGATGCTTGGCACATTACCTATTACCAATCCCACAGTGGCTCCTAGGGGCATCCACTTTCATACACACACTACAGGTGCTATTGTTTCGATTTAAACTACTTCCTATTCATACTAGCACACTACTACATCGGATTATACAAGTTTTGACATATTTTATAGCTTTCTAACATGCTAACATGCGCTTCTTGTGCAACATTTATTTTGTAGGAACTCTAAGCCACCATAGTTATCTGTTACATTGCTTGTTATTGCTTGTCATTGCTTGTCATTGTATGCCATTGTTCACGAGCTTTTCCCTATGTCTTGTTTGTTATCTGATTACTTGTATGATTTTGGCCATGTCGGTGTTGCATGCCTTGCGACATCGTGAGTGATGTCCCATGTTTGAAACCCGCTTTTCATGGTCTACTTTGTTTGCACTATTACTTGTTTACATTGTCTTCTTGTCTTCTTAGCTTACATCTTGTGTTCTACAAGCATGTTCATCTTGTGTTCTACAAGCATGTTTATCTTGTTTACATTGTCTTCTTGTCTTCTTAGCTTACATCTTGTGTTCTACAAGCATGTTTATCTTGTTTACACTAACACCTATTTTCGGACACTTTGTTTGTGTGTACCTTGGTTTCTACCAATCACATTCCCTCCCTCTGTAGGGAATCAATTACATCACAACGTCTGGTCCTCCTTTGGGCCACATACTCCTTGCGACATTGGATGTAACCCAAACGAGGGGGGCATCCATCGGGTGAATCAGTCACCCCATACAATGTTCTACAGTCACAATACTGTATAGTTTAACACACACTCAACACATTCTTCAGTCTTAACAACGACTTAGAACCTAACTTGGGTCTTCAGCACAACATAAACACGTGTGCCCTTGACCCTCCATAGGCATCATGGTCCTGGTATTTTTGACACCTCTACAATTGTCTGGGCCTTGGTGCAACACACTGCCACTTTGTTCTAGCATTTTTCCAACTCTGCACACCTTCAATTTCACTGCGAATCAACTAAGTCCTCTTATCTCCTCATTTACAACCAGGGTTTCTAATTTAAATTACTTATTTTCTTGTCATGTGATGTGTCCTTTTATGTGAAATTATCTTTTTGGTATTTATAATGATGCCATCACTCGTGGGGGAAGGCGTTGGCCAGGAATTTGAAAATGCGCCAATGCAATCGCCCACAGGCGATGACGTCGACTAGGGAGTAGAGATGACAAGTGGTGTGTGTAATGTGTTGTGAATAATAAAAGTAATGAAAGGTAAAAACAATATGATCATGTGCAAGTAAGGTTTTGGAAGGGTGCAAAGCAATGTAAGAAGATACAAGCAAAAGATATGCATAAATGGAACCAAAATCCAATCTCTCTCCATGTATCATCCCTAATCCAATGGTTACGTGAATAACCATACTCCTATCCTGGAACGAGCCCCATAAGGCACCCGTTTTCAGAAATAGATACATTAGTGACCTCTAAGCTGGAAGAGAAATTGTTCGTAATAGGTATGAAAATATAAAGCATGAAAAATTAGGTGTATACAAATGGTTGCTTGTTAAGTTGTGTTGTATTCGGTGTGTTGTCTTCAAATAATTGTTTCCTCTAAGGGGCCTAATAATAATGGAGGGACAACACATTCCCCTTAAAATATTCCTTATTTTTTTCTATTTTGCAAGGACATTAGATTCCAAGGAAAGAGTGTAATTTTTTAGTGATCTGCAACAAATTTCGGAAAACTAAGCCAAATTTCTAGTTTTCAAGAGTAAATGAACATGGTTATCTACTGAAATTTTACATTTATTTACAATTCCCTGAAACATGCTATGGTTTTGGTATAAAATTATATTTCTATCAAAGGGTATATTTTTGACTTGGTTGTTCTATTTCGATAATATCTCTAGATATACTTCATATTGTTGTCTCGATTTATGTTGTGTTATATATTTTTCATAACAATCTTTAGATTTATGAAATATTAGATACCACTCTAAAACCTAACCTTGTCAATTTCCTACAGATTCGTAGAATAAATAAATAATTTTCTGTATACAATTAACATAAATTTTGTTATAAAAAATTTAAAAGAATCAAGTAAATACCTAACAATTCATTTTTTGGAAAAGCGAAATTCTAATACAAAACGAACACAACACCTACACAAATTTTTACATAGCCCAGAATAGAAATTCATGAGTGATGAACGAGGAAATGTAAGAACTCTCAAAAGGGAGTGGTAAGACCCACTTGTGTTATTGGGTGCATGCACATTGTGTACAAAGAGCTTTGACTTTAATAAGTAATTTGGGAAAGTTAATCCACACCTAATAACCCACTCCCTTCCAATTGAGAGCCCTCGAGAAATTTGCAATACAAGTTTTTCAAATGTTTCATGTTTAACCTAAATAGTTGGTATGTGGGCGTTAACCGGTCGTTGTTAAGTAGTTTTTTAATGTTAAATCATGCTTCACTATTATTCATCAGCTATTTATGTGAGAAGGAAACTGACAATATTCGATGTGGACGACCTTCCTACTTTTTCTATAAGTTATGATGTCTAAATTAATTTTAGCACTCGAGAAGGTGGAGTAAGTCGCATCACTTGCAGATTTGTAAATTGATTCGCAATTGTGCGGCCCATTTTCTTGAGACACCATGAAATTTAAGCGAAAAACTTGGATGAGATGTCAATATTTTCAAAGGGATTATACGAATTTAATTTGAGGGTGGAAGTCTGTTACACAATTATGAGTTACATTCCACAACCATAAATACATTTATAAATTTGAAATTTAAATCAAGGTGAAATTTTATTAAGACTTTATAGCATGAGAAAATATAGATGGATTGTCAAAAATTATTTAAAATTATAATATTGAAAGGTGTTTTATGATGATAACGAGGAGGGACGGTGGATAACTGTGAAGTATGAATCAATAATAAATAGTTTCTTTAAATTTGATATTTGTTGAATGATAATTTGTCTTAAAATTGATACTTATTTGATCATTTTTTAAATTAAATTAAATTTAAAATTATAATATCTTAGATTTTTAAGGAATTCAAAACCTTTTTTTTGTCACGTTATATAATGACATGGTTAAATTGAGATCATTTATCACCTACCAATTAAGATTTTTATAATCTAAAATAAATTTTAAGATTAATGTCTATCTATATTTATCACATTAAATATTTAAAACATTTTTACTAATAATACCCTTTTATGTTTCTTTGTAGACATTTGAAGGGAAATGTCGAATCTTTAACAAGTAGTTTTCTTAAGTCTTGATAACAATTAAGTTTTTGATTGAAAGAAGGTTTATGTTAAAACGTTAATGGGTAGTCTTATTTGAACTTGATAAAAAAAACCAGTTTTCAATTAAAAAGAGGTTATTATATTCAATTAAATTTGATACTATAATAATTTATACTATAAGATAAAATAGGGTAAAAACCAAAATGCAAATAACTTTTTATTAAGTAATATTTTTTTTCATAACTTAATGAATATTTATCTTTCAAAAACAAACCATCAAATATTGGTGTAATGGTGAAAATAGGTGCATAATCTATAAATATATAACCAAAAAAAATCAAAGATTCTTTAATAAGTAGAATTCAAAATAAGGTGAGCCCTATTACTTTTGAGTGAGGTTATGTGGGGCATTCGCCCCCAACAAATAGGTGGAGAGTCAAACCTTCAACTTAAACCACCTAAAATAATGATCAATACGGGGTGCATACAATATAAATAACCCTAGTTTAAATCCCATAATATATTAGAATACCACCACTATAACGAAATACCACAATAATAGTGCTTAAATAATGATATTGGTTAAACACACTTTAACGAAAACATTAAAAATTACACAATGAATAAAGTTCGATGAATCATTCACAATTACGAACAAATAAATTAAGAGCTAAACCTACAACTTAAACCACCTAAAACAATGATTGACCATAGCATGCACTATAAATAACCGTAGTTACCACAATAATAGTGCTTAAATATTAATAATGGTTAAGAACACTTGAACTTGGCGTGGTCGAGTGATGTTCCTCTCACTTTAATGGCAGCTTATATATTGTATTATCATTACTGTTCCATTAAAAAAAACTGTATCGTTCTCTTCCTCCTCTCTCTCAATTTTTCTTTTCCTTTTTTTTGATGGCGGGGGTTATACCTAACAAACATGCTTGACATTATGTAGATTGGAAAGAAGCCAATCGAGAAAACGGAAGAAGTTTTGAGAGAAAAAATAATGATAATGTATACAGAGACGTCAAAGGCGTATGTCCCACAAAGAATTTAGAGGAATATTTATCTTTCTATTAAAAAATATATAAGTATATTCACATAGTCAACCTGCACAAGAAATCCACAAAAGTGTTTTGGTACGTAATCACATTCCCACACCAACCAAGTTATCGCTATCCACCTCTCAAAAAACAAACAAATTCTGCAACGAGTTACGAATCGACATTGTAGCTTCCAAGAACTCTAACAAAGCTGGAAATCCGTTTAAGCCGATCCAGACCTTTTTCGACGTCAGGATCTGCAGCGGAGCCTTCCAAATCGACAAAGAAAACATACCGAAAATACTTGAAACTCCCTTCCTCTCCTCCATCCACAACACGCACAGGATTTTCCCTCAGAGGCCTGCTCTGGATGTTGCTAACCTTTACATCTCTCGCAGCAAATATCGACAGCGCCTTGAACAGATCCGCCGCCCCTCCTTCCAGCGAAAACGCCACCGTCGTCTTCACACAGCAATCATCGGTTTCCTCGACCGCACCAGAGTTTTTCCCGAGAATGAAAAATCTGGTGGTGTTGGACGAGTCGTCCTGCATGTTTTCTTCCACGACGCGAAGCCCAAACTCACGCCCGGCGATTACACTGCCGATGACACCCGTGTGGAAATCGCGATTCTCCGCCACAACCCGCGCGGCGGTCGCGGCGTTGTCTACGGCTTCGACGTCGACGCCGGCGCCGCCGAGGCGCAGTCGACAGTGGTCCAGAGCTTGCGGGTGGCTCACCACCCTCTTCAACGACATTCCCTCCACTCCCAACAGGCAATGATTTATAGGCAAAAGCAGCTCCCCGGCGATCTTCACCGCCGGGTGGCGCAGCATCAGGTCGTAGTTTCTGTCGATGACGCCGTCGAGGGAGTTTTCGACGGGCACCACGGCGCGGTCGACGGCGCCGCTGTCGATCGCCTCGAAGGCGGAATCCATGCCGGAGCAGAAGGGCAGCGCGTCGCACCTCTGGAAGGCTCGAACCGCCGCCTCGTGGCAGTATGATCCTCTCTGCCCCTGGTACGCCACCCGGACCGGTTTCCCCTCCCAAACCGGCCCCGGCGCCCGCGGTTTCGCGGGCGAAAGAATACCATTTTTCCCCTGCAAAACACCCGAATGTCCGTATATTCGTTCCAGCTGCTCTAAAACCGCCTTCTTCTCCCCCGTCTGCGACGGTTTAGATTTCAGGCCGTCCATGGATCTGTAACTGCGGGGGCCGACGGACGCTCTCGCCGGGCCACTGTACAAATATTTCGCGGCCGCCATTAAAAGACCTACAGAGACGATTTACGCTTCAGAGCGCAAATGAAACGAAATTTGAGAGCATAACTTAGACAGGTGTCTCGTTGCAGAGATCCGCAGAGATGTTCTGAGGACCCCTGCGGAGGTGTCTGTAGGGGGTGGAGGCATTTATAAGGGGTACAGCGCATGGAGTAGGTGGCGACGTGGACTGCTTTGAAGGGCAGATTTGTGTGTGAACGCAACTAATTGGAAGGAAGAACGTGGCCATTTCATTGCCCTTTGCGCCAACTATAATATTCTCCTCATTCGTTGGAATTGGGAGTCTCCCATTCAATCTTTTTTTTGTTAGGCAAACTAACTCCACACGCACATGATTACCTACTTCTCTACATAAAAGACAGCTTTTAAAAATGGCTTACTACACCCCCAAGTTGCAATGAACATTAATTTGCGAGCACTCCTACCAAAAGGGTGTAATAGTTACCTCGATAGTAACAAATGAAGAGTTCTAGAGTTTGTGAAGCACTGTCGAGATGTATTAAAGAGGTATGTAGGAGTAAGGTAATAATATATGCATCAATCATACAAATCTATTGATCTTACAATGTAATGATGGTGAGAGGGCCACTTCCATTAGGATCAGGGGTTGACGGTCACCTATACCTGTCACACATTTTTCGGGTGACGGTAATTTTTAAATACTGCCTTTCAAAAAATGCAAAACAATATTATTTATACCAATTATTCTCTATATATTTAATTATTTAAAAATATATGTATACATATCTATATAATTTACATATAAATGTATATAAAATAAGACGATCAAATTTTAAATATGCAAGCTACATGTGACGGTTATTATAAATATTTGCAAGTATTTTACGGCTAAAATCACAAAAAACGTCTAAACGACCGTAAAATTTAACCCCTGATTAGGATGCATACCAAGCCAACCAACCAATATGTTTTTTGTAATTGAGTGAGAACTTTTGGAGTCACAAAAGCAATTGCAAGTTACAATGAAGGGACATGGCCGACTTGGGTAGTAAGGCATGTTATTCTAAGTTTTTTGATACAAAACCGGAAGAGAGAGAACGCTGAGCAAGAAAACATACTCATTTCGCAACCAATCAACCAATATGTTAGTGACAAGGTCACTTCTATTCCAGTGTCACCCCTGTTGACATAACAATCACGATATGCCAATGTTTATATGTTACTGCAACCTAGGCTAACCAACCAATGCGAGATTATTTTTTGATTGAATACAAAATTTTGGATTCATAGAAGCAATTCCAAGATGTGATGAAGAGGCATATCCGACTTTGGTAGTAAGACATGTTTCAAGAGGCAATTCTACATGATTTTTAAATATATTTTCAAACTATAGGGGAGGAGAGGGGAAGGCCGAGCAAACAAATGTACTCATCAGGAAACCATTTTTTTGCTTTGTCTTACTGGTAGGGAATTGATTGATTTAATAGGAGAGAATACCCAAACAAAAAAAGAATAAATGGAGTGTTATGTTAAGGTTCGAATCGTCTTACAACTTTGGAGAAGTGCACCTGCCATTAGGGATATGACCATACACATTACATACACACCATAAATGGTAATGATGTTGCAGAGGCGTCAGTAGTGGTACTTTAAATGTTATTTATAGTGAGTGTTTAATTGTGGCCAAAATAACTTGACGAAGCTCCCACTCATCTAAAGCACCCTCTGTACCTTGTTCTTTATCCATTATCTATAATCTTGCAATGCAACACAACGCAAAGGATTGCTATTAAAGAAGGCTCCACACCAAATTTTCTTGTTTTTCCCAACCATCTTTTAATTTTTGTTTTATTATTTTGATTTTTAAAATTTATCTTGCTTACTGATTAAGCTAAAGTGTGAAATGTAAGCCTATTCTGAATGTTATTGTAGCATTGGATACATAACAATTAAGTATAACAATGATACTCAAGCAAACTAAGCAATAAAGTGAAAACCCTAAGTGCAAAGAGTAGGTAGAATGACTTAGCTGTTTCGCAAAGATCTGGAAGATGCTCAAAGTTGGATAATTGGAAAATATGAAGGACTGGTCATCGCACTAGAGATCAGAAAAATGTAGATCTGGAGGAGCAGGCTAGACTAGGGCACTTGGAGAGGGACAAGGGTGTCTGCGGGCGCCCTAGACCTGTTTCTGGGCACCTAGATATGCGGAAAGGATCAGACAACCTTATCTGAGGTATCACAAGTTGTTCACCTTTGATCACTCTGAGGTCACACCAAGGTCTCTGGAAACTTGCAATGAAGAATGAACCTGCGAAACCTTCAAATAGACATCAAATCCTAAGAAGGAAAGATGTAGAATGAGGAGTCGGATTGTCCTCAGCTGTCACAATGGTGAACTTACGACTAAGCGCTGCACTACATCTCAGACATAATGTAGTTCTGTATGTGTGTGTGAGGAATAGTGCCATAGGTGGCTCTTGTGCGTGTCACACTTGATAACAAGAAAAGTATCTAGATGTAAAGAATTGTAGTAGATGTGTGCATGGAATAGAATGAACTTCACTCCTATGAAGTGTATACATAATAACCAACCCTTGATGTCCCTTGGATGGTGCTAGATGGATGCAATGGAACTCTTAGATTCTTGATGGATGCAATCTTAGGTGGTGATAGCTAATACTTAGTGCTTGGTCCTTTATTATGATCACATAACTTTATATTTATATGATTCCCTTCCTTGAATTTCGTAATTAATTCTGAAAAGGCCGACTACCAAAAAGACAAGAGGCTCAAACGGCTAGAAATGACCCAAAAAGTGTGAGTAAAGTACAAAGGGGACATGGGTGCCTAGAGGGGACGAGGGCGCTTGGGGTTGGCATCATGGCTAGGCATAGGTGTCCAGGATGACAAATGTTGATGCATAAAAAGGCAGACTGAGCAAGTAAGGGTGCAAGAATGAAAGTAACAATAGAAAACAAAGAAAGGTGGCCAAAGGCATGGGTTAATTAGTACTTTTCTTACTTATAAATCATATGAATAGTAATATGTAATCATGACTAGATAATTACAAAAAGTGTGTGATTTAGTGTCTACATTTGCCCCCACTTTATGTTGGTGAGCGGAAAGCTCAATAATATAAAGTAGATTGAGATGTGTACCTGATAACCATGTAGATTGATGACAAAAGTGTGTCGAGGGACAAGACAAAGCGTGAAATGATAAAAGTGTCAAGTGTGGATGCTAAGGAGGAGTAAGTGTACAAAAAGTGATGATAAAAATGAACTTAGGGTGGAAATGCATGTGTAGATGTCACGATGTGTCTGTTGTTGATGTCGATGTTGTTGTTGATGTTGATGTTGTTGTTGGTGTTGATGATGTTGACTACTGCTTCCCATACAGATGAACCTACAAAAGAGAAGAACAATCAAGTAGTCAAATACACATGTATATATGTAAAAAGTATGTAAAAATGCTGAAAAATGTGAAAAAGGAACATGTGCACTTGATCCGTGATGAGGAAAGAGTGTAGAAAGGATCCTGAATATGTCAATGAAGAGCAATTTTTTGGGGTGATCTCACGCCACGACAAAAGTAGTGTAAGGAGAAAGGTCTAGTGTCATTCTCCAACCTTTGACTACTTCCCATAATTGTTGAACATGCTAAATATTGGTTTTTGGGCTATCCTACTCCATGATAGAAGTAGTGTAGGGTGAAAAGTTTGGTGTTATCCTCCAACCTTTAACTGCTTCCCAGAATATGGAAGACCGTTGCAGATGGTACGTACAAAGGAAAATGCTAAGGACCCAAGTCTGATTATGAGCCCTATAAAAGATGTTGTGTGTAGTTATGTAGACTATTTTGAACTACCAATCGTTGTGTAACTGCCCCCTGGTTTCAGGCATCCAAGAAAGGAATCTAAGGACCTAATTCTGATTCTAAGCTTTGTTCAAAACTAAAAATTGTGTTATACCGGTACTGTGTTGTGTTGTGTATAACATTGTATGGGGTGACCGATTCACCCAAATGATGCCCCCCCTCATTTGGGGAGCATGCAACATTGTTGAAGGAGTATATGGCCCAAAAGAGGACAGACCATTGTGTTGAAACTATGCCTTGTAGGGGGAAGGGAATGTGTTTGGTAGAAACCAAGGCATACACAAATAAGTGGCTAAGAGACAAGTGTTAGTACAAGTAAAGAGAAACACACATGTAAAAGATGATGTGAATGTTAAACAAACAATATGTAAGCTAAGACACAAGAAGATAATGTAAACATGCAAGAAGACAATGTAGACCGCAAAGAGTGGGTTACAAACATGGGACATCACTCACGATCTCATAAGACAATCAAGGCCATAGTGGTCGCAAACAGACAATTATGCATACAAGACAAAGGGAAAACTTCAAAGCCTCAAACAATGACAAACAAAGAGCAAACAATATAATAGACAAGCAAAACAAATGTTGCACATGGAGAACCCGTTAGCATGTTAGAAAGATAAAGATTATGTCAAAGCGTGTATAATACGATAAAGTAGTATGTTATGAAAAAATAACATCTGTAGTGTATGAAAGTGGATGCCCCAAGAGCCTCTGTGGGACTGGTAATAGGTATTGCACCAATCATTTGTGCTGCTCGTATGGATCTGTAGAATTTTTGATCACAACTATAAGGAAAGTGAACGCGCATGTGTGTATGATAAAGATAATGACATACAAGATATCTATCTAGCATGTGTAATAAAGTGAACGTGCAAAAACATAAGTAAGCAAGAGTAAATGCAACCAAGATATGTAGTATGTTGTGGATGAGATAGAATTGAATGCAACGTGAATAATAGGAGCAACATGCCCCCCGAGTGGATGTGTATATATGCAATGAGGTTCATTTATTTATGTCATCTCAGCAATCAAGGATGAACCATAAACAAGAGTGCGTCATCGGGAAATGGTCAGAGTGTGTGTACTAAAAAGATGTGATCATCAAAGCGCAAAGTGTATAGTGTAAACGCATGAATGAATGATCGAGTTGATTAAACACATGAGTGTGATGAGGTCCATTAGAGATGTATACCCTCAGTAGTCGAGTATGGAACGTGGAACTAGTGTGCATCAAGGGTAGTGTATCGTATTGGTTGTGTAAGAGATATGTTGATTGTAGAATATGCACTGTTGAATGTCTTTGAAAGAGATTAATATGTCAAGTGTGTAATGTGTATCGTTGATTATGTAGTATGTCATGTCGATTGTGTGCAAAAAGGATTGAATGTGTGATTTGTATTGATTGTGCATAGAACAAAGGATATTGGGAATGTGTCGCCTATAGAGTAGGTTGTGTAAGAAAAATATGTCGTGAGAGCACTGAATATGTAATGCGTTGTAGACGTGTGGACTGAATAAGATGTTTGTGTTGATTGCAAGGGAGATATATGATGTAATGTAAGATAGGTATGTCGTGAAGTTTCACTTTTGTGTCCCAATTTTCCCTTTTTTCCCCTAAGGGATAAGGGGGACACATTAGTGTTACCTAAGGCATGTATGTAGCCTTTGGTCACTTCATTAGCTCTTTCTGACTCCACATGACCTCATTTAAGCCCCCAAACCTAATTTCTCAAGCTTCCACATGTCACCACCTTGCTCCAAGTTGCACTTTTTTGTCTCAATTGTCCCAGTTGTCCCCTTTTTCCCCAATGGACAAGGGGGACACAAAATTGTCACCCAAGGCATGTATGTAGCATGTGGACCCCATATGACCCTCTCTAGCTCCATCAGTGCCATTTCCTAGCCCCTAGGTGCTTTTCTTATCCCCCTCATCTCACTCATATCTCTCCCCATGATGCCACTTTTCATGATCTTGCTCCAAGTCACACTTTTTTTCCCTTAGCCATATTCAAACTCCATTTTGACCTTGGTTGAGCAATGCAATTATAGGTGAGTTAAGAAATATAAATTCACTCACTCTCACTCACCACAACTCAAAATCATAAAAGATGAACTTAAAAACATAAAATTACTCCATGGAGGCCATTAAACACGTTTTTAATATTTTTTCACCACGTTCAAACACCAAAAAAACTCCTTTTGTGCCTTAGTCATCAAAATCTTGTTTTGCTCATAACTTGTAAACCCCAACTCCGATTGCCACAAGATTTTGACTATAAATTCCTCATGAAAACACCTTTGAGAAGAGTGTTTACTTGCATTCATTTATTCACTCATACATTTTTAACATTTGAAATTTCAATCCAAAATAACCTTTTCTCAGATCTACAGAAACTCAACAAGCCAAATTGCTTGAAAATTGGAGCAAAACCTTGAAATGCAAAATGGAAACTTCTGCAATTGGTTTCATTCCGATCCGACACCTAGAATACCAATTTATATTTTTAGTAAGTCTCTACCATTGTAGCCTACTAAAAAATAGTAAGTTTGGGAAATAGTTGGCTTTCAGTGCCTCAATTCACTCTTCAAAGATCAAAACACTCAAAAATAACAAAATTGCAAAATTGCCAAAAAATATACACCCATGTATGACTTACTAAAAATAGAAACTATTTAGAGGAGTAGGTTTCTAAAAATAGTAATTTTCAAAAAAGGCAATTTCTCGGCATCAACAACATTCCAAACAAGGTCAGAAAACAATCCAGTAGGCTCTTAGAACATCATTTCCAAGGAGATCTTTGCATGGCACAGTTTGGTGCAAGAAGGTGGATAGTTTGACTATTTCCAATTGTATTCAAAGGGATTCATATTGATTTAATCCATTCATGAAAGGTACATCACCTGGATCACATTGTGTCAAGGAACACATCAAATATAGTCACTCAAACAACGAGTGAAATCGGGAACATCTTGAGGTCTATGAGGGATCTGAAACATCTATATCCCCTTTGGAATTCAAATTCATCAATGGAATTATCATCATGATCTTGATGTGAGGATCTCACCATGAGTGATGATGTTATTCATCTCAATAAATGCATACCTCATGATTTTTTCTTAAACACTTGATCCATGCTTGATAATGAGCTTACATCTTGCAAGTCAGAGGAAGTGGAATTTGTTCTGTTTCAGTGCAATGTGCAAGTCAAAGAACATGGACCTCGTTCTTAGATATTCCTTCGAGTTACTTCTATAAGGAAGAAGAAATCTATTCTCATGAGAAGAATATGAGTAAGAGGGTATATGGGCCAATTCTATTCAAGGAGGATTTTGGAGCTAAAAAGGGAAGGTAGAGAGGATGATCTTCATATGGAGCATCATGTATGCAGGAATGAGAAATCATATCAAGTTTCATTTGATTTCATTCACTTGGTAGTATTCTTAAACACTCATTCAAAACTGTGTGGTGTGATCATACCTCAAGGAGGAAATTGTAATAACCTTATTTCAATCCAAAAAATGGCCACATGGCAAGAGTTTTATTTAGGGGGTAATCTTTTCCCCTGAATGATGAAGATCCATGTCAGTAAGGGATAAACAAGTATCACGAGGTTTGAGTATCATAGAGTTGATTTGTGATCACTAGGGAAAAATGTGAAATCCCAAGAAGCAAGAAAGTGATCCTCACTCTTGCTGTGAGATCATAAAAGAACCATCATGAGTGATGCCTGAAGTCATCCCAAGCTCACATTGTAATATCTCACAACAATGTTTCTAAATAGTCATTTAGTATTCTGGAATGTTTGTGCCTTTCATAGGAAGGAGGATATTATGATCACTGTGCTTCAAATAAGAAAAATATTCATCTTCATCGGATTGGTCAACCTCTCTCTCTCTCTTCCTTCTTTATCTATATTCTAATTCCTCATTGAAAATGTGTTTTTTTCCCTATTTTGTCTTATTCACTTAAGTGACCTTCAACTCAACATTATAAGGGTCCCTTTTCGTCAATAAGAAAAATGATCATTTTTGTTTCCTAGGAATGTGAAAGGTCACAAGTGATGAGGGAAGGTGAAAATTCATGTGGGGGGAGATGAGAGGACAATTTGTAATGTTATAAATTAGAATGGCTTCTCCATTCCATAGGGTTTGGAAATTTTTGATTGATTGTACGTTGTTGATATTTACCACTACTACATGAAGCAATAAAATTTTCATTTATTTTCTGTGTATGTTCCTCTATTCTCTCTCTACTTTCCAATTTTTGTAAATATGGTAATCTTGCAAAACCAAGAAAGGTGTTTGTGCGTTTGATGAACGAATCAATAGAATTTTGCGTCTATTTTTTTTGGTCTTATCATTGTTAGCATTGGTGTATTCTTCTAATTGAATGTGGACCTACTCCGGTTTATGTATGTGAATTTTGTAAGCCTACTCACAACATTAACCCTCTATCTCCTTATTTCTCTAAATCCCCTTTACCTCTCCTCATTGCAAATTTCTCCCTTGTACTTTGTATAAGTACTTTTCCATAGGTTTAGTGGAGTATTCCTTTGTGATCCTCGGCCTAATGGCAACCCCATAGATTTAGGTAGTTTAACTCAATAATGGGAGCCTCCCCATACAAAATAAGGAGGGGCTTAGTCCCATGACTGTTGGTGGAAACCAGTAATTTACACTGTAAAAAATTATTTCACGAACAAGTCCTATAGAGAGTACTTTCCTAATGGATGTGCATGATTTATTTCGCAGTTTTGGGAGCTTAGAGTGCCTTTTGCTTTTGCTTTTACATGAGGATCTCTTAAAATTTTCACGACCTTAAATGAGGTATAATTGACTTGCTTATATAGGATTCTGATGGCTATTATTTCATGAAAGACCGACGAATGGGGAATATTAGTCCACATGAAGATGATGTAATTGAAAGTTTTAGTGCACATTAGACTCGGGAGGAAAAAGTTAACTTTGAATTCATGGAGTTGATGATAGATGTTTCTAGGCATATTTTGTGTCATTAAACATCATAAATTGATGACAGGAAGCCATGAAAAGATAAACAAGTAACTGAAGAGATATTAGGGTGTGCTAAGAAAGAGTGGGGAGGGTGTGTATGTGCATGCAAGTGTGCAATTTCAAGATCAACAATTTCAAAGGATAGATTTCCAAATTTGAGTGTCTACAGTATCATGGGCTTAGCTTGTTACTATAGGAAATTTGTTTCAAAATTTTCAAAATTTTCTAATCATATCATCTCATTACATAACAAAAGTAAGAAATATGTTTGGACATAAAAGTGTGAGTAAGATTTTAATCTCCTTAAGGAGAAGTTGACAAAACACCTATACTTCAAGTACCCGATAAAAATGGAAACTTTTTAGTTATAATGGATACACCAGGTGAAGGTTATGGTGGGGTGCTAATGTAGGAAGGTGAATTTGTTGCTTACAAGTCTGGGAAGATTAATCCCTAAAAGAAGAATTATTCTATGCATAATTTAGTGTTAGTAGAAATCATGTATGTCTTGCATGTTTGGTGTCATTTCTTGTTAGGTTAGCCTTTTGAAATGAAAACATATCACCTAGGGCTGAAGTACATCTTCATGTAGTCAAATTTGAATGCTAACTAGTAGATGTGGTTAAATTTTTTATTAGAATATTATTTTTACATCAATTACATTAAGGGAAATGAAAATAGATTGGTTGACACCCTTAGTCGTAGGAATTACATTGTTACGATATTGACGTAAGGTCAAAATTCATAGATGAAGTGTTAATATATTTTCCTAGGGAAATTTTCTACCAGTAGGTTAACAAGGTACATTAAGAAAATCCATAGGAACATCATTACGATGGATATAAATTGGAACAATATGGTATTCTTAGCTTCAATGGAAGGATTTATATGCCCGTGTGGAAAATTTGTGAACCGTGGTTATGGAATAATTATATAGTGAACCTTAATTAGGTCATTTGGGGGCGATTAAGATGCTAGCAGATATGAAACAAGTGTATTTCTAGAATTGTTAGGAAAGAGATGTAACCCAATTTTTTTGTTAAATGTCTTGAATTACATAAAGTTAAGGATGAAAATGTTCATCCATTAGAAATTCTCTATCCTCGTGTCATACCCACCTGAAGTGGAAATTTATTAGCATGGATTTCATGTAGGAATTTCATATGTCAAAGAACCAACATGATGTTATTTTATTTGTGGTGTATAACCTAATTAAGGTTGTGAATTTTATACCCATAAATATTAAAGAAAATGTGTTTATACATGCAATAAAATTCATTCACAAAATATTCATATTACATGGTGTACTTGAACAAATTATCTCAAATAGAGATACACATATGACCTCCTATTTTTAGAAGACACTTCTTGTGACCGTGTGAATGAATTTGAAATTATATTGCACTTTTCACCCAGAGATTGATGGGTAGATTGAATGTGTGAATCATGTTCTTAATGACATGTTGAGGATGTACTGGATGTATCAACAATATAAGTGGGAAGATTATCTTCCTTTGGTTGATTTTTCTTACAATAAATCATACCATTCCACTCTAAAAATGGATTCATTTGAATCTTTTTACGGAAGAAAATGTGGGACTTCGGTAAATTGGGATAGTGTGGAGGATAAAGAGGTAGTTGGATTTGAAATATTTTTTGAAATGGAAGAGAAATTAAAGCTCATAAGGTTGCATCTTAAGGAAGCTATAGATTGGAAAAAGAGTTGTGTGGATAAAAAGATAACTAAAAATAAGTTTTTGGTAAGGGATTGTAATGCCCACATATTCTCGTTGTCGTTCACATTTTTTTTTGTAGTATTGAGTTGGTCTCATGCGTGTTCATGATTGTGTTGTCCCTGCCTGCCACACTTGGTTGAAAAGATTTCCGAGAGTCATCTTTTGGCTCTGTGACCGTTTCAAACATTTTATGCCAAATTATTAAATCTGTTCATTACGGATTCTTAGTACTAGTTATTCTTACAAAATTTAATTTCTCAATCAAGAACTAGTTGCCTTCTCAGATGTCATGTTTTGCTTCGAGCATCGGACCTTGAGAACCTTGGAACACATAAGTGTTGTTGCTAAGGCGTGGTTTCAATCTTAACTTGTCAATCTTGAAGATGACTTTGGTCGAGTCAATCTAGAACCCAATCTCGCAAGTTTTAAACTAAAAATAATAAATAAATAAATAAAATAAAGGAGGAAAGGAAGATTATTAAATATATTTGTAAAAGGAAAATTAAAAAATAAATAAATATATGTCATAGACCAAATAAGCAAATGTATGGAAAACACATAAGCTTATACAGTCACTTAATTCAATAAAAATATGTAAATAATTTAATATAAAATAAAATAAAACTAAATGGAGGTAGGGTGAAAAATCTCTAAAATGTTCACTTAGGGTTTGTCTCTTATGCTTTTGGGAAATGGGTGAGTTTGGGGGCGGTGGCACAGAAAAACCAAGGGCATTTTATCTCATCCTCTTCTATCTCGTGCCAGGGATTAGAGATTGGAGCAGGGTAATCCAATAGAATCGGGGAAGAAATTATTTCCAGATACTATAGTTGTGGTCACTTGACAAATATGTTGTAAAACGTGGATGCACAGGGAAGGGTACATGTGTTGTTGGACCAAAATTCCTGAAGGAAACGTGGATTCTTTGAATGCCACTGCTGTAGGTGATACACGAAATGGGTTTGTTAAAAAATTCCTAGAAGCTTTCTTCTATTGCACTCGTCGATGTAGGGCCTCCTGCCATTGTCACATCCTTCCAACCTGTGTCAAAAGGGGACCTTTGGAGTAGTTGTGGTCATTCAACAAATTTTTAAAGGGTAGAGAAATAGTGCCAGACGTTGTAGTTGCTAATGCTATGGCACAATAGTACGTAAATGGGGAATCTTGCAAAGGAAAGTTGACTGTTTGGAAATGCGTATCAAGGAGATGGGTTCTAATGGGTCTGGCCATGACCATATCAACTGTTATCATCAAGAAATAAATTATATGCTAAAGTGCATCAATTGAACTCTGAAGAACATAGGATCAAAGAACAAAAAAACTCATTCTGGATAGAGGAAGAGAGCATTTCAAGGAACCAAAAATTCAATTAAAATTACCCTCAACGAATCTTGAAAGTAAAAGGGTCTAACTTCTTGATTCAATTTCTGTGAAGGAGGAACATAAATGTATGTACGGATTCCTTAGTCTTGCTGGCGATCTTGACGGAGCTCCAAACTTTATTGTCCAACACCATTTAAACATGCGATTTTATCGTTGGTTCGATGCAAAATGGGTTCATTGGGAAATCTTGAGGATTTCGAGCAAAGGTGAAATGGTAAAATTGCGGATGCTCATGATCTATTTGACAAAATGCTTAAGGGAGATGCTAAAATGATTTCCGTGGTTTCGACCAGCTTCATTCCCAGGCATGGTTCACCTTCCCTTATCTTTCATAACTCTCGTGCTTTAGTTTTTCATTTGCAACTTAATAGAATTTTAAAATATTAGGGTTATAATACATTTAATTGTTTTATATTAACTCATTGCAAAAAAATGAAATGTTGTGTCATAACTCACGAAATCAAAATAACTCTTTTGCATTAAACCATGAACTTCCACCCTCATTCTGAGGTGATTTAGAATAACTCCTACCCAACTAGATCACTACAATATTATGATTTTTATCGAAAAGACGAATTTTACTTCCCAGTAATAATGTTGACCATCTCCCTGTTTAAATAGTTAATTTTTGCATTTTTCAGAGACTCGTTAAGTTACCCTGTCGTAACTCTAAAAATGAGATGTTAAGTTTCATCCGTGTACCTTGTTATGTGAGGAGTCGCCTTAACCTTTGGATTGACCCCAAATGAACATATGTGATCTTTTTGACGCTCTTATAGGAGCCCCGTTACACTGTTTTGCAGTGGTAGGAAGTTGTTAAATCTAGAAAGTTGGCTTTCATTTTGAACTGCCATTTGAAACTTGGATAGAGAAATTATTAACCGTCTTCATAAACCTCTCGTGTTTTTATTAAAAAATTACATGGAACATTTAGTTTGGGGAAAAACACTTTTCTGTATAGTTTGGAAAATCCATTTTGTAGGCCTCCTGTTGCAGTTTTGACGAGGTCAAATTGGACTAATTACTACTAGTCGCTCCAGAAAACTTGTCGCCGATTGAAAATGGTTTTCTAGTTCTCAGTCCCATCAACTCTGATGAATTCTCCTTATATATGGGAACTTGTAGGAAGTTTCTTGTTGTGCGTTCATCCATCGAACGTCATTTTTGGACATGGATTTCTGAGCCCTTGAGCTAACTTTTGTTCATTTGCAACTGGGTCAATTACGACCAATGGCCCTGGAAAACTAGCCACCAAACGTAAACCGTTAGCCAGTTCTAAATTCCGTCAAATGCTACGAACTCTTGGTATATAAGTAGACACGTAGAAATTTAACCGTGGTGTGTTTTCTCATCAGGAGACAACGTTTAAAAGTAGTTTCTTAGCCTCTGAGCCCGTTTTGAACGTTTTTGTAGCTAGCAAGAAAATGTAAAAATAGAAAGTTTTGGGACCCTCTTCGGGTTGCCAAACCACTATGGAAACTTTTGACACATTTACATAACTGTTTAAAAACTCTATAGTGTAACTTGTGTGAAATAGAACTTTTGACAAAATGGTGTTTTCTCTCTCTTCCCTTCTCTTTCTACAAGATGAAGTGAATTAAAATGTAATGAATACATGTCTCTAAACCTTTTATTTCAATTGCAAATTTTAATTATTATTATAGGTAAATGGGAAACTAAAAAATTTTAATTATGTTATATTAAGGTGGATGCCATGCCAGCAAGTTATCACTGATTTCATGCTCACGTGGTTTTGCAGGATGAAAGAATGATGCCGAAAAGGTGATGTGTAATTTATTAATTATCATTGTAATTTATATATTTCATTGTAAAATGAATATATGTATAATGTAGTCTCATGTATAGAAAGATATAATTGATAAAATTGCTAATCTGTATGAGATGCTAGCTTTTAGAGATATCTAGGAAAGATGTATTTGATTATAGGTTCAATTTGATTCATAGTACGTATATATAAGGTAAATGAAATTGAAGTAATATCTTGTAGTGCATATTCATTATTCAATAAATGATTAATGATTCATCTTGTGCATTCATACTTTGTAAATGTAATAAAGAGATTTAATCGAAACACTCTACCCTTGTATAATATCATAGCATAACTTGTTTTCATGTGTGATACCCCTTACCGTAAAAGACATTGAAAACTATAGAATGAAATTAAACTCTGCACTCGATGGAACCTCCTAGTTTGAGTAAACAAGATCCCAAGAATGGGTTTATCATCTTAGTCAATATGTTTAGTGACATTATCATAAACATGTCTGATAGGAGCGACACAATCAAACTTTATTTGGAGTAAGTAGAGCTATCTCTTCCTTCGTATCCTAGTGGACTACCTTGTCTTCCGAAGATAGATTTAAAATTAAATTTCCTCATCGAGTGCAATCCCTGTTGGATCTAGACGACATAGATGGAGGTTGTGAATTAGTTGTTTTAGGCCTTAAACTCTTGTTAATGAACTCCTTAGCTCCGCTCAGCTAAATGGGTCACTTGGTTTCTATCAACATAACATCTCGGTCCTTTCTTGAAGGTGGTTTAGCATAAATATTTCCTCTCACCTTAAACTCATATATAGTTCAGGGGTAGATCCTTAGGTGAAATTGGAATTAATCTAAACCTCAGTTGATTTGGATGTTATCTTAGGGTTTGTGTGTAGTATCAAGTCTTCTAATCATATATGTCTTCAAGATGTTAGACAAACACTTCGTAACTCCTTTTACAAGACAATGCTAATAATAAGACCATAATGTGATGTAGAAAGTAAAGCATATAAGAGTAAAGATGAGATTTGAGGTTAGGAATAATACCACTCTTGGAGACCTTATAACTCAATTAAATATTTTCATTTGTATCAGAGAATATGAATTGCCTTGGTGTGATCAAATTTCGAGAAAACAAAAAATATAGATATATATAAATCAAAATGGAGTCCCACCAGTCATTGAATTAGAATAACTATGGTAGGGAAATAACTCTTCTGTGATCGAAGAATGTTTTTAAAAAATATATATAACTTGTATATAAATCTCCCTTAAATATTAATATTACTATATGGACAATCAAGTCAAATCCACTTGAGTTGTAAGGGTAAAAGGTAGCCTTTGTTTGAACGTTCGAGAAGAATATTCTTAACACAAGAACAAGTTAACTAAGTACTTTATATGCAATTTTTATTATGCCAAATAAGTATGTAAGTTATGGAAATTTCCGTGAAGGATAAAAAGGCCAACTTAAAATGGTCAAACTATAAATTAAATGTGGAATGAACTTAAGATTCTGTAGATGGAAAAAGGAGGAAATTTTCCTTGCACAATAATGTTCTTGGAATTTTGATCGTAACTAAAATACAATTAAAGAAACGATGTGTTGTGGGTACGCCAATCCTGAAGTCCTTTCCTTGTGGTTGGGACATTGCTAGTACTCATTCATTTGGAAAGGTGTGGTATAAACATGTATATGGTGTTGTCATGTGTTTATGTGATTCGATGACTTATTGAAGTGTCGTATATGTTGTTGAGTTTTCCTTACTTGGAGTCCTTGTGGCTTTTTGTAGTGAGCAATGTAAGTAAAAAAAAATTATCCTGGTGTTTTACTATTGTACTTGTGTGTATAAAAATGGGGCATTACAGGGATAAGGTGTTCCTATGTGTTAAGCCAAAGAAAATTTCAATAAAAATTATAAAATTAGAGAAGTTGGCACCTCAATACATGGGATATTTTGATGTCTTGGAGATAATCAATGTTGTTGTTTATAAATTGTCTTTGTCACATTCCTTGTCATTGTTGCATGATGTTTTTCATGTCTCTTTTCTTAAGAAATATATTGCAAATTCATCTCACATTCTTGATTGAAAATATTTGTAGGTATAAGACTCGGGCATGGTAACAATAGAGTCCATTAGGATCCTTGATGTTTGCAATATTTTCTTGCAAAATCATGAAGTAGCCCAATGAAAGGTCCATTGGTACCAATATTATGAAGAAAGTGCCTCATTGAAGGATCAGAAAGATATGATGTTGGATTTTCCACATTTGTTTTAACTACGATTGTTTGTTTAGAATTATTTTTATTGTATTGTCTTTGTTTTGGTTATATTATTGACTAAATTATGATAGTGTGATACTTATCATTATGCCATCTAATTAGAAACATATTTGATAATTATGTCTGGACCATATTTAGCCATCAAGACGATGACTCTTCCTAAACGGGAGGGATGTCACGACCCAAATTATATTGATTTTATTTATTGCTACAAAAACAATATTTTAAAAAATAAAAATTGGTTGAATTATTAGATTTCTAAATGGATTGCAAACATCATTATTATGGATGTAATTACATGTTAAATTTGATAGGAAAAGTTTAGGGATTACATGGATAATTCAGTTTTGATAAATATATTTTCAAAATTGCAGTAATAAATTATTTATTTCAGTTAATTGATTCAATTATGAATTTTATGGTTTTATGTGATAATTGATGCCTGTTGTCCTCTCAAAATTTCCACTCCTTTGAAAGTAAAACATTGAAATTTTTGATTTGGCACCATTTTCTGATGTTCTAGTAAAGAGGGAAGTTGAAAAGTTTGGAAAATTCTACGTTTTTCAAGTCATTCATGTGATTTGTGGGTATGCTGGACATTTTTTTCCCAACTATCCCAAGTTCATTCGGGCTCTCTGTTCGCCGATCGACCGCTTTCTCCAAAAAAATTGTTAACTTGCGGGCCCGTTGGAACTTTTTGTTCCAACTGTCCCAAGTTCACTCGGGCTCTCTGTTCCCTATTCTCCCGCGGCAGCCACTTCGGCCGAGTCATGCTTTCATGTCCCGCGTGTCCCAAATGTACCAAAGGCCACCCGAGATATTTTTTCCTGCTCTTCCTGATGCTTGCTTTTTGAGTTGGTGGATATGAATTAAATGTGATTTATAACCTTCTCTCTCCTAAAATGGCTATATAATAGACTGCCCCTCTACGCATTTTTACACACTTCTTTCTCATTAACATCTACTCATACCCTTGTGATTGAAACCATTTTCTCACGTCCTCATTTCCCTTGCAATTTCATCACGGATTCAAGCTGTACATTTACTTTTCCAAGTACTGTTAACATGAAGATTAAATTCTAAGGTCAAGAGCAGGTTTCTCCACTCGAGTCTGTCATTCCCAATATCAGGGACAATGAAGTTCGTCACCTGGACTTTGTCGATTTTTGGACCAGGTTGACAGACCCAAACCCCTCTCCAATGGCACAAATGATTAATAATAGCGGCTTGGCATTTGCTGCTGGTTTTCCTATCTCGATGCAATGTGCAGACACGGTACTCACCTGCGGGGCTCACTTAAACCCCGGCTCGAGAAAATTAACAAATGTACATGGGGATCTCATTGCTAAGCTCAATTCCGTTGCCATTACCACTGCCCTAAGAATCCCAAAGATGGACAATTCTGTGGTGATCTCCCAAAATCAAGCACATGCGCTCTTTGACCAAGACATTGAAAAATACAAAGCCAGAATTGCAAAGTCTTGGATGAAGAACCCTAAGAAAGGGGTATCCCGACTATCCAAGGCTTTGTTTAGGTCTGATTTCAATGAGGAGTTATCAAACTTCATAATTCTGTTAGCTTGGGTCATGGGCTTGCCTTCTACTAACAAGTTCAACTTTTGGATGTGCCCACTTATCAACATAGTGTGTGAAGGTATCCAGAACATCAACTGGGTAGAAATTATCTGCATGAATCTGACAGAGCAGTTGTCCCATGTACAACAAACAAAAAATTTCTACATGACTTCCTACCTGATGTATACCCTTGCAGCTTCCAAATAGTGGTTTGGCTTCACCTACATTGATGCTCAGAAAGATGATCCCATATATGATTACTACCCTCAGTTCAACCTAAACACTAACAATCATAATTTTAGGAGGGTGAATGATGCTTTCACCATGTACATTGTAAGGCTTCTAGAGAGTGACACTGCTAGGAGATTCTTAGATGAAGCCATGAACCTGATAGAAAAGTATGGAGCCTACTTCATTCAGTTCAGGAGGTTCTCTTATATTAGGCTAGCAGGTTATGAGAGGACCCCTCTCAAGCTCCCCATGTTATGGAATGATAAGATGGCCCTGGTTGAGATGTGCAGGCAATTGGAAAAATTGCACAGAACTTGTAGAGACAAGAAAATCACTGGTCTACACTTCCCCATATCTTTGGGGAACTACACATGCAAGACAACTTTGGATGCCAAAAACATAGAGAGAGCCCTAGCTGCCATCACTGTCCATTTCTTCAGGCCCAGAACCTGTTTCGACTTGAATAAATTCATTGAGAAAAATCTCAGAATCAATTACCATCATAGGGTAGACACTAAAGATTATTAGGCTGACTGCATAGATGATTTTGAGGCTAGAAGGAGGCATTATGGCAGGTTTCCTCTTCAGTTAGTTCAAGAGCTTAACTTGTATCAAATTCTTGAAGGACTTCAGGATGACAACATAGACCTGTTGTCATATGAGTATGAAACTGTGATCAAACATACTCCCATAGAGGTCATGGATTGGTTTAAAAACGAAAAGGATGATTTGGATGAAATCCTCACCCCTGTCCTGGTAAGAAATAAATTCTGGATTGATAGAAAGGTTTGTGAGATGAGGAAGAACACAAGATAATCCTCTTCCAAAGACACCTCGACACTAAGGAAGGAGGAACAAATACCCAGTTCCGAGGTACCTGTACAGACTCCTCCTGCCTCATCAAGTAAAGGCCCTGCATCCTCCACTCCTTCCTCCTCTACTCAAGTCTATCAAAAGAAGGTGAAGGAGGTTAAGAAGGAGCCCATTGAAGAAAACCCTCTGCCAAAGCATTCAAAACTGCCTTCTGGACCAGAGAACATCATTGTTCTCAGTGAGAGTGAAGATAATGAAATACCAATTCATGCAGATGCCTTAGAAACCCCAATGGATACAAATAAAGAAATTCAAAGCACTGAGATTGTAAGCACCATTGGCTCCTCTGTTCTAGAAGCCTCAGCTACCCCACTCACGTCTCAACTGGAGGCAACAATGGTACATACTTTGAGTGCCATGAGTTCCCTTTCCCTTGGTCCTCTTTCCCCCCCTTCTTCTTCCTCCTCCTCTTTTACATGGGTGCAACCTTTTGTTGATAGTAGGAAGAGGAAGCCTTCTTCTTGGTTGACAGGACCCAACATTGATGATGTGGTGGCCTTGTTGGGCACTACTCCTTTGGCTCCTGCCAAGAAAGCCAGGACCACTTCAAGAATAGTATCGGATGCACAAGGTCAACAATTCCTTGAGATAACCAAGCCCAAGGTTGATAAGACATAGCAGGATTTGCAGGCCTTTGATTTAGAAATTTCAAGGATCTCAATGGGAGAGTCTACTCCTGAAGGTGAAATCCACAACCTTCAAGAAACAGTCACTAGGGTCATTGGGAGGGTAGAGAAAGGGTAGCAAACTATAGAGCAGCTGGAGGAGAAGGCTCAAGTACTTTCTAGTTTCATCAAGTCACTGCTATCTAAAGATAAGGTTCTAGACCCTACCCCACTGACTGCACTCCCACCACCTGTGATTCTCAGTCAAGATGAAGTCCAGAGCATCAAGGATATACACAGGTACTCCATCTATGGGAGGGCTATGGAGGCCATGGTGGATGACATGCTTGTTGTAGGGTTGAATTTCATTGGTGAAGCCTTCAAGCTCAACGAGAAGGTAAATAATCTGCAACATAAGCTCTCCTCCACAATTGGAAACATGGATAAAGAGCTCAAAATTTGGAGCAGATGCATAGTAGACCTTTTCCTCATAGGGAAAACTGATGAAAACCTTTTGATGGAAAGTAAGGTCTTTGATGATGTAAAGGATAATTTGTCACAGTCATGGGTATTCAGTGTGGAATAGAAAATCAAAGTGTTGGAGGAGGCTTTGGGAGAGCTAAGGAATAGCTGGTAGAAGGGAGAAGCTTTCAAAACTCTGGTGATATCTAATTTTAAGGATATCCACTGCTACCTCCATGATGAGACCTCAAATGTACCTTTCTCCCTGCAGGAAATCAAAGCTCAATTCAGAGCTTTTTTCAAAGGAAATTTGTTCAAAGAGGACTCCATCACTAAGGAGAAGATCAAGGAAATCTACTCCCTCCATTATACCATTGAGGAAGCGAATAAAGAGTACCATACACACACTGAGTTTGATAAGGAGATGGTGAAATGTTTGGGATCTTGGACCTAGGCTACTACCAACACATCGGTTCCACGTGACAGAGATATAGCAGAGGCTTTGAAAAGGTTTAGACACTCGATCCTTAAGTCAGTGTGCCCTTCCCAGTCATGAGCACTTGTCTTCCTTTCCTGGCTTCTCTCTCCTTCTTTCTCTCATTTTGGTTTTAATGTAAATTAGTTGGGGCTTTGTGTTAAGAATTCCTTAACTAAACATTTTAGTTAAAAGAAGTAGTTACCAAGTGTAACTAATTTGTAAAATTATATAGTGGTCTCTCTCTGCCATTTTCAGGGCTGGAACTTGGCTTATTTTTGAAAGTGTAAAGAGTAGCAAAGCAATCAATACAAAATAACTTTCTTTCTTTGTCCATCTGGTCCTATTATTCATTGTTATTCATTGAATACTACTGAACTATTTGTCTGTATTATGTCAAGAAGCTTTGTATTCTTGTAGATGTTATTTCTAGAACTTTGTGTCTTTGCAATAACATCTTGTTAATTCAAATGAAAATGGTTTTATCCCAATAATTCTATTCTGGCATGCATAAGGGATTACTTTGTTATCTATAGTTCTGGAAAATGCCTTTCAGCTCCTTTCTACTCCTTCATTCCTATACACTTTTGTGTTGATGATCCATTTTATTTTGAAACACTTTCATGATATCCAAGTTCCACATTAAAACTATACATTGTACATATGTAAATAAGTTTTGATTTTGAATAAGGGAACCTCTCCCATTAAAGAGGAGGGACTTCTTGTCCCCTAACTGTTGTTCTCAATGCCACCCTTTTTGACGTCCAACAGTTTTTGGTGACTCCGCTAGGGATTCATTTTTATTAAAATGCATTTGAGTTCTTTAAATAATTTCTTGATCATCCTTTGATCTGGAAACTCCACATTTTACTCGCGGGAGGAGGGCCCTTGGTATTGAAGATTCTCAATTTCAACTTTTGGAACAACAAGGTTTTCCTTTCCCTTCAACAGGAAGAAATAGAAGAGCTCGTTCAGCAAGCACTCCTCCTATTGAAGATAGAACCCCTATAGGCACTATTCCTTCAGAGCAACTCAGCCCTAACCTCCGTGCTCTGATCCTCGCTGGTGTTTCGGTTCCCTTTCAAACCATATTTCTAAGGATGGCAACACCATTTCCCTGGGGCCATTGTGTTGGGCCTCTCGCCCTTCCTCAGCCTTTACATGAGTTACCTAGGGGTAACAAAAAGAACTTCCCCAAGTTCAGAGGTGATGGAAAAGTTCATCCTGATGAACACATTGTAGCTTTCATAGTTGCATGTGGAGTTCTTAGAGTTAAACATGAAGATGTCTCAGTGAGGATTTTTGTGGAGAATTTACAAGATAATGCGGTAGATTAGTTCTTGTTGGTCCGAAAATCTGTCGCTTGGGCAGATCTATGGATAGACGAGCCAACAGTGTGTAGGACATAGCCCCTCTTTGAGTCAACAAAGCGAAACTGGTTTATTGCTATTCTACCAGCAGGAATCTTGTGCAAATCTCACAATATTCTGCCTTCAGGGGTTGGGATCTCATCCCAGTAGAGCAGTTCCAACGAAGAACAGAAAGGAATGAAGGAAAGAAGGGAATGAAGATGGATTTGAAGGGAGAAAAGAAATGAATTCCAAAGTAGAAAGGTCAGAGGGTCTATGTTTTGGGCTGGTAGTAAACAGAGCCGAACCTACTTGCATAGACGAACAAAGCAATATTGATGAACAAATGAAAAAAAAGTAGAGATAGATCCAATAGAATAAACGCATAGATCTGACATAAGAAAGATCAGATGCCCATAACACACATATTCAGCACAAAGTCTCAATATTTGTATTAATATTTTCTTCTGTTACAAAAAGTACAAAGCCTTTTCTTCTCACTTCTATTTTTCATCTAAAAGATATCCACCACATGAATACAACAAGTATTCAAGTATTTATAGAAGGAGAGAAGAAAAGAAGACAAAAGCAAACCAACAACTTAATTACAAAAATATCTTACAAGAGATTCTAAAGTCATTTGTTGACTTTTGACAACTTTGTGGATGACATCATCCCATGGTGCAACATGGATGATGTCATCGTTTGTGTCAACACACTTTAGATAATTACAAGGAGAAAGTCGGGAAGAAGAAAACTATTCATCGTCGTCCCACGGCTGAAAGGGAGTATCCTGCTTTTGCTGCTGCTCAGGCGACGAGATGTGGAACTGGGCACGGTAATCCATGAACTTGCTGATCATGGGTTGAAGTTGATCCTAGGAAGGATCCTTGTGTCGATCAATGATTGCTTCGCAAGTCCCCCGCTTGTCCGTGAGCTTTTCTGGGAGTTTGGAATAATCATTTTCTGCCTCTATCAGGTACCCGATGAAGTCACGACAAGCCAGCAGATTGTTGATGGATTCGGCGTCGAAAGTGACCTCTGGTCCCAGCCCTTGTGAAACGATCTCCTTGAAGATCCAAATAGTTTCCTCTTCCTTTCTTAAGGCGAAAGGAGTGAGCAAACCTGGAGACATTCTCAGGAAAATTTGCTCCATTTGATGCATTGCATCCAGGGCTTCCTCCTTTATCTTATCAATCTTCTCCAGGACAAACTCCAGCTGATCAACCTGATAATCTAGAGTAGAAAGGATTTTGTTGAGGGATCTGGGGTGTCCAAAGACGCCGAAATTGACCAAATATTCGACTGAACAGTCGAGCATTTTCTGAAAGGTCTCATGCTGCATCTTGGCGTGGTCCAGCTCTTCGGAGATGGGTCTTGCTATCGCCTGGAGCTCTCTGTTCACCCCGATTGATATGCTGATATAATCCGGTGAACTTAGCGATCACTCCCTCACTTTCTTTGAGGATTTGGCTCCTCCAGGCGGAAACTTCCATGCCCTGTTCGCCGATTTTGGTATACTCATTAATCTTATCCTGGCTTAGAGGCTCAAGAGTTTCGGCGGCAGTTGTAGGAGGTGCACTACCCATTTTCTGTAAGGCGTGGAGAAGATGTTTATTTTGCTCCTTTAACAACCTTTTCTCTTCCTTTACTTCCTACAGCTTCTTGCAAAGGGCGTAAACTGCAGATAGGGCCTCTCCCTGAAGGATTTCTGAAGATGTCCCCATTGTGACTTGGGTCACTATGTAATCTGTCGAAGACAGATCCTTTTTATCCTTTAAAGGATTGGGGTATGCTATCTCCATTACTCTCTCCCCTGACGCACTCTGAGAGAAGCGGGTTATAGGCTTTTGCTTCTTGACCCCTTTTGATGGGATGACAGAGAAGTCCATCGGTGCGATGGGAAATTTCCTCTTTTGTTGACTCAGGTGCTGGGAGATCCATGCTAGAATTATGGGGGAAGGACCATAAATAGAAAAGGGAGCAGCTGCAGTAGTAGAAGGAAAATGCGTGGAGACACTTGGAGGTGGCATTGAGAGGGAAGCCAAGAAAGTGCTCACGGGAGGAAGGGATACTGCAGGGGAGGTAGACATGGTAAAGGAAGGGAGCTAAGAGATGAGGGAAGAAATGGTGGGGGACAGCTCCGCGAGAGAAGAGAAGATGGACGATGAGGAAGGGAGAACAACAGAAGATGGGGGAGAGGACACGACCAAAGGAATGGTTGCTTGGGTCACCTGAGGAGGGGAAGGACGAGAGGGAGAAGGGATAGAAGGGACCTTAATTGTTATAGTAGTGGCAACATCCTGAGTGGATGTGCCTATCGGAACATCTTCCGCTGCTTCTTTCTCCAGGATTTCTGGGATTTCAACCCATTCTTGTGAAGCGGAAGGAGGAATTTCAGGAGCTTCCTCTTGGGTGGAACTTGACTCACCCTCTTTGTCTTTCCCTTTGCTCTTTGGTAGCTATTTTGACCTGGAAGGTGCGCTGCCCAATGGAGAAGTGGTGAAATCAACTCCGAGGTAGATGAGACCATTCATCCTGCACCAATGCTCTATTCTTCGCAGAGTTTCTTTGACCCTTTCCTCTAGTTGTCTGAGGCGCTTTGGTTCTGTCAATTACAGCGAAAGTCCAGTCGTCCCCACCCGTGTCAAGATATAATTGATCAACTTCTTGATCAACAGTTTGATAAACTTTCGGGATGATGGCCACGCCGTACTGGATGATTTCAGCCAAGGCCAAGCGGGAATAGTCTTTCCTCCTGAGCTCGACCTCATGATATAGGTCGATATAAATATCCTCGATCTGTGGAACGTGGATCGGATCGAGTTTGGCTCTGGGCAGGAAATTCCTTGGGTCAAAAGTGGGCCTTGCCGGGAAGTTGTGCTTTAAATTTAGCAGCTCCAATTCTACAAACATATCCCGTGCTTTGTGGTGAGAGAGACAAGTATACCTGCCCACTGTGAGGGGGAAAGGAGTTCCACCCTTATTTCTCTTTAGGCACTTCTCGTGGTAGGTTATAAGCTGTCTTGACAGCTCCAACAGGATCAACTTGGGGCCGGCGTATCTCGGAAATTTGGTTGGTTCCCCCAAGAAGTTGGCTGCCATTAGATAGGTCAAGGTGGGGAATTGTGTGAACAAGGCTCCCCATTTCTCTGTAGCTGCAACAATTCTCTTGGTCGTACGACTGTGAGTCATGTTTGGCCTCAAAAGGAAGACGATTCCATAGAAGAAGGCATCGTTAATCTTTGTAAACTGGGGGATACTATTTTCCAACTTTAGTTCTGGATAGTATTCATATATTTTGACTTGGGGCCAAACCCCGCACCACATTAAGGCTGGATAATCTCTTTCTGAGGCCGCAACATAAACTACGTAGGAGTTCATGTAGAACCTCCCCGTTGTGGTGAGTTGTTGGAGCTGCTCAGATATAGTGCTGCTTATGATCTCCGCCCACTCGAAGCATTGATCTGGAACATTTTTGTTCATTGTCTCCAAGTACCGCAGCATCCATTTATGGAAAGTAGTGGGCATCAGGAATGCCCGAAGACTCTGCTCAGGAAGGTGATAGTATCACTGAGCTCCTCTGAGAAATCACTTCAGATGGATAGTCTTGTGGCCACCGGGTCACCGCCTTCTTGTTTTTTAGGTAGACCTCATTCATCAACTGCATGCATTGGTCTTCGTTGTCTTCCTAGGCCTTGATGCATTCTTCGTTGGCTAACAACCACGAAGTGATCCGGTGATGAGGGATGCCAAGTATCAATTTCAAAATGATGGGCAGTGAGGTTTATGACTGACCTCGCCCTTACTCATTTTCAGGACACATCTTGTGTCTTTGTTGTAACAGTGCGCAATCTACCATCATGAATTCGTTGTTGACAGTGCACTAACGGGGATTCCTCCGGCGAAGTGCAGGGCACTGCCCTATTAACTTGTCCATCCATGGACTTCCTTGTAACTTTTTGAGTCCTAACCCAGAATTCCTCCATGTCAATGTGACCCAATTCTGAGTCTCTGACATCCAGGTACTACACTCAGCCTAGTGATTCGGGCATCCTGACCCTCTGATATTTGTACTTCATCTCTTCCTCTGTCAGCTTAGCCTTTGCCTCTTGGACTTGGTGGGTTTCTTGCTTGACGTAGACATATGTAGTTCTTTCGAACTCAGTTGCTGATCTGCATGAAGAAGAAGTGAGACCCAATCCAGGAAAGGTTGATATTAGTCTATTTGATCTTCCATTGGAATGCGTAGACAGAAGAAAGAGTTAGCAGATTTTAAGGTCTCAGGGTGCAGGGCACATGAAAAATGCAGGACTGGCAGGGCCAAATAGATAAGGCGCACAGAAAAGGAGGTGTTGCAGAGGGTTAAATCTGGCGCCAAAGGGTGCAAGGCGCATGAAAACTGCAGAGGAAATTTTTTGTTGTTGCAAGCGGAAGTGCGCCTGCGCCATATATATGCATTTTATAACAGGCGCTGATATTCTTCATGTTACACGGGAACAGGATGCGCCAGTGGTGCATATAATCTTTATGTTACATGTAAATTCGGTGCGCCCTTTGGCGCATATGATGGACCGTGTAACATGTATTTTTCGTGCGCCAAAAGGGATACTCGGCGCGGCGCATGAGAGGGTTTACACAACATCATGTTACTGGCGATCGGGGGTGCGCCCGCGCCTTTAATAGCTTTATACTTGCGCGCAAATAAGGCTTGGTGTTGCATGGAAGCTAGGGTGCGCCCTTTGCGCAATCTTTGGAAATGGGATGTACACATGGATAAATGGTGCACCAAGAGGGCGTAGGGTTAGTAAGTGTTACAAGGCAGCGAAAGTGCACCTTGAGGGCACAACTGTATAGTTCATGCAGCAAGCAAGGCGCGCTTTGCCGTTGGCGCATGACTATTCTAGATGTTAGCAAGGGCGACATTTGCGCTAAAGGCTGAAAAACACAGTTGGCATCGGATTTCAAGCCTCCTCTTGCAACTAAGGTGGTTTAGATAGCGCCGTTAGGGGCGCAACTGTCTTGCAGGGTTGCTTGGATAGAGACGCGCCAGTGCGCCATATAAGATCCAACTCTTTGCTCAGGAATATTTTCATCTCTTTACCAGTCCATCTGGAAAGAGGAAGAGAGCAGGGGACATATAACCAGGTTTCAGCAGATAAAGTTTATCAAGACAACACAGCCTACTTTTCAAGCAACCAACAACCAGCAAAATACAGAGGAAAAGACCACCTACCTGGAATAGAGGGATCGTGAGAAGGGAGGCAAGGTCCACAAACTCGACACGAAAATGAGACGGTGAGCAGCACAAGGGGGGAAGAATAGTTCAATCACGTGTTTTCTTATTGGTGAAAGTGACAGGGCGGATGCGGCTATACATAACCAAGGTTGTAACACATGACGCAAGAACACTTTTTCAAGTGGCGCACCGAAAGCACCTGTCGACAACGGAAAGCAAGAGCCCTTTGGCACACCAAGAGACCTCTCGACACGAAGTTATGTGCGCCTATGACTCAGCAAAAGTGTTGTCAACACGGAAAGATGTGGGTCCACTTTAGGGTGCACGAAAACGACGGAGTAGAGGCAAAAACATTGTTGACACAGAGGTGCATGCGCCGTGGCGCATGCAAAATAATGAAAATGACATGGTGCAGGCGCACGTATATTTATAGTCAAAATTGGTCATCAACCGTGCGCCAACCAGGAATTGAAAGGGGGCGCAGGAAAAGCTGCATGTCGACAGGGGACATTAGCATGCGCCCTTTGGCCAAAAAAATGGCTAAGTTCGGACAACTAGAAGATTCCCGGGAAGCGCGCCTTTGCAACGTTCCGCACGCATATGCAGTCCCTGTCAAGGGACATGGAACAAAGTTATGTGCGCCCTTTGGCGTTATCTGTAAAATTTCGTGTTGCCAATTTTACGAGATTACAGTGCTATCACCTTTGGCGCAACCGGAGCTAGTGGCGCAACTAGAACAGCAATGTCAACATCCTTTGAGAACCGTTGCAAACCTGTAGAGGATGTACACGCTTTGTTGGCCTAGATTTCTCAAATAAAGAAATATTCACATGAACGCCATGAGAGGCTTTGTAAGCTGGGTGTACCAAAAGCTTTTTGTTGCAAGGCAAATCCCATGCAGACACTCAGCCTGTAGATCAAAGGCTCACAAAAGACTAAGTTCCTGAAAACTCAGATTTCCCGGGAAGGGATTTATACAACGTTTCGAACGCGAAGGATCCAATCTTGCTACGAGTGGATCGAGGACAAAACTCTTGCTGTTCGTGTTAAAGATGATTTGATTATGTCTGGGAAGTTGAAAAGAGACACTGCTAAGTCTAGATCTTCTTCTACGAGATCCACTCCGGGGCCTAACACTGATCCATTGGTGCAAAACCTTGCCAATTATCTCATTTCCATCAAGAAACAATTGGCTCAGCACGCCCCCTATGCGGAGGTTCCAAGGAGGAATTTTCAACCTAGGAATCATTTTCCTGCTTCTCAAACAAGGCTAGCACTTGAGGGGCCACCTATAAAGGTTCTCTGTTAATTAAACCTGTGAAGTGGAAGAACCTGAAGATGAGAAGGTTAGTGAATATTGTGAAGAACTTTTTGAAGAAGTCAATGAGGAGATAGAGGAACTTAAGAGATCTTGAGTTAATTTCTTCACTACTAAAGGTGTTGATGAGGAAGATGATTATGATGAAGTGGTAGCAGATATGAATAGTGAATCATATGTTTTTATGACTCAAGAATAGACAAATAAAAGGGAGACAAAGTGATGTAGCCTTCTAAAATATCTCAAAGAGAATCCCATGACTATCCCTGTGATTACAAAAAGAGGAGTCTCATATCCCCACCACATCCACATAGAAGGTGAGTCTCTGCACAAATTCTAATTTTCCTAATTCTTATACTAAAGTTTCTTCTTCTTTTTCAACTCCTAAAACTGATAAACCTAAGGTTCCAAGTGATGATATCCCGTCCACCTATAGATCTTTTGATATCATTGATCACCTAAAAAAGGACCAAGGTTCAAATTTCAAAGGCTGAGTATTATCAGACCCTTCCTAAGGCCTTTGCTAAAATGGTTCACTTTGTAAATTCTCATTCCAAAATTACCTCTAAAGGACTTTTACCCACTCCATCCTCCACACCTCAACCAAATCTAGTAGCTGCCATTACCTCACCTATTGATAAGATCAAACCATTCTATGTGACCCTCCTTATAGCAGGCCATAAACTTAGCAACTATGTCATAGACTCAGGGGCATCAGATAATGTAATGTCTGCCAAAGTAGTCCATGCTTTGGGCCTAACTCTCACACGTACTTATGGGTCTTGTTATTCCATGGAGAGTAAGGAAGTACCCCTAGTTGGAAGGATTAAAGATGCACAGGTAGCTTTTGCTAATTTACCTAAGAAAAAGGTCTTGGCTACTATCCTCGTAGCAGATATTCCACCTTCATATGGCATGATGTTAAGTAAGAACTTCTGCAAAGATGTGGGAGGAGAAATTCAAATGGATTGGTCACATGCCCTCATACTGGTTAATGGAAAAATGAAGAAGTTGTTTCCCGAGAAGCAATCTGAGTATGTTGTACAAAAAACAGATGATCCCAAAGCGCAAATACTTTATGAAGATATGCGGCATGGTAACTATATGATTATGTCTCCAAAGGAAAATCAGTTTCCTAGAGAAGTATTTCATGATCCTAATGAGGTTTGGATTTTAGAATTTGATGGTAGTTATTCCTCGACTGGTTCTGGAGCTGGCGTAGTATTGGTGTCTCCTAAAGGAAAGGTTCATCATTTCACATTCAAACTACAATTTGAAAATACCAATAATACAACAGAGTATGAAACTCTTATTCTTGGGCTTAATGTGGTGAAAGAAAAAGGTGTAAAGAATATTCTAGCTAGTGGAGATGCAGAACTTGTTAAACAAGTCAAAAACCTATTTCAAGTAAGGAATAGAAGGTTGAAGCATTACAGAAATCAGGTTTGGGATTCTATTGAATTTCTTGATGCTTTCTCCATTGAAGTAGTACCTAGGGAAAAGAATCTCAGGGCCGATTCATTGGTTGTCTCAGGATCGTTGCTAATACCTCATCCTGAATTTTCTCAAGATAAGTTTACCATTGAGATGATTGATAGGCCAAGTGTACATGATAACACAAGCAACTGGCAGGTTTTCAATGATGATCAACATTTTCTTTATTTCTTAGAACTCAAGGACAATTTTGAGCAGTTGTATTTTGAAGCAAGTGACAATTTACCTCGTGAAAATGTGTCTTCTCATGAAGAGGATGTCAAAGAAGAAATAGATCAAGATGGATGTATCAGGCTCAAAGGTAAAAAGATTCCAAAAGGACTTGTGAGTTTATAAGAATTTTTTGATAAGCATGAAAGGTATGTGAATTCTAAGGCTTCCACTGGATAAAAACAATCTGCTGAGTATGAAAAAACTAATATTGGAAGTTCTGTTGATCCCAAGCTTGTAAACATTGGAAAGTGTTGTACATTGGAAGAAAAGATGAAAATAATCAACCTTTTAAGGAAGTATAAATATGTTCTCGCGTATTCCTATGAGAATCTAAAAGCCTTCCAACCAAAGGAGATGTAGCATTTCATCCATCTCAAACCTGGGATTAAACCTTTCAAGCAGAAACAAAGGCAATACAATCCTAATATAGCTGACACTATTTTTCAGGAAATACAAAAGATGTTGAAGGCAAAAATCATTTTTCCCATCCACCATTCAACATGGATTGCCAACATTGTTCCTGTCAGGAAGAAGAATGGTGAGACTCGTATCTGTGTTGACTTCAGGAATCTGAATCAAGCTTCTTTGAAGGACAACTATCCTTTTCCCATGATGGATCAAGTCTTGCAAGCTGTTACAGGATCTAAAATGTTGTCCATGCTTGATGGCTTCTCGGGGTATAATCAGGTAGAAGTCAATACCGCAGATCAACACAAGATAGATTTCACTACTCCTTGGGGTACTTTTACCTACAAAAGGATGCCTTTTGGGCTCATTAATGGTGGTGCCACTTTCCAAAGAGCTATGGACTTGACCTTTGGAAGTTTAAAAGGGAAATTTATTGTTGTATATCTAGATGACTTAACTGTGTTTTCCAAAAATAGATCAGATCATTTTTAGCACCTGGAAACAGTTCTCTTGAAGTGCAGAGAACATGGAATCTCTTTGAATCCTAAGAAATCTATCTTTTGTTTCACACAAGGAAAATTGTTAGGGCATGTTGTCTCTAAAGATGGTATAAAAATTGATCCTGAACGAGTTCAAGCCATACAATAGATTCCTCTTCCAACTAGCAAAAAGGGAGTGCATTCTTTCTTCGGTAAGATCAACTTTCTGAGAAGATTTATCCCTGATTTTGCAGAACTAAATTTGAACATCTCTCAAATGATGAAGGGAAAGCAAATGTTTGGCTGGTCTTCTGAAGGGAAAGAATCCTTTGAAGGTATTAAAAAGGCTATTGCTAGAACTCATATCCTAACATGTCTAGATTTTAGCAAAGATTTTATTATCTATTGCTATGCCACATATAACACCCTAGCTGCTATTTTGACTCAGGAAGATTCTAATGATCATGAGCTCCCAATTGCATTTATGAGCTACATTCTTAAAAATCATGAGTTGAAATACACAATGATGGAGAAACATGCTTTTGCAGTGGTTGAAGCTGTCAAGCAGTTTCATTTCTATATCCTTAACTCTCACTCCACATTACTTGTGCCTGACACAACCATCAAGTCTATTCTCACACAACAAAAGTTTGGGTCCAAGAGAGGGAACTCGGTGGCCAAGGTACAAGAATCTGACATTGACATCAGACCAACCAAACTAGTCTACGGAAAGGGCTTGTGTGAACTCATCGCCGAGGGAGGTGGACATGAGTTACATAAAGATGAAGTTGATGTTCCTACTGTTCAGTTTCTCAGCTCAATTGATGAATGGTATGCTGATATCACACATTTTCTCACCTATGGGGAGTGTCCCTCCCATTTGACTGCCAAGGATAGATGAGTTGTTAAATTAAGATCAGCCCAATATGTATCATGGGAGAATGCTTTGTTCAAACGGGGAATGGATGGAATGTTTCTAAAATGCGTGGATAAAGAGCAACAGAGGAAGCTTCTTTCAGATTTCCATGATCAAGCATGTGGAGGTCATTACTCGTCTACTTTCACTACTCATAAGATTCTTCATGCAGGATATTATTGGCCTACCTTGTTCAAGGATGCATCAAAGTGGGTTAATAAATGTGAATCATGTCAGACCTTTGTAGGTAGACCCAAGTTGGTTGCTTTGCCTCTTAAGCCAATCATGATTGAAGAGCCTTTTTAAAAATGGGTTTTAGATTTTATTGGAACACTTAATCCTTCTTCAAGTGTTGGACACACCCACGTGTTGACAGCCATAGATTATTTTACTAAGTGGGTAGAAGCCATTCCAGTAAAGAGTACTACTTCTGAAGTAGTATGCCATTTTATTAAAGAAAACATCTTGGTAAGGTTTGGGGTGCCAAACAAGATTGTAACAGATAATGCTTCAAATTTTTCTTCAACTGAGATGATGGATTTCTGTTATGGATATGGCATCTCCCTAGCTCACTCTTCATATTATTATCCTCAGGGAAATGGGCAAGCTGAATCAACAAATAAAAATTTGGTGGCCATAATAAGGAAATTGGTTAATGAATCTCAGAGGAATTGACACAAGAAGCTATATGATGCTCTTTGGGTAGACAAGATTACACCTAAAAGAGCTATTGGGATGTCCCCTTTTCAGGTGGTATATGGAGTGGAAGCTCAATTTCCAGTAATAGTGGAACTACCAGCCTTGCATTTAATGAAGGCCATTGAAGACACTATCTTTAATGATTCTTTGGATAAGAGGATCATGTATCTTTACAAATTGAATGAGGACAAATTGAAAGTTATTGATAGAATATCTACTCACCAACAGAAGGTGAAAGCCTTGTTTAACAAGAGGGCTAGGCATAGGGATTTCAAAGTTGGAGATATAATTTTACTGTGGGATAAAAGACATGAACCTCGTGGCATCCATGGAAAGTTTGATTCTCTTTGGCTCAGACCTTTCAAGATCAGGCACTTTGCTGGCAAGAATTATTTCTACCTTGATTACATGGATGGTTCTTCTCTCCCACTTCCTTATAGTGGGTAGTACCTGAAATTGTTTAAGTCCTAGGTGATAGGAAGTCCTCTGTATATTATGTATAGGTGTCTCGTTTCTTGCTTGTGGGTGTTTTCCTTCCCTTGCTTTTTGGTGTGTTTTCCTTCTTTGTTTGGGGTGTTGTTTTCTGTATTGGTTATTTTTGACTTTTTGGCCTAATGGATAAGGCACTGGTTTTCTTCCCCTAAGTTTTCTTAGAGTTCTTTCCTTGTCTCTTTCTTTGAATCCAGCCAAGTCATCCCCAAACAGAGCTAGTTGTTGTCCTCTCAAAATCTCCCATCCTTTCAAATGTCAAAACATTGAAGATTTTGAGTTTGACACCTTTTTTTGATTTTTTGGTAAAGAGAGAAGTCAAAAAATTTGGAAACGTCTTTGTTTTTTGAGTCATTTGTGTGATTTGTGAGTATGTCAAACATTTTCTGTTCCATGTGTCCCAAGTTCACTAGGGCTCTCTTTTTGTCGATCTGCCACTTTCTCCAAAATATGTTAACTTACGGGCCTATCATAACATTTTTGTTCCAACTATCCCAAGTTCACTTAGGTTCTTTATTCCCTCGATCACCTGTAGTCGGCCGCATTGTGCACACTTTCACATTACTTTTATCCCTCATGTCCCTAAAGCATTTATGCAGTCTATCCCCACATCACCCGCATCATCTCGCATCAGGATGAACTCACACTTTCACATCATGCATGTCCCAAATGTACCAAAGGCCATCTAGGATAATTTTTCCTGCTCTTCCCAGTGCTTGCTTTTTTTTTGAGTTGGTGGATATTAAATTAATGCACATTTAAAACCCTCTCTCTCCTAAAATGGCTATTTAATAGAATACCCCTATACACATTTTTACATATTTACTTTCCCATTATCATCTACTCATATCCTTGCAATTGAAACAATGTGCTCACGTCCTCATTTCTCTTGTAATTTCATCATGCAGATTCAAGTTGTGCATTTATATTTTCTAGGTACTATCAACATGAAGATTAAATTCCAAGGCTCAGGAGTATGTTTCTCCACTCAAGTCTGTATCGTTCCTGATATCAGGGATAGTAAATTTTGTCAACTAGAACTTTGTCTAATTTTTAGACCAGGTTGATAGACCCAAACTCCTCTCCAATGACACAAATGATTAATGATAGCGACCTGAAATTTGCTGTTGGTTTTCCTATCTCGATGCAATGTGCAGACACAGTACTCACCTTATGAGGCTCACTTCAACCTTGGATTGAGAAAATTAACAAATTTACATGGGGAGCTCATCACCAAGCTTGATGTTGCTCAACCATTGCCGCTGCCCTAAGAATTCCAAAAACGGATAATTCTGTGGTGATCTCCCAAAATCAAACACAAGCACTCTTTGACCAAGACAGTGAAAAAGAAAAAGCCAGAATTGTGAATTATTGGCCGAAGAACCCTAAGAAAGGGGCATCCTAACTATCCAAGGCTCTTTTTAGGTATGATTTCAATGAGGAGCTATCAGACTTCATAATTCTCTTAGCTCAGGTCATGGGCTTTCCTTCTACTAACAAGTTCCACTTTTAGATGTGCCCACTTATCAACATAATGTGTGAAGGTACCAAGAACATCAATTGGGAAAAATATTATCTACATGAATCTCATAGAGCAGTTCTCCCATGTACAAAAAACAAAAAATTTCTACATGACTTCCTATCTAATTTATACCCTTGCAGCTTCTAGACAGTGGTTTGGCTTCACCTACATTGATGCTCAGAAATATGATCCCATATATGATTACTACCCTCAATTCACCCTAAACACTAGCAATCATAATTTTAGGTGGGCGAATGATGCTTTAACAATGTACATTGTAAGGCTTCTAGAGATTGACACTATTAGGAGATTCTCAATATGAAGCCATGAGCTTGATAGTGAATTACGGAGCCTACTTCATTCAGTTCAGAAGGTTCTCTTATATTAGACTATTAGGTTATGAGATCACCCCTCTCAAGCTCCCCATGTTCTGGTAAAGATAAGATGACCCTGATTTAGGTGTACAAGCAATTGTAAAAATTGCACAGAACTTATAGAGACAAGAAAATCAATGGTCTACACTTCCCCATATCTTTGGGGAAACTATACATGCAAAACCTGGCTCTAGATTCCCAGAACATAGAGAGGGCCCTTGATTCCATCACTGTCCACTTATCTTCAAGCCTATAACTTTTTTTTACTTGAAGAAATTCATTGAGTTGAATCATCATAATAAACTATCATCATAGAGCAGACAATGAAGATTACTGGGCCGACTACACAGAGTGATTTTAAGGCCAGATGGAGGAATTATGGTAGGTTTCCTCTTTAGTTACTTCAAGACCCTAACTTGTATCAAATTCCTAAAGGAATTCAGGATGAAAACACAAACCTATTATCATATGAGTATGAAAATATGATCAAACACACTCCCTTAGAGGATTTGGACTGGTTTAAGAAAGAGAAAGGATGATTTGGCTAAAATCCTCGCCCCTTGACCTGGTAAGCACTAAATTCTGGGTTGATAGAAAGATTCATGAGTTGAGGAATAACATAGGAGAATCCTCTTCCAAAGACACCTCAACACCTAAGGAAGGAGGAAAAAATACCCAGTTCTAAGGTACTTGTAAAGACTCCTCCTACCTCATTAAGTAAAGGCCCTACATCCTCCATTCCTTCCTCCTCCATTCAGGTCTATAAAAAGAAGGTGAAGGAGGTCAAAAAGGATCCCATTGAAGAAAACCTTATGCCAAAGCATTCAAAACTACCTTCTGGACTAAAGAACATCATTGTTCTCAGTGAGAGTGAAGATAATGAAATACCAATTCCTGCAGATGCCTCAGAAACCCCAATGGATACAGATAAATAAATTCAAAGCACTGAGCTTCCAAGCACCATTGGCTCCTCTGTTCCAAAAGCCTCAGCTGCCCCACTCACATCTCAACTGGAGGCAACAACGGTACATACTCTGAGTGCCATGAGTTCCCTTTCTCTTGGTCCTCTTGCCCCCCCTTCTTCTTCCTCCTCCTCTTTTACATGGGTGCAACCTTTTGTTGATAGTAGGAAGAGGAAGCCTTCTTCTCGGTTGACAGGACCCAACTTTGATGTATGGTGGCAGCCTTTTTGGGCACTACTCCTTTGGCTCCTGCCAAGAAAGCCAAGACCACTTCAAGAATAGTATCTGATGCACAAGGTCACTAATTCCTTGAGATAGCTAAGCCCAAGGTTGATAAGCCAGAGCAGGATTTATAGGCCTCTGATCTAGAACTTTCAAGGATCTCAATGGGAGAGTCTACTCCTGAAGGTGAAATCCACAACCTTCAAGAAATAGTCACTAGGGTCATTGGGAGGGTAGAGAAAGGGCAGCAGACTATAGAGCAGCTGGAGGAGTAGGCTCAAGTACTTTCTAGTTTCATCAAGTCACTGCTATCTAAAGATAAGGTTCTAGACCCTACCCCACTGACTGCACTCCCACCACCTGTGATTCTCAGTCAAGATGAAGTCTAGAGCATCAAGGATATACATAGGTACTCCATCTATGGGAGGGCTATGGAGGCCATGGTGGATGACATGCTTGTTGCAGGGTTGAATTTCATTGGTGAAGCCTTCAAGCTCAACGAGAAGGTAAATAATCTGCAACAGAAGCTCTCCTCCACAATTGGAAACATGGATAAAGAGCTCATAGTAGACCTTCGCCTCATGGGGCAGACTGATGAAAATATTTTGATGGCAAGCAAGGTCTTTGATGATGTGAAAGATAATTTGTCAAAGTCATGGGTATTCAGCGTAGAATGAAAAATCAAAGTGCTGGAGGAGGCTTTGGGAGAACTAAGGAATAGTTGGTAGAAGCGAGAAGCTTTCAAAATTATAGTGATAGTCTGCTTTTAAGGATATCCACTGCCACCTCCATGATGAGACCTCAGGTGTACCTTTCTCCCTGTAGGAAATCAAAGCTCAATTCAGAGCTTTTGTTCAAAGGAAATTTATTCAAAGAGGACTCCATCACCAAGGAGAAGATCAATAAAATATGCTCCCTCTAGTCTGGCATTGAGGAAGGGAATAAAGAGTACCATACACCCATTGAGTTTGACAAGGAGATGGAGAAATGTCTGGGATCTTGGACCCAGGCTACTACCAACACATCAGTTCCATGTGGCAGGGACATAGCAGAGGCCTTGAAGAGGTTTAGACAATGGATCCTCAAATCAGTGGGCCCCTCCCA
The DNA here is from genome assembly GCA_019776745.2 of Taxus chinensis. Lineage (NCBI taxonomy): Eukaryota > Viridiplantae > Streptophyta > Pinopsida > Cupressales > Taxaceae > Taxus > Taxus chinensis. The sequence goes on from CM034149.1 coordinate 71,918,565, forward strand.
ATCATGATCACTTGTCTTCTCTCTCCTGGCTTCTCTCTTTCTTCTTTTTCTAAATTTGGACTTATTGTAAATTAGTTGGGGTTTTGCGTTAAGCATCCCTTTAACTAAACATTTTAGTTAAAAGAAGTAGTTACCAAGTGTAACTGATTTGTAAAATTATATAATGGTCTCTCTCCACCATTTTCAGGGTTGGAACTTGGCTTATTTTTTAAAGTGTAAAGAGTAGCTTAGAGTATTATAGATTAGAGTTATTAATTATAGATTAGAGTATTAAAGGACTGAGCAATAATTTAAATTTGGTCTTATCTTGAAGTTTCAAAAACAATAACCAATGCTCGTGATAAAGTTAATGGACTATGATAATGAGTTTATACTCATATTAGTTTAGAAGCATCCTCAAATGGGTATTAAGATTGCTCCTAAGGGGCCGAGCTAATCCTTGACCTCTACTTTCATATTTGTGTAGTATTTAGAGAGAAACATAAATTCATTTTTGTTAACCATTGATTTACTTTGTAAATATAATTTAAAATATTATGACTTCCCCACATAGATAATTTTGTAATAACCATTACTTTTATCTCATGGATAAATTGGGACTTGTCTCGGAAGATAAGGTGAATGTGAAAGTTAAATCTTTAAGCTATTTAATGGAACACGTGAGTTTTTGACTCAAGTATTGTTTATGATGGTTGACTAGTTTCTTCATGATTCATGGAATGCTAAATGACATATTAGATAGGATAAGGATTTTTAGTGTTCTATCAAAAGTAATAAAATAGATTTGTATTAACCTATTAGGATTCTTCCAATATAAATCTTTATATTTTTTCTTTAAGAAAAATATGAGGATTTCCCTCACTTGCAGTTGTCCATTTTGAGAGTGATGGTTGTATTCACTATTTTTATAAAAGGGTGAAATAATGAGAGTCTAAAACTATAGATAATATATTAGTAAACATTCTCCTTTTTTGGTAAGAAAATAATTCTTAAGTTGATATCTTGTATTGTGCTTTAAGTTGAAGTTATATAATGATATGTGAACTTGTTAAATATTGTTATATGAATATTTTGGATGGAAAAATATGAATTTTTTGAATTAAAATTTATGATTTAAATCATTTTATAAATTAAATAGAGAATATGTTAGAATTATTCTCTTTTTCTAGTAAGAAAACAATTCTTGAGTTGACATTGTGTACTATTCTTTAAGATAAAGTTCTACAATGTTATGTGAACTCGTTAAATATTTTTATGACTATTTTGGATGGAAAGTTAGGACTATTTAAAATTAAAATTTATAATTTAACTTTTTTATATGAAGTAAATAGAGATATGTTAGTTTTACAAACTTTGTAGTACATGGAACTACATGCAAACATGTGTGCATACATGCATCTCCTTATATGAGAGTTGAGATTTATTTTATTATTGATTGATTTAACCTTGGAGATGAAGTTGAGATGAAGGGGATATTCTCCAGTATTCATGAGGCTACCCTCTTTTCCTAGGCCACTGATTAGTAGTGTGTTTGAGATGTTTGTGTGAGAAATGAGACCCATTTTTTACGTTTTTGCAAACATTGAGATATTATACTATTTGTGTAGTATAGCATGCTTTAGCCAAAGTAGTGAGGTTGTTATTATCATTGTCTACTCAATGTTTTCTAGAGCTACATGTTGGCTTTTGGAAACCAATAAGATTTTAGAGTGTCTATTTCATTTAGTTGGATGCATGTAGTAGAGGTAGAATTTATTATACATATATGGCTCTTTTTTTCTAATTTGTATTGAGATGAATTTCATTTCTACTCCCTTCATAGAAGGACAGGGCAACTTTCCATTTTTGAAAGTGAAGAGAGATCCCTTGTGGTTTGTAGTTGGAGGTAAAACACTATGATGATATTCTCTTTCAGTTGCAATAACATTTAGAACATGGAGTATTGCAGAATCAAATGTTTTTTATTATTGTTATAGTATTACATCAGATATGGACATATGGCTGTCGTCCTTATTGTATTATATGAAAATGTAATTTTCTACTATTTAATTCTGATGTAAACATAGGATTAAAAGAGTTGTCATTTATTGTTGTATCGGTGTGATGAACATTTTCATTGGCATTTGATGGAATTTATGGATGGATGTATTATTTCTTGGAAAATGTGTCATAAAACATTCGGTAATGTAGCTTAGATAAATGTATGTATTATGAGTTATGGAATGTAACACTTGTTGTTTATGATAATGACAAACACGTAAGATAATGTAGAATCTAGATGTTAGCTATATTGCACTTTTATTATGTTATTTATGAAATAAATGTAAAGTGGATCATTATAATATAAACATCTAATGAACCTATTTGAAATATTAACTGATCTATTATTATTACGATCATTTCAATTAATTAAATTGTAACAAAATTAAAATGGAATTATGTAAGGAACTAAAAGAATTAAATTAAATGTATTTTTAAAAATCTATATTTTCCACACCTTGTGTAAATAATTGTCACAATAATGGGAGGGTGGTAGAGGACATTGGTTTAGTGTGCCCCATTGAATATGGTGTCATCTACTGGAAAATTGAGCAAAGTTGGCTTGCATCTACATGAATTGGTTTTTGTTATATGCTTGCACATTAGCTATTTGTTCAAAAACTTGCATGATCATTTGTGTAGAATCCACAAGGGGTGGGTGGGGCAAGGCGTGCGTGTTTGATTAGTGTTGGTGGGTGAATGAGGTGCATTGTTAAGGTTAGCACTTTCCATGGTTGAAGAAGATGAAGGAAGTGTAAGGAAATACAATATATGGATAGTCATGCTTTCACTTTCCCGAATGGTTGAAACAAGATTGTATTTATCGAGGATATCATCTATATGTTTTTGGATAATGTTTGGAGATTCCTCATCATATTGAGGAAAATATGGAATGAATTGTTGCATTGCGAGTCTCTAATCGGTATAATCACTTTTCTCACCATGTTCCTCCAATTATTTAGGGATTGAAGTATGTTTAAGCTAATATATAGTAATAATCTTAGAAAGAGCATTAGGCATAGTTTTCTTAGAATTATAAACGCACATAGTGTAATCAACATATAAGGTTTGGAATTGGAAGGGAGCCCATTTGTAATTGTCTACTTGAGTGTTATAAAGATATTCTATGGTAGGAAGAGAAATATAACATGTATGGGTTCTAAAGGTGGAAGAATATAAATCTGACAAGAAAGGTATACTTGAAAAATTAGTAATGCTAGGAGGGGAAAAAACTTGAGTTGGACTCAATCAAGGCTAGATTAAAATTCACATGAAGTACACCATGATGTATGTGATTTCATATGGTCAATATAATGATCCTCCTTCTATAGATTATAATATAATTAATGTGAGGAAAATGTTAGTTATCACATTAATAGTGAGAAAATATATTTGTGTGAACAAATATATTAGTATGAACTTATGTGTGACTTTATTATAATGTATTATGTAAGTTGTTTGGATGGTTTAAACAATTTACATTAAAAGGGAATTACTTGGTTGAGTTGTTAGAACAACTTGTATATTTCATGTGAGTATTTTTAGGAGGTTATTAGAGATTCCTTAATTATAAGAGTTACTTCTCCTGTATATGTGTGTATGTAATTATTTGATTATATACAATGATGAATTATTGTGTGATAAATTTAAGTTTTTTGTGTTTTTAAGTGAGAAGCTCTACAAAGTTTCGCATTTGATATGATAGATGGTTGAGTCTCTGAGAGCTTGTGCGGTATTTTAAGTTAGGAATGGACATCTCCATTTATAATTTTGGATGCCCCTTTACATGGAGTTTTTTTGTGTGGGTTTGTTGTTCGAGAAGGATCATTCAACGACGTAAATTTCTGTAGAATATATATTTCATCATTATAAATTGTATTAATTTATAACAATAGGAGTTTAATATTTGTGAGTGGTGTAAAATAATAAGCTTGTGCAAGAGCAACAACAAAGGAGGTTACAATAACCACGTTAGAAAAATTCTAGTAAATAGTGCTAAGTAAAATAGATGTATTTTACTCATACAATATTGGATTAATGTCTCATTTTTCTTATTGGAATATAAAGAAGTGGCTCACAATTTATCTTTCTATGCAATCTTCATATTATGCATGTAAATATGGAAAAATTGTTGTCAAGCAAACATTTTTTGTGGCTGGAATTTCACATCTGGTGAAAGAAAAAATGTAACACACAAGTCTTTTATGATTGGTAGATTTTGTTTATGCACATTTTAAACCAAAGTTTAAATCTCCATACAAAAATAAGGTTTGTTTAATATTATTTTATGTTCATTATGTCACTAATTATTAATGTCTATTAGGTTACATGTTTAGTTTATAGTCTTTAGTGTATGTTGTTATTTTATATAATAACATAATGATGGGTTTTCACTATTTTAAAAAGGGGGGGTTCGTTTCAATATGTTTTTCTATGGTTAATGTGTATCATAATATAGTGTCATAATAAACTATTTGTGTCATTATGTATTTGTATTAAAAAATAGTTAAATATTACTTTTTTGTCATATGTATAGTATTGTCTAGGTTAAGTATTGTAGTGTCAATAAAGAAATTGTTTGTGTCTATAGTTGTAAAAGTTGCAAATCGTTTGTAAAATGGATGCATTTTTGGTGGAAAACTACATCTTAAGCCAAACATTTCACATTGTGGGGGGGAAATTATAAAAATAAATACAATGTGGAAATATTTGAGTTTCGAATTCTAATTGGTTGAGTAAGCAACATATCAACTGGAGGACGAAGGCACCAGAGGTCGAAGGGTAATAAGACTCCTCTCATTCGCTACTAATGAGGCTGCATATTTGATATAGTGGCATATTTTTCAATTGTTTTTGTTTTATGTTGTACAAAAATAAAACATTGGAATCATTCCCCTACTAATATTGAAAAGAGGAGAATGTGAAAATTATAGATATTGTAAATAGTTGTGTAGGAGAGCAACTGACTACATAGATCATCTAACTATCGTAATTATTCTTCAATAGTCCGATGGGAAGCTCACTAGAAGTGAAAACGATAATTTTTGTGCTTCTATATGTAGGGGAATTGATGGAAGTGTGGTCGGTTGATGAAAGAGCATTCACTATAAGTGAAAGTGAAAAATATTGATTCTTTCGCATGTAGGTGATCATGTACATCAAATATATAGAGTAGCAATGTGCATACCTAAAAGTATGAGGTGGAATATGATTATGTTGTTAGGAAATTAGTGCTCACATTATTTTTTGTAATAGTTAAATGTAATATTCATATATTACATTAGTAAGTTAGTGTGTTAGTATGATATTAATAATGTTATATTAATATCATATGTGTGAGAAAAATAAAAGTTTGTAATATTATTAATATGAGTTATTAATCAATTCATTATTAATAATATAGGATAATATGTATTAGTTGTGAGTTTGTTGAATAAACAACTCACGTAGCTATTTGAGAGTTGTGTGAGAGATTGTTGGGTTTGGGAGTGATTATAGGAGAGATATGTGAGGATATTATGGGATTAAAGATTGGAGTTGAATCCTTATTTTAAGGAGACCATTCTCCTATATATTGTAAGCTCTCTCATCATGTAATTGCTCAAGTTTTAATCTATCAATTATTTTCGCTATTTTATTTGTCTCTGGATTTTCCCCTATTTTCATGTGCTAATCTCAAATTGTTGTTGCTAAATTTTATCATCAAATATGGAGTTTTGTTATCATCTGGTATCAGAGCAGGTTTCCTTCTACAAGTGAAGAAGAAGAAGAAGAAGAAGATGGTTGAAGGAATCCCGTAAGAAAATTTCCAGCAGACACATCATAGTAAAAAGAACGTAGTTTACTCATATGACATACGATTGATGTCTCATTCTTTTTTCTGGAAAGATAAGAACAAGACGCATAATATGGTAGTTTACATTAGCTTCAGATTCGTCTTATATCTATGCATAAAATTCAATGTAAGTTGAGTGAAATTTTTTGTTGTTTTTAAAACAAACGTTTGATTAACTGAATGTATCTAAAAAACCCAGATTCAAAATATTACAAAATTTATTAAGTTTGTTTAGTTAGTATCTGGAAAACTTCTGTTAAAATTTTACAAAAATCCAGTTTCTAGTTTAAGAGAAACATGGAAATAAAAATAGGGATCTAAAAAAAATGGTGCGTAATACATTTATGTAATTTTTTAATTGGAGACATTTTCACTTGCACGCGACATCCATAGTCAAGGGTTGCATTATCGGTTGACTCTGAAACTCAGAAAAATTGTGTAATGAGCCTAAAAGCTACATTTTCTAACTAAGTGGCATCACGATGGAGGAAGGAGGCAATGGAGGAAGGAGGTTAATTAGTGACCTCTTGCCAGCCACAAGCAAAGGGGCCACACAATGAATTTGTGGCATTTATTTTTGTTGTGTATTTAATTTTCATTGTGTGATGTAATAAGAATAGAAGATTTATTCATGTTTGATCTTGTAATAAGTGAGCTCCTGTGTGGGCGATATTTCTTATATTTTCCCTTGAATGTAAAGATGGGGGTGGGGAAACGTGTATGCTGCTATGGAGTGGTTGGTGGTCCACTAGAAAACCAATTTGAGAGTTTTTGAATCTCTTAGAAAATCACATACAAAGTGGTTAATGGTTCCACTAGAAAACCTGTTGGAGTTGATGGTACTCTTTGAAAACCATCGTATTGTAGAACATGAGCAGGAACTAAAAAGAGCTCACCCATGTTCACACTAAGGGGGTGAATATTAAGAAATTAGTGCTCACATTATTGTTTGTAATAGTTAAATGTAATATTCATATATTACATTAGTAAGTTAGTGTGTTAGTATGATATTAATATTGTTATATTAATATCATATGTGTGAGAAAAATAAAAGTTTGTAATATTATTAATATGAGTTATTAATCAATTCATTATTAATAATATAAGATAATATGTATTAGTTGTGAGTTTGTTGAATAAACAACTCACATAGATATTTGAGAGTTGTGTGAGAGATTGTTGGGTTTGGGAGTGATTATAGGAGAGATATGTGAGGATATTATGGGATTAAAGATTGGAGTTGAATCTTTGTTTTAAGGAGTTCATTCTCCTATAAATTGTAAGCTCTCTCATCATGTAATTTCTCAAATTTAAATCTATCAATTATTTTCGCTATTTTATTTGTCTCTGGATTTTCCCATATTTTCATGTGCTAATCTCAAATTGTTGTTGCTAAATTTTATCATCAAATCTAGAGTTTTTTTATCATATGTTTTCAGTTCTTGTGATGTGTTGTTTCACCATGTTTACACTGGGGGGGATGTTAGGAAAATGTTAGTGCTCACATTAATAGTGAGAAAATATATTTGTGTGAAAAAATATATTAGTGTGAACTTATGTGTGAGTTTATTATAATGTATTATGTAAGTTGTTTAGATGGTTTAAACAACTCACATAAAAGGGAGTTATTTGGTTGAGTTGTTAGAACAACTCCTATATGTCAAATGAGTAGTTTTAGGAGGTTATTAGAGAATTCTTAATTATAGGAGCTACTTCTCCTATGTATGTGTGTGTAAATTATTTGATTATATACAATGCAGAATTATTGTGTGAGAAATTCAAGTTTTATGTGTTTTTATGTGATAATTTGTACCAAGTCTCACAAGTAGAAAACCATACTAGAGTCAATAAACATGAAGCCTAGAGGCATAATAGTCATGGTTTTAGAAGAGAGTAATATACACTTAATATTGAAGGTATATGGTTTAAAATCCTTTATCAAGGACATGGGAATGGGGTATTACTATGATCCCAAGGGTTGTAAGAGATAGCTAAAGTAATAAGAAAGAGTTAATCCTAAACTAAGGGTTGTAATTCCATTTAATGGAAAGCATGTGCTTTAAAGAGAGTGATAATGTAATAGACAAATGTATGCTATATTATCCTAGTCTAATATATTATCAATCAAAATAATTAATCAAACCAACATAAATAAAAGAGTTTAGGTTTAGGGATACTTACTTTCATGTGGAAATTATTTGCGCATTGATCTCCCTCCTTGTTTTATATCACTTTGTGACAGATTGTTGTTGGTGAAACACAAGAGGGATAGAAGAAAACCTAAGTGAACAAAAGTTGGGGACTCCAAAGAGTAATATATACCTTATTGGATCAAATCCTATTCTTGATGCTCCCAGTAACCCAATTCTCCAATGATGACCTCCAAGTGCAAGATCCACTAAACCCTAAAACCTCGTAACCTTTAAGAGTAGACTTGTGAGTACAAGTAGAGTGAATTATTTGATGATATCTTTGAGAAATGAAAATAATGATACCTATAAATAGGGGAACATAGCATAAATTCACAATTCAAATTATCTAATGTCATTGACTATGGTTGATGATGTCAATTGGAAAGGGTTGTCTACCAAACATCATCAACCATGGTAGGGAGATACAAGACATTTTGAGCATGTATGAATATGATCTCAAGAGGGCTATATGAAGAACATTTAAAGCTAATAAAATGTGGTAGTGTTGAGGTGTTAAGTTGTCATATGGTTGTGGTAGGAAGGCTAGGGTAAGTATCACGATGATCTCTCATGATGTGCTCCAATGTGACCCCAACCCTTTCTCAATACATCCCTTAATGCATGTAATAAGGAGGATTAATACACAAACAACCTGCAAAGAGAAATCATAAGTGAAAAATAAGGTGTATAAACTTCTCTCTGAAAAACTGGAAAAACCCTTTGACCAAGCAAAAAGGCAAGACATTCTCATGAGAAAATTTGAGACACCTCATCTAAAGCAATGAATTAAGATGTTTGTCTGAAATAAGAACTGCAATGTTATTGATGATGCTGCCTATGATGCCCAAGATCATGAATTTGCATATACGAGAACTATTCATGTAATAAATCCTAACACTAATAAATATGTGGTACACTTCCAACCCACAAGGGACCCATTTCAATTGCATCCTCAATTAGAAGAGTGTAATCATCAAGCTCTTAACACAAAACTTAAAATTTTAAAAATAGTAAAACCCAAGCAATCTCATATTCTATCCAATTTTGATATTTTTATGGATGTTACTCCTCAAGTTCATTCCACATTATAATAGTATAGTGATGATTTTGGTCTATACATTAGTGCCCCACCCCAAAAATCCCTACCACTTCAACATCAAACAACCATTAACATAAGTATTAACATAGAAAATATTAATATGGTTTATTTTTCAATTATGAGAATAACTAACAACATAGAGCTTGAACCTAAAACCATATTGGTTCCTTTCATCAGGCCCCCACAATGGAATCATCTTCTTCCAATATCACACCAATGACACCTTAACGAGTAGTTTCTCCAAGTTCCCCATAAAAAAGGAACACGTCTTCATATAAACATACAACATTTAGCACAAGGCTCTGGTGAATTGTATTGAGCATTATATGTCATGTCAAAGACATGTAGAGCGTCTAGAAGAAAAAAATCATCTCCATATGGAAGAAACACAACAAGTTTGATGGTTTTGTACATTTCATGCTACAACTAAACATTCTGCAACTTATTTCTAAATAATTTGACAGGATCAATAACAACAACAAATTCAACCACCCTTGGAGAAGGTAGAAGAAATAATGGTATCAAGGCATCATGAGATATCTCCAAAGTCCTTGAAGATATCGAGGACACCAGGATTGCAACAAGATATGATATTCATAAGAAATAATATACACAGTCATATAATGTGCTTGCAATGACATTTTGAGCCACATGTAAGCTTGTTACTTTAATTTATTATTATCATATATTTAACATTTGCATCATTTATTATTTCTCTTACTTTATTTTTATTTTCCATTTTGGGTTTATCTCATTATTTCCCTCTTGCCTTTGATAGTTGTGCTTTCCCTTTTGGGTCTCTCCAGCTAATGTGCTATTTTAGGTCTTTTGGTAGCTTTTATTTTTTGCTTGTACCCCCTTCTTATGTTTATCTAGTCATTATGATATTTTAGGTTCTTTAATATTTTTTTTGTAGAACTTACCTCTTTGGCTTATCTAACCATTGTGTTATTTTTGATCCTTTGGTAACATTTACCTTTCGTTGCTACCTCCCTCTTGAATTTATTCAACCATTATTCTCTTATGGGTTATTTCTTAATTTTAATTTTTAGATTTTTGTTTTGGAGTTTATCTGGACAATATTGTAGTCTTTTTGGGTCCTTTAGTAATTTTACTTTCTTCCCTCTTAGGTTTTATCTCACACTTATTTACTTTTCCCTCTTAGGTTTTACCTAAATCTTTATTTTTAGAATACCTATCGAGTGTTTACACTTTTATGTTATGACTTTACCACTATTTCTCACACTTACTGTATTACTTGGTTCACATCCTATCACATCAATCTATCACTAAGCAAAAATCCCCTTTAATGGTCACTTACTAGCATTTTATTCATTGTAACATCCTATGTTTCCCTTACAAGTTTTTCCCACTCCTCTCACTTGAGGTACACTTATGTCAAAGATAAGATCACACTTATTTTCTAATGATAGATCTCATAATATCTAAGAAACTTGGTTTTAGTTATCTATAGCAACAAAGTGTAAGTGTAGACACAAAATTATGCACTTATTACTATTACATTATGCCTTTCCTATGTTGTTATATACATGATTTCTAAGTGCAAAGATTAGAAACTGGTGAAACATTTTCCTAGTCCTTTTATTGCTTTCAATTGGTTTTGATTGTGATCTTGTCTTATATTTCTTATATCTACATCTTCTGGTCAAGTCACAGGGATCCATGTCCCTAATCTTGGTCTTGTTTCCATTTCTTGCCTTTTGGGATAGTATTTCCCAGTAAGGACACTACTATCAAGGCGTTAGTGTCCCTTCTAGGGGCTTTTGTCCATTATGCTTCATTTTCTAAATTGGCATTTGATACTTAAATTTAGGTCTTTTATAATTCTATGGGTCAGCCTTCTATATCACTAAGTGTCAAAATTCAAACAGGGGAACCATATATATACAAGGTAAGTGCATGGAAATGGGGGGCCAAAAGGGAGTAAAAAAGGGACACCTTTTTCCTGAAATCAGCGAAACCTGAACTTCATCGAATAATTCGGCATGCCTATGCTCAAAATTTGACAAAGTGATAAGAATAAGTACCATAGAGCTCGGAATATAGTTTCTAAACTACCTATTTTTTTAAATGGTTGAGATTAAGAGGATTAAATGTGGTGCGCACACAAAGTATGTCTATTTTTGTGTCAAAAAGATAAGAACCTATTGTGTGTGCGCCCCCCCATTTTTTGAGTTCTATAAAAAAAATTCAAATCCCTTTGGTAGAAAGTTAGCTAAGACCATGTACGAGCTCCCATTAATTTTTCATAATTTTTGGATGAATGTATAATTTTTTATTAATTTTCAAAGTGCACATATCCTGAAAATGAAATATTTGTGTGTGCACCCCCATAACTTTGAGAAAAAAAATCATTTTTTAGTTTTTTTTGAGTGTGTGTAGAATGAAGTTTAGAAAAAATCACTTTTCTTTTTTAATTTGGATGAAAAAATCATAAATAGTGCACCAAAATGTATGCATAGGTTTTTGCAAGAAAACAAGGCACTAGTAAACGAAAATATGGATGAAACCCTTAAACTAATCAGATTTTAGAAATAATTATATCGTCATCAAGGTAAAACTGAGTTTGACATCGTAGTAGAATTTATTTTTGAAGATTACATTTTAATGCATGAGATATTGGGGTGCACACATGAATTTTTGATTTTTTTTGTCAAACACGGTTTTAATCACGTAGAAACAGTCCAAACCTTTGGTTTGGTAATCCAAGGAAAATCCAAGCCTATGGATTGGGAATTTCAAACCCAAAAAAAGGTGAAACACGAGCATGCTATAATGCACTTGTGTTATAATGTGCTCACATTATAACGCGCTCGCGTTTCACTATGTTATGTGGTATATGTGTTTGTGGCATGCTCTTATGTACAAAAGCAAATGTTTAAGTATAAGTTTTTATTTTATTATTATTTTATTATTTCTTATACTTTAAATTTATTTTAGTAAATATAAGATGTTAGGGTCACTTTGCACCTTATGGAACTAGTCTCACAGCTCCATCTGTCATGGTTTAGAAGATAGTTTTTCATATTCTAATCTAGTCAGTACATAGGTATTTTTTAGGATTTCAGCATTCAACATTCAAGCTTTTAGGGTTTAGATTATACAATCGATATCTATTTTGTGAAAGAATATAGTCATTGTTTAGGTTTTGGGGCCTTTTGGATTGGTTATTGACATTTGTAGGAGTGTTTAGGAAAATTTATGAAAAATTTACTCATTCAAGGGAAATCTTCTCAACAACGAGTTTTCTAGGTGCAAGGAACAAACACTCTAATGGTGAAATTTGACTTCTTCAGATGATTTTGGGAGCTCTGTAAGGAGTTAGGAGGAAAATAAATAGGCACTGGAAAGATATGTGAATCCTATGCATGTTGGTAACATTCATTTTTCTCTAAGACTTGAAGGTTTCATGAAGAATTTCAAGATAATGTAGCTACCCCTTTCGGTTCTAGACAAAAATGGCCCTAAATTTGTAAGCACTAAAGATATGATCACCATATGGTGATAGGTTAATATTTGTAAACGTTGATAAGTACCTCTAGGAATGGGTACTATCATAAATAGACTATTGTTTACCATGGGTAAGGATCTCATGAGGATGGGGCCAAATTTTGTGAGTTGAAAACACCTTCCTAACACCCTAGATTGTGTTTTTGAGTGACGAAACTTCTAACATAAACTTTAAACCCTAAACCCTAAACCCTAAGCCCTAAACCATAAACCATAAACTTAAACCCTGAACCCTAAACCCTAAACCCTAAACCCTGAGACATAAACCCTAAACCCTAAACCATCAACCCTTAACCCTGAGCCCTAAACCCTAAACCCTAAACCATCAACCCTTAACCCTAAACCCTATGAACCCTAAACCCTGGGACCTAAACCCTAAACCCTAAACACTAAACCCTTAGTTGTTAACCCTAAACACTAAACCTTAAACATTCAACCCATAGCCCTAAGCCTTAAGCTATAAACCCTGAACCATGAGCCCTAAATGCTAAACCATAAACCCTAAACCCGAACCACCCGAAATCCTAAACCATAAACACTGAATCCTAAACCATAAACCCCAAATCCTACAAAATAAACCCTACACCCTAATCCTTGAATAGTTCTGAGCTAATCAAATGCCCTCTAGGATATTTCAAGAAATATATTAAGCATCTGGAGGTGATGTTTGAGAATCTTAGAAGTGTTGGAGGTAATTTAGGAATATTTAGGAATATGGTTTATGGTTTAGGGTTTAGGGTTTAGGGCTTAAGGTTTAGGGTTTAGGGCTCAGTGTTTAGGGCTCATGGTTTAGGGTTTAGGGCTCATAGTTTAGGGTTTAGGGTTTAAGGCTCAATGTTTAGGGTTTATGGTAAAGGGTTTAGGGTTCAAGTTTTAGGATTTTAGGGTTTAGGGCTCGAGGTTTAGGGATTAGTGTTTAGAGTTGATGGTTTAGGGTTGAGGGTTTAGGGTTTAGAGTTTAGTGTTTTAGGTTTAGGGTTTAGGGTTTAGGATTTAGGGTTTAGTGTTTAGGGTTCATGGTGGTAAAAATAGGGTTTAGGGTTTAGGCTCTTAAGGCTTAGGGTTTAGGATTTAAGGTTTAGTGTTTAGGGTTTAGGGCTTAGGGTTTAAGGTTTCGGGCTATAGGTTTAAGGTTTATGATTTAGGGTTTAGGGGTTAGGGCACATGATTTAGGGTTTAGGGTTTAAGTTTTTAAGGCTTTAGGGTTTAGGATTTAGGTCAGGGTTTAGGGTTTAGGGTTTAGGGCTAAGGGTTTAAGGCTCAGGGTTTAGGGATCAGAATTTATGGTTGATGGCTTAGGTTTTAAGTTTTAAGGTTTAAGGTTTAGGGTTTGTGTTTTGGGTTTAGGGTTTAGGATTTAGGGTTTAGGGTTTAGGGTTTATGGCTTATGGCTTTAGGGTTTAGGGTGGTAAAAATAAGGCTTAGGGTTTAGGGTTTAGGGATTACGGCTTAAGGCTTAGGTGTAGGATTTAGACGTACCTTAGGTTAGGACTACTAAGCTCCCCTCTTGAGGATTCATGATTCATATTCAATGTGTAAATCATGAACTGTTAAGAGGTAGAAGGATCATATTCATATTCATGTATTCATCAAGGTCCCTTGTCAAATTGGTTATTCAGTATGAACTTGGAAGATGATAAAAGCAAATGAAATCCTCTCAAATTTGGAGAATTAGATTTCATTGGTAATTAGTACTAAGTATTAACAAGACTAATATGGCTTTTGACTACTCGATTAGGAGGCCATGACAATATTAGGACCATATTTCCTAGTCTCATGCTTAGAACCATCATCAAGTCTGTTTGTGCAAAATAAATGTAGCGATAGGGGTATGTCTAAGAACACAAAGGAGTTATCAATCACCTAGTAAATCTTTCTTGTTTAGTTCTGAATGGGAGTCAGTTGGCCTATGGCTTAGTGACATTCCATTCATTGATAATTCCTTCTATGATAAACCCATGGATGCTTTCAAAAGTTCCTTAAAAAAGATACTGTAGTCATCAAGCCTAATGAACCTTGTTTTGATGTGTCAAAACTATATATTCACAAGAACCTAATTCTTCCTTGAAAGTCCCTGGTTTGTCTTAGTAATGATCTATCCTTGTATCCAAGGATCGAGCCTGGGTCTGTGGCATATTGGACCCATTCATGAATCATGACTGCCCTAAATCCTAAACACTAAACCCTCAACGCTAAACCCTTAAACCTAAACCCTAATTACCAAAATTTGAGCCCTAAACCCTAAACCCTAAACATTGAGACCTATACCCTAAACACTCAACCTTAGGCCTTGAGCCCTAAACCTTAAACCCTAAACCTTGAACCCTAAACATAAGCCCTAAACTCTAAACCCTAATCCCTAAACTCTAAACCCTAAACCCTAAAACTTAAACCCTAAACCCTAAATTTTAAACCTTAAACACTAAAAATACTTGTTGGAAAGACTTCTAAAAAAATATACTAATGAGAATGATTGAAATTGGTACAAAAATTTTGAAGGAGGGAAATTTCAGATATCCAAGAAAAATTTGGTACAACCCTTTTGTAAGCAACCCCTTCCCTGTGGGAAGCTTGCACAAAGAAATGTTACCCAATAGAGCTATCTTCTTTTTCCCATCACATGGGAACTATTTCACTCACTGTAATGTTTTGTGTCTTACCCATTCTTATTAGTATTGACAGAAAGTATTCAACTAAAAAGGGTTCATCTGCTTCATAGGCATAACATTCAAAGAGAGTCATCACAATTTGATGCCTTTCATTTGATGATATTTTGAAGGAGGGAAATGCCAGATATCCAAGATTAATTCGGTACAAAGAAATGTTACCCAATATAACTATCTCCTTTTTTCTATAGCTTGTGAAATATTTGGAGCTCCAAGAGTGTTATAAATTGAGAATAACAAGTCCAGTGGTATTTTTGGGTCTAACTGATTAGGATACCACTTCAAATTTGATCATTTTTTATGCTCTTTTGAATAATTCTTTCATTTGTATAGTTTAGACTCCAATACTGAACATCTATGTGGCAACGACCATATCTATCATGAGAAATGTGAAGTTTCTGGAGTATGCATAATCCTTACTGAGTTAGTGAGACAAATCAGACACTTTCAAGGAAGAAGAGGTTCTTGTGAATATGAACATGTATCAAAGTGAATCATGAATGTGAATCTGAGAATGTGGTTATTTTTTCCAACTTCCAATGGGTCATCCTGGCTTGCATAATACCATACATGGAAATATGAGAAATGTGAAATTTGTTTCAGAGTGTGAAGAAATTGACATTCAATAGCGCAAGTATATGTGGGGAGAAACATGTTTAGCAGAGATGTGTAATATATAAGGTTTGTCGATCCTTATAGTGTAAAATATCAAGAGCAGTTTTCACTTTGTAATCACTATTGTAGACTGAAGATCAAGTGCAGAAGATCAATACCATTAGAGTGTTTGTTCCCTAAACACTGAACCCTAAATCCTAAACCCTAACCCCTGAGCCCTAAACCCTAAATCATGGACCCTAAACCTTGAACCCTAAAACCTAAACCTTAAACCCTAGGCTCTAAACCCTAAATTGTAAACCCTAAACCCTAAACATTAATCCCTTAACCCTAAACCCTAAACCTAAACCTTAAACCCTAGGCTCTAAACCCTAAACCGTAAACCCTAAACCCTAAACATTAATCCCTTAACCCTAAACCTAAATCCCTAAACCGTAAACCCTAAACCATAAAGATTGAGTCCTTAACCCTAAACCATGAAGACTAAACACTAAATCCTAAACCCTAAACCCTAAACAATAAACCCTAAACCATGAACCCTAAACCCTGAACATTGATCCCTAAGTTCCTTAAACCATAAACCTTAAACCCTAAACCCTAAACCCTTAACCCTAAACACTCAACCCTTAACTGTGCAACATTACCAACAAAGGAGTTTGTACTGGTATTATGGTTGGATGAGGGTCGACTCTCGAGGATCATATTCATATTCGGTGTATCACCATCGAAGAGGGCAACTCCCCTGTCAAATCAGTTATTCAGTATGATGTGGAAGATGAGAAAAGCAAATGAAATATGGAGAATTATATTTCATGGGTAATTAGTACTAAGTATCAACAAGACTAATATGGCTTCTGACTACTCGACTAGGAGGGCATGACAATATTAGGACCATATTTCCTAGTCTCGTGCCTAGAACCATCATTGAGTCTGCTTGTACAAAATAAGCATAACAACATGGGAATGGCTAAGAACACACAGGGGTTATCAATCACCTAGTAAATATTTCTTGTTTAGTTCTGAATGGGAGTCAGCTGGCCTATGGCTTAGTGACCTTCTATTCATTGATAATTCCTTCTATGATAAACCCATGGATGCTTTCAAAAGCACCTTCAAAAAGATAGGGGTAGTCATCAATCCTAGTGAAGGGAGTGATGTGATTTCCAAACAACTTGAAATGCATACAGATTTAGAGGTCATAACATGAATTTACAAATATCTCTATCATTATAAATGGAAGCCAAGTAATGGTGTCTCCATGTATCCAAAGATCGAGGACTACTGGGGTCTGTGGCAGGATTGGACATTCAGGAATCATCGAGTGTCTGAATCAGAATGTCATTGCATCTGGAGAAACATTCTCAAACATTGGATTAATGCATCTTGGAAAATAAAATTGAACCTCAGAAATCCTCTCAAATTGCCAGTCTAGGTCTTGGTCTAGGTTGTGTTCCTGGTCCCATTTCTATTTCGAGTTCTGGTTCTAGTTGTGGTCATCAAATATGGAAGTTTCAGGAAAGGAATCCACACTTGAATAATTATTCCCATTTAGATTGTTGGAAATGCCAATGGCAGTGGCAGTGCCTGTGGAATTTGGTTGGTGGAAGGTGGGGTTGTGCCCTTGTTGGTTTTTTCTCATGGCGTCATTGGTAGCCTTTCTGGTATTATCGGAGAGAACTCCCCATGCTTGTGTGATAAGTTTAAAAGCTCCCTCAGCTCCTGGGAACTTGTTTTTATTAGGATGCAATAACAAGGCTAGTTTTAGCGGGTATTAACAGAAAAAAGAAAATAATTTTGATTGGAATTACTTACAAAATGCATTCCTTCGCTTTGAGCTTATCTTTATAAATGCAATTCGGCTTTCCAAGTTCTCCATATTTTCCAAATTTGGGTCGAATTGACATTCTGGACCTCTAAAAGTGTGAAGAAAATGGCGAGTTCATTTCCCCCAACCTTTCTTGAAGTGAATTTAAATGAAATGAAATTTGGAATTTGGAGGTGGTATGTGGTAGACATTGATTTTCCTACCACATATTTACTTATTGATGATTAGTTGTTATTAGTTGGATTAATTTTCCATTATTATGATAAGTGCATTTTTGATATTGTCAAATCACTGTCAGGTTTATTCATGAGAATACAATTATTATTGTGGCACGGTTGATGCAACTCCTTAAAGCCTCCCATAATTATGAATACCTCTCCTACAGAACCCCATACAAGTGGATATATGTTAACCAAACTTGTCATACCTCCTTGAGATTGAGAAGGGTGTTTAGGGATGCTTTTAGCTTGCTTGAAGAGTTTGCAGTGTAGACAAACCAAGAAGTGACCAGTGAACCTTGCTCTTGTGCAATGTAAGGGAAATTTTGGTAAAGGCAAGTGAGAGGAGTCTTTGGATGAATGTTGAGCAACTAGATGAGTGAAATAGGTGGTTTAGTTGTCTAAGAACATGATGGAATCCTAAAACTCCTACAAATATCAATAACCAATCAATAACACATCTAAAACTCCTACAAATATCAATAACCAATCCAAAAGGCCCCAAAACCTAAACAACGCCTATATTCTTTCACAAAATAGATATCGATTGTATAATTTAAACCCTAAAAAATTGAAGGTTGAATGCTGAAATCCTGAAAAATACCTATGTACTGACCAAATTAGAATATGAAAAACTATCTTCTAAACCGTGACAAATGGAGTTGTGAGACTAGTTCCATAAGGTGCAGAGTGACCCTAACATCTTATATTTACTAAAATAAATTTAAAGTATAAGTTTTTATTTTATTATTATTTATATTTTATTAATTATTCAAACATTTATTTTTGTACATAGAAGCATGCATCAACCACATATACCACATAGCACACAAGAATGCGAGTGCCACTATAACGCGCTCGCGTTATAGCGAAAACACATTATAATGCGCTCACATTTTAGGCTTGGTAACAACCAAACCTAATAATTCAGAACGCGCTCGCGCTTTAACCAAATGCACTCGTGTTTTGCTTAAAATCACATTTGTGTCCAATTTTTGGCCTCCCATCTTTGTGCATAGGCCCTGAGCCCAAGAAATACCCCATTTTGTACAACATTTGACATCATTTTTCTCTACATATATCAAGTGGATCTAAGTGTAATCTTTGAACTTATGGTTTATTTAGGATGAAATAGAGAGTATATATCATGGTTATTTCTTTAGAATTCATTGTTATCTTTCTGTTAGCTATTTCTAATGATTATTGGGAAAAAGATGTCAATTTGTGCATATGCAGTTCATACTTTGTTATAATTGTGGAATAAGGAATTTTGAGCATTAAGCACTAGCTACAACCAACCTTGGAAGATCTTCAAAATCTCTTATATCATCTCCAGAGATCGTTATTTCATCATGGCATTAGCTCCAGAGTGTTTTGTCTCAGCTCATTTCGGAGTATCTTAGCTTGCTTTAGAGTGTCTCAGCTCGCTTTGGAGTATCTCAGCTTGGGTCAAAGTGTTGTAAATTTGGAGTATCTTAGCTCGCTTGGAGTGTCTCAACTCTCTTTGAAGTATCTCTTGCTTTAGAGTGTCTTATGCTCGCTTCAGAAGTCTCTTTTCTCATCTTTCTTTGGGAGCTTCGAGTATCTTTGGCTTAAGTTCAGAGTCTCTTTGGGATGCTTCGGAGTCTTTTTGGGTTGCTTCAAGTCTCTTTAGGATGCTTTGGAGTCTCTTTGGGATCGCTTCGGAGTTGATTATCATAGCTTTAGAGTTGGATATTAGAGCTATGAGGATGAATACTAAAATTGTAGAGATGAGCATAATTCCAAGGGTGGTATTGTGATCTATTTTTGGAATTCATTCTAAAAATAGATATTTCTATAAGTATTTTATTATTTATAAAATAAAGAAGAATCAATATTCATTTTGATTCTCAATAAAAGAGTCAGATTGTTAGATAAGCTCTCTCCATATTTTGTGGAGATTGATGCTTTTTAGATAGATTGAAATCTTAGTTGATAAAGATGTATTCCTGTAAATAAGGAGGTGGTTGGAAGCATGGAATTATAAATGCAACCTCCCACACCTTTGAATGTAATCACCATTTTTCTAATCAATTTTTAAGATTCCATTTTGTCCATTTGTAAATAATTTGATTAAAATCCTCTTCCTGAGGAATGAGTTGCCACTCATTCCAAGGAAGATGGACATGTATATTTATTTTTTTTTCCATATTTGTAATTATTTTTGTTGTATTTTTATTTGTACAATGTAATTATTTTTTGATGTACAGTTTATTGTAAACCTACATTATTTTCTGTGTTTTACAATTTGTTTTCAATTTCATGCAAGTTTTTTCTGTGTTTTTCATTTGCTTTTCCTTTCTAGCAAATTTTTATGCAAGTTGTGTTTCAATTTCATGCAAGTGTGTTTTAATTCCATGAAAGTGATTTTGTTTTGCAAATTTCATGCAAAGTGTTTTCTTTTCTGCCAAGTGTGTTTCTAAAGCAAGTGTGATTTTTCATTTATGCAAGTGTGGATTTTGTTAGAAGGGACCATCAACAAATATTTCTTTCTCCTTTTGCATACAACCTTCGGACACCACCCCTGGATTGACATTCTTTAATGAAGAGGATTGACGACCCTCATCATTTTGGTGTCGTTTCTAGGGACACTATGTTATTAGGAGATTCAAAATTTTCTAAGAGAATTGTCTAGTGGCAGTAGATAAACAAGTTCCTAGTGAGAGGGAATGTCTCTTAGAAAATTTTGTGATAGGAGATACTTTGTAATGGTTTCTTTAGGATTTACTTTCCTGCAAATAGATTAGATTTATTTTCTGCAAATTAGATTAGATTTATTTTCATGCAAGTAGATTAGAATTTATTTTTCTGTAATTAGAATTTAGAACAAAACCCCCATCCCATACTAACCCAATTGTGTAGAAAATTTAACTGCTAACATCATTATGAAGGAATAATTGATTGTGGATGCATGTTGGATGAGGAATTTGATGGATGATGATGGTATTGCAATGATTAGAAGATTCAAACACTCATTTTTCAGAATTCAAAAAGAAGAAGGTAAACACACTACCACTAACTGTTGATTTCTGAGATAGATTTGTAACAAGAGTTCCTACCAAATTTTAGAGTCTGAAGCAATGTTGGGTATTGAATCTTTCAGGTAAGAGCATTGAATTTTTAGAATTACTACATAGATATGTTGGAAAAAGTATGATTTCAGATTTAGATAAAACATGTAGGGATAAAAATAATTTGAACCGCATTAAGACAAAGACAAATTACAATATGACATTATAACAACAAATTCTTTGAAATCCATCCATCGACAGAGGTATGTTTAACACCTGTGTAAGGTTTAATGTTGTCTGCATTTTTTCTTAAGAGAAATCAAATTGGATTAAAATTGTTATTTTTAATACCATTATAAAGAAGAACGCAACCAATCATATAGTTTTATTTTTTAAATCCATGATAACAACAATCACATGAATATTTGCATGCAACTTGGTTGATAACTAGTTTGTAGAAAATAATCACTTCATGCGAATCATGCATTAGTTGCACTCCAATCTGAAAAGAATCAAACAAAATTATACACCTTAGGAAAACGTGTAGACAATGCATGCACCACATTCTGAAAAAAAAAATCATTTGGAATATGGAAATAATGTAATAATCTTGGAAGAAATTTATCATAAATATTGCATGCAAAATGTTAGCAAACAGACTACTTAAAACAACGCATTATTAAATGCAACATGCTCTAAATTTGGTCAATATCTTGCATGAAATAAATAGATTACAAATATTGCATGAGCAAATAAATCTTGGATATTGATGGTAAGTCCTACGTCTCACTCCATAGTCATTGATTTTATTTGATAGAAATCTCTACTTTTCAACACCCACGATTTTTTAGATTTCTTCCTACATTAGTGGATCCAAATTTGTTAAGAACTATTTTCTCTTGTTGATTGCTAAGTTTATGCATCGATTTTGATAGTATTTTTAAAACTTTGGTAATAACAGTGGGTAGGAAATAGAAATATATTGCATATAGAGCACCAACGTTCTCTTAAAACATTTACTCAATAATTCTAACAATATGGTCTCTATTATAGCACTTCATTTTGTTTTCTGTGTTTTTTTAATCTGCATGGGAAGTTAGAGTCTGTCCAAAAAAAAAGACGACAATCCCAAATAATCAAACTTACATCCCAGGAAAGACTGACATGCAAACCAGAACAAAAAAACCTTACATATATGATATGAGACTATGCAACTAATCATTTTTTAGTGATGCAAATGATAGAATTAGCATAGGAATTCAATGTTTTCATCAAGCTTTTCAAGATAACACGAAATCAAAAAAACATCTTCAATGATAATCAATTTTGTGGTTACAAAAGTGGTAATTTGGGCTTGGCATCAAGGGGCATTGCCCCTTGACCCCACCCTGTATCGCGATAGGGAGCGTGAAAGGGGTGATGCCCCTTGACCCCGTTGGGGGCTGCTACCTCCAAACCCCCGCTTTTGATTTCCCAATCAAAGAAGAAGATGGTGAAGAGCTTGCAGAAAATAGTAGTGTTGTTTTCTTAACTCTCCTACTGAAATTTGCTCAAGTATCATTGTTATTATTAATTATTGGGAAAGGATAACTAATACCAATATTCTTAGTAGGTTTTGCAGGAAGAATGAGTGATCTAACAAGTTGATTGTTGTTGTTGTATATAAAAAAAAATGATAGAAAACATAGAGTTTGAAGTTGCAAAAACCATGCAAATCTTATTTATAGCTCAAGGAAAACAATGACCTTCAAAATTTAAATATTCGGGTATGTTTTCCAACTCTTTATTACATTAGATTAAATTTTTAGCATTAGTCATTTCCACCAACCATCTATTCCAAATAATTAAATTTCAAGTAATTATTAGAGACCACCAACCAACATTAGCATCCATATTTTCTAGATTTCACCTTCCTTGTATAAATAACAGTTAATTTTTCTACACAATCCATGAATAAAAGAAATTGATGACATTTGATTTCATTTCACCCCATCCATATTCAGGAATTAGTTGAAACCATATACATCATCATAATAAGAGAACTTATCTGAGGGAGTTCTTATTTTTCACAATAACATTCCATTATTAATAATATGAACCATCAATCATTCTAAAGTAGGCTGAAATAATTTCTTCCATATGTATATTGTTGATAATTCATTTATATGGTTGATATTATGCTTGGAAAGGTTTTGTTTGTTTTTACAGGATAATCCCATGATAAGGAATGTTGTTAGAAATCATAATGGATAGATTTATGTCCATAACTTCATCAAGTAGAGGGCACCTTATTTTGAGCTAGCACAGGTAAAAACAAGAAGCAATATCAACATACATCGGACTAAGGATGAAGAAATATCAACAATTTTGCTACATTTGGAAGCAATATGAGGATGTATTCAATTTTTTGCTAATATTTCCCATGTCATCATTTCAAAAGTTAAAAATAAAAAAAAAAATAAAAAAATTAAAAAACCAACAATGAAAACCCTTGGACGTTATTAGTGGTCTTGGTTTGAAAACCAGCTTGTTGGCAGACCAAGTACTGGAAAAAAGCCTTGATTAGAAAACCAGCTTGTTGGTTGATCAAGGGAAAAAGTAAAAGAAAAAATAAAAATATGGAAAAGTTGAAAACCAACAAATGGCGACTTTTCCAAATAAGCAATAAAGTATCTAGTTGTTCTTTCATGCTCTTGTTTCTCAACATAACAGGACTGCAATTTTATCAGCACTTTTCCCAATATTTATCACTTTTGTTGACATGGAAGAGGCAAACGAAACTGAAGTATACCAAGGTATTTTACTCTTCTATTTTAGTTTTAAATTTACTTGTAAGTTTTGTTATTACATAAGGATCCACTTTTACATCACATGCATGAGATTCAGGATGAAAAAGAAAGAAAAAGAATTGGGCATCTTTTGGTATATGATTTTGATGATGACAATCATTCCTTCAAGCCTATGTTGGAAAATTTCAAAACAACAAGATGTGTTATGAGAATCCTTTCTATATGGATTCATTTTCTAAAAAAAGGAAGAGAAAGGAAACAAAAGTGAATGTTGTTTTTCGAAAAATTGAAAATTGTTAGCATAACAGGAATCTCTCCACACAAGAACCTACTCTCACAAAAGAAAGAAAAGAGTAGCAACAAAAAATTGCACACAAGAACCTACTCTTAAAAAAGCGTAGCAAGAGAAATTCCACACAAGAACCTATGCTAAAATCTATCAAGAAAGATAATAGGAAAACCTCCACACATGAACCTGCTTATGAATCAATGAAAGAAAATACAAGCAATAAGAGGGGCTCCACACAAGAACTTGTCCTTCAAAAGAAGAAATCATAATGGAATGCATGAGGACATGCATGAGATTAGGCATGGGGGAGATGATGAGCCCAAGAAATAGCCCATTTTATACAATATTTGACATTCTTTTTCTCTGCATATATCAAGTGGATCTAAGTGTAATCTCTAAACTTATGGTTTATTTAGGATGAAATAGAGAGTATATATCATGGTTATTTCTTTAGAATTCATTGTTATCTTTCTATTAGCTATTTCTAATGATTATTGGGAAAAAGATGTCAATTTGTGCATATGCAGTTCATACTTTACTATAATTGTGGAATAAGGAATTTTGAGCATTAAGCACCAACTACATCCAGCCTTGGAAGATCTTTAAAATATCTCATATCATCTCCAAATATTGTTATTTCATCATTGCATTAGCTCCAGAGTTTTCTATCTCATATCACTTCGAAGTATCTTAACTCGCTTCGAAGTGTCTCAACTCGCTTTGGAGTATCTCATCTCGCTTCGGAGAGTCTCGGCATGCTTCGAAGTATCTCAACTCACTTCGGAATGTTATGTCTCAGCTCAATTCAAATTATCTTAGCTCACTTCAGAGTGTCTCATTTCACTTCAGAGTGTCTTTGGGTTTCTTCAGAGTCTCTTTGGGATGCTTTGAAGTCTCTTTGGGTTACTTCAGAATTGGATATTAGAGCTATGAGGATGAATACTAAAATTACATATATGAGCATAATTCCAAGGGTGGTATTGTGATCTATTTTTGGAATTCATTCTAAAAATAAATATTTCTATAAGTATTTTATTATTTGTAAAATAAAGAAGAATCAATATTCATTTTGATTCTCAATAAAAGAGTCAGATAGTTAGATAAGCCCTCTCCATATTTGGTGGAGATTGATGCTTTTTGGATAGATTGCAATCTCAAATGATAAAGATGTATTCCTTAAAATAAGGAAGTAGTTGGAAGCATGCAATTATAAATGCAACCTCCCACACCTTTGAATGTAATCACCATTTTTTTTATCAATCCTAAAACTTCATTATGTCCATTTGTAAATAGTATTGGTTAAAATCCTCTTCCGAGGAATGAGATGGCCACTCATTCCAAGGAAGATGGGCATGTATATTTATGTTTATTTTTCCATTCCATAATTATTTTTGTTGTCTTTTCCTTCGTATAATGTAATTATTCTTTTGATGTAAAGTGTTTTTTAAATCTGCAGGTGTATTCTATGTTTATTATTTCTTTCTAATTTAGCAATTTTTCTTTGTTGCAAGGTTTTATTTCCTTTCATGTAATGTGTGTTTTTCTTTTCATGCAAGTTTGCTTTAATTTCCTGCAAAGTGTGCTTTTTAATTTTCTGTAATGTGTGTTTTAATTTCATGCAAGTGTGTTTCAATTCCTGCAAGTGTGGATTTGATAGAAGGGACCATTAACAAATATTTACTTCTCCTTTTGTATACAGCCTTCAGACACCACCCCTAGATTGACATTCTTTAATGAAGAGGATTGAGAAACCTCATCAACAACTTTCCTAAGGAGTTTAAAGTCCCAATTTTATAGAATAACCACACTTAGTCCAGATCCATCCTATTCCACTCAGCATCCAGCCCAAAACCATCCCAGATATTTATATGCAAGTTAAGTCACTCTTATCTCCCTATTGTACACACTTGTTTTTTTATGATAGATTTTTCTTGTTACTATTATATATGTTTGATTCCAGCCCTCTGATAAATATTTAAATATGTTAAATCGTTTGGTGAACCCGTTTATTGATCGAACCCTATATTGCCCTGGGATCCCTCATTTTTTGAGTTCCTCATGCCTTACCAAAAAGTTTTGAGAACCCGTCGTCCCGAATATCCTTCCTCCAAGTATGATCATATTCCTATGACTAGTATTCATCCTATTTTTACAAATTCGCAAGAGGAAGGTGCCTTCTATCGTAATTCATATACTACTACTACATATCATCCCAAAATTCCTCTTGTCCTTATAAAGCTTATCAACCCTCATCCTGATGTTTCACTCCTACCCCCTATTAAGGCTACTAGTTCTTGTGAATTTGATAGTGATGTTACTTTAATTGCTACAAATGATACATGTGTTGAGGATTTAGTTAATTTTTCTAATGAAGAAGGTCTTGTTAATGACGCTTGTGATACATGTACTTATTTTGATTTTGTCGATGTTATCGTAAATGGCCTTCGCCCTGCTTCTCCCTATCATCCACTTACATATGCACAAATCATTAGAGTTGATCATATTGTTGTTGATAATAATATTAAGATCCCCTATAATTCTTCTCAGCAAAGTACTTGTTCATTGAATATTGTGCCTCAAAATTCATATATTTCTTCCTCCACATCTTGTGTGCTTCCTAATGATGCTAGTACTCATTTTCCTTCTCATAATGTGTTAAAGTATTAAAAAAGTTAATGATGCATGTGTTTCCACTCTTAATATTTCAAAAGATAGCATACATAATGATGATCATAAGGACAGGATGCATGTTTCTTGTATTCCTTCTTCTACTGAGATTTTTGATAAAGGTGTGCAAACTTATTTTCCTCTTTGTTCTTCGACCCATGTTCTTACTCCTAGTTTTCCACTTGTTGATCCAAAGATTGATTTTCAACCCAATAGTGTACCTACGGCTACTCATAATGGCAAGATTCAACCCCTTAATGAACCCCATAATTTTTATGTCATTCTTCCCCAAGAAGATATTTCTATTATCCATGTTCTAGGTGAATTACAAAATAATATCCATACCATTAACCTTGAGAGTAGGGCCTCTTATGCTAATACTGATAATAATTCTCTTCATGGCAATCATATTCCTAAGAAGATTTACAATTCACCTTTTCCTGGGGTTTTACTTTGCCTACTTTTACACTTTTTTATGGAAAGGTAATCCTTATATGCATCTTAAGGCTTTTACATTGGTTATGGCTTCACATTCTAATGATAGATTACTTCTCAAAGCATTTCCTAGTAATCTCACTAATATTGATTCTCGTTGGTTTAATCATTTGTCTTGTAGATCTATTAGTACTTATATTGATATGGAAGAAGCATTTCTTATATGTTTTATTTCTAAAAATGGTCCTAAAGTTACATTTGAGAATTTTCCTTCTTTGCATCAAGGAAAGAATGAACCTATTATTGATTATATATTATGTTTCAAGTCTTGCATGTGCGGCCTATAGATCTAGAAATGAAATATATATTTTGTAGTGGCTTTATTCTTCCTTTGAAAGAAAGATTATTAAATGATACATACGAATATTTTACACTTATTTGTCTTAAGGCTATACATTTAGAACAAGAGATGATTAATGAACATTTTTTTGCTCATGCTTCTAATTCTTCTACCACTTCTTCACCTACTACATATTCTCTTCCTCCTATTACACTACCCTCATGTTCACCATCTCATACTGGACATACTCATGATCATTCATCTCATTTTCATAGACGTCCACCACGTTCCACTCCCCCTCCTAAGCGTGAGCCATTGTATTTTTCACATTTTTCTAAGCCTCTTGATATATTGCACACTTTGATTGAGGAGAGGTTGATTAGGCTACCTTCTAATGAGCATCATCCTCCTCATTGGTTACGATCAAATCATAACCATCCATTTTGTGATTTTCATCAAATCAATGGTCATAGAGATAATGATTGTTATGCACTCCATGACAGGCTTCAATTGTTTAACTCCAAGGGTGTCATTACTTTTCATGCATGCCATGTTGATAGATCACATTCTCTCATGTCGTGACACTGCATACCGATATCTATTACTTGGACTACTTCTCGTCCTTCTAAGGTCATTTTGTCTCCTTCGTCCTTGGTTTTGACTACACATGAGACAACTTCCCCACTTATTATTCAACCCAAACCCACATGGTCTCGAAGTAGCACCACTCGCCCTTATATGATTAAAATATTCCTAGTGTTGTTACTATCATTTCGGGCTTATCATTCAACACTTATGCTCATGACACTACATCATTTGAGCTGCTTGTGTGTAGTCATTGAATTTTTTCCCGTTATATGTTATATGTTCTTTATTGTTACATGATTTCACGCTCATTCTATCATTGTATGCTACTATGACTATTTTAAACATGATCAAGTATTCCCTAGTTATCTTCACAATTTATATCATTGCTACTATAAGTTCAATTCAATGACCATATTACATTCACGCTTATCATCATTCTAATATCTATCATCATGATGTTATCGACGTTATCAACACATATAGTCTAATCTACAAAATCATCCCAATTTATACCACTATATCATCACAACAACAAATCAAATCAAATCAACTACTCAATAACTCATATAACACAAGTACACATCATATCAAAGATGCTCTCATCGTATCTATACATATCTCAAAAGTTTCATAATACAAAATCATGTGGCAATTCCCAATAAAACACATATCATACATCTTCCTCACTTCTACTGGAGGCCACTATCATATCTCTCGAAATCGAAGCCCCACCAATAGGATATTCACCTCTATGCTTGGGAGTGTTGCTCCTCTAATCGAGTCCATAGTGACGCTGCCTCAGCCACTGCATCTCTATATCGACTATGTAGCTCCACATACCTCTCAAACATAGTCTACATTAGGCTACCTCCTGCCATAGCCTCTCTCCCTCGAATCAGCTCTGTTCTCGCCTCATCTCACTCTGACTACAAAACTATACATGTGGTTGTCACCACCACCACATGATCAAATAAGTGGGAATTCTCCCCGGCAATGTGATCCACTCTCTCCATCATCCCTCCTATAACAACATTTGGGGGCACGTTGCGGGTCAATGTACATACCAATGTATCCACAATCAAGCTCTGTTAGTCATCACCTGAAAAATATTACTCATATTAGCACATCGTTATCACATTACTATAAACAATATCACATACATATCACACTAGCTCATACTTATGTTGTCCAACTACCATCGCTACCGCATCACCCTTGTGGATAGGTGTTTGAGCTCCTTCTGCCTCTCCTCATCCCACCTGCACACCTAGTGTCTCTTCTGCTACATCCACCACTAGATGGAACAATAACACCCATTTGTGCTCTTCCCACCATCATGTATAATCTGGTATACATCCCATGTCATCCACTCGAATCGGCACTACCTACCTCATCTACACCTGGTGGGTGTAACTGGGCTACTGTAGGACCTGGCCTCGCCCCTACTCTCCTCATTGCACAAATAGATCTATGAGATATATACGGTTTCAGAGGCACATACTGGGCTATTTGTTAAGCTCACACTTACATTGAGAGAGAGGGTGAATCAGTATAAGACAAAATTTTATTTATTAAAACTTATATCCACAAATAAATCATTCAAATGCATTTAAATAACATAACAAAGTGCAACACTATATTTATGTGAAAAATCCTCTCCCGGGAAAAACCAAAAAATAAGATTTCTTACATCTATCATCCAAATCCAGCCCAAAATTAAATCTTTTATAAATGTTCATATGCACCAACCTACTAAAGACACTAATCCCTCAAGCCAAGCACCAACTCAGCCAATTCGTGAGCACTAACCCACTTGAGAAACCAATCCCCAATTTTGTGAGGCACCATCCTCAACAATATAAGCTTCCACCTTCTGTAGTTGTTTCTTCAACTGGATGATGGCTATTCCACTTCTCTTCTTCTTCTCTCAATTATATTTGTCCTTCATAAAATAATGTCCTTCATAAAAAACTGCTCTTCACTCTCACTTCTTATTTTTCAATGATGTATCAAATTTATTTCTCTTGCTTTCCTTTCTCCATCTTGTTATCGATATTTTATAGCCCATGGATACCTCTTCACAAAGGGATTGACTTTTCAATGGACACATCTTTTTAAAAAAAGGCGACCCTTCATTTTTAAAATCCTTGGGCACCAAAATAAATTCTTTTTAACTTAGACGACTTATCCCAAACACGAGCGCCAAAATGGGGGACCTTAAAAATATTTCTCTTGGGCCTTATAATTAAATGTTATCCCTTAAATAAATAGTTTCCCTTTAATAGATGAATCGTTGCTTTATAATGTGATTGTTGCACATTATATTCACAGTTGTATTAAATTTGATCACTGTATATTAAATCTTATCGCTTTAATTGTTGTACAATCTCCTTTTACATTCACTATCATTTTATTAAATTTGATCATTGTGCCTTCTCCTTTTAATGACCATTACATTCACTGTTATTATATTAAATCTTATTGTTGTGCATTCTCCTTTTAATGACCATTACATTCACTGTTATTATATTAAATCGGATTGTTGTGCATTATCCTTCGTAATTAATGAATCTTTTGACATCAATGACTATGCATTCTCTTGTGACATCAACAACCCCTTTGACATCAATGACAATATTTCCAACACTATCCCAAACTATCGTGATACCCACTCATACTAGAAGATCTCGGTGTTAGGAATATCTTGATTAGTGCTTCACATTATAATATAGTTTGTGTATTATTAATTACGGAAATGTAAAAGAAATTACTATTGTAATTAGTTGTTTTATAAACAACTAATATTTGTTGGATTGTGTAGTGGTTGAGTAGGTTGTACTCACCCACGTAAATAGGCTTGATGGAGTTAGTGGTTATACTTGTTTCCTAAATTATAGGAACACGTTATTCTATATATTCTGTAATACAAACCTGAATGAATATAGAAGGTGAATTATTATTCCGTGAATAATATTTTATGTGCAAACCTGGTATGTGGTTATTATTTGGTATCAGAGCGAAAAAATTTGATGGATTTTTAGTTTTGATTGCGGAGCAATTCAAATGATTTAGTGCCTCGATCTATGCAATCTCATCAATTTAGATTCCGTAGATATATTATTATTGATACAGTTTTTAGTGGAAGTCACTTCAAAATCTTTGAAGGCATCCGTGGATTCGCGTACTATGACGCCTTGAGAATTCTACAGAGTTTTTCTGTGAACTCTATGATCGTTCTGAGTAGTTGTATGCTCCTTTGTGCCTGCCCTCTGTCTAAATGCGTCTCAATTACCATCGACTATGTAATATTATTCTGCATATGTGTAATTTTCCATTCCCGATCTATTCACTCTTAGCAAATATTTATTTTCATTTACATGCATAATTTTTTCCACCTCAGAAGCACATGTCTGATCTATTCCTAGTTTGTTGTGTTGTATCTATGTGTACATACTAGCCACCTTGAAGATTCTACCCATGAGTATTTAGTTACATGAAAGCCGCATTTTTTTTTGGTTTCAGCTCGTGTTCATGTGAAAACACATTATTGGCTTTCCTGAGCATCATTCCAATGATCTCTTCATTCGAAAGCTATTATAGGATCTATCTTTGATAGTGAAGATCTATTCTCTCATCTGCATCGAGCTCGGTCGTCGCCATTTTAAATCCAGATTCCAACCGATCAAAACATGAGTACACTGCTGTAAACTACGATGGATCTACAGTGATGCAAATTGGTTGATAGAGTCATAAAACAACATGAAATATTCGGGCGTGTGCTGGGAAGCATGGTAGCTCAAGAAGAGAACTTCTCCATCTATTTGTGTAAATTGTGCCAACAAAAACAATATTTGCGGATGAAATCCAAAGTTAGGTACTTGTTATTTACTTTAAGTCGGTGGTCATATAGATTAATTTTATTTGTCCTTCCATCCTACGTGCCAAGTTGTTGCTTTAGTCTCCATTTTAAAATTGTCTTTGTAATTTACTCACGTGTCATGAAAGTCCTTGTCATTACAAAGTGTATTTTTGAGTTTAAGAGTAATGTTCATTGTGTTTAAAAATTAAGTCAAAGTATGTTGTCATGTCGAAGTTAAATGTCGTAAAAATTACATAGGTGATTTTAGGATATTTGTTTGTTGTCATTGTCATCAAAAGTCGTGTCATTGTACAAAGAAAAAAGTTCCTCTCGAACGCATTTTCGGTGTTACCCGACGTTCGGAAATAAATTGTTTCACATTGCGGGAGGGAAGAAAAGAATAATCACAATGTGAAAGTTTTTGAGCCCAATGATCACATTGAGCTGAGTTAGCAGACTAATGGAGGAAGGAGGCATCGGAGGAAGGATGTCAAACAGCGACCTCTCGTCAGTCACCAACGACGGGGCCTCGCAGAAGCTGTGGTGGCATATGTATGGTGTGAGTATATGATTTTTAGTGTGGTTTCCATTTTCTCAGTGTGCTTCAGTTTGCAGTGTTCCTGTTTTGTGTGGTATTTGATGGATGTTGGAAAGAAAGTTGTGTTGGAGCATAGATGACTGTCAGTGATCCTCTGACTGACTTGGTCCTCTGACTGTTGTACTTCGTTGGAAGATGGTCAGCTAGAAGAATACGTTCACTAGCATTAGTGACCATGTGCAGCAAGACCTAACTAGCAAGATCCATTCAAGAGTATGTTCTTCGATGCATTTTGCTTCTTAGTATCTATATGAGTGGAATTTCACATTGTGGGGGGGAATACATACCAATGTTCCATTCCCATTATGTACCCAAAACGACTTAGTCAAGGAAAGCTTCCAGTGGCAGTGGCAATTTTCTATGTTGTTCAAGATCGAGTGGTAGTGATCAATGACAGAGACTACAATTAAGAACATTACGATTCTTATAGGAAGTAATGTGAAATATTTTCAGTATTTCTTCTATTGTGCAGTTTTGAGATATGCATGTTGTGTTTCCTACATAATTCCCTGATGTATAAGCATAGTGGTGAACAGTAGCACCAGAGTAAGTCAGTTCATGGATCTTGAAAGGGTTTGTGGGAGGATCCAGAAAACCACCTAACGTCGAAAGTTGATGAGGTTCCTGTCACGTCAAGGTTTGGGGTAAGCCTGTTTAAAACCATGGAAGGAGCGAGCCTTTCTTTTAGATCAAGGTCATGAGTCATAGAGTTGGACATGCCATAGGGGTGAGCATACTGCAGTTGAGAGTGTGGATGTTTTTCTACCATGTTCACACTAAGGGGGGGAATGTTCGGAATATCTTGATTACTACTTCACATTATAATATAGTTTGTGTATTATTAATTACGGAAATGTAAAAGAAATTACTATTGTAATTAGTTGTTTTATAAACAACTAATATTTGTTGGCTTGTGTAGTGGTTGAGTACGTTGTACTCACCCACATAAATAGGCTTGATGGAGTTAGTGGTTATACTTGTTTCCTAAATTATAGGAACAAGTTATTCTATATATTCTGTAATACAAACCTGAATGAATATAGAAGGTGAATTATTATTCCGTGAATAATATTTTCTGTGCAAACCTGGTGTGTGGTTATTACTCGGCCTCTCCTGAAAACCTGTCATCTAACCACATAGTGCACCAGAAGCATCAAATCTCAATGTGGTCCTCAGCCCACCCACTATAGTCCTTGTATGGTCTCTAAATCACAGCACCATGCCCCATCCTATCCAAAATAGACTTGTATGTCATGGTATCAAACCCACAACCTCTTGGTCCAACCCATCTAGCTATAAAATATTTGGTCGCACCCAATCCACTCGTGGTCCACTCAATGGCATCAATCCCTCCACTATGATCCTCCTGGGTAAACATGTATAAATATCTATATAAATGAGCCAACATCAACAGTTCCAAGCATATTGTGTCTCATGTTGCTCTGAACTCATACAAATACCGTGCATCCTATATTGATATGGGCACCCCTCCTTCGTCATTAGACACACAAGAATCCAATACAACTGCAATAAACTTTCGCAACCGTAGAACACCTAATATCAATGTATCGTCCATGTCAATCAATGAATTTGCATGTGTCTAAGACCTTGTAAAATACTGCTTCACAACTCTCTGTTTTTGTCATGTATCAGCTGGGGGCATAACCTGAGCCCACTTTCCCACTACTAGAAACCTTAATATCGTATATTCATCCTTAAGATTCACTATCATCTCCCCAGTAGGTAACCAAAAGGTACATGTATCCACACACCATCTCTCGCGGAGTGCAGTAATCAAATGCATCCTATGGGGCACCTCCCTAATTTAGTGATGTATCATAACCCGACATGGTCCAATATGCCCCACTCATCCTCCTCTAACCCCAATGCCAACAAAGTAGTCAAGTGTCTACCAAAAAACTCACGCAAATGTGCATCTCTCTTCATAGCACAAATAAGCAAGAAAACCCAAGTTAGTGTCTCTGTCATGCAAAAACATGATCAAAAGATAATACAAGGCCTTCGGACATAAATTCCTAGAATCTTAGACACTACCACGCAGTACTTGGATAGTAACGCCTAGAACTGGACAGTATCATCCAAAGGACAAAACTGACCCCACAAGCTCCATCTTGGACATAATCACCCAAATTTTCAAAAAGCCAAAAATGCTAAAACAACTAAAAATTGCTATAATACTACCTAGTCCACTTCAAAAACACAATACTTACTAGCTAATCTGCCATTTGAATCGATATCGCCTCTACGACCATCCCAAACCTACACGACATCATCGCAATCCAGAGCTCAAATCATACTGATTTAATTTATAAATGAGACTCCTATTGACTTTCCTAACCTTATTATTTATAGTCAATCTTATTGCCACTACAATTAATGTAATTATTATACTTCTTCTTATAACAACTAATTCACTGACATTATTTCATCCATATCTTGAGCTTTGCTTGCCAGTTTTCAGCGTCGTCAGTGGCCCTAGAACCGTATCTTCGACATCCACCTCATTGAAAATTGAATAGCACACTCCCTATACTTTGTTACATGCTACGTTTATATTTCACTCAACCCTGCATATTATATGTTATACTCCTCTAACTCCTCTCCAAACACTCTATCTACTTTTCTTTCAACTCATAGTTCATCGGAAAATACATTCTTGAATATTTCATCTGGTGAAATAATGGTACCAGTAGTTGGAGGCCTATCCAAATCTGGTATAGCTAATTCTAGAGGCCCTCCAACATCAATTTCACAACCACCCGACTGCACAAGTAACTTTTCCTGTCTTAAGTTAGATTTCTCAGAGACAATGCTGGCCCTTCTTTCAGGTTTCATTGTTACAACAATAAATATAGTAGAGAAAGAAAAGAAAAACTATCTAGGACAGTAAGTGTAAGGAAATCAGAATACAAAATATTTGTCTAACATGCATGTTTAAACCATCACATCCTTTAGTATCAAATAAGAAAACAAAATGTGAGTAGCAGAAAACAAACTGCCTAGGGTAAGAAGTATGAGAAAAACAATGTAAACAAGATCAATAAAGAAAGCACTCTGAAAAGAAATCAATATATACAAGGTCATCATAGCAAGAGATTTGAAGTAGCATTGAGCTTAGAGTATGATGTTTTTGGATAAAAAACTAGTCAAGCCATGAAATACAAAGAACTAGCTATATACAAGCTCTGTTTGGTGATCGTGGCCTTGCGCATCAAACTTTAAGCACATTAGCATATACTGTTTTAACAGAGGAAAATATCAACAAAGCTAACTAGAGTAGAAATATCAGGAAATTAGTATAAAAATAACCTTTCTAAAACCCTACGACATTTCACATAAAACCCTACGACATGTACAAGGCATACTCAAAAACAGACTGAAATATAGAAGAGGATCTGTAATCCAGATCTGGTCTACACATAGTCATAACAGAGGGAAAGCATAAGAAGCAAGCAAGACAACAAGTACAAGGAAATGATAATGTATTGAAAATAGTGGGAAACATTAACAAAGCTAACTAGTGCGGAAAATATTTAGAAATTAATATAATAAAGACTTGTCTCATAAGTTATTTTGAAGCCAAGCAACATTTTAAACCAAACCCTAGGCCTGTGTCTGGCATTAACCTTATGATGCAAAGTCATTAACAACACTAGCTAATGGAGAAATATTAGGAAATCGATGTGAACACTTACAAAAAAATTGAGCAGGCAGCAACATTTTACACAAAACCCTAGATCTTATCCAGAATGTACTCAAATACCAAAGGGAATTCTAAATAAAACTAACTAGTTAACGGAGCCTAGGGTTTGCCAAAACGGGGGAAATATTCAAGATTATCTTATTACCCCTCCTAGAGTAATTCAAGAAAACTTCCAACGTGATACACACAATCACGATACACACTGCTACTCTATTTTTAATCAATCACAAAGCAATATTCAAATCCTACAAAATTTCTTACTCGAAATAACAAATTTCAATCTATTCAAAGTACAAAACTATCTTGGACTCTCATAATTTCCTCCTCAAATGACCTAAATCGAGGGTAATTAAATTTTCCAAAGCAGGTTCAAATCAATCAAGTTCAATCAAATATTATGTTTCAATCGATATAGGATGTTTCCAAATTCCATTCCAACAATACCAATATCCCTCCTAGATGACCTAACTTGGGAGCCAATCAAATTCAAGCATTGTTCCATTTGGCTAAGTTTGCACCCTTACATCGTAAAGTGGGGGAAATGAGATGTCATTTCCTATCCTCGTCCACTTTATGGGGTTTTTTTCTATGACTAGTAGGCAAGTGACAATTGGTCCATTTCCATCTATAGTTGTGGAACCTATTTTGAAGAAGTTTCATGGTGGAGAGCGAAGCTGATCTCTCTCCCAACACTCTTTCCCTAGCGTTAGGATGCTCAAATCTGTAAATTTTTCACACCAGTTAAGGAAATGATCACTCTTGGTCCCTCCTTTAATCTCCAAGTTTCAAAGTCTCCTATATCTCTATAGCACATTTCTATCCAATGACTCCTGTTGTGACAATACACTCACCCCAAATGGATCAAAACAGTGATCCATGGTTCACAACGCTATGATTCTCACTATCAACACGCTTCGACTACAACTCCTTCGACCATCTAAAGGTGTGTACTTATTATATCCTTTATACTATTGAATTTCATTTCAATAGCATAAAGAGGGGGCAAATGTAGCCACAAAATTATGCACTTATTACTATTACATTACGCCTCTAGTATGTTGTTATATACATTATTTCTATGTGTGAAGATTAGACACTAGTGGCACCTTTTCCTAGTCCTATTGTTTTCGATTGGTTTTGATTGTGACATTGTCTTATATTTCTTGGATCTACATCTTCTGGTCGAGTTGCAGGGATCCATGTTCCTTCTCTTGGTCTTGTTTCTATTTCTTTCCTTTTGGGACAATACCGTCCAGTAAGGACACTACCGCTTGGGTGTTCATGTCCCTTCTGGTCGCTTTTGACAATTCTCCTTCATTTGCTAAATTGATGTTTGATACTTAGCTTTGGATCTTTTCTAATTCTATGGGTTGGCCTTTTGTGTCACTAAGTGTCGAAATTCAAACAAGGGAACCATATATATACACAACCTACACACTACATAGGACTACATTCAAGGACTACATTTTGGTTGCATCATTCACTACATAGGAGAGGCTACTTCTTAATTCCATCTGACACATTCATCTTGGTCCCAATTTTCTAAAAGAAGCACACTCGGTCCATATCCATCACGTTTCACTCAGCTTCCAGCCTAGATCTTCATATACAAGCTAAGTCACTCTTATCTCCATATTGTATACACTTGCTTGTCTTTTTGCATGATAGATCTTGTTTGTTATTGATATATTTGTTTGATTTCAGTCCTCTAATAAATATTTAATTTTATTAAATCACTAAGCTCTATAGTGTTGTCATCCTACATACACATGGTTAACATTCTAAATCCATACATATGACGAACAAAAAAGGCCTTAAAAGTTAAAATCCAAAATATCCATCTCAAAATATCAAAAGGCAATGTCAAAAGTCAACAACCAAAATATCAATCTTAATAAAATAAAAATGATATGTCAAAAGGCAAAATTTAATCACAAGCCAAAAAGACATGATCATATCGTTAACACACCTAGTGTCCTAATTGAAATCCCAAACGAAAGAATTGGTCTCATAGTAGATTCAGAGGGAGTCTTTTGGATTGTGGTAGGTCATTAGACTAAGATATATATATATATATATATGTTGTGTATTTTTCATGCCAGTACATAATCCTCGCAATTGATTGATGTCTTTGTTGGGGTCTTAAGGAAAGGGGAACATGTAGTGGGAAGGTAGGCACTTTTTTACTTTTCTTACATCTCATAGCTGGTATGGGATATTTATTGTACTTCAATAGTTTGCCTAAGCCAAACCTTGAAGAACAAGGTTCCTTCTAACCTTTAATGTCAAAAACTCCTAGTTGTCCATTTGAATAGAGTGCCTTATCTCTACTAAGGATTTCACATTGCCTCCATGGCCTCTCCCATTCTCCCTTTCGTGTTCGTTCTTATATCCCCTTGACAGATATTGTTGTTAATTGAACATGTCCCACCTCTCTCTTTCTTTTTTTTCTATATTTTGATTCAAATTTCTCTCCTTAATTCTAGCTTCGGTTTAGTAAACCGGCAAGAATCAATTAAGGCTTCCTCACAAATATCCCTTTTATACTATCTCCTTTCCATATGCACCACTTTTTTCTCCTTACTTGTTGCATTATATGGTCATGTTATACTCATTTATTTTCTTATTCTCGCTTAATCGCATATTTTGTTTTCTTCAATTTTACTATCTAGTTACATTGGATGTTCATTTAATGTAATTTATTACATATATATATTAGATGTTGCATCTTACATACTTTTTAATTTAACCTTTAATCCTTTGAGTAGATTATAAAAATGAAACATATAACATCAAAACAAGTACAAAATCCAACCATGTCACCATACCTCAAAGACATTAAAACAGACAAAAACCCATCTAGAGCTCTTCACAAGTTTTGTTTAGGCGCCATTTGGGACAAATTCACCTAGTGAATCCACCTCAACTCATTTTTTCATTTTTCCACCTATCTACCTATAGAATTAAATACAAATTGTACCTAGACAGTCGTCATTGCACGCCCCTACCATGCTCCCTTGCATTTGCCTCCTCGTACTGTTGACATGATCTTTGGTTGCATGAAAATATGAGAATCCATAACTCCAAAATTTAAAAATCTCTAAATGTAGTACACCAAATTAAAGGTCTTGAATGCCATTTATAACTTGTAGCACATCATGAGAAATCGTTGTGGTATTTCCCTACATACCACCACCTTCACATTAGCTTCAATTTGTCCTCCTCCGCTTCGTGTACCTTCCACCTCCATTTTTCATTAGTTTGATACAATGGTCGTCATCAACCCTACCGGGTACCATTTTACAAGTCTATGTTTGAGCCAACGTTTGATGATTCAACTAAAACCAAATCGTTACTTTCGAGTTGTAAGTTTGTATTTACAAGGATCTAATTTAGCCATTTCTCAATATATCAATGAGCAATTCTACTTT
Organism: Taxus chinensis; assembly: GCA_019776745.2. Lineage (NCBI taxonomy): Eukaryota > Viridiplantae > Streptophyta > Pinopsida > Cupressales > Taxaceae > Taxus > Taxus chinensis. The sequence continues at coordinate 71,958,338 of CM034149.1, forward strand.
GTGTTCACTTGCAAATCCACCTTAGGAGCAAAAGTCCTAGGATTTCGTGGCATTAGCAACATCTACTATAGTCTTTGCAATCCTCAACTTAAAGTTTATTAGGGTCTTCTTCCTATCCATCTTGGACTTGACCAATAACAATCTCTCATAAGATGCAAAAAGCCAAGAGGTTAATGTGCCAAGTCAACCCAAGTGAGCATCTCTAACCCTAATTTCTCTCCCTTTCTTTGGTTGGTGATTATTCTTTGTATCATGAACTAGATAGGATGATGTAACATATCCTTATCCTTTACTTTAATCTTTAATGTATAACTCTTGAATTTTTCATGGAGTCACCCTTAAAACCCCTTATACTAGATAGCTCTTGTTCACCACTTAATGGCAGTCCCTTACCCCTTAGATCTTGCTTATACCTAGAGACAACTGCAAATCTTGTTCGATTCTATACCTTATATCCATAGTGAATGAGTATAGATTTCCTATATAAGTCCATTATGGCCTTTTATGCACATAACTCTTGTATTATAACCCCAAACCGCTTTGTCAACCAAAAATTTGTGTTTGTGTTGGCCCTATAATAGTCTTCTACTTATCCTATTTTAGAGGACTCTCATAGATCATTCTTGGCTTACATACCAGACAACTAACTAGTT